>JAEQBH010000315.1:0-667509 GCA_016808115.1 Tetrastigma voinierianum | reverse complement strand
CCCATTTATCGGGATTCATATTTTCACAAAAATCGAGTAAAGTCTTCTTTGTGCGAAGAGCTCTACCCAACATACAACCTGTGTAATAGTATAATCACAACTCATCCAAGGTCTCAATAGAAGTAGTATTGACCACACAGGATCCATTTGTCCATATCCCCAATATACATCCCTTTACCGGGACTCATTCATTCACATTTAATTCTAAATTATGAGAATAAAACACTTGATTCACCGATGCCGCCAAGAGTCAGTCTGACCCTCTTACCATAATTATACCAGTGTTTGAATAATAGTCCCAAGGAGGAATTTAGTTACAATTCTTTACCACAAATACTTTACAAAGAAATATCAAGGCCACACATCGGCCTCCTTCATAATCACGGCCTTGTCGGAGTGTCGTCTCCTACCTGGCTTGCATGCCTGAGGGTCCCAAGAGGGTGAGTAATGTCATTAGAAAAATTATCGAACAAGAGTACATACATACAAATGTACATCTGATAGTGTGTGGCATCCAAATCAATTCCTTATAATAATGCAATCCCATACGGAATATTACGTGTCATACATGAGATGAGACTCCTCATGCCCACAACTTGAGTCTAGGCCGAGCTCACTCCCTGCAATGCCAATTGAAAACGGAGTCATTAGTGTTTCTTAATGGCTTAACTCATTGAATGACTCAATATTCATTTAAATTTTATCAAATTCAGTGTGTTTATTTGGGTTGCGAATTTCAGGGGTTTCACCGCAGGCTTCGCACGTCTTCCGACACTTTCTCGAACTTTAATCGCTAGATACATATGTTTGACCAAGAATAAAATTTGGGTCTTTCACCATGGGGGGATTTGCCCCATCTTGCTTCACCCAAACACACGTGATTTATTATTATTATTGTTTTACACAATCGTGAGTCTCGATTTCGGACGTTGTCCCATTTCCAAGCTCACCACACATTCACCAAGAATGGTGAATAACTAACACCATGCACACGACTTGAGCGATATTCTAGTGCATATGAAATGCATTTATGCCATTTCATGCTATGTCATGCTATATGCACAATATTTATAAATTCCAGATAATTATATTTCCTACATATAATTTCCAATCATTACAAATTCCATGTTAATACATCCGTGCAAAGCATAGTAATATGATTTTTACACCGACATATTTATTTTTCCAACAATACACACAAAATGACCCAAATCTTGGACCTATATAAAACATGGCACCTCTTGGTCCCTTCATGGCCATGAACCATTTTTGGTTACATTCGTCACTGAATCACTGTGATACAAAAACACACAACAAAACCCAAAAACATCAGTCCCGGGATCAAAATCAAACCTCAACACAGTCCGGGACTGCCCGGAACTAGTCCAAAATTTTTTCAATATTCAGTCCCAAAATCTTGGGACTAAATCACACGGCTTATCACGGCCCCGAAGATAACCTATGCCATTACATGGCTTTTAGGCTAAAAATATTCGAAGTAGGAAAAACTGCTTGACTCCTCCATTGTGCTAATTATCTGAATTTCAATCTGAAGTTCCTAAGTACTTCTTCAAGTATAAAGGTGAAGGCAAATTGTTTGTGGAAGTTAGTGAAAAATAACTTAGTGAAAAATGACATGCTGAGGTATAAGTAAATTGAAGTATTTAATAGATTGTACATCTTAAGGAAAAAGAAGGGGACATCATGTATCTGGGACATAATTCTTGTTACCACCACCACCATCTTCTTCTTCTTATTTCAACTTTTGATAAAGTACTTTTTTTTGTTGGCTTTTTTACAAAATTTTCTTCTTGTGGTCTTATTTCAACATTTAATACAATGGATCTTTTTGTTGGGTTTTATCTTCTTTCATAATTACAAAAGTTTGATGCTGTGACATCTTCTTCTTCAGACCATTCTTCATGTTTCATCTTTTTTATTGGTTTATCTTCTTTCATAATTACAAAAGTCTCTTCTTGTGGTGTTATTTCAACATTCAATACAATACATCTTTTTGTTGGTTTATCGTCTTTCACAGTTACAAAAGTTTGCTGCTGTTACGCATCATCTTCAGACCATTATTTATGTTTCCAGGTTTTTTTCCTCTGGTTCTGTTCAGTTATGCTGCATGCATGAGTATGTCTTTTACTTGGACTGTTGTCTTACTTATATTGGGGCCTTCAGTTTGGATGGTTAAAGAGTATTAGCTTTGTGCACCTTGTATTTTGATATTTTACATTGCTTCTAATTTCTTTTTGCAGTCATTATTTTATGTTATTTCTCTTCTCTACCTTAATGATGCATAAATGCAACCCTCTGTCTTCCATCACCTCCCGCTCTTCCTTTCCTATTTTGCTGTTGGATTTCAATGTTCCAATGAAGTATTTGTTTGATAATATAAAACTTTTTAGCATGCATCTGAATTTCTTTTGATCCCATACAAACATTGTGTGTTGGGTTGTATAGCATTTGTAAAACAGTATTTCTTGTTACAATGCCTTCTTTCTTCAGCTTGTTTCCGTGTTTTTTTTTAATTACAAATGATTTTAGTTTCTTGTTTCAGTACCATCTGTTACATTATCTGTGACGTCCTTTACATATTTCTCTGTAAATTCCTTTTCCTCAACTGCGCTTGCACTTGTCAGGTTGGGCCTGGTTCATTGCTTCATACAAGCATGTGAGCGTGAAATCCTGTTTCATTATCTTGGAACTGCTTAGCATACACTATCATCCATTAACCATTTCTGTAATCCTCTCTCCTTGCTCTTTCTGTTTGTAGGGTAACAAAATCTCTTTGTGAGAGTCAGACATGCCCAATGGATTTAATTACTCCACCAGATGATTGTCATGATAATAATACACTATCCTTTTCACTTCAAGTAAGACACGGCTTTATCTTTGAATTGCCCATTATACTAATATATCTAATTGTTATAGCATATATCTACTTTACATATAGTGTTGCAATCTATCAAGAAACTTGGCTTATAGAGTTGTAATCTATTAGGAAGGTTAGATTGGCTTTTGTATATATATATTCATAATGGATCAATGAAAAACACAATGAATTCATTCCTCTAATTCTTTTGTCTTGCTCTCTACATGGTATCAAAGCATAAGGTTTTAATTTGCGTAAGGCAAATTTTATGAGCCGAACGGAACTCGAGTTGCACGCAAGATTCTCCGGCGACCATCATCTTTGGCTACTGGACCCCACCACCTTGAGATCGTCGATGCACAGTTTGTCCATTGAAAAGAAACTCCGGTATCAATCAATCCACGCTTGATCACGCAGTGCTTCTTGAATCTTGGAGCTGTCGCCCACGTGCTAGCGCGTGGGGGCACATGAAGCCACCGTCGGCGACAAGCTTCTGCCTCCTGGTTCGTTTCCATGAGCCAGCTTCCTAGACACAGCGCCTGTCAGGGGCCACATACAATGAAGTTTTCGAAGGATTTTGTGTTCGACAACCCTATTTTTCTTGGGTTTCATGCTTTTCTCCTATTTTTATTCAAGATCCAAAGGTGTTTTGTGGATTGTGAGCATTCTATTCGATCACGATGTTTTTTGTGGAAGGTAAAATTCTTTTTCTTGCAAGATCCTATTTTTTTTTGGTATTTTTCATATTTTCAAAGGCTTGTTCGAGTTAGATCTACTTCTATGACTAACATAAAACCTCTAGGAGGAGTTGTGTGTCATTATTTTCATAATCCAGGACATGTACGCCAAAATTGTAGGAAGCTATAGAATAAAAATCAAAGATTTCAGTGTGTTCATTATCAGAAATCACTTCAGTTTACATCTACTTCTATCTTCTTGCTATTGATCAGGTCAAAACCAACACATGTTTTATTTCCTCTTCCTCCACATGGGTAATTGACTTTGGATCTGTAACACCCCAAAATATACCCTAATCGTTTTTAGCATGTTTAGGGTATTTTGCGGGCCTGTTTAAATTTTGTAATTTAAATGCAACATAATCACGAAGAGCAAAAATAAGTAAGGGTAAGTGTAAATTGTCAAATTGGGACACAAAAGTCCAAAAGATAAAAAGGTAACAGAGGCTATTATAGAAATAACATAACTTGTGGAGCAAATATAAAAGAGTTGAAGGACGAAAGTGCAATAAGTGAAACTTAAGTCAAATTAATGCATTTTTGGTGGCGAGCAAGGCTTTATAGAGTGAATAAAATAAAACCAATTTTGGTCTCTCATTTGGGGTTTTTTGGAGAGCAAACATAAAGAGGAGAAGATAAGAAGAAGAGGAAAGGTATGGAACTAGGATTTTGTATGGAAACCATGTTTTTGTATGGATTCATAACTTTGAGTATGGAAGTGTTTGTATGGAGAATACTGGTTCCATTTCTAAGGTTTAGTAGGAATCCATCCTAACCCTAGATTATTTGAAATTTGGGTTGGTAAAACCCTAGTTTGTATAAGATGAGTATGTATTGTATGGATTCTTGGTTCATGGTGTTTGGAGACATGTTTGAGTGTTAGGAAGTTAACCTAACTTTCAAGTATTTGAGTTTGGGTTTGGAAAAACCCTAATTAATCTATATGTTTGGTTTGGTTGAGTTCAGATTGCCGAGGAGTTGTTCTTGGTGATGTTTATGGTTATTTTGGGTTTTGGAGTTTGGATTTACTGGAAAAATGGACAAAACCAGGCAAAAATCTAGGCAAGCTGAGTCTTACCCGCATTAGAGACCCGTAGCGGCAAGGCCACGCCGCCAGCGTGGCCCAATGGGAGAATTTGGTCGACCTCGGGTTCCTACAGCGAAGCTACTGTTCACAACATGAAAAATGTTGTGTTTTGTTTTGTTTTACTATTCCGTTATTCCAAGGACTTGTCCGTTGGACTAATGAGGATCCTATAAGTGTATGAAAGAGTCCATTCATGTTTGTAATATAAGAGAAAAAATTATCTTTATGCACAGGCGCACCGTGAGCGTGTTGAGCCCAAAGCCTACATGATATCCTAAGTTTGAACACATATAATTGTAGGAATGCCTAAGACCAAATCTTAGATGACCGCGCTGCCGCATTGCATTGGGCGGTACGTTACGTCCCGGTGCTTGGCACTCACATACAAATCTGCGTTGCTTGGTATGTGGCGAGACACGTTTTGATCGGTGCTTTGGCACTCTACTTTGTGTTCTGGCACTCTGCTTTGTGTTACGGCATCAGTCTTGTCTTATGCAGCCCGAGGTACTTATTTTCTTTGTGTCTCATTATTTCTTATTTACCTTTGGTCTAGGTAATCTAACAGTTATATGATAAGGATTTGAATAATGAATAAGAATAAAGTAATATACATCGTTCTGCTTTGATTGCCTAAGTTTAATATAAGTATAAATTCTGCATTAGCTCTGGTCTTACACATTACAAATATAGGCTCTGTAACTCTTCTGGGAGATATGAACAGAAGTATAAGTAGGATTACGTAGCACCCTACGAATTACTTAGTATAAGTATAAGTGATAAATCTCTGAGGTCAATGTCAAATGTAGAGTACCTTCTAAATTTTCAAAGTATGTGTATAAGTTTGTCATGCCAGATTAGTGATAAATCGATATACGCTCTGTATATACATTTACGTGCGTGCTAACGTAAAAAGAGTATTAATACATGTGTATTATGCCGATCATATTTCCCACTAAGCGTGAAGCATGGCACGAGTTTTTGTTGTGTGAGTGAGAGGAGGACGTCGCGATCGTTTAACTTCTTCTTTGAGTACAACAGTACTAGTAGGGAGTTCATCATAAACCAGGTTCGAGCTTTGATTTGTAAATGTGAATGTACAATTTTTGTATATGTAAATGGGACTTAGGACTGTATGTATATGACGCTGTAAATACCACTACGGTGGTAGTTTTATTTTTTATTTTTGTATACGATATTTTGATACAGTTATAAGACTTGGGCCCACCAATGTTTGAAAAAGAAGGTAAAGATCGATGCGGTCTCGCACCAGCCGTCCACCTGGCGGAGATGAGTCGACATGATCCGCAACCACATGATGAGGTGAATTGGTTTGATTTACTACGTTTTAGTCACACCCATACACCTCTACTTGTTACTGCCGCTGCGAGATAGATTGACATCTTGTGCCATAGTTATGGACCTGATTCTCTTTAATTTAGTTTTTATGGTAACTCACTCGTACCTTAGTACCATTATCTCATTCTTTCTTGATCATTGTTTGATTTAGGATCTTCAAGTGAGCGGGATTAATTCGAGATGTAGTAATGAGGGGTCTGCCATCTTGACGAGAGGTGCCAAAATCACATTGCTTGATTACGAAGTTGTTGCTTGACTAATTTTCAAACACGATTAACAAGGACTAAACTAAAGTCCTGAGCAACAACGCCAAAAATCTTGTTCAGACAAATGATGTATATATAAATAGCGAGGGAGTGAATGGTAAATACTGGTGATTGAAACTAAAGTAAGTGTCTACTCAAAAGCGAAATAAAATATGCTAACTGCTCTTGCTAAAGTAAGTACTTACGGGTCATACAAGTAATAAAGTGGACTCTCAAAGTCGAGATATCGTATCCACGAGTTGGAGGTTCTCTCACAATTGGAATTTGATCACCCTAGATTACAATGGCTCTTATTTATTTAAGCTGACCAAACTAGGATGTGGAATAAAATCAATCTAGTGAAATAAAAACTTATTTAAAACTAATCTGCAAATAAAAACCTACTTAATTCTAAAAGGTATGAAGAGAGGCACTAGGGATGGGATAATTATTTTCAACAGTTGCGCTTCATGAAAACCTGACATTTGTGAGTTGAATCTTGGTTGTCAGGAATGTAGTATAGCCAGTTTCTCATACACCATACATTTGACTAATTAGAGACCTATGTTCCTTTCAGAGAGATGAGTCTAGTTAGTTACTTGTAAAATCTGACCCTCTTTAAGATTTGATTGTTTTTCTTTTCCAATACTTCACAACCATTTCTTAAGACCGAAGAATTCTTGCCCCAATAGACATGATTATGCACGCCTTCTCCAATCTAATTGATATCTCGTCCATCAAATCTAATAAAGTTCTCTCTCTCATTGATTAGATCTATGCTAACACGGGATCAAGGTTATTCTATCAGATTGAGGTGAGACCTTTAAATATTAGACTGATACATCATCTAGTTAATCCTCACACCATGAGTAAATTAATGATTTATCAAAGTAATTTTTTAGAGTTCATTAGTTCCATAATATTAGTCTATACCCCAAGTCTTGCTCTTCTTTCTCGAAATCTCCATCTACATGTCACTCGAGAGGGCCTCCTGATCGAGCAAGATCGGCTCTTTTAAGGTATAAGCTACTAATATTAGAACGACTAATTATATGATCAATACGATTATATATATTCGATATTCAAACCCCTGAAATAGGCGGGAATTTGCAAAATGCGAATGTTCAACAATTAATCCCCACACCTAGAGAAGTGTTTAATGTTCCATTCTTTGGATTCCAATCATCACCAATCCAAACAAAAAGTAGAAAATGAAGAAAGAAATCAAAGACGAGTGAGAAAAAATCCAGATTTTAGCTTCAATCTTTGTCTGAACAGTAATGAAATATGAATCTCTGTTATACAGCACCGAAATCTCTTCAATAGAAACAAAAATCTGCTCTAAAATTACTCTAAGAACTATTAGTAATTAAAATCTGCAATAAAACTAAGAAAAATAGGCAGTTTAGAGAGAGAAACCCCATAAGAGTTGTTCTCCCACCTTCTCGTTTCCCCAAAAACCTAAAAAAATGAGTATTTATAGTCCTAGGGTGAAATGAGCTTGAAAACAAACCAAAATATCCATTTACGACATTTTTTTGATTTTTTCCAGCATTCTTGTTGCAACACAGTTTTTTCTGTTGCGACATAGTTTTCTTTGTTGCAACAGAAAACTATGTCGTGACATAGTTTCTCTATTGTAGCAGAAAACTTTGCTGCGACATAGTTTTCTATGCTTGGTCCTCTCATGAAAGACCGGGTCGGATGCGATGTCGAGAGCAACTTGATTATCACATATTAACTTCATTTGTTCATCCTTCCTAAATCTTAGTTCTTAAAGAAGATGTCTCATCCATATTAGCTCACATGTCGCCAAAGCCATAGCTTGGTATTAAATGACACTTGATGCGCACATCTTGTTTCTTAATTTTCCAAGATACTAGGTTTCTTCCACCAATAAATACACAATACCCAGAAGTGGAGCATCTATCTGCAGGTGAACCTGCCTAGTCGGCATCACAATATTTGACAATCTGGGTGTGACCTCTGTTTTCATATAACACCCCTTGGACTAGTGTCCCTTAATATAACGGAGGATACAAATCACAACATCCTAGTGGCTATCACATGGTGATTGCAAGAACTGGTTAACAACACTCATTGGAAAGGAAATGTTTGGTTGGGTGATGGTGAGATAGTGTAGTTTTACAGTCGTTGATATACCGTTGGATGTATAAGACACACTGTCTGAGTGCGAGATTGACATTGGTCACATAAGAGTGTCTACCGGGTTTCTGATGCATCTGGTCCTATTATATAACGCCGTCCCGAGAGAGTGTCTGATGCAGCTGTCTTTGTAAGGGTGTATAGAGTACCAAGTGTCACATTGTAGTATTTTGGAGATGAAATTAGAAATTATAAATTTGGAGCAGAATTTGGTACTTAAAACAAAGTCTGATTGTCATTTGCTTAAAAGGATATATAAGGCATAATTAAGTTAGAGATGGGCCATAGTAGGAATTTCAAAAGTTGGATTTGCAATATTTAAAGAATTGTGGCACTTTTGCAATTAAGGAAAGTTAAGGGGGTGAAAGTATAATTAATGGAAGTTTAAAAAGTAAATTAATAATAATGAATTGCCAGAATTTTTCAGGGAAGTCTCGAAAATTCTCTAGATCTCCCCGGATGTGGCTTGATTTGCGTCGTTAAGTTAGATCTCGCGAAATCTAGTGACTGAAAGTTTCGTTTAATTCAGGAGCCGGTCGAGATATTTTCATTTTCCTAGGCAGGATAAAAGTGAAACACAGCTGGGATTTAGAAAAATCTCGAAAGTGCAAGTATATAAAGAATATTGATTAAGATAAATAAAATTGAAAGCTAGGGACAAAATAACTTGTTTCGAGGCAAACGGCCAGAAAGGAAAGAAAAAGGGACATGTGGGTCCCACTTAAAGAAAAAAAAAAAAAAAAAAAAAAGGATAAATCAAAACATCAAATGAGATGGAGAGGACGGACGTGAAGGCAGAAGCGTCAGCAAGGATGTTTTAAATTTTTCTCTTTTCTTAACTACCGGTTATGAAAATCGTCGTCGGTTCGTCGGGATAAGCGAGAGGAAAAGTCTTCCTGCGCGATGAAATTTGCGCGTGGGTCTGCAGCGAGGATTTAGTAGGAATTCGGGTAAATATGCGAAAAAGCCACAAATTTTAGTTTTTCTCGGGTCTCGTCATTCTAGTGAATTAATTTTCGGACCAAAGTTTAGAAGTTGCTACTGCGCGGCGGAGGCTGCGCGTGGACGCTGAAAATCTTAGGCTTTTTGCCAGCATGAAGAGGTGGAAATTTCTCTTGTATTATTTGACTCAAAGGTATGTAATGAGCTTTGGAATATTAACTTAGGCAATAAATTCGATCCCACAAGAATTTTAGGCGAGTTTAGAATTTTAGGAAATTTTAGGAAATTTGGGACTATTTTTCGGACGGTCAGAAATTTGAATTTGAATTTGTTTTCAGACAGTTTTGGTTAAAATTTTAGGATTTTATTCGAGACAGTCAGGACGAGAATTTTTCGAAATGTTTTGGTGTTTTTAGGTATATGGAAGTCCACAAATCTGAAATGCCATATCATCTGTGATGCATTCAGATCATATTTACGAAAATTTTGGTGCTAACCGCCGAGTGTGCAAAATTCTTTGGTTATTGCTGACGTGTGTGATCTAATACACCTTCAGTGTGTGAATTTACAATGGGAAAGTTGTGGAGTATTAGCTCAAGTTTAGCAAGCAAAGAAAGTGAGTATTCAGCTCATTTTAAATACTAGTGTATTATTATTATTATTGTTATAAATTGTTTCTGCTTGGTATTTCATAGTTTTCATGCAAACCATTTTCAAAGAAGCAAGCAATGAATTAAGCAAGCAAATGGTTTGGGTTAAGCCATTTTTGAAAGTAAGTAAATGGTTTCTAAATTGTAAACCATCTTTCAAGCAGCAGTAAGTAAATGGTTTTGAATGATCAGCCCATTTTTTCAAGCAAACAAGCAAATGGTTTAAATTGTAAAACCATTTTTCAAAACAAGCAAGCAAGCAAAGAAAGTTGTGAAAAGCGGGCCTTCCCTGGTTCTAAGCCGGGAAAGCTTAGGTCAGTGTTAAAATGCGTGCATTGGTGTTAGGATCTACGCCACGTGCATTTTAGTTTTGCACAGTCGTGAACTTAGGACCTCATCGTGCATTTAAAGGAGGCAGAGTGGCACGTACGGAGTATAAGGTTATGAGCTCCTAGCTACGTATGGTGATGGCGACCAGTCGGTCGCCATATTGTTTGGAAAAAGGTGATGCGGACCCGAGGTCCTTCCACCGGCCGCGATCGCCCAGGCTTAGTGTTCACTAGAAGTCACGATAAAGCAAAAATAGGCTCGGTGGTTGATGTTTTATAAGCGCCAATATACAGTTTTGAAAAATCAACCATTGGTTCAGTCGTCGGGCTTCGAGAGTTTTAATGAAGCGGTTGGCCACAGGAGCTCCGTTTATTTTGAGAATGCGGTTGAGCCCGAGCTCAGTTTTTATGAAAAAGTTTTGAGAAACACAAGCGAAAAGGTTTGTGAGTTTAGAAACTTTTCAAGCAAGATAAAACAAGCAAACAAGAAGTTTTGAGGATTTTATAAACTTCTAAATGCGAAATGAGAGTTTATAAGCTTTTAAAGAAAAGCAAGCCAACTGACAATAGTATTAAGTTTTATAAAAACTTAAAAATGGCAATCTGTAATAGTAGAAGAGTTTTAGAAACTTGAAAAGCAAAGAAAAAGCTTCTGGAAAATATTTGTAAAGAGTTTTACATTTTTTGAGATGTTTCAGGAAAAGCAAAACCTTTTATAAAGCATACACTCGCTAAGCTACGTTTAGCTCATTATTTTGTATTTTAAAAACTATTTTCGGTACAAAGTGCGCGAGAGCCCATTTGGGCGATTAGGATTCTCGACATTTATATGGTGTTGTAATTAATAATATTGTGTGAAATACTTTGAACTTGTATAATGGAGCATATGTATGTACATAGAGTAGTTTTGTGAAAATGTGTTGGTATCTTTGATTTGCCATATTTTTGGATATAGTGTAAATTGGATGTATACGAGTTGGGACATGTCCTATATCTGGTGTTATCTTTATGAAATTTTATAAAATCATAAGTTTAGAAAGAAAATTTTTTTATGGGAGGTTTGTAAGCGTGCGGCTTAGCTTCACGGGAGTTTCTAGTGCGTTAGAGTGCGGTGAGGATTCGATGGAGTGGCGGCTCATATCGCTCCCACTAGAAAGTGGGTGGGGGTGTGTCACTTCTAATATTTTCAAGGCATACTTTCTCTGATTCATAACCTCACCGGATATAGATTGAGCTATCTCAATCCGTAGAAAATACTTGTGTTTCCCTAAGTCCTTCGTCTGAAAGTGGCTGAAGAGATGTTGTTTCATCCTCTGATCTGTCTTTCCATCATTTGTGTGATATTGATATCATCTATAAACAGTCGAAATAAATATGGCTGCCCTGGACTAATATGAAGATTGAAAACCGAGTGATGTGTATAGGAGTCATACCCAAAGCTCACAAACCACGAACTAAATTGCCCCGAACCAAGCTCAGGGGCGCGAAGTCATATAATGGCGGTAGCTGCATATAATCCGGACTCCCCTTGAGTATGAGCCTAGGTGGTTGCTGTATAGACCTCATACGCCAGGTTGCCACGTGAAGGCATTTGGCATCGATTGATAAAAAAAAAAAGCCAAGATTGCATAGCAGCCATAGATAGGAGAACACGAACAAAGGCAATCTTGGCGACAGGGGAAAAGTTATCTAGTAGTTGAAACCATAGACTTGAGTGTACCCCTTTGCAACTAACCGAGCCTTAAGACGATCCACCCAACAACATCCAACGGGTGTTTTGCCAACAAGTAAAATAACCAGGTCCTAAGTGTAACGCCTTGAAAATACCCTAACAGTTTTATATCATGTTTAGGGTATAAAATAAATTAAATTATATTTTTCCGGTATTTAAATTGCTCAAAACGAAAAATGATAAAAAAAAACCCGAAGATTATACAGGAGTCAGATAAATTTGGTAAAAATGTTAAATGAGGACCCAAGGGTCATAAATGAAAAAGAATAAATGCCAAAGTGAGAATATTGAGAAGTGGAATGTCAAATATGGAGAATAGGAGGTCTTTAATGCAAAAATGAAAAAAGATGATTAAAATGTGTTAGCCAAACATGGCCTTACACATAAAATGGGATAAGACCAAAAATTGGTCTTAGAAGGAGCTCATTTTGGGCATTCACATTTGAGAGCTAGGGCTCTCACGTTTTGAGAAGGGAGAAACCTTGTTGGGTTGATTGTCCCCCATTTGGTCCAAGGTTTTGCAAGTAAAGTGAAGGAAAAGAAGAGAAAGAAAGAAGAAGAGAAGGTAAATGGGAAAATTTGGGGTTTTGCGAGTTGAAGAGAACTAAGGTTAGAAACCCTTCTAATTCCATGTTGTTTTTAGGTTGTATTGGGTTAGTTTTCAAGGTGTATTGTTGTTTGGATTGGTGTTGAGGAATTTTTGTATTAAGGAAATGTTGGGTATTTAAGGGAGATGCTGTCAGAATTTTCTAAAACCCATGTTTTTGTTTTGGCCATAACTTGACCATCACTCATCCAAATTGAGTGATTCAAATTTTTGAGTAAACTAGAATTCTAGGAGAACAAATCTCCTTGAAATAAGTGTATCCAAATTTGGACCCAATTGGATCCAGAAAATTCTTCAAATTGAGGCTCTGTTTTCGGGTCAATTATGGTTCAGTTATGATACAGTTTTGGTGTTTTAGAACAGTTTTTTTTTTTTTTTTTTTAATTTAGGCCATAAGTTGAGTTTCACTCATCCAAATTGAGTGATTCAAATTTCTGGGTAAACTAGACTTCTAGTAGAACAAATCTCCACAGAAATAAGATTGTATCTAAATTTGGATCCCATTAGACTGAAGTCGTCTAAGGAAGCCTTGTTTTTAGACAAAATTAAGTTATTTGTTGAAAATAGGAATATTCACGGATGTTTTAGGACATATATGAAACCGGCTCTCAATTGGATGATTCCAATTTTTGAATAAAATAGATTTATGGAGGAACAATGGACTTTAGAGTTTGGGTGAAATATGGCTCATTTGTTCCTAAAATTTTTTACAAGTGAAGGTGTGTTGGGTAAGAAAACAACCTAACTAGAAACCTAAATAAGCTAGCGATATTGTTCTCTAATGTGATGGATTAGGGGTTGGTAACGAGGAAAACCCAAATTGAAGTCGAGATTCCGAGAATAGGAATCGAAGTGTGACGACCTTTTTGGTTCGTTCTCTATTCTTATCTTCTTATTTCAAGTATCAAAATTGTTTGGGCAATTATTGAAATGATTTTTAATAAAACTGCATATTGATTTATTTTAAATGATTTGAGAAAATTGATTGGGAAATGATTGCCATGAAAAATTGCATAAGTATTGAAATGTGTTATTTGAGTATAAATGTATATACCCTATTGTAAATTTCTATGACTGATTTTTAATGCCCTTAATAGAATGTTATCCGTCATATTCGAGTTAAAAATATATTGGTATACTAATAATGGTCAAACTAGTAGTACTATGAACAAACGTAATGTAGTGTCACTCCGATCCATAGCCCAGCGGGACAATATCGGTAGTGTTCATAAAATGATTTTTAATAACCAGTCAGCAGCTCAACGAGACCGTACTATGTTATAAAACCTTTTTATATCGGCTTGCAGCCTAGTGGGATTGTGCCGGTGATTCTGTTATCCTATGCACTGAAAACATTGGCTAAATTCGTTTAAGGGAAAAATGATAAGAATATTTGTGAAATGCATGATTGAGTTTTGAATGAGTTATTGCTTATGAAAGTGCATATTTGGAATGATCAATGAATTGTAAATGAATGTATATGAAATAAATAAATATATGTATTTTATTACATTGATCATTCAATAAGGTTCAAAAGCATTGCTTTAGAAAAGTCGCATGATTTGTGTTAAAATGAAATGAAGAGAGAACTGTATAGAACCACTAAGCATGAAAACGCTTAGCGTGTTGTTTTTATCATCGAGCAAGTACTGAGTGAATAGGTTCAAAAGCAAAGACCGTGCAAGCGTAGAGTCATCATTAAAAGTCGCACAAAGTAAAAGTAAAGCTCTGACCATGCATACATGAAACCCTATGATCATTTTTTGATACTTTTTGTATTAAAACTATGTTGTGAAAATTGAACTCTGATAAATATTTGTAAATGTTTTTTTATATTTAAAACGGCTTATAATGCCGTAAAGTATAAAGTTGGGAAATGGAGTAAATGGGCATATAATTCCATATTGAATGAAAATGTGTATTGAGAACAAAAGATGGGCCCCCTTTAAGTTAACTTGATATATACGTATTTATTTTCATAAGGATAATTATCCTATACAAATGAGTATTTGAAATGTGTTTTATTAAGAAAAGATTTATATTTGGATTTATAGAAAGGACGCATCCGGATCAGGTTGTACTCCAGCAGATTCGGGCGGTTAGGCGCGGTATGTAGCTACAAATTATACCTTGACAGTTTTATAACATGTTTTGGGTATAAAAGTAAATGTATATTTTTCCGGAATAAAATAATGTTAAAACTAAAATAAGCAAAACCTAAAATTTATACAAAAGACAAGGGTAAATTGGTCATTTACCAATTTAGGACTTAAGGGTCATAATCTCATAAGCTTGTATGCCAAAGTAGAGTATAGTATAAAGTTGGTACAAATAAATGAAGATGAGGACAATGAGTAAATAAAGGAAAGTAAAATCAATAAAAATAAATAAGATGAAGTTTGTTCTCTCATTTTTTAGAGAACAAAAACGTGAAGGAGAAAGGAAGAGAAGAGAAAGAAGGAAGAGAAGAAGAAGAGAAGGAGAGGGCTTTCAAAGAGAGCAAAGGTATGGAAGTCTAGTTTTTGTATAAAATTGTATGGAATTAGTATGGTTTTAGGTATGGAAATTAAGATTTTTGTATGGATTGTTATGGGTTGGTGTGAATTTGTGGACTTTTATATGAAATTTCTCCTTGAACTAGGGTTTGAGGTGTTAAAGAGTGTGATTACTTGTCAGGAGTATGGAATCTTCCCTTTGAGGATGGATTTTAGTATGGAAGTATGGGTTTATATGGATTAGTGTGGAATTTGTATGGACTTTGTTAGACTTTAGTGTGGAACTTACTAAGGTTTGTGTAGAACTTGTATGGAGGCTATGCTTTGGTGTAGAGTTTGTATGGATTTTGAACTTTGGTTTTATTCCTACTTTTAGGGTGATTTTAGGATTGATTGTAGGATAGTTTTATGCCGTGTTTTTGGCATGTTTAGTGCGGTGTTTATGGCCTGTTTTGTGGCCTCAATTGGGAGGATAATGTGGCCGGTGGACAAGGGCTGTTCTGGGATGGTTTCGGGTCTAAATTGGGCGTGTCTGCGGGCGCCCAGGAGCTCTGCAGCATCTTTGTGCGTGGAAGCCACGCTATTGCGTGGAAGCCATGCTATTAGTGTTGGGCTCAAAATTACGGCTCGCACCTTGGTTGCATGGAACCCACGCTGTGCGTGCATTTGGGCCTCAAATTGCAGCCCTCAGTGCCTTGGTGTGTGGGGTTCTATGATTGCGTAGCCCCTACACACCTTCAAACCATCAGGCAGGGGCGACCATAGCTAGCCGTCCGAACTCCGTTTTGGGTGTTCTTGGACTCTATGGAAAGCCCATTGAGTCAAAATTCCAACCATATACCTGTGGAGGACAGTAGGTGAACATAACCCTACTGAAATATAGGTTTTTCTAGAGCTGCTGGCCTGCTAGGATTAGCTAGTCATGTGTGACCTCCAACTTCGGACGGTCATAACTTCTTCGTCCGAACTTTGTTTTGGATGTTCTTAGACTCTATGGAAAGCCATTTGAGTCAAGAATCCAGTCATATATAGAATGATAAAATTGGAACTTATATTAGATCCATAAATCATGAAAAATAGTAGGTACTGCTGGTAACCATAGTTATTCATGTATATAACGAGACATGAAAAATGCAAAGATACGAATAAATGATTGTACATATCGCATATGATTACCGGATGACAATAATTATTTGGGAATATGAGATACGTACTAAACATAAAATACACATGAATTATGCGCAGAGCACAGTAGAGGATAGATGGGCATGCCTATTAGGGGGAAAACAAGTACGCGGCATGCGTCGGTTATTTGTTTGGAGTCATTATAGCGCCTTCGGACCTTATAGATGGTCATTGTCTCGTACAATGATAACAGCGCCTTCGGGCCCTTATAGACCAACATTTTACGTGCAGTGGTCTGGAGCAACCGGGCCCTTATAGTTTCCTTTATTCACTTCTAAGATTTTTACATACATGAAACATAAAAGCAAATGACAAGTATATGAAAATGAGAAGTATATGATATATGACATGATATGAGAAGCATAACATGGCTATGTGATGATATGTAAACAGTGACAAGTACATGTTGACAAGAATAAGAAGAAAAGTGTAAATGACATGAAATGAAATATGATATGATAAGAAAGTATAAGACTGCATAAACATGTGTAAATTATATGTATGAAACATATATAAGCATGTGTATATGACAAGTATGAAATACAAAATAAGTATATGATATGTTATATGTGTAAAGTGTGATGACTCTTATTAGAGTTCGTCCACGAGTATGATTTCCCACTAAGCTATAAGCTTAGCACGGGTGTTTCATCCGTGTAGGTACAGGAGAAGAAAAGCGGAGAGACAGGACAATCCACATCGGCCTCCAAAGGTCAACCACATAGTTAAGAGGCCGCAGAAGACTTTTGGTCTATTTTGTATATGTAATAGTCTTTTTGTTTATTTTGTAAGCAATGTAAATATGGTAAATGTTGAACACTTCCATATATGGAGCTTGTATATATTTTGTAATCCGCTGCTAAGAATATATTACAAGTGAAATGTTTAACATTATATGAATGAACAAGCTTAAAGTTTATAAGTTTATAAATGAAAAAAAAAAATGACACCCTCGCTTGACACCGTGTGCCTAGTTGGGGGCGTTACAGGTTAGTGGTATTAGAGCATCCCGGATCTGGTTCGAACCCGCCAATCAGGTCTGACCAGAAACGGGGCATCACACAAGCCCCTTCACATTTAGTGGTATCAGAGGCAAGGTTTAGGCGGTTCTATAAAAGGATTTTTTTTTTATAAATTGTTTGTGACATGCATTGCATTTTCATTTAAAGGATGACATGACTTTGATGCGGATCTTATCGGTCTTACTTGTTAAGCATGGATAGTATAGGCCTTAATAGGGCCAGAGCTGACTCGGGGAAGTCGCCCAAATAGCCCCATTAGTGTGGATGGTGGGCAAGCGTCCCATGCTCTATCAATACATGAGCAAGGTCAAGCAGCAGGAGGTATTATGGATATCCTCCAGCAAATAGTTCAAGCATTGCAAAGAGAAGCGCAACCAACTGCAGTTGTTCCTCAATGGTTAGCCATAGATTTTCTGGATGAGCCTTCCATGGCGGAAAATTGGCTCGAAAGAACTGAGGGAATTCTACGACAAATGCATTGCACACCGGAGGAGAATTTAGAGTGTGCGATCTCATTACTACCGGATGAAGCTTACCAGTGGTGGGTTTCTGTGACTAGAACCGCACCATCGGAAAGTGTTACATGAGAGTTTTTCCTAGTGGAATTCAGGAAATAGTATGTGGGTCGTATTTACCGAAGAAATATGAGACAAGAGTTTCATAATTTGAAGCAAAGGCAGATAAGTGTGACAGAATATCCGAGGGAATTCACCCGTTTGAGCAAGTATGCTCCAGAGATGTTAGTCATAGAGGAAGAGAAGTGTCGTGAGTTTGAGGATAGCCTCAATGACTATATTCGGGCCTATGTCATAGGATTCGGCCATGAAGATTTTTCTAAGATTGTGACATGTGTACTAAATGTTGAAAGGGTGAAAAAGATAGAGTATGATAGTAAAGAAAGAAGACAGGGTAAGAAAAACCCCGATCAGTCAAGTTCTTATCAACACCATAACAAGAAATTTAGAGGACTACAGGGTTCTAATCAACCTACAACTCAGGGACTAGCTCAAACTACCGATAGCAAGACTATTCTACCGGCACCATCAGTTGCTAGTACACTAGGAGGTTCATCCAGAGGACCAACTCTTCCTTATTGCACACATTGTGGGAGGAAACATAAAGGAGATGTTGGAGATTGACAGGTGCTTGTTTGGTTTGTGGATCCAGTGGACATAAAGTAAGATTGTCAACAGGCCGTTACTCACGGCCTGCAATTTGGGAGTGCGGTTCCGGCCCGGCACGAAAGCAACGAGGACCTTAGTATTGCGCTCTCAAGTCTTGGCGAGACAAGCGACATAGACCGTAGCGGACGGGATGCTTGTGCTCGGTTGGGGCATATCGCGATGAGTAGTCAAAGATAAAGATGCCCTGGATGTAATATTTGGTAATTTCGATATCTTTGAGACCATTGTACATGCATTGATAGATCCAGGATCAACTCATTCCTATGTTTGTACTTCTATTCTAAGTTTGGGTAGTTTACTGAAGAGTAAAACTGGGTATGATATCTTGGTGACCGATCCTGCAGGGCGCAAATGTCATTGTGAATAGGAAGTTTCTGAGAGATTGTCTCATCAGAATACGAGAGTATGAGTTTCCGGGAGACTTAATCGAGTTATCATTCAGAGAGTTCGATGTGATATTAGGGATGGATTGGTTGTCCCGACACCAAGTGGTGGTTGATTGTAGCATGAAACGAGTGACCTTAAGGACACCAAGTGGCGAGGAAGTGATTTTTATCGGCGAGAGGTCGAACCACCTCTCTAATGTGATATCCGTTGCTACTGCTAGAATAATGGTTCGGGTGTGAAGCCTATTTAGCGTATGTGATTGATACGAAGCTTTGGCAGTAGACACGCGCGGTTTGTGATTATCCGGATCTTTGTTTCTAGAGGAATTAAAGTTGTCTCCGCAGAGAGATTGAGTTTGCAGTGGCGTTGTTCGGTTGCCCTCCGACATCCATTACCTTGTATAGAATATCGGTGGGTTAAAAGGTGACTTCAATTGCAAGAATTGTTAGATAAAGGGTTTATTCGTTCGAGTGTATCACCATGGGGAGCGCCAGTGCTCTTTGTTAAGAAGAAAGATGATACGCTTCGGTTGTGTGTTGATTATAGGCAACTAAACAATATGATAGTGAAAAACAAGTATCCGTTACCCAGGATTGATGACTTGTTCGACCAATTGAAAGGTGCAAGTGTCTATTCGAAGATTGACCTATGATCTGGGTATCATCAATTGAGGATTAAGGATGTGGATGTGCATAAGAAGACGTTTAGAATGCGATCTGGACATTATCAGTTCCTTGTAATGCCGTTTGGGTTGACAAATGCACCAGCGGCTTTCATGGACTTAATGAATCGTGTTTTCCGACCGTATGTAGATCGGTTTGTTGTGGTGTTTATTGATGGCATCCTTGTGTATTCAAAGGATTGGGAAGATCATGATGCGCACCTTCGGGTAGTGTTAGAAACCTTGAGAAAGGAATAGTTATATGCAAAACTGAGTAAATGCGAATTTTGGTTGAAAGAAGTGTCATTTCTTAGACACATTGTATCGGAAGAAGGAATTCAAGTGGATGCAAAGAAGATAGAGGTGATTATTGAATGGAAACCACCGAGAAATGTCACAAAAGTGCGTAGTTTCCTAGGATTGGCAGGTTACTCTGAAGGTTAGATTAAGGGTTTTAAAGTGGCACTGCGGCCCCTATGGTGGGTGCTCCAAAAGAATGTGAGATTTGAGTGAAGTTTAAAATTAATCGAAGCTAGTTTTGAAAAGTTGAAAGCCTGCTAGCAAGAGGCATTGGTTTCTTTCGATCGACCTATGGTAAAGAATACGTGATTTTTAGTGATGCTTCATTAAATGGACTTGGATGTGTCCTTATGTAAGAGGGTAAAGTGGTAGCTTATGCTTCAAGACAGTTGAAGCCACATGAAAAGAACTACCCTACATATTATTTGGAATTGGTTGCCATTGTGTTCGCATTGAAAATATGGAGACACTATCTTTATGAATAAAAATGTTTCATCAACACCGATCACAAAAGTCTTAAGTATTTGCCCTCACAATGAGAGCTTAACTTGAGACAACGTAGATGAATGGAATTGATCAAGGATTATGATTGTGTGATCGATTACCATCCCGGAAAGGCTAATGTAGTAGCAGATGCTCTAAGTAGAAAGTCAATACAAATGCTTCGAGCGTTGAATGCTCATTTGCAATTGTCAGACGACGGTGCAATTGTAGTGAAATTGATAGCAAAACCAAATTTGTTGAATTGAGTGCTAGGGGCACAAAAGAATAATGAGAAAATTTCTACTATTGTAAGTCAGAATAGAGAGGGGAAAGAAACTGAATTTTTAGTTAATGAGGATGGATCTTTGTATTATAGAGATCGGGTTTGTGTACCCAATGATGATGAACTGAAGAAATCCATTCTTGAAGAGGCACATAGTGGATCATTTGCTATGCATCCCAGTAGCACAAAAATGTATCAGGATTTAAAGACTTCATACTGGTGGTCTGAAATGAAAATAGATGTTTCGGAATTTGTGACCAAGTGTATGGTGTGTCAAAAAGTGAAGGTAGAACATCAAGTTCCTTCGGGATTGTTGTAGCCTATTAAAATACCATAGTGGAAATGGGACTGAATCACAATGGATTTTGTGGTCGGGTTACCAGTGACAGGAAGAAATGATGACTCGGTTTTGGTCATGGTGGCGATTGACTAAGTCCGGCTCACTTCCTACCGGTGAGCCATTATTCCTTGATAAGTTGGTAGAGCGTTACATAGAAATAAGTTCGGTTACATGGGATTCTAGTGTCTATCATTTCAGATAGAGATCCAGGGTTCACCTCGAGATTTTAGGAAAATTGCAAGAGGCTTTATGCATGACTAAATTTGGCCCTGGCACCCTCGAGACGGATGGACAATCGAGCAAGTGATTCGAGTTTTAGAAGATATCTTTGAAGTTGTGTGATTGAATATAAGGGTAATTGGGATAGACACATTCCTCTAGTTGAATTTATGTACAATAATAGATTCTAGTCGAGTATTGAATCAGCATATAGGCTCTCCTACGGAAGAAAGTGTAGAACACCACTGTG
This sequence comes from Tetrastigma voinierianum, assembly GCA_016808115.1. Classification (NCBI taxonomy): domain Eukaryota; kingdom Viridiplantae; phylum Streptophyta; class Magnoliopsida; order Vitales; family Vitaceae; genus Tetrastigma; species Tetrastigma voinierianum. The sequence goes on along the minus strand of JAEQBH010000315.1, from coordinate 645,971 downwards.
TTGGACAGAGTTAAGTGAGAAGAAAATAATTGGCCCCGATTTGATTCAAGAGATCGAAGAAAATGTGAAAATGATTAGAGAAATATTGAAAGTAGCCATGGATAGACAAAAGTCCTACGCTGACTCAAAGAGAAAGGACATTAGATATGAGATCGATGAAAAAGTGTTTTTGAAAGTATCGCCTTGGAAGAAAGTCATGAGATTCGGGAAAAAGGGCAAGTTGAGCCCTAGGTTCATTGGGCCATATGAAGTGACAGAGAAAGTGGGTCTAGTGGCATATCGATTAGTCTTACCTCTAGAGTTGGAAAAGATCCATAATGTCTTCCATGTGTCAATGCTAAGGAGGTATAGGTTAAACCCATCGCATGTAGTCTCTTCAGAGACAATTGAAACTAGGCCGGTTGGCGTGCGAAGAAGAGTTTGTAGAGATCTTAACTCGAGAAGTGAAAGAATTGCGGAACAAGCGGATTCTATTGGTCAAAGTATTGTGGAGAAACCACAGGATAGAGGAAGCCACGTGGGAAAGTGAAGAAGCTATGCGCGACAATACATGACTATTCAATGAAGGCCAATTTCGAGGACGAAATTCTTTTAAGGAGGGGAGAGTTGTAATGCCCTATAAATACCCTAACAGTTTTATAACATGTTTAGGGTATAAAATAAATTAAATTGTATTTTTTCGGTGTTTAAATTGCTAAAAACGAAAAATGATAAAAAAAAAACCCAAAAATTATATATGTGTCAGATAAATTTGGTAAAAATGTCAAATGAGGAACCAAGAGTCATAAATGAAAAAGAATAAATGCCAAAGTGAGAATATTGAGAAGTGGAATGTCAACTAGGGAAAATAGGAAGCCTTTAATGCAAAAATGAAAAAAGATGATTAAAATGTGTTAGCCAAACATGGCCTCACACATAAAATGGGATAATACCAAAAATTGGTCTTAGAAGGAGCTCATTTTGAGCATTCACATTTGAGAGCTAGGGCTCTCACGTTTTGAGAAGGGAGAAACCTTGTTGGGTTGATTGTCTCCTATTTGGTCCAAGGTTTTTCAAGTAAAGTGAAGGAAAAGAAGAGAAGAAATGAAGAAGATAAGGTAAAAGGGAAGCTAGGGTTTCAAGTTGCAAGAGAATCAAGGTTAGAAACCCTTCCTAATCCCATATTTGTTTGTTTTGAGGTTGTATTGGGTTAGTTTTCAAGGTGTATTGTGGTTTGGATTGGTGTTGAAGAATTTTTGTATAAAGGAAATGTTGGATATTTAGAAGAGATACTGTCAAAATTTTCCAAAACCCATATTTTTTTTTGCTATAACTTGGCCATCACCCATCCAAATTGAGTGATTCAAATTTTTGGGTAAACTAGACTTCTAGGAGAACAAATCTCCTTGAAATAAGTGTATTCAAATTTGGATCTAATTGGACCCAGAAAATTCTTCAAAGTGAGGCTCTGTTTTTGGGTCAATTATGGTTCAATTACGATATAGTTTTGGTGTTTCGGAACAGTTTTTTTATTTAGGCCATAAGTTGAGTTTCACTCATCCAAATTGAGTGATTCAAATTGTTAGATAAACTAGACTTCTAGTAGAACAAATCTCCCTGAAATAAGTGTATCCAAATTTGGATCCCATTAGACTCAAATTCGTCTAAAGGAAGCCTTGTTTTTGGGCAAATTCTGGTTCTGTGTTGAAAATAGAATAGTCCTGGATGTTTAGAACATATCTGAAGCTTCGATAATCCGAATTGGATTATTCCAATTTCTGAATAAAATAGATTTATAAAGAAACAATGGACTTGAAGGAAGTTGGGTAAAATATGACTCATTTGATCCCAAAAATTTTTTTTTACAAGTGAAAGTGTTTTGGGTAGAAAACAACCCTAACTAGAAACCTAAATAAGTCAATTGATATTGTTCTCTAATTGAGATTGGATTAGGGGTTGACGATGAGGAAAACCCGAATTGAAGTCAAGATTCCGAGGATAGGAATCGAAGTACGACAACCTTTTTGGTTTGTTCTCTATTCTTCTCTTCTTATTTCAAGTATCAAAATTGTTTGCGCAATTATTGAAATGATTTTCAATAAAACTGCATATTGATTAATTTTAAGTGATTTGAGAAAACTTAATGTGAAATGATTGCTATGAAAAATTGCATGAGTATTGAAATGTGCTATTTGAGTATAAATGTATATACCATATTGTAAATTTCTATGACTGATTTTTAATGCCTTTAATAGAATGTTATCAAAATGCATATTGAGTTAAGAATATATTGGTATACGATAAGGAGTCAAACTAGCGTCGCTGAACGAAAGGCGAGGCGTAATGGTGTCACTCCGATCTATAGCCAAGTAGGACAGTATCGGTAGTATTCACAAAATGATTTTTAATAACTAGTCAGCAGCCCAACGGGACTATATTGTGTTATAAAACCTTTTTATACCGACCTACAGCCCAACGGGACCGTGCCGGTGATTTCGTTATCCTACACACCGAAAACAATGGCTAAATTCGTTTAAGGACAAAATGATAAGAATATTTGTGAAATGCATGATTGAGTTTTGATTGAGTTATTGCCTATGAAAGTGCATATTTGGAATGATCAGTGAATTTTAAATGAAATGAATATACATACGTATTGTATTGCATTGATCATTCAATAAGGTTAAAAAACATTGCTTTAGAAAAGTCGCATGATTTGCGTTAAAATGAAATGAAGAGAGAACTGTATAGAACCACTAAGCATGAAAATGCTTAGTGCGTTGTTTTTATCATTGCGTAGGTATCGAGTGAACAGGTTCAAATGCAAAGACCGTGCAAGCACAGAGTCATTGTGAAAAGTCGCATAGAGTAAAGGTAAAGCTCTGACCATGCATACATGAAACCCCATGATCGTTTTTTGATGCTTTTAGTATTAAAACTATGTTGTGAAAATTGAACTCTGATAAATATTTGTAAATGTTTTTTATATTTAAAACGGCTTATAATGTCGTAATGTATAAAGGTGGGAAATGGAGCAAATGGACATATAATGCCATATTGAATGAAAATGTGTATTGAGAACAAAAGATGGGCCCCCTTTAAGTTAACATGATATAGAAGGATAATTATCATTTACAAATGAGTATTTGAAATGTGTTTTATTGAGAAAATGAATAGTATTTGGATTTGTAAAAAAGAGGACCATGTCCCGGATTCGGTTCGTACTCCGGCTTCCGGGTCGAGCCGGGTTGGGGCGTGAGCCCCTTCAAATTAAGTGCCACTAGAATGTAGAGTAACCATTTCCTCAACCATAGCTTTTTTCCAGTCTGAATGGGGTAAAGCCTCATGCATAGTTTATGGAGGCAAACGAGAAGACAAGGTGGGAAACAAATCACGAGTATGGGAAAATAAAACGATGATAAGTCGAAATTGTAAATAGGATGGGGGATTTACGAGAGCAGTACCTTTTTTTTTTTTTTTTGATTAGTGCCCCAGAAATTACATTTTGAGCCCTATTTAAGATAGGTTTGAGTGCTTTGCGCACTAATCATATAGATAAACCAATTGTCATGTGCATGTCCACTTAGTGCTTTTAATTTGTTTTTCGAGAGTGTTTTGGATAGTTTTTGCAGGATATTAAGACTTCTTGAAACTTATTGGTCTTTGAATGCGAGAATCCTCGGTAATCTCTCATCATTTTTTCTACTTAAGGATTAAAAAAATTATTATTATCAATTTCATGTCCATATTAATGTAAAACTCAAAATATTTCCTCTAAACTTGGTTTTGTAGGACTCTTGATGGAAAGCAAATGATTTGGCAAGAAATGAACAACATGTTTCCAAAAGGAGAGTTAACCAGGTGTCTCACAGCACGTCATTGGAAAGATAAATTTTTTCTGTACCATTTGGAAGATCAAATGGTTCAAATCTACCTATGGTTGCATTCTATATTCAAAGAGCTTTCCAACGACACCTTAAACACAAAAATTCGAGTTAAAACGAAGAAGTTATCACTCGACAAGTTGAAGAAGAAAACAAGTTGTCGCGACAAATTCCAAAGTTTGTAGCGACAAACTCTGGACAACTTATTTTTTTCTCCAACTTTTCGAGGACCATAACTTACGTTTTAACTTCGAACTGAACGTGTGGTGTCGTTTGAAATATTTAGATGTAGGAATGCAACCATGTCTCAGAATTGAGCCATTTGATGACCAAATGATATAGAAAAATTCATCTTCCCAAAGGCAGCTATAGTTTCTGTATTCTCCTTTTGGAAACATGTTATTCATTCTTGTCAAATCACTTGTTTTCTATCAAGAGTCATACAAAATCAAGTTTAGAGGAAATGTTTTAAGTTTTACATGAATATGGATATAAAATTGATAATAGTTGTTTTTGTTACACCTTGAATTATACCTTAGTAGTTTTATGATATGTTTAAGGTATAATGGTGGTTTAAATTTTGTTTTTTCGGAAATTTAAATGCTAAATGTGAAAAAAGATATAATCGGAATTTTTAAAGAAGTCTAAAGGATAATTGTAAATTGTATAATGAGGACCCAAAGGTCATTAAACAAGAAGATACAAGCCATTGTAGAATTGTGATAAAGTTGAATTACAAATGGGGGAATAGAATTGGAGGGACTAAATACTTAAGGACATAATTTGAGGAAAACCTACTCATGAACCAAAAACTTGTCTATTGAAAGGAAAGACAAAAAGAGAGGATTATGCTTGGCCAAAAATACCTAAATTTTTGTAATAATTTTTATTATATATTCCGGGTATGATTTGAGACAAACTTGGGTTTTTCCGAGAAAACTAATAAATTGATATATGACAGATGTCAAATGTAAATGATTATGTGATAAATACCGAATGTAATTGTTGATTGATCGGGCTTCGGAAGTGCAAGTGTAAAGGAACATTTTTAAATTTGTAAGAATAAGGACCCTAAGGGTCTAATGAAAATGAACTTAAATGCCAAAAGAGAATTAAATGAGAAAGGAAAGTAAATTAAAGTGCTAAAATAGAGAAAAAATGAGAAATGGAAAAATAATGAGAAAAAAGCAGGAAACAAAGGCTTAGGAGAAAAATGAGGACCACAAGGGTCATTCCAGGAGACTAAGATTACATGTCTAAGTGTGATTATTGAGATTTGAAGTGCAAATAAAATGAAATGTGGGCTATATAGTAAATTGGGAGAACTTAACCCAAAAATGGGTTTTGGTGAGCCAAACAAGGCCTTGAGGAAATAGGGGTTTAAAGACCAAATTTTGGTCTAGGAAGCTCATTATGAGCAAACACGAATTTAGGAGAGATTGAGAGGAGAAAAGGAAGAAAAGCTAGGACAAGGTGAGAAGATCAAGATTATTGGTGTGATTTCTTCCCATTTCTTGCTTCTAAGTTGTGATGCCCCAAAACCCGAGGGTCTCGTCAACAACCTATCAACTTGCGAAAGTCTATGGAAATCGGGTATTCCGATATCGCACTCACATGTCTCGTATACCGAGACTCATCCATGCACATTTAATTCATAAATACACAAAATAACTTCATACAGTTCGTATACAAAATGTGAGAGTTATAGCACCTCACTCACACATATGGTACAATCGTGCGTAGGAACCAAATGTTGTTCAACATACAAAAGCAGGATATGTATTACAGTAGGTTCTCCTTACATATACAAAATACATCAAGGCCACAACCCGACCCTCTTCTCAATTGTCGACCTACGAACCTTTATGCACTTTACACGTGACTGTACCTGAAAGGGTCCCCACTGACAGGGGTGAAACTACGCTCGATAGAAACAAAACCTACCGGGGCTACTCCACCTAGGTGCATGCAAATGATCATTTCACGAGTCACCTGAGCAAACCTGATCCCATGCAGAACATGTTTGTCTATCATGGAAAAAAACTACAGCCATGTATGAGGCGACACTCTACATACCCCATGCTACCCCGGGTCAGCCTCGAGCCCACCACACCGATACAAGTGCCAGTAAATCAATGCTGATTCGAGTCAGAGCTCCCGTCACTCGACCCGTAGTCTATGTGATATTTAATTAATCGTTTCATATTGTCTTTTTGGGCAATAGAACTTTAAAGGGTCTCGGCTGCTGGTCTCTTACCCTCTCGACATTTTTAGACTTTCACCATAGATGGATAAGCTATCTAACAGTGTTCAAGCTTTTCACTGAGAGGGTGTCTATCCCCTACGCCCCTTTCACATGCCCGATACTATTCATTTTTCCATTTTCATTTTAACAGCGTGTGATCAAATTAGACTTATCCCATTCAGAGCCCACACAATTTCGCACCAAATGTAGTGCCAAATCAGTACCATGTACACACACCCATGTGATGCGGTGATTTGTCGTACACCAATGCAATGCAATTGTGTCACTGCACTCAAACTCACTCAAACTTATGCCCAATGTATGAAGACCTCTACATGGACATTTTGCCTTGTATACTAGGTGTGTACCATGAACCCTCATGTCTAATGCACACAACATTTCATATATTCAGTTCAACATCAACATACATGCAGTCATGTTAATATTCCACACATTCAAACCAGTACATCACATAAGCATGTACTACAATTTTTTTTTTCTAGCATTCAGTTCATTCATGTCAACACACCATTCAAGCATGTATTAACATAATTCCAACCATTACTTAGGCAAGTAATGCCATAATTCATATTCCTAGGCTGAGACATAGTATGTCGAGTCATGCACGACTCTTGCAAGCTAGAAATGACCATGTTCAAGCACAACACACATTACAACCCAATGTGTTTGCAACACCATATTGATAGCAATTCGTACACTTGGTGCAGCAATCAGTTTCGGCACCGATCGAGTACTGCTACTACCCTTTGAATGGATCATGGCTAGATTCTCAACTCCATGAGCTCACCATGGGAGTCGAGAACACGAGATCGGAGTTGGGCGAGGCGTTATATTTAAACAACCAGGGCTAAACCCAGAAAATTTTGCATGGTATTCATTCAAGTAATAACAAACCAACCTGAATTTTCAGTCTTAAAACCCAAAAAAAAAAACAACATATACAATAAAGCGTAAGCGCCCCTTCTCGATCCGACCCGGATTGGCTGAGTCAGGCGAATCCGGGATGCTCACGATACCATTAACTTATGGCGCCCCTTCGGATCCGACTTTCGGTTGGCGGGTCGAACGAATCCAGGGATGCTCACGATACCGCTCGTATGGCGCTGACGGCCGGCATCGGTAAGCAAAGGTGTCATATATTTTTTTTTTTCTATAAACTTATAAACTTTAAACTTGTTCATTTATATAATGTTAAACATTTAACTTGTACTATATTCCGTAGCAACGGATTATAAAATATGTACAAGCTTCATATATGGAAGTGTTCAACATTTACAATATTTATATTGTTTACAAAATAAACAAAAATACATATACATTAGACCAAAAGGTCTTCTAGTGGGCATCTAGTGATGTGTGGCCTTTGACTGTAGATGTGGATTGTCCTGTCCCCTGGTTTCCTCTTCTATACCTACATGGATGAAAACACCCGTGCTAAGCTTTAAGCTTAGTGGGAATTACTCGTTGACGACTACTAATAAGAGTCATCTCACTTTACACATTTACATATACATATAACATATCATATACTTATGTCATATTCTATACTTGTCATATACACATGCTTATATATGTTCTATACATATAATTTACACATGCTTATGCAATCTTATACTTTCTTATCATATCCTGTTTCATTTCAGATCATTTACATTTTTCTTCTTGTTCTTATCAACATGTACTTGTCACTGTTTACATATCATCACATAGCAATGTTATGCTTCTCATATCATGTCATGTCATGTAATTTATCATTTTTGAACCATTTGCATATATTTATTATTTGTTTTGTGTTTCATGCCTGCATAAACCTAAGAAGTGGATAAAAGAAACTATAAGTACCGAGAAGTATTTGGCCTCACTATGCGGCTTGGTGGTCTATAAGGGCCGAAGCGGCCCATTACTCACTTGTGTAAACAGTGGTCTATAAGGGCCCAAAGGCCCTATTATGTCATTGTCTGAGAAACAATGACCATCTATAAGGAGCCTGAATGCGTAATGACCCAAACCAGGGGCAAACTATACGCTTATCTTTCCAAACTTGTTTTTCCTAATAGGCATGCCCATCTATCCCTCTACCAGGTTCTAAGCAGACAATCCATGTGTATTTTAAGTTCGGTATATATCTCATATTCCCGAATAATTATTGTCTTTCGATGATCATATGTGATATATAAAATCATTTATTCGAATCATTGCATTTTTCTGAGTCTCTATTATATGCATAAAGGTGTGATTACATGTATGCTTATGAGCTATTGTGAGTTCATAATAGGAGTTCATAATATGAATTAACTTTGGATTCCTAGAACCTCTTGTTTTTCATGATTTCTAGACCTAATATGAGTTCAATTTTGTCAATCATATATTGATGGATTCTTGACTCAATGGAGCTTCATGGGAGTCAGAACACTTGAAAGCAGAGTTGACGAAGTTATATGACTTCGAAGTTGGAGTTCATGCGTAGTCAAACCATGAGTTATTTGACATGGCGGTGACGACCTGACATGGCCGAGCTGACCTGACCTGACATGGCCGACCTGACCTGACCTGAACAAGCTCGGCCTGGCACCTAATGTCCTCCATAGGAATATGAATGGAATCTTGACTCAATGAGCTTTCTATAGAGTCAGAGAACACCCGAAACGGAGTTCGGACGAAGAAGTTATGACCTTCCGAAGTTGGAGGTCATACGTAGTCAAACCCAGTCGAGGCTGACCTGACATGGCCGAGGCGGCTGACCTTTCTGAGCAGCTTATTTACCTACTATCCTCTACAGGAATATATGAATGGAATCTTGACTCAATGGGCTTTCCATAGAGTGCAAGAACACCCAAAACGGAGTTCGGACGAAGTTATGACCTTCCGAAGTTGGAGATCATACGTAGTCAAACCCAGCCGAGCTGACCTGACATGGCCAAGCTGACTTGACCTTGGTAAAAGGACTATAACTTAGTCTACAGAGGTCCAAATTGAGAAATTAAAAAGCCTAACATGAAGTTCATTGATGTGGCTACAATTTTCCAGAAGGACTCACTGCCAAAGTCCCTTTATTTCTTACCTAAAAACCAGTTCTAAGGTCCGGATAATGCGTATGATCAAAAATAGGGAAATTTTCTTGGTTCAAATTGCAACCAGACTCTTCCCAAAACACATATATAGGAGCCTTAGAGGCTCAACCAACTCAACTAACAAGAAATGAGTTTGAGAGTTTCCAAACCCAAACCATACACACAAAATAGAGAGGGTTCCAAACCATGTATCTATACTTCTAGACCAAAACTAGACAAAATTCCATACTCAAGAATTTCATACTAGAATCCATACAAAAAACAACCCAGACTTAAAATGCACTTGTGTCTTACTTTTTAACCCGCCCCCTTCTTCTCTTCTCTTCCTTCTTTTCTTCTTCTTCTTCCCTTTTTGCTCTCTCTCTTTCTCAAGACTAAAATGAGATATTTATCTTGATGCTTATCGTATTTGTCTTATCCTTTTTATTTCGCTTTGGTCCTCAAACTCTTACAATATTTGCAAATCAATTTATGATATTTTTACAATAGCCTCACATCTTCTTTATTATTCTTAATTTGGCATATGAACTTATAAATTATGACCCTTAGGTCCTGAATTAGTAAATTATTAATTTACCCTTAATTTTTGTATTAATTCCAAGTTCTTGCTTATTTTATTTTTATCTTTATTTTATTCTGAAAAAATATACTTTACTATTATACCTAGCATGTTATAAAACGTTAGGGTATAATTTGAGAGTATTATAACTCTCCCCCTCTTATAAAGAATTTCGTCCTCGAAATTCATATCTGATTCGAAGAGTTACGGAGATCTTTGTGCTCTCACATGGATTGCTTAGCTCCCAAGTAGCTTCTTCTTTTCTGAGTGGTGTTGCTAGAGCACTTTCCATGCGGTACTTATTTGTTCGCCAGTGTTTCACCTCTCGAGCGGAATGGTCTTTGGCTCCTCATCGCGCAATAAATCCTCTTGTGGCATATCTCTCTTGAACTGGTAGTATGTGCGACTCATTAGAGTGGTATCTCCGAAGCATCGACACATGAAACACATCGTGTAATTTGGCTAACTCCGGAGGGAGTGCCAATCGATAAGCCACATGGGCAATACGTTCCAAAATTTCATATGGCCCTATGAACCTTAGACTTAACTTGCCTTTCTGACCAAACCGTAGAATTTTCCTCCATGGTGATACTTTTAAGAAGACCTTGTTTCCCACTTCATATTCAATATCTCTCCTCTTTAGGTTGGCATGACTTTTACATTGATCACTGCGCCGCCTTTAACCTTTAGAATAACTTTGCACTTTCTCTTCCGTATCTTTTACTATGTCTGGACCAATCACTTTATGTTCATTCAATTCTGTCCAACACACAAGAGTTCTCATTCCAGAAGCCATACAAAGCTTCCTTATGGTGCCCGTACGATGCTTGGTAGAAAACTATTGTTATAAATGAGTTCCATCAATGGAATATACCTATCCCAACTTCCTGAAAATTCCATGACACAACCACTCGAAATATCTTGAGCGCCAGTCAATCCTATAAGATTTGTCCATCTGTTTCGCGGATGGAATGTTGTACTAAACTTGATTTAGTGCCCCGAAGGTATTGTAATTCCTTAGGAACCTTGATGTCGCGACGGATCTCTATCCGACACAATAGACAACGGCACACCATGCAATTACACAATCTCATCCACATATAACTCAGTTAGTCGATCCATAAAATAGTCAATCCTAACTGGTATAAAATGGGCCGACTTTGTGAGCCTATCCACAATCACCTAGACAAAGTCATGTTTTTGTTGTGTGTGTAACACCCCGAAATATACCCTAGCAGTTTTCGGACATGTTTAGGGTTTAATAAAAATTAAATATGAATTTTCGGGAAATAAAACGAGAAACCCGAAAATTTATATGAGAGCAAAGGGTAAATATCTAATTTACCACTTGAGGACCTAGTGGTTATAAAAGGGAAAGACTAGGGGTTAAAAGAGAAATATGCCTAACTTGATTTGCAAAAAGAGAAGAACCTAAGGACTAAAGTGAAATAATGAAAACTTAACCCAAAAATGGGTTTTGGGAGCAAGCACTTATGGCCCTAGGAGAGATATTTGATTTAAGACCAAATTTGGTCTCATTTGGGAAGAACAAAATGTGGAGAACAAGAAGAAGAAGGGAAGGAAAGGAAGAAGAAGAAGTCAAATTTAAGGTATGGATCTTTGGATTTGTGTATGGAATCTAACATTAAGTATGGAATTCTAAAGTTTGTATGAATTTCCATGCTATTGGATGGTTAGTAGCTTGTCTCCAAACCTAGGGTTTTGTTAGGATTTCATCCTAAACCTAAAATTATTGAAGGTAAGGTTGGTAAAACCCTAAATGGTACAAGAAGAATGTTGAATCCTCCCTTTGAGGTTGGATTCATGGTTTAAGTTCAAGTATGTGGAGTTGGGGTTAGAACAAACCCTAACTAATCCTTGTGTTTGGTTTGTGTATGGGTTATGACCCATATTAGAGTTGTTTTGGGATTAATTCATGAAAGGTTTTTGAAGAAAGATATGTTTTGAAAGATGATTTGAGTATAATTGAGGTTACAAGATGAATATGGAGTGGTTTTGATGTGTATATTGTTATTGAGTTGATTTGGGTAGCAAAATATGGAAAAATGGGAGAAAAACCACCTTTTCTGGGAAATTTCGAGGGGTGGTCTTGGTACGAAGCAGTGGTACGGCACCATAAGTGTTACGTCATTTGATGCCGTCACCCAGGTACCCAATGCTTTATTTCAGACTAGTGTTCGTATTTTGGCCATAACTTAGTCATTTCTTATCCGATTTGAGTGATTCAAGTGGCTGGTTAAAATAGACTTCAAGGAGAACAAAATACCATGAAATAAGTACCTTCAAATTCTGATTATATTTGGCCCAAAAATTCACTCAAAGTGGGGCTATGTTCAAGCTAATTTTTGCTTCAGTTTTGATCATAGAGTAGTTCGGGTTGTTTAGGACATAACTTGAGTTTTGGTGCTCCGATTTGAGTGATTCCAGTTGGAGAAGAATCCTTAGCACCTTAGTTTCAAAGGAGTACAAAGAACCAGTGTCAAATATGGAGTTAAGACCCCTGAAAATGAGTATTTCAAAATGACTAGTTTGGCATGAAAATGCCATAACTTGAGTTTGGATGATTCAATTTGAATGATTCCAATTTCTAAGTAAAGTAGATTCATAGAGAAACAAGAATACATGAATGATGTGTGAATACATAGGTGTCATATTGTACAAGTACAGGAAATGCCATATGTAACAGGCATGAAACAAAAAAAAGATATAGGAAATGCAATATGTATAGATGTGTTCATGAAACATGAATATGATATGAAACACAGAAAGCAAATGAAACATGAACATGAACATGAAAGGCAATATGTCATGAACACATAGTAATGGTTAAGTTATATATGATTATTATCATAGATAATCAGGAGAAAAGACAGAATGATATGAAATACATGAGCGAATGAGTGCGTTACGGTGGTGCTTTAGCACTCCACGCTGGTGCTACGGCAGCCCAGCCTTGCATTGCGTGGCGGGACACGCGTTTTGATGCATTCCGTGCGAAATCCACGCCAGCTCTTTGAATGACAAACGGGACCCGGATTCAACAAGCCCGAATGCATCGTGAATGTAAACCACATAGCCACATGTGAGATTGCAATAATGGAGAAAATGTGAGATCACATTGCCTGCTGAATGACAAAACGGAATGAGTTCCAGCAGTGAATCTATTGTGAATGTCGACTTCTGTAGCCATATGTGAAATCCTGAAAGCTGAGCTTAACGAAAAGAAAAGAAAGAAAATGATTCGAGAAAAGTATTTGAACAAGTATAAGATCCAAGAAAGACGAGAATAAGTTACATGTCTAAGTATAAGATCCAGAAAAAGAAAGGCTAAATTTCCGTAATACAAGTACTAACATCTAGAAACCCGAGGAATAAAGTTCCGTAATACAAGTATAAGATCCGAAAGACAAGAATAAGTTCTGTAATACAAGTATAAGATCCGTAATACAAGTATAAGATCTGAAATACAAGAATAAGTTCTGTAATACAAGTATAAGATTCGAAACACAAGAATAAGTTCCGTAATACAATTATAAGATCCGATATACAAGTATATGCTCTGTAATACAAGTATAAGATCCATAAGACAAGTATAAGTATTAGTCCGATATTTATGTCCTTTAATGGCCAGATAAGTATGTGTCCTTGAGATAAGCATAAGTATATGTCATTTGAGGTCAAGCATAAGTATGTGTCCCTACAGGGAGATAAGTATAAGTATATGTATAAGCTCGATGTGCATACGAGGAAATCTATATAAGTATGCGTCCTACGGGAGATAAGTATAAGTATGTGTCCTACGGGAGATAAGTATAAATATGTGTCCTACGGGAGATCGGAATACGAATAAGTCTGCCATAAGTGTAAATTCTGAGTAAGTATAAGACTACTATAAGTATAAGTTCAGTTACGTATACGAGAGATCTGAACAAGCATAAGTTGGTTACAAGGATAATTATATATGTAAATGTGTTATATGACTTCATGAAGATTATGATATCTGTTACTGTTATATGTTTATTATGATTCAGTTATAAGTTATAAGATACGTTTCCCATTAAGCGTACAGCTTAGCACGGGTTTTTAATCCGTGTAGGTACAAAGGAGGACATCTGCGATCTTCGCGCCTACAAGCCCAGGCAACCTGAAAAGTAGGGGTTTATCGCACGGTATATCCTATGCTTCGATTTGTAAATGTAAAAGTACGATTTTTTGTATGTAAATGGGACTCGATATATGTGTATAGATTTTGATGGACACCACTCACGGTGGTAGTTCTTTTTAATGTATGTAAAGATTTTTGTTATTACGAGAAATTGTTTGTATACCACGGTCTGAGTTAGGCTACGAGAAAGAAAAAAAAAACGGGTAAAGAGTCCAGGTATCATAGTCTCGCGCCCCAGGAACTCGGTTGGATCCGCCATTCGGTCGGACACTGGAATCGGGTGACAGTGAAAGAGAAGGCCAAACACAAAATCCATAGTAATGTTATCCCGCTTCCATTGGGGGATTGGAAGGGATTTAACAAACCCTGTTGCAGCACTTAGTGAGTGAAGCTTTGACTGGCGACACATCAAACATAGACACTTACTCAATCACATCTTTTTCATTCCTTTACACCAATAAAAACATTTCAAGTCTGGTACATCTTATTCCTAAGTGCATGGTAAATACCGTATTATGAGCCTCAAATAGCAACTTTTGCTTTAGCTCTTTATCATTTGGCACACATAATCTATTATGGAAATACAAATTTCCAGCTTCTTTCTCTAAAAACTTGGTCTTGTCACCATCTCTAACCATATGTAACTTTTTCTGTAGCTCTTCATCATTTTTCTGCGCATCTATAATCATTTGTTTTAAAACGGGTTGCGCTTCTAGTTGAGCTAACATAAGCTCCATCATGCTAGTCTCAATCATTTGTCTTGTAGTGAAATTGCTACCAGCTGTCTTTAGGCTTAAAAGCATCGGCTATTATATTACTTCAGGGGTGGTAGTCTATGATGCAGTCATAGTCCTTAAATAACTCTAACCACCTTAAGTTGTCTCAAATTTAACTCTTTAACGTTAGCAAGTACTTGAGACTCTTATGGTGGTGTAAATTCTACACTTTCCCAGTATAAGTAGTGTCACCATAGTTTTAAACAAACACTACCCTATGACCAACTCTAGGTCATGGTGGGATAATTATGTTCATGTGACTAAGCCCATTTGGGCGTAATACTACTTACTTGCATTAACAGCATCAAAACCAATGCACGACATCACTATACAAGGTATGCTCTTGCACGACATGAGGAGTACATGGTCGTTAATAAGTTGGCTAGCAGCATTCCTTTCAAACATTCAAAACTATTTTGACATTTGTCATCCTCAAACTTTATTTCTTTCACGAAAGGTAACTTGGTGAGCGGAGAAGCTATAATGAGAAAAAGCCTCTACAAATCTTCTACTCTTCAACACCTTTAAGCCAACTTTGCAGCTGGTTCACATTTAGGTGGTTTCAGAGATTAAAGCAACCTCAATCTTTGTAGGGTCAACTCTTGCCTTGCCCCTCATCGAGACCACAAATATAGCGCATTAGAGATAGAGCTTCCTTTAATAAAAATCCCACATTCTTGAACTTAGCATATAACATCTTTTCTCTCTCTTAAGTCTCAGAGACTATTCTCGCGAGGAGTCAGCATTCATGTTCCACATTGCATCCTTCGAGAATACACGGGAGATGTCATCAATAAAAACCACAACAAATCGATACATATGGGTTAGAAGGCACACATTCATCAAATCCATGAATCACTGGTGCATTAGTCAGCCCAAATAGCATGACCAAAGCTCGCTAATGGCATATCGGGTTCTAGAAGTATGATCTTCGACACATCACCACTTCCTTTACTCTCAAGCGTGGCCCACTAATCGCGGAGTCTATCTTGAAACGACACCCGCTCACTTTAAGCGATCAAAAGAATCTTGACTCTCTGAAGCGTGGGCACATTGTTAAATTTGTCACCTTGTTGATTCAAAGTAAATCGTGCATCAGTGGGAGTGCCATCTTTCTTTCTATGATAAATGGGTGCACCCGGGGGACCACACTAGGTTGGACAAATCCTTTATCAAAAGTTCTCTTACAATTGACTCTTTAACTCACTGACTCAGTTAGACCATCTTTGCCTCAAGTGCACCTTAGAACATAGGAATTCCTTGTACAATTTCTATAGCTAGTCCACCTCTCTCTCAAGTGGAATACTGGTAACTCTTCGGGAATACATTTGGAATTCACTTTACTCTTTGGGATCTTTTCTCGTCTTTGAGACCTCTTGGAGTCAAGGTATCACAGCAAGAATGTCTCACATCCTTTCCTCACTTAAATCTCTAGCTTGCACAAGTGGGATCACATTGGACATTACACTTGAGCTAATGCCTTGTACTATCACTTCAGTATGGTCAGAGCATCTCAACACTACTGTCTTTTGACCACAATCAATGATAGCTCGGTGTTTAGATGACAAATCAAACTAGAGTCAAGTCAAATTCTAAGAATGGTAAGGGTGTCAAACCAGCGAGAAACTCATTCTTGTATAACAATGGGGCAATTTATGTATACGCTATTCATGCTAATACTGTGCCCTAATGGGCTGGTCACATGCATGTCATATACTTTGTTGAACACTTCTTTGGTATCTTATGAACACATACTTCGTACCTGCACATACATATGAATGAGTGGATCCAGGATCAATCAATGCATGCATCTCAATATCATATAAAGAAAATATACCGGCTATAACCTTAGAAGCATCCTGATCATCACGAGCCTTCATAGAATATGCTCGTGCTGGTGTTGTAGGTGTAGGAAGATCCATTGTCTATGAAACTATGCCTCCTCGTCCTCTATGCTGAGATGGGCCACTGCGACCCCTACCACGATCGCTAGTCGAAAGTGGTGTCGCGGTCCTCTGCCCTTCCTTGTTCCGACCACATTATCCACGACTCGAGGACCTTTATTAACTCAAATGCTCCAAGGCTTCCACAGGAAACACCCTCCTGTCGATAACCTGCAGGCTCCCAGTGCCTTTATGTAGTAAGGGGCATTAAATTTCTCCTGTCAGTAGACACTTCTATGCTAGGTGCTACATTGGACCCTTGCCTTCTACCTCTCGTAGCGGAACTATATTCTGATTGAGTTGGAGATTCTCTAGCTCTTTTCGAGGAGGATGAAGCTCCTCTAGAAAACTTCTTCTTTTGAGATCTTTCTTTGCTGCTCGTTTCTAGTCTCTCTACTTTCATTGCAGCTTGGACCAACTAATAGAAATCCACTATTTGGAGAGAAGTCATAGGTGCCAAATACCTCTTGATGGAATCATGCAGTCCATCCTCAAATTGCCTACACTAAAATGCCTCAGTGAGGACCAACTCCGGTGCATATTTGCTAAGATGGCTAAATTCTTTTCATATTCGATGGAGATAAGTTCCTTTGCTTGAGTCGGGAAGTATTTCCACTTGGAATCCCTATACATCTCGGTAACATACTTTGCCCTGAACTCTTGGACAAAGAACTCTAAGTCATGGGATTTGGAATCCTTGGACTTCTCAACGCTAGTTTCCACCAATCATATGCCTCGTGCGTAATGGTGAAATTTGCCCACGTGATCTTTCCCGATCGGGAGGACATCTAACCTCTTCGATACCCTTTCTGGCTTTTCCTAACCGAGTCGGCTTTGCGTTGACTCTTCCATGTAAGCCAGATGGAATTCCTCTGCTCATCTTCTTACGGTGTCTATTGGGCTTTAGGAATGGTCAATCTATCCGAGCACAGTAAGTAATCTTGCGATGTTCTGGTGAGGCTTCGTGAGCTCGTGGGTACGTACTTCAGAAGG
This sequence comes from Tetrastigma voinierianum, assembly GCA_016808115.1. Taxonomy (NCBI): domain Eukaryota; kingdom Viridiplantae; phylum Streptophyta; class Magnoliopsida; order Vitales; family Vitaceae; genus Tetrastigma; species Tetrastigma voinierianum. The sequence goes on along the minus strand of JAEQBH010000315.1, from coordinate 628,314 downwards.
CTCAGCGATAACCCTTGTTCCTTGGATTAACCTCTCATCGGCTTAGCGAGACGATCAAATACATCTAACCTTGAGGACATCAAATCAGACCAACATTTACTAAACAGGAAGCACTACATCATATGCTCTTCGGAACGCCTAAACCTAGGCTCTTCCATAAAGGCCTAAACCTAGGCTCTGATACCACTAACTTGTAGCGCCCCTCCTCTGTCTGACCTGGGTGGCGGGTCGAGCCGAATCGGATGCTCTGATACTACTGCTAACCTTAAAGCCTTCTACGAATCAGGCCGGTTGGTGAGTCGAGGCGAATATGGAATGCTCTGATACCACTCAACTGTGACGCCCCCAACCTGGCATCTAATGTCGAGCGAAGGTGTCATATATATATTTTTTTCTATAAACTTATAAACTTTAAACTTGTTCATTTATATAATGTTAAACATTTAACTTGTACTATATTCTGTAGCAGCGGATTATAAAATATATACAAGCTCCATATATGGAAGTGTTCAACATTTACAATATTTATATTGTTCTGAAATAAACAAAAATATGCATATACATTAGACCGAAAGATTCTAGTGGGCATCTAGTGATGTGTGGCCTTTATTTGTTGATGCGGATTAATCTGTCCCTGGTTTCCTCTTGTACCTACACGGATGAAAACACGTGCTAAGCTTTAAGCTTAGTAGGAATTACGTTCAATGACCACTAATAAGAGTCATCTCACTTTACACATTTACATATACATATAACATATCATATACTTATGTCATATTCTATACTTGTCATATACACATGCTTATATATGTTCCATACATATAATTTACACATGCTTATGCAATCTTATACTTTCTTATCATATCATGTTTCATTTCAGATCATTTACATTTTTCTTCTTGTTCTTATCGGCTTATGTACTTGTCATTTGTTTACATATCATCACATAGCGATACTATGCTTCTCGTATCATGTCATGTCATGTACTTTATCATTTTGAACCATTTGCATATATTTATTATTTTTTTGTGTGTTTCATGCACATAAACCTTAGAAGTGGATAAAGAGAGCCCATAAGGGCAGAAGGCCTTTGTACTCACTATGTGAAATAGTGGTCTATAAGGGCCAGTACTCAACGTGCGAAATGAGTAGTCTATAAGGGCTAGAAGGCGTGCGACTATGCGAAAGCAGTGGTCTATAAAATTTGAAGGCCTGATATCATTAATACGAGACAATGACCACTACAAGGGCCCAAAGGCTGTAATGACCCAAACAGGGCCATCTATCTTTGTGGCTGCGGAGCTTTGTTTTCCTAATGGGCATGCCCGTCTATCCTACCGGGTTCTAAGCGAGGACAAACCATGTGTATTTTAAGTTCAGTATATATCTCATATTCCCGAATAATTATTGTCTTTCGGTGATCATATGTGATATATAAAATCATTTATTCGAATCTTTGCATTTTTCAGATCTCATTATATGCATAAAGAATTATGATTACCATGTATGCTTATGAGCTATTTATGAGTTCATAATAGGAGTTCATAAAATGAATAACTATGGTTACCTGCAGGGCCTACTATTTTTCATGATTTCTAGAACTAATATGAGTTCCAATTTTATTAACCTATATATTGATGGATTCTTGACTCAATGGGATTTCCATAGAGTTCAAGAACACCCAAAACGGAGTTCGGACGAAGAAGTTATGGCCTTAGAAGTTAGAATTAAATGCATTAATTATTTCGGCCGAGTTGACGACTGTGCGAGCTCGACTGACCACTATCTGTCCTCCACGGGAATGAATGGAATTTTGACTGAATGGGCTCATAGAGTCGAGAACACGAAACGGGTTCGAGCGAAGAAGTTATGACCTTATGAAGTTGGAGGTCATACGTAATCAAACCAGTAGAGCGACGATAAGTAGAAACGACTTGACCTCGATAAAGGACATAACGAGTGCAGAGGTCTGAATTGAGAAATTTAAAAGTGTAAGACAGAAATTGAATTTACGGAATAAAGTAATCGTAATTTCGATTACAAAATTGTTAATTCGATTAAAATCAGTAATTTATTCTCTAGATCTCGGATGATGAAGCAGTTATAGTTAGGTCGTCTCGAAATCTAGCTAGCACGTAAAATTTTATGTTCGAGACGGCTGAGTTGGCACGTTTTTCGAGAGCATGGCGTTTGGTCTTAGTAAAAAGCGATTTTCGATCTTGACAGTCACATGTAGCGTCTTCGTAATGTATAAATTAGTATGAGTAGAAATGATGAAAATGGGCTGGTAGAGCGTGCGAATGTCAAAAGCGGGAAAGGGACGTAATGGTCGCTTGGGGGAGTGTTTAAGTTAGAAAATGATGAAAATAGAATAATTACGCTTCTTATCCAATTAAAGCAAAAGCAAAACGTGAGAGGAGAAAATGTTGGTCCAATAGCCGATTTGCTTAGGATTTAGAGAGAGAAGGAGCAACTTCTCTCTAGAAATACGGACGTCAGGCGGGTCGGCGAGCAGGGACGAGAAGAAGAAATGCTCACGCGGAAGGGGCTGCGTTGGTGGGATTTAGGAGTTCGCCAGACTTTGAGAGGTAGGGGTTTCTCCCTACTTGCGTTTTATTCCCATTTTAAGGGTTTTGTCGATGTTTGAGTTGATTGAGGCCGTGAGGGGCCGTTGGATCTGTTCCAAAGCTTGGGCGAAGGTGGAAGAAAATTTAGAAACCCATGTGGACGGTCAGTGGCTAATCCACGGGCCTGTTAGGTTCCTAGTTTGTGCATTTATGTGAAATGTATGCTTTGATGTGTATGAGGTCGGGAATGGCCGTGAAATGCGGAGTTCCGCAAAGTGAGCCAGATAAGTGTGAGTGTTGGGCAAGTAAACCCCTAGGGATTCTTGCATTCTTTAGGAATAATGACACGAAAATGTATTTTAAGTGAAAATATGTGTTACGGTTAAACCTTGAATCGTTCTGTATGTTGATAGTCATGCACATTGTTTAATTTTGATGTTTGAAATGATAATTACATAACATGTTTGTGTGATTTAATTTTTATGTGAATATATTCGTGTTTATATATTTGCATGTGATTAGGCTTTGTATTGGAGATTGGCGCGCCATTCCATATGCCTTTGGAACATCCTAGGGCGTAGGAGTTAGTGCGTGAGATGAGTCCTAGAAAATGGTTCGGAGGGTAGTCCCTGAGCTAAAAATATCAATCGGCGGGCTGCTCGATTGATATTCATCGAGATAGTCCACAAACAATTAATATATCAATCGTCGAAGCTGACCCGATTGATATATATACATCGGAAGTTGTCCTTAATAAACAATAATTCTCATACAAGGCTTAGGCGAGTGTGAGAGGAAGTCGTGAGGACTCGGGATGCGAGTTAGTCATGTAGACATTAATTAGGACCGTGCATTTGTAGTGTTCTTTGGAACATTGCCGCTGCGCTTAGGTGGTGGAGGTAGCTGTTTAGGGCGATTCTCTGCGAACGTTAGGCTCGTCGTGGGATCAGACTTCTGGTACGGGAGGCGAGTGCGAGGAGGCAGGTCAGAATGCTTTGAGGTGTCACATTGTATACATGTATTAGAATCTTTTTCATTTTTAATATATGTTGTATAAGAGTAGTTTATTAACTCTTGAAACTATTAGATATAGTTTGAGGATATATTGTGATGAGTATTGTATGGAGCCCAGTAGTTTTACTCATGTTAGGATTATATTTAATTTGTTTAGGACGGTATATCTAGTCTTGTATTTAGGTAGAAACTCTCAGGTACAAAGGGACTACGCTAGATTTCCCAATGCGTCGGGTAACTGACATCCACTTGTATTCCGGGTTGTGGTGATCAACGGACCCGAGGTTTGGCGTCACGGCAGTATCGAGCTTAGGTATCTGATGACAGGGAGCTCGGGTTTGGGTATCCATCACCACTAGGTGGTTTGATGTGGAGTATAGGTATATGGAAGCCTAGAGATTGAGGATTGGGGCTTAGGCCATAGTCGAGTAAGAACATCGCCACTAGGTGTGGTTCGATGCTAGGTATAGGTATGAGATTACCTAGGAAATCACGGGACAAAACTAGGACACTACAGGCACGTGTTTTGTGTGTTTTGTGTGATTTGGTGAATTGTTGTATGATGGTGTGTATGCCATGAAATGTTTGTGTGCTTAAGTGGTTAGCACATAGGTGTTGGAATATGTTTGGGAGTTTTTACAGTGTGTAAACTGGAACAAGAAAGAATAAATGAAAATAAATTGGAAAATTTTGTTGGGTTTAGAATTGAAAAATTTGATTTTTAAGGTTTACGATTGTAAAAGCGAGAAGAAAGAAACAATAAAATTTTGAAATTTATTTGTGTATTCTGGAAAAAAAAATGAAAAAAAAAATGAAGAAAATAAATTTTTATAGAATTTATTTAGTGAAAAATTACTAGTGTAAAACTTGAAAAGAAATTAAAAAAAGTAAATTTTATAAATTTATTTGGTTATGAGGAAGAATAATTTTCTAAGATTTTACAAGTTATGCAAGTGAAAATTAGTAAAACAAATTTTATAAATTTATTTGAGTATTATGGAAAATGAAAAAAAAAAGGCATATAATTTTTTAGTGTTTTCTGATGGTGGAAATGAAAAAAAAAATTTGATGAGAAAAATATTTTTTCTCAAAGTTTCTGATGTGTAAAGTTAGAAAAATGAGTGAAAACAATTTTTATAAATTTATTGGATGTATTGGAAAAAAAAATGTATATAAATTTTTGTGTCTCTAGTGGAAATAACTGGAAAAAAAAAATTATAAGGAAAAAAAAAATATTTGCTGCAGAATCGGTTGTATTGTGAAGAAAAAAAAAAATTTGTATTGCAAGCCTTCTTGATTGTATAGAGAGAGAATTTGGAAAAGCGTAGTGAAATTGTATTGCAAGAAAGGAATTGTATTGTGACATGAGAGGGTGAGAGTTGACCTGATAGGTCGGGATTATGAGTGAGAGATCTCTCAGATTCTGCTCATGGTGGAACCGGGATTGGTTGTCACAGTAAGATTATTGCATTCGTGTGCACAGTAACCTCACGTCGAGTCGGGTGGGTGCACGGTATGGTCATTCACCACTCTTGGTATGTGTGGGTTGAGTTTGTCTTTAGGACTACGTCCAATGAAGACTCATAGTTCGATTCAGTAAATGAAGAATAATTAAAGTGTGTTGGGCAAAGCGAAAAAGGGGGTCGTTAATCCCCTAAGGTGAAAATCTTGGAGTTAGGGTGTAAGAGACACGGGAGAGTATCCAATTTACGTGAATGCAAGAGGCTCAGTGGCGAAGAGTTATGTCGAGATGAAAACACCTTTGTCGAGGTTATCACGTAGACTTAGAGTTGAGTGATAAGTCGGGATGACTCGAGATTTGGATACCCAGCACAGCAGAATTACATTGGGTGTTGTTAAGCCGAAACGAGGCTCGGTATTCATGACATGGACTGGGTTAATGGTCCATTGGATTGTCAGCGATAGTGACCTTGGGAAGGTCAGCGTTTACACACCAAGTAAGGGTTGTGTAGGGTTATACGTTGTGCGGATTATATATGTGTTAGAGGACCATATTTGTGAGCATGTGTCTGGGTCATAGGAGTAGGGCATTTGCCCCTAGTGGGTGCTTCTGGCAATGGTTATCGGGCAGTATCTGAATGGCACCATATGAGGCATTACTATGGGAAGCCATGAAGATCACACGTTATGTTGGGCCAAGGTGGAAGAGAGCTCCATCAGTTGATCGATTAGAGACACCTCTGAGAAGGTGAGCTTGATACGATAGCGTCTTCTCATGGCTCAAAGCCGGCAGAAGAGCTAGGCTAATGTGCGACGTCGACTCTTAGTGTTCGAGGTTAGTGATCGCGTTTTCTTGAAGGTGATGCCTAAGAGAGGAGTGGTCAGGTTCGGCAAGCGTGGGAAGCTATCGTGGGGTTCGTTCAGGCCTTCGAGATACTCGAGAGGTGAAGCCTGGAGTGGCGTCTTAGTTAGCATTACCGCCCGACGTCGGTGTTCACGAGGTGTTTCACGTCTCCATGCTCCGGAAGTATACTCCAATCCAGCTCATGTGGTGGATTGGGGATAGATGAGGTTGACACCGATGGGACCTTTGAGGAGGGGCCAGGTGTGCATTTGAATAAGCGTGATCGGGTTTTGTGGCCTTAGGGCCGTGAGGCTAGTGAGTGCTATCGCGGCAACGTAGGTGGAGGTGCGCGTGGGAGCGCGAGAGGACAGATGCTGGGCCACCTATCCCTTCTAGTTTAGGGATGAAGGTACGTAGTTTAGTGGTTTAGCATTTAAATGACTAGTTTACATGCATGGTACAGTGCACGTTGCATATGCATGTGAGCGATTATGATTGTCCTGAATTTCGGGACGAAATTCCTTTAAGGAGGGGAGAATGAAGACCCGAGAAATTCCAATTTCTGGAATAAGGGCAAAATCGTAATTTCGATTACAAAATTGTTAATTTCGGTTAAAAATCCGTAATTTATTCTCTAGATCTCGGATGATGAAACGAATTGCACCGTTGGAATCGTCTCGCGAAATCTAGCTAGCACGTAAAATTTCGTAATATTCCGAGACAGACGGAGTTGGCACGTTTTTCGAGGCATCTCGTTTCAGTGTCAGCCAGTTCTAGATGCGTTGAAGTCATGTTCACACGATACTCATGTGCAGATGAATAAAAATGAAGTGGATGATGGTGCAGATATCAGCGGGAAAAGAGGACATAATGGTCCTTTGAAATTGTTTAAGTTAGAAAATGTGAAAATAGAGAATAGTAGCCTCGATTAAACGAAGCAAAACGTGAGAGGAAAATGTTGGTCCAGTAGCCGATTTGCTTAGGATTTAGAGAGAGAAGGAGCAACTTCTCTCTAGAAATACGGACGATCCGACCGTCGGCAGGCTTCGGGACAAGAAGAAGAACTGCTCTACGCGGAAAGGGCTTCGCGTTGGTACCAGATTTAAGGAGTTTCCTCAAACTCCGAAAGGTAGGGGTTTCTCCCTACTTGCATTTTATTCCCATTTTAAGGGTTTTGTCGATGTTTGAGTTGATTGAGGCCGTGAGGGGCCGTTGGATCTGTTCCAAAGCTTAGAACTGAGGTGGGAAAATTTAGAAACCCATGTGAATGGAGTCCCGTGACCCGTCACGGGCTTGATTGGGTTCCTAGTTTGTGCATTTATGTGGAAATGTATGCTTTGATGTATGAGGCCGGGAATGGCCGGTAATCTTGAGTTCACAAAGTGAACCGATAAATTGTTAGTGTTGGGCAAGTAAACCCTAGGGTTTCTTTGTTCTAGGAATAGTATTGAAGTATATTTCGTGAAAATATGTAATGTTTGGTTAAGTAATTCGAATCGAATTGCTTGTGTTTGATCATTAGCCCAGTAGGCTAACGGTGTTTGAAATGATAATTACACTTAACATGTTTGTGTGATTTAATTTTATGTGAATATATTCGTGTTTATATATTTGCATGTGATGGTATATTGGAATTGGCACACATGCATTCATATGCATGAACATCCTAGGAACTAGTTGTCACATGAGATGAGTCTAGAAAATGGTTCGGAGGGTAGTCTAAAATATTAATTATCGGAGGGGTAGTCCACAAACTAAAAATATCAATCGTCGGAGGCCCAATTGATATTCATCGGAGGTAGTCCTAGGAAACGAATTAATATATCGTATTCGGACCCGATTGATATATATACATGGAAGGTTGTCCACTAATAAACAATAAATTCTAGCATACAAGGCTTAGGCGAGTGTGAGAGAGTCGATGAGGACTCGGGATCACGAGTTGGTCATGTAGACATTAGTAGGATCATGCATTTGCTTGAATGTGTGTTTGCTGGAACATTGCCGCACTTTTGCATTTAGGTGGTGATGGCCCATTTAGGCGATTCTCTTACTGAGCATTAGCTCACCCCGTCGTGGGATCCCCCTTTTTACAGGTACAGGGAGCGTGCGAGGAGACGGTTCGTCCTTGAGAACATTTTAGAAGAAAATTAGATGTGGCTTTGGTGTCATTGTATACATGTATTAGAATGCTTTTCATTTTAATATATGTTGTATAAAATGGTTATTAACTCTTGAAACTGTGGATATAGTTTGGATGATATTGTGATGAGTATTGTATTATGGGCCCAAGGAAATTTGTTTACTCATGTTGGGATTACTCATTTAATTTGTTTGAGACGGTATATGCGAGTCTTGTGTTGGAGTAGAGCTCATGCAAGGAGACTCTGGGTTTTACAGTAGGCGTGGTGTAACCCGACATCCACTTGTATTCAGCCAGGTTGTGGGTGATCAGCGGACCCCGGTATAGGCGTCACAAAGCCTAACATCAAGTTCATTGTTTTGGCTACATTTCGAGAGAAGGACTCACTTCCAGAAGTCCCGCTATTTCTTACCAAAAACTAGTTCTAGGTCAGGCTAATGCGTATGATCAAATGGGGAAATTTTCTTGTAGTTCAAATTGCAACAGGACTCTTCCCAAGAAAAACACATATATAGGAGCCTTAGGCTCTTCTCAACTCAACCTAACAAGAAATGAGTTTGGGAGTTTCCAAGAGAGCCCAAACCATACCTGAAAATAGGGTTCAGACCATGTATCTATACTTCTAGACCAAAACTAGACAAATTCCATATTCAAATTTCATACTAGAATCCATACAAAAGCTCTAGACTTCCATACCTGTGATCTTCTTTTTCCCTTCCTTCTTTCTTCTCTTCTCTTCTTCTTTTTCTTCTTCTTCTTCCCTTTTTTGCTCTCTCTTTCTCCAAGACCAAAATGAGATATTTATCTTGGTTTTATCATTTTTTGATCTTATCCTCTTTTTATTTACCTTTGGTCACTCCAAAATTTCTTGTATTTGCAAATCAATTTATGATATTTTTTACAATAGCCTCCATCTTCTTCATTATTCTTGCTTTAACATATGAACTTATAGTGTATAGGTCCCCGAATTAGTAATTATTAATTTACCATAATTTTCTATGTTATTCCAAGTTCTTACTTATTTTATTTTTTATCTTTATTTTATTTCGAAAAAATATACTTTTACTTTTATTATACCTTAAACATGTTATAAAACGTTAGGGTATAATTTGAGAGTATTACAATAACATGTAGTAAACAAAGTGATTTCTAAGAAAGTCTACGTGACATCCGCTCGAGTAATAACACATCGACACGGAATTTGATCTTAAAACCGGAGAAAAACGGCATATATAATAACATGCATTAACAAGATCAGTTCTAGAAAAATTATGCATGGTATTCATTCAAGTAATAACAAACCAACCTGGATTTTCAATCTTAAAACCAAAAAAAAAAACAACATATACAATAACATGCAGTAACTAGATTAGTTCCAAAAAATTCTGCATGGCATTCATTCGAGTAATAACACACCAACTTGTAATTTCAGTCTCAAAACCCAAAAAAACAACATATATAATAACATGCAGTAACAAGATCAGTTCTAGAAAAATTTTTGCATGGTATTCATTCAAGTAATAACAAACCAACTCAACCAAATGTCATTTCCATGGCCCCAAACAAGGAAATAACCAGGGAGGAAAAATCTCTCACATCTTGAAGTGTGTAGGACCAGTTCTTGATCCCAAATACGAAAACAATGGAGAAAAAGCTTCCTCCTCTCTTTCTCCCCTTCCTTATGGTTTTTCTTTTACTCTTTTTCTCTCTTTTGTTTCTCTCTTCTTTGCTCTAGGCGGATTCGTGATAGGAAGAACTCCTCCCCTTAGCTTGATCCATTCCATGTTACTCCACTAAGCCTAGACATGTTTGCATCAAGCTTGACACATGGCTCGAGTCATGGCAAGTGTCACCCATGCCAAGCCATGCACCAACCACTAACATCGCCATTCTAGTAACGACATGGCCACTCAAGTTCGAGTGTCCCCAGTACACAGTGCCACGTGGCTGCATCTTCATGCGTGTCGGCTCGCTAATAGCCCGTTACATCTCGAAATACGTGAAAATCCGGTATCACCGGAATTCAACTAGAATTCAATGTATTACCTAGATTTAGTGGGGCAGATTTGCGGCGTGATCAGCGTCGTCATCCGAGATCTAGAAAATTTCCAGGTTTGCAACCTGTGTCTATCGGTTACTTTATCCGGGGTCTTACATAAGTGATCAAGCATCTTGGGTGAAGAAAATTCAAAGGGATTAAAGGTATGAACAAAAACCCTAGCTTCCTTCTTTTGTGATTTTGGTTTTGGGGAAAAGCCCTAACTTGGGAAAAATAGGTTTTTATTGATTCTAACCCATTAATGGAGTGGTTTGGGTAGGATTCCATGGTGGGTTATGAGATATATGAATTTGGATGGAGTTATTTGAGTTTTTGTGGGTGAGAAATGGAAAAATCTGCCATTTAGGAAGAACCCAGCATTGGTATCGGTCTGAAAGTGGTGTAGATACCCATAATGAGAAGGGAATTGGTACGGTACCAAAGTTGGGATATGGTACCCACTCACTAGAAGAGAGGATTAATCTGGAAATCTTGCGAACAAGGGGCACGGTACCGGAGCTTCCAACAACCTTAATTTTGCATACTTTGCATTGTTAAGTCCCTTTTTGTACACCGATTGTTAAGGAACCTAATAAAGGATTAATGGGGGTTCAAATAAGAATGAAACTAACCTAGGACCGAGATCGAAGGGAAGGAAACGAGAACCAACGACTTTTAGTTAGTTACTTCGGACCTCTATTTCGATTAGTATTGATAGTTCTTTGTTCACGAGAGTATATTCATATTTCAAGTGTTTAAACAATTACTAAAACTGAAATAGTATATGGAATGAGTATATCTTTGAAATGAGATTACGAAAGTGCATATGGATTTGAAAATGTGATATTTGAAATGTTTGACAATTAATTGCATGTGAGTGAGTAATCGAATTATAAACGAATTGGTTAATTCTTGACATCTTGAATTGAATCGATATCTGAATGACAGCATGGCTGGGATGCAATCGGCATCATCATGATGGTGTATGTTTATTGTTAAAATGTCCCATTTGGAGGGATGCACCAATCGGCATCTGTTATGATGGCGTATGACATTTTTAAATGACCACATGGCGAGATGCACCAATCGTATGATCATGATGGGAGACGAAATTGGTAATCATGTAAGCACATTGCAGAATAACAGGACAGGATTCATGAATGGAATCCGTCATGAATGTAGATTTATGACAAAGTGAAATAACAAAACCTGACCAGTAAAAACAAAAATGGGATTTGTAAACTAAACACATCTTTAAGAGTGCATGTTTGAATCTCATGAATTGAATTGTTGAATGATTTGTTGCATATGAAAAGGCATATTTATAAATGATCAATTAAGCGTAAATTGATAGTATGTGAAAATGAATAAGCATGAGTATTGTTTTACATAGATCATGAATGAAGTAAAAAGTATGGTTTAATATAAAAGCATGTCTTATATTAAACTGAATTTGAGAATATAACTTTATAGAACCACTAAGCATGAAAATGCTTAGCGTGTAGTTTTTATCTATGCGCAGGTATCGAGTAAGCAAGAAAGAAGGCCAAGAACAAGAAGCGCAGAGTTATAGAGAAAGTTGCGGCGTATAAGTATATACCCCGTCATATGCATACCATTCTTTTTTAACATGTGACATTTTGTGAACAAAAGAGTTAATCTCTGAACTATTGTTTTATTATATCATTTTGAAAACAAGATCTACGCCATTTTGTGCCAGTATAAAAGTAAATGTTTATGAGCCTACCATTTGAAATAGCTTCCATGTATTTGAAACTCTAAGAAGAAATGACATAAGCAAAATAACGATAAGATAAATGAAAGCGGTCGGAATTAAATCGAGCTCCGAGTTGGATAGCCATTACGGTTGGACTAGGGATTCGGGTCGCGACACTTTTGAAAAAAAAAAAGGGTGTTACACTTTAGTGGTATCAGAGCATCCCGGATCTGGTTTGGACCCGCCAATCGAGTCGGACCGAAAAGGGGTGCTATAGGAGTTCTCCATTTTTGGTGTTTGCAGCTAGGGCAATACAGTTGTGAAGGAGCCAAGCTAGCTTATGCTCTTCATTGTTTTTGCTCATTTTTTGTTCAAGCAAAGAGAAGGAAGGGAAAGGAAGAGAAAAAAAGCAAGTTGGAAGAAAAGAGCCAATTTTTTGTTTGATTTCTCTCCATTTCTTGGCTACACTTGTTCAAGTAAAGTGAGAAGAAAAATAAGGGCTAGGTTGAAATCTTTAAGATAATTCAAGATTGGAAAAACCCTAACCCTTGTATTTAGGATCTTTGTTACAAGTTTGATGTTTGTTTTGGTTATGATGTTGAATTGATGGTGTAATTGTGATATGATTTGGTTGTGGCATAATGAGTAAAGATGTGTGAATTGGTGTATAGGTGTTTAAGGAGAAACTCTGTCAAAATTTCATTAGACACTGTGATTGTGTTTTGGCCCCATAATTGGCTTCATAGACCTCAAATTGGATGATTCCAATTGGAGATGAAAGTTGAACCCATGGCTACAAATGTCTAGAAGAGAAAAAGATGTAAATCTTGCTCTAAAAACCCTAAAAAAGAGTTTTACAACAAGATATGGATTATGTCCCCTCTACGGGAGTAGTTCATGTTGTTTGCACCATATCTTGAGTTATACTGGTCCAAATAAGGTGAATCAAAATTCTACTTAAACTAGAAGCCTAGAATAGTAACTTTCATGAAAAAAGTATGGTCAAATTATATCCCTATCGTTTCCATAAAATTTTCAAATATAAGATACAATTCCAGATTTTGTTCACGAGGCGTCGAGGAAGCGATTCGAATATTTAGGTACTTACCTCATATCTAAAGTTCAAAATAACGATTTTGAACCATTGGAAACTTAAGACATAGGGGAACATTGTGTTAGAAGATCATTTTGCCTAAAAACTTTGTTTACTGGGTAGAAATTGTAATTGGAAATGAACATTTCAATATGTATGAGGGAAATCTAGTCATAAGAATTGATTAAGAGTATAACATGAATGTTATTAAGACTAGTATAAAATGCTCTGAAACACATATAATTGTATGTCTGCTTAAGACTGGATAGTAAATAAATAGGGACTAGTGTTATTCGATACTCTTGTCTAGTGCTACCCAGCACTCTTGTTCGTGTGATAGCCTCGTATGTTCAGTGTTAAAGCATTTCTGCGTAATCTTCTGACATTACATTTCGTATTCTTGAGCCCGATCTATTATTAGTACTTTAGCACTTATGTTTCTTTTATATTGTACCTCGGTACTAGGAGTCTGTTATTCATTTTCATTGGCTTATGCAGTCAAACATTTATATGAAACGTAACTGAACAATGAATAATATGAAAACAAAGTAATCAATTTGGATGCTAAGGCATACCTCAGTTCTGTACTGTGGTGTACCTAAGGGTATCTTCTGATATGAAACTTTTGTTATGTACTCCTACGAGAGATTGAATATTCTGATATGCAAATTATTTTAAGTGTACATTGTAATTGAGGACCATTGTAGGTGGTCATATATGTTATTCTGTTTCCCACTAAGCTGTATGCTTAACACAGGTGTTTCATCCATGTAGGTACTGAAGAAGTTGTCAGGGACATCCCACACTCGCCAAGGCTTGACCTGACATTAAGTGTCTCCTTTATATGAATTACGCTGCCCCATATCTTTTTGTAATAATAAATGTAAATGTAATATTTTTATAGTGAAACTTGTAAGTAGATAGTATCGTAGACTTAAACATAGTTATCTGTGACATTTTTTAAGCAATATTTGTAGTGGTAGTTAACAGGATTATGATTTGTAGTATAAATTTTAATAGTCGGGGCTTTTTGATACAAGTTTATGTCAATTATGGATTTATGCTCGAAGTGGGCCCACTAATAACAGGAAATCAGCTTTATAAATCTCAGTCTCGTGTGGCGTCCCCTCTCTTGCCACGGCTAAAGGAAAGGGAAGTCACAGTTTTAATCTTTAAGTAGAAAAAATAATGAGAGATAACGATCAAAATAATCATATTTCTCTAAAATTAACTTTAAAAAAATTATTTTAAAATTTTATTACAATACGATGATAACATATTGAAGTTATAATTTTCATAAATTATATTAATAATTTATTTTTAGTAAATCATATTAATTTATCAAATCTTATAACTCCATTATTCTCGTTCAATAGTTTTTAAATAAGTTGATGTAAAAAATAATAATAATAATTTTTAAATATGTTTGTATTTTAAATATTATTATCAAATTAATAAAATTAAAGTGACAATAATTATTTAAAAAGAAGATTAATAAGATAAATATGAAAAACAATTTAAAAAGAATAATATAAAATAAAATGATAATATAATTTAAATTAAATAATTTTTTTTTTTTAATAACTAATATCAAATATAAAGTAGTTTTATTGAGAGATAAACTAATTTTTTAGAATATGAATTTTTTTAATTATATTTTCATTTTATTTTATATTATTATTTCATATTTATCTTATTGATCTTTTTTTTTTAAAGGATAATTGTCACTTTAATTTCATTATTATTACTATTACAATAAATCTTCAAAAACATAAAAATAAGTTATTTAAAAGGTGAGTAAATAATTTGTATTTGATTTTCGATTAATTCAATAAATATGTAAAAATAAATTTTTTAGATAAATTATTTAAATTAAAAATATTATTTAAATTAAACACCATATAGATTTTGAAATAAATACCGTTGTCATTTAAAAAAAATTATAAAACCGTTGTCAAGTACAACTATATTTGCCTAGTTTTAGGCAATACTTTCAAATATTAATTATTTTTATAATTTTTGAATAACAAATCCAAACTCCTCATTTTTATTTTTATTTCAGAAGTCCCAACAAGTAAGTAGGAATAGGGTAAGGTTTGCCTATAAAATGCTCCTCGTCTCACATTTATCTCTATCTGTACTAGGGTTTTGAGGTTATCATAAATGCTCCTTTCTCACCTCTATCCCTCTCGTCTCTCTGTATCTGTACTTTTTGCCTCCTCTGTTTCCATTTCTTTCTCCTTTCTGTTTCTTTTGCAATTTCTAGCTATTGCATTGTTGAAAAATCTCTTGCGTACCGAAGACTCTCTAGCCAGGGTTGGTCTGTGAGCGGCAACACAACCCTCTAAAGTTCTAGGCTTTTCTTTCTTTCCTTTTTTTTTTCTCTTTAAATGTTTTTGCAGATTCGATTTTGTTAGATCTGTTTTTCTCGAAAGTTCATTTGTTGATTTTGGGAATGTTATGTCCGGTTTGAGGTTGAGAAAAGCGAGGTGACGATAGAATTCATTGGTCTGTCAATCCACTGATATAAACATCAATGATGTTAAACAATGAATCTGACAGGTTCAGTCATGTCTCCCTCTTCTCTCCATAATCCCACACTTCCATGTCTTTTTCTTATCCACTTCATTTTCTCTAGAATTTCTTTCTTATTCTTTTTCATGAAAGAGTTTTCACCTTTGTTTTCTTGTAAAATCTATTTATACATGTCAGTATCAGTGAGGTTGAGTTTGATTTGGTTGGGGGCAAGTGATGAATCTCATAAAAGTAATGGGTAATTTGCGTCTGAATCTTTCCATTGATGCTATCACCTTGGAGACCTGATGCCCCTTTTCTTTGTGTTTCTTAAAATTCATCTCTCTGGATTTTGTTTCTTTAATTTAATTTTTTTCTGTAAAAATTGTCTGTTCCCCCTACAAAATTTGGTAGCTTCTCATCTCCGTCTACAGGTTGTTAAAGAACAAATGCCTCATCATTGTCTTACAAACAATTCAAACCTTGGAAAAACAATGGAGTTTTCCGAGAATTGAAATCGTGTTCAACTCCCTATGTGTTTTGAGCCAAAGATGTAAGTGTCTGGAGCTTCTCTGGATACAATTCCCGAGTAATTATAAGTAAATTTTTTGTATATTATATTAATAAATATAATTATAATTATTAATATACATAATTTTTTTTTTCATTTTTAAACATTTTTTATATTGAAATATTATTAATATACATATTATGTTCCATAATATTAATACATCTATATGAATAAATAATATTGTGAATATTAAGTTAAATATATTAAAATTAATTTTAATTTTAATAAAATATTAATTATATTTATGAATTCATCGATATAGCCATGGTTTGACTAGTGAATTATGTGAATCAATATCTTTTTTGGTTCAATCACCAATATAGTTTTTAAAACATTGATAAAAATATTAAAGATCAATCTCTCACTTAACTAAATATTAGTCTTTTTGTCTCATTTTCACTATAGAAATAAATTCTAATGTTATTTTCGTTCAAAAGGATGATCTTTTTTTCCTTCCTTTTGGATTTTAAAGGAAGTGGTTAGGTTTGGGGAGATGGCAAGAATTAACAAAATATTTACAAATCTGACCATTTTCTTTAAAATCCAAAAAGTTGCATAGAAAGGCATCTTTTCTAGTAAGAATGTTTTTATAGATTTAATTATAATGTGAGGTTGGGACAAAATGTCTATAGGATACAGTTATACTGTAAAGATTTGTCTTTACATTTTTAGGTATATTTTTGTTAGAATTTGTATTAGTTTTGTAAATAAATTTTGAATTTATTATCCTTTTTAAACAAATATCTCTTAACTTAACATATATGGTATAAGAGAATGTTATTTTGAGTTAATGGCCTCAATGATGTCATCTATGTGGACGATGAATGAAGCAGCAGGCCTAATTGGTACCCACTTATAGAGATGGGCATGATCCGATTAACTGAATCGTGACACAAAATAAAAACCGATCATTGATATATTGGCCACTTGGGACTTGCCATTTCTCTTAATTTGCAAGCCTTGTACTTCATATTGACTTGAACAAGGAGGAGGATAATAATTCATTCTTATATGATGTATTTGTTCCCTTCTCAAAAGGACCCATGAATTGATCTTGTGGTTCTTTGCTATTAACTTCAAGAGGCAGATTGAACCTTTTTGGAGCTCTGATGATTACAGTACCTCTCTAATGTTGTCCTGATACAGGTGGTGGAAAGTAGGAAGTAGAAACTTTAAAAAATATACCAATAAATGGATATGTGTATAACAATTTATGGGGCTCTTATATTTCAATTTATTTGAAAAATTATGAACATGAGACCAAAAACCAAGTCTAGATGTCCTTATTTTAAAAAAAATATTTGATGAAAAATAAAAATTAAATTAATAAAAAATGCATTATGTGTGAGCACTATCTTAGTAAATCTTGGGTGCTACCTAAAAAAGGGGTATTATAGTACTCGGTTGTACCCATAATTCATTAAGATAATACTTACTTATGGTGCAACACATTTTATCAAATACTTTTTAAAAGAGAAGATTTAGACTTGGTTTTAGGCTTTTTGTTCACAATTATTTTTCAAATAAATAATTTAAAGAATTAATGTGATTAGAGGAGTTAATCTATTTACTTGAGGCCAGAACCTCATATATCTTTCAGAAAGTCTATCACTCCAATCAAGCTTCTGGTCTTGGGAAACAACAAAGTGTGTTGGCCATAGCCTTCAACCCCATTTCCATTTGGTATTACTGCATATTCATTCTTCTCCTTCAGTGGCAATTTGAAGAATTCTTGGACGTCTGCTTTCATTTTCTCAATGACTTCTTCAGTTAGCCCCATGATTTATTAACTGTTTGATCACAATATGCTTAATTTCAAATCACCCCATTGAGGCATAAAGTTGAAACCATCCAACAAACCCCATTCAGCCATAGCTGATTTAAAAGATTTTTTTTTCTTCTTTATGTTTTCAACAGATGTTATAAGATTGTTTTATTATTTTAAATCAGGAATTTTAGCATTTATCGTTGGAGATTAAGACTAGAAATTAAAACAATATATCATCCATAAAATGATTTTCGGCCGGAGGTACTGGAGTGGGAATTATTGTTACCTTGATCGTCTAATCTTCGAGACATCAGCAGCGTAATGTGATCCTTACAAAAAAGGGCGTTTCGGTGGCGGTGGGCCGGCCGTCTCTCCGATGATTAAGTTAGCAAAAAGATGGAGAGTTGTAAAAATAGGGTTTTCGCAGTTGGAATCGCTTACATTCCCATCGTGGGAGACCCTCTTGATTTATAGAAAGTGGTTCATGAATCCCTCCCCCTTGTTCTCAGGGAAGAATATCTTCTTTTTTGGGATAAAATATCTCATTCCTTATCAAAGATTAATTATTCCTTATCAAGGATTAATCTTTCGAGAAGTGAGGGATTTGGGAACTAGGAAATTCGTGGATAAATACCTTTTGCGTGTTTCTCACCTTTATCCATTCGTCCATAATTAACTTGCTATAAGCGGAAGGATGGTCGATTAGGGGACTTGGAACTCTAGATGGGCCGCCTTGAGGCTGGCCTCTAGGAGGACACCCCGACTTTCATAGACATACCTCCAAATTTCTCATCTAGGTAGTGCCTACCAGTCTTAATATGATCGGTGGGCTTAGGCCGCTTCATATCGTGGGCCAGGCGAACCATGGACTAAGCGAGCCGGGCCCTGGGCCCATCGAGTAGTGAGTTTAAAAACCACGATAATCACAATGCCCCCTTTTTCCTGGCTGGGATTTTGTGCTTTCCCAATTAGGGAAAATACTATAGTATTAAATGTTGAATGTAAGGAGGCGATGCTTTTGTGGGTTTAAAGTGTGTGGGAAACGCACGCTTCCCAGAATACATACAACGCAATTTACTTTGACGGTGCATTTAATGAGCCCGTCGACGCCTTATCCCTACAAATAAGGGTATGTGTTTCAATAGAATTTTTGTTTACTTTTTCTCAAAGTTTTTTTACTCTTGCGATTTTGCCTTTTATGTGCTTCCGCGAATTTTCCTTTCAAAGGAGCCAACGGAGACTCTTGACTCTTCGACGACTGTCGATTTTATGTCAAACCTTCTTCTTATCGTTGGTTTGTTTGAGTGTTTTTGTGGTTGGGGGCGTCCTTTTAGGTTTTGCGAAGGTTTTCTATTCGTGTTTCCTAGGTTTTGTCACTAGTGGGATGTAAAACCTTTGGGGGGGGGGGGGGGATTTCTTTTATCTTCGAGGTTTTGTTTCCACCTTAAGCTTAATGGACCTCCATTTGACCCATGATACATTTTTTTTTTTTTTAATTTGCCTGTAGAGTAGTAAGAGGTTACGAAGAGGTTTCCAGTAGTCATTTGGGCGCCAGATTTCCAGAAGCGTCTATAAGCAATCCTAGTTGTTGCTATGTTTGGGAGGAATTAGGTTGTTAATACAACGAGTTCTTGCCATCGGTCTGGAGATGTCAGGAGCGACGGTGCCTCAATTATAGGGGCCGGATAATGCCATCTACTTCACCGGGGCGTTCGTTCTTGGAAGCCGGCTTCCCGAATCCGTCGTTGGTGAAGTAGTTTATGCATTTTACCTGGGCACCTCCTGTACTTGTACAACCGAACGTTTTTCGGATTCTAATGGCTTGCAGTGTGCTGAACTCTCTCTACTAGGTGAGCATCTTGCTGGTGGAGATTTGTTTCATTTACACTTTGAAGCTTGCGATTGGGGGCTGCTTGTGTAACACCCAAAATTATACCATAGTAGTTTATTACATGTTTAGGTATAATAGTAAAATTTGCGATTTGGAAATTTAAATGAGTTAAAATGAGTAAAATCATTAGAACCCAAAGGTCATGAATTCAAGGAAGATAGTATGTTGTATAAGAATTGGATAAGTTGATGTGTAAATGGAATGAGATTGAAGGACTAAAATGCATAGGAGAAATGAAAGTCCAAATTGTGATAAGCCAAACATGGCCTTAAGCTGTAATCGATAAGACCAAACATGGTCTTAGAGATGAGGGAGTTTTCATTTGGTTGGGGTGGCATTTACGGCTTAAGCAAGAGGAGCAAGAAGCCTGGGCTGAGTTCCCCTAATTTCAAAATTTGTTCATGGGAAGAAGAAGTTTGGTTCAAGTCTTTGAAGATTAAGGTATGGAAACTATTAGTATAGATTTTATGTATGGAAACTATAAGTATGAAAATTTCTCATTTGATGTTAGGAAATTAACTTAACTCACTCTTTGTCTATGTTTGGGTTAGGAAAACCCTAATTGTCGCGCCCCCAAACTCGATGGCTAGATTGGCCTGGGGACGCGGACCACTAAATCTATTTATCTGTAAAACATATTTCATATACTTATTTTCGATGAGATATTTAATATCCATTTATTTTATATTTATGTATGTATGAAGATATGATCTCATTACTAATATGCATTATATATATAAAAATATACATCAATCATGGTAGAGAGCCCATCATTGCTCAATCTCTACGCTATACAAGACGCA
The DNA here is from genome assembly GCA_016808115.1 of Tetrastigma voinierianum. Classification (NCBI taxonomy): domain Eukaryota; kingdom Viridiplantae; phylum Streptophyta; class Magnoliopsida; order Vitales; family Vitaceae; genus Tetrastigma; species Tetrastigma voinierianum. The sequence goes on along the minus strand of JAEQBH010000315.1, from coordinate 607,890 downwards.
TATTTCTTGCCATTTTTAAATTTATTTTCGGCAAACATGTAGTTCATGTCTAAACGTAAGTCAAAATATACTCTTCCCATGAGGATTTACACATCTTTGTTTGCAATGCAAAACAATTACATGATTTTTTTTTTTTTTGAAATGAAATGTATGCATGAGACGAAACATTTACTTATACTCTGCACGATTTGACGATGACTCCGGGCTTTGCGGTATTTGATCTTGCCCCTATTCACTTGGTACCTGCGCCTGATAAAACAACGTGCTAAGCATTTTCATGCTTAGTGGTTCTATGTATTTCTATCTTCATTTCAATCAAACATAAAATATGTATATTTTCGAAAACAACATTGTGGCACATTTTCAATGATCAATGCAATAAACAATATATATGTTAATTTTTCATTCAAAATTCAAATTATGCATTTCACACATTTACTTATAAGTTTTCCCTTAAAAGAATTTAACCATGACTTTCGATGCATAGGATAACGGAATCATCGGCACGGTCCCGCTTGGCTGCAGGCCGGTAAAAAAAAACATTTAATAACATAGTATAGTCCCGGTGGGCTACTGATTGATTATTTACATATTCATTTTGTGTACACTAATGGCACGTCCCGGCTGGGCGCTGGACGCAGATGCCACTATAAATCATTAATCTACGCAATGCTACACACTTTTATTGGTATACCAATATATCCTTAACTCGAAAATGACGGATAACATTCTCTTAAGGGCATTAATACTCGGTCATAGTAAATTACAATATTGTATATACATATATACCCCAATAAACACATTTTGACGCTCATGCAGTTTTCATGGCAATCCATTTGCAATCAATTTCCCAATCACTTAAGATAAATTTGTTTATGGTTAAAAACAAAGCACACATGCAGTTTTTCCATGTAAATCATTTTGGTTTTTGACAAATCTAATACAAAGCTGCAATAAGAAAAGAAATGAGAAGAACAAACCAAAAAGGTTGTCGCTCCTTGACTCATATCCTTGGAATCCCGATCTTATTCAGGTTTCCTCGTCACCAACTCCTAATCCATCAAAAATAGAGAAAAATATTAGTCGTGTATGCTAGTGTTTTTGGTTAGGGTTGATTTCTACCCAATACACATTCACTTGTAAAATTTTCTGAAAACAAATGAGCCATATTTTACCCAACTTCCTTCAATTCCATTGTTCATCTATAAATCTATTTTATTCAGAAATTGGAATCATCTAATTCGAAGTACTGAAACTCAAGATATGTTCTAAACAACCAGAACTACTCTATTTTCAAAACAGAACCATAATTTTCCTACAAATAGAGCTCCCCTGAGACGAATTTCTAGGTACAATGGGGTCCAAATTTGAATACACTTATTTCAAGGAAATTTGTTCTCCTAGAAGTTTAGTTTACCCAAAAATTTGAATCACTCAATTTGGAAGAGTGAAACTCAACTTATGGCCTAAATACCAAAACTGTCCCAAAATACCAAAACTGTACCAAACCAAAACCAGTATTTACCCAAAAACAGAGCCTCACTTTGATGAATTTATGGGTCCAATGGGGTCCAAATTTGATTACACTTATAAGAAAATTTGTTTCCCTAGAAGTCTGGGGCTACTCTAAATTTGAATTATCTCCAATCGGGCGAGTAACGCTGCTATGGCCAAAACAAAACACGTAGTTTTCTGGGAAAATTTGACAGCATCTCCCCTAAAACCCCAACATTTCCTTTATACAAAAATTCCTCAAAACTAATCCTAATCAAAGAAAAAAAGCTTCTTGAACTCAAACTGAAACATATATATACAAAAGTAGGGTTTTACCGAACCCAAACACAATCAAAGAGGAAGTTAGAGCTAGTTTCCATACCTTAAATCTCTTGAAGCTTCAAACCCTGGTTTTCTTCTCTTCCTTCTTCTTTCCTTTCACCTTTTCTTCTTCCTTTCTTCCCTTCTCTTAACCGTATCTAGAGAGCACAAAATGAGAAGAGCCCAAACTTTTGGATCTCATTCTCCCAAGCTCAACCGGATTTCAAAGGCTCCCAAAGCCAATTTGGAATCTATTCTTCTAGAGATTCCATGTGTCACCCTCCCATGTGATCAACTTTTCTCATTTTGCATATAAGACCCTAATTTGCACATAGGTCCTTGCTTTTAAGTCCCCCAACTTTATTCAATTTCACAACAATTTAACATAAATCTACCATGACACAAGACTAATCACTTTATATCAAACAAAACCTTAATTGATAATTTACCAAAATACCATTTTTCACATTCCAATATACATTGAACATGTTGTAAAACTATTAGGATTTAATTTAGGGTGCACTAATTCACTATGTGAATTTTCACTTTAAAAACCTCTATTTTTATCACTTAAAACTAATAAAATATCGAATAAATAAAATAAAAATTTATAATAGTAGAAAATGCTATAAAGTAAAATAATAAAACGAAAGGCTATTTTTGCGACATTACACTAACTGTTCAATACATGTGTATTTTGGCTAGTTTAAGTCAGTTTTGTAGTTAGTTTCGAGTTAGTTTTGTTTTGGTTCAAAGATTTTTAGTGAAAATGGCTAAAACTGGTCCATTTTCGGGTTCTTCACGACACCCCTATGCCTAGACGTAAGAGTGCACGCCTAGGTGGAGGCCCCTACGCTTAGGCGGACCAGAGACCCCTCTTGAGAAGTTTCTACTGCGCCTAGGCATAGAACCTCTACGCCTAGGCATACATCAAGTACGCTAGGCCAAGCTAAGGCCTAACCGTGTTCTTTCGTCAGGTTAATTTAGAATTGCGCATTTTGTTTGGACTTTCAATGGAAGATAGTTAGGCATAAAATTGGATTAATTGAGGATCCTAACAAGTGAATGAAAGGGTTTGTACATATATAGAAGTTATATGAAAAATGCTTTATACCTCGCGCTTCGCCTTGACGATCCTGTCGTTGGGTAAACATTGTTTCTTGTCCTTATTTGCCAAGGTGAATAAGAAAAATATAACAAGCTTAGTAATATATATAATTGTATGCCTCGCGACCTGATAGTGTGAATGAATAGGCACGTTCAAGGCGACGCCACCGATTGCGGTTACGCACTACACCTTTGTTATACGGGCGTGTACCGCCTCGTTCGGGGCGACGACACTCATGCGTATCAGGCTATGGCACCTCTGTTACATGGGCAAGCACGTCTCTGTTCAATGTGACAGCACTCTTACTAGTGCTACGACACTTTTGTTATGTGGGTAAGCACGTTACTGTTCAGTGTGACATCACTCCTATATCGTGCTATGACACCTCTGATATGTGGGCAGGCACGTCTCTGTTCAATACTGTATCGTACCTTCAGGTAGCTATTGTGATGCATCTTTCTCATTCATTACTACTGGTCTATACAGGTAAACATTTATATGATAAGAATTTAAATAATGAACAAAAAGAAAGCATAAGAAATCAGTTATGTTCTCAGAATATAACCCACTGCACCTTGTATAAGATCTTTGTTCGGTAACTCCTACGGAGATATGAAAATTCAAGTATAAGAATTATGTTATATGAAGACTCATATACGTAACTCCGATGCATGAATTATGTTATATAGACCTCAGAATTGTGTGGCCACTATACCTATATGTTATCTGTTTCCCACTTAGCTATAAGCTTAACACGGGTGTTTCATCCGTGTAGATACTGAATAAGACATTCGAGGCTTTCTGCATACAACAGGGTTAACACAGCAATAGGAGTCCACCATATGTAGGTTTTGACTTTGTTTTGTAATGTAAAAGTAACATTTTTGTAATAGTGAATTTGTGTAAGTACAAGTAAATGGGACTCATGAATATATGTACAAGAACATTTAAGCACCACTACGGTGGTAGTTTTATAAGTTATATTCTGATATATGGATTTGCTATTGAATGGGCCCATAAATGTCGAAGTCAAGTAAAGGAGTCTCGCCCCGTACACACCCCCTCTCTCTTTCGCCCCAAGCTGGGTGGGCTGCATAGTCATTTCCATAAGCCAGCCCACAGCCCCGTTGCAATTTGTAACCTGCCCTCGACTCCCCCAAAATGGAGGCCAAAGGGGCTCGGCTCCTGCTTAGTCAACGTGGACGCCGCTCTTCAAGGCTTCCTTTTGATATGAATCAGTCCCTCTCGTCCCCAGGTTTGTCTTAGTTTTGATGTAGCTCATGTTTTCCTAGGCAATCTTCTCTATTGACATGCCTTTATATTCTTGATTATTTGTAGGTAGGCTCAGGCGAGGTAGGATGGTCAACTGGGTAGAGAAGGCAAGTCTTGACCGCATCAGCCAACTACTTAAGATTATAGAGAGGGAGCACAACCACAAAGTTCTTCTCGGCTCGTGAAGAATCTCAGAGGGAGCGGGTGCGCTCCTTTCCCGTACATAGTTTTTGTTCTTCCTCGTTCATTACCTGTCGGGCTTGTAAAGGGCAAGCACTTCGTCCTTGCGAATCTCTTGAAGCTAATACCGAGGAGCTCTTCTCAAGTGGATTCCAGTCCAAAGCCCTTGTTCGATCGGATCTCCTACCCTCGTCCACGCAAGATCCTAAGCTCGCCCCCTAGGCGACGAAGGAGAAAAAGAAGAAGGAGAAGAAGGCCAGGCGAGTAAAGGCTGTCGGTGAGGGCTTGAAGGGGTTTGTTAACTAGAGTGAACCAACAACCAACGAGCTGGCCAAGGAGAAGGAGGACGACATGTCTAGCCTCGTCGCACGGATGCGCAAGTGAGCTCCAAGGGGGAAACTACCCCCGACTCTGATGTGTCAAGCCACAAGCGCCCTAAACGGTCTGGTCCAGATGGAGAAGTTCAGGACAGTCTGGCTATTATCACAGTGGATTCCCCGAAACGGGCTTCGGGCGCCTTTATAGCTTTGGAGGGCGTTGCCCAGGAGGTTCCTAGGGAGCCTTGCGCTTCAGCAGAGGATGAGGTTCTAGACGAGGGCCTCTTGATGCTGTCAGAGCGGTGGGGGAGGCTCCATTGGAGATAACCATTGAGCTTAATGCTCGGCCAGCTAGCTTAATGCCCCTCAAGGATAAACGGCTTTGGCAAGTTAGTGCTCAACTCTCTTATCATCTCGATGAAGTGGGAGCAACCTTCGTCGGCCGCACTTGTCCCGGGTCCCAATATTGCCCAGTTGATCATCGATCGCTGGAGCCCCTTCAACCAGAGGGATACTTTGATCGGTAACATGCGATTCTCATCCGCGAGCACGGATACGCTGGTGGCTCTCGCAGTAGGAATAATACCCATCCCCTTCCCGCCATTGACAAAGTCTACCGCCGCGGTATCGAGGACGGATGCCGCAAATGCGTAACTGATGATTTCAACGTAGACGACTGATGGAGCTGGCATGTCTTAACCTTTTCTCATCCCCTCTTTAGTTAGAGGCTAATTCTGGCGGTATCATTTCTTCTTCTGTCGTTTCATTTTTACAAGATGTCACCGCCATCCGAACATGGCGCCGCCATAGGGAACTCCATCTCCGGGTTGGACACGTCGGTAGCCGCGACGCTTATACCGGGTCCGCGTCTCCAAGCACACCTGTGATGACGCCGGCCGTGGCTAAGTCCGTGTACTCGGGAGCAAAAGGCCAAGGAGAGCACTAACAGAGCCACGGACACAAAGAATGAGAGGGATGAGGCTAAGGAGGAGTCTCAAATTTCTCGATTGGTTGCAGTCGTAGCGGGTGATGCAAGGTCACCGTAGAGTAAGGCATCGATAGGCGAGACTCTCGCGTTGGCAGAGTGGAGCCGTTTAAGGCTTGAGGTCGAACCGCCAATCGAGTAATGAGCATGTCCTTCTCGCCGAGATCAAAAGAAAAGATGAAGTATCCTTCCTTTAGTCCCAAGCCGATAAAGACAAAGAAGCCATGGAGGAGGACTACCAAAAGGCCTTGGAGGTGATCTTTGCCTACGGCTACGGGTGTTGTATGTTCAAACACAACTTATGTGGAAGTCAACTAAAGGTTCTAGACGTACATAACCAATTCCCTCCAAAACCGCCGCTGGAGTTTTTTTTCGAATCCAGGGAAGTCCCCCTAGCCCTAATGGAAGCATTAAGGCGGCAACATCCGATGTGGATATGATCGAGCCGACCAAGGATTCTGAGGACAATGCTTCCGTTGGGGATCAGGGCTGACTTTGTTCTCCTGTTCTCCTTACCTTTCGCTCCTTTTCCTTTTCTTTCTTTTTTTTTTATGACTTTTTGTAACGGGTCCCGTTTGGCCACCAAGTTATTAATGAAATACGATTTTTTGGTATTCTCATGCATTGAATCTTTATTATTTCTCATCATTTTCACGAATATCGGATAGGATAGTTAATTTTAGTGGGCTAGAGTCGTGGAGATCGCGCTAGGTCACAGTAAGGCACCATTCTTAGGATTTTTCCACCAGGCTTGAGAGCTACTGTCTATGCTTAAACACGCGTTAACGGGCTGTGAGCCACAAGGCTAGCTCTTTGAAGGTTCCAACAGGCTTAGAGCCACAAATATGATCTTCTAAAAGTGCTAGCAAGCTTAGAGCTACAAGTATGGTCTTTTGAAAGTTCCAACAGGATTAGAGCCACAAGTTTGGTCTTTTGAAAGTGCCAACAGGCTTAGAGCCACAAGTTTAGTCTTTTGAAAGTGCCAACAAGCTTAGAGCCACAAGTCTGGTCTTTTGAAAGTGGGCGGTTGCAAATATTGAGAGGAAATATTCTAAGAAAAAAAACCTTTATTGATAATACCTCTTAAGGTGCATAGCATTCCACATTCTTGGTACTAGCATCTCGTCTAGTTTATTTAATGCATATGATCCGGTTACCCCCACTCGGACAACTATATATGGTCCTTCCCAGTTTGGTTGAAATTGCTAACCGTAGGGTCAGTTGTGTTTTCAAAGACCTTTCTTAAGACTAGATCCTCACTTTAATGCACGCGCTTATATGCCTGTCAGATAAATTCACCATTCTTGTTAGTAAGATATAATGTATAGCGGTTAAGCCCCGAAGCTCTGGTCGCCATATCTAGGTCCTTGAGATGGCTTTAGTGATTAGTCGCTCCAGAGCCTTAGTCTGCCAAGACCCCATTTCTTAGGATAATGGCCTCCATACACAGTGAGGCAAATTTATGATATTCCAAAGAGGCTTTGGTCAAGTTGCTCTATAGGCCCAAAGGACTCTCGGTAGCTCGACCACCCATTTTCCCCTAGCCGAAAGCAGACGCTTTTTCAAAGCCATAAAGAGAGTTTTGTCGATGTTTCACCCAGCCCGTTGCTCATGCAACAGATACAGAGTTTAGTACAAGTTTATGATTAGCTCTATGAGTGCTTGAGATTTACGTTGAACTGGTCCAATATTATCAATTATGATCAATTGAGGTATTCTGAATTGGAAGACAAAATTCTTCCACACAAATTGGGTGACGCCCTTATCTTTGATGGAGGCGAAGGCTTCAGCTTCTATTCTTTTGCTAAAGTAATCATGGTAACCAACAACAATTTTTTTTCTCGAGTTAGATGCAAAAAGGGTCCAACTATATCACCCCACTTAAGCAAAGGGGCTAAGGGGCTTGTAATGGTGGCTAGGTCTCTTGGTCGCATCCTTGATAACGTGAGTTTGCCATTGGCAAGGGTCACACTTCTTGACATAGACTGGCCTTCCCATGGTCACAATAATACCTTTATGTAATGGGCCCCATAGCTAAAAGTTCTCATTTCTATGGTTTCCGTGATACCCCTCATGAAGTTCTACTAGTATATATTGTCCCTGCTGAGTGGTGAGACACTTAAGATACGTCCAGTCCAGAGACCGTTTGTATAACTGCTCGTTTACTAAGGAAAATCGCGCTACTTGGACCTGGACCTTGTGGGCTTCGGCTTTATTATTTGGTTGTTCTCCCAAGCTCAGATAATGCAATATTGGAGTCAGCTAAGAAGGGCCTGTTTTATCTATTTGACTTACTCGATTTGTTGCCATAGACGATGTTAGCTAGTAGTAGATTGGGAGGAATACAATTTCTTTTATTGGGATGGACGCGACCACTGTTGCCAATGCGCTACCAATGCATTTTCCTTTCATTGGAGTCCTTTGGGATATGCTTAAGCTTCCAAGCCAAAAAAACTCCCTAGTCGTTGCTTGATCAGGCCCATATACCTGGCCATACGCTGGTCTCACGTTTCATATCCTCCGTTTACCTGTCCTACTACCACTTGAAAGTCGCTGCGTATGAGGAGTTTCTCTGATGATACTGATTGAGCGAGATGGATCCCGGCTAGGATAGCTTCATACTCAATCTCATTATTGGACGCGGGGAAGTCTAGTTGTATGGCTTTCTCTACTTTTTCCCCAGTTGGGGTTTTTAGTTGCAAGTTGACCCTAACTCCCGTTTGGCAAGAGGCTCCGTCCACATTAAGGATCCACCAACCATCATATCCCGTATCACATTCTACTGGGGTAGTCTCGCGAAAATCTGCCAATACCTGCCCCTTCAATGCCAAGCAAGGTTTATACTGGATACCGAACTCACTTAGCTCGACCGCCCACCGGGCCAACCTCCCTGATAGGTCAGACTTATGTATAGTGTTTCGTATAGGGAGATTAGTCAGAACGACGATAAGGTGTGCCTGAAAGTAGGGATGAAGCTTCTTAGCTGCCACATGTAGGCTAGTGCCACTTATTATAGGCGAGTATATCGAGTTTCTGCCTCTGCTAGGGATTTGCTTATGAAGAATATCGATCTCAGTTTTTTGTTTTCGTCTTCTTTGAACAAAGTTGCGCTTACTGAGACTTCTGACATTGCTGGGTAAAGATAGAGTGTATCTCCTGCCCCTAGGCTAGCTAGTATTGGTGGTTCGATAAGATACAGTTTGATAACCATGAGGGCTTGGTCACACTCCTCATTCTAACTGGCCCCTTTGGCTCCCTTTAGGGTGGTGAAATTATTAATCGGCCAGAAGCGGGATAACCGCTTCGAGCTCAACCGACCGACACCGTTAAAACCCCATTTTTGGAGGTGGGAGTCTAGGAGTCCATTATTGCTTTGAGTTGAAGGGGATTGGCCTGAATCCCTTTTTGGGTCACCATGAAGCCTAAAAACTTGCATGCACTAACTCCAAACGCACATTTCAGAGGGTTGAGTTTCATGTCATACCTTCGTAGCAACTCAAAGGCTTCTTGTAGATGCTTGGCGTGGTTGAAGCGTTCTTTAGATTTTACTAGCATGTCATCAATATAGGCTTCCATGGTTTTTCCCAACATCGATCGAAATATCTTAGTCACTAACTTTTGCTAAGTCGCCCTAGCATTCTTTAGACCAAAGAGCATCACATTATAGCATTACAACTGCAAGGTGGTGATGAAGGCCAGTTTAAGTCGCATGTGTGCATGGGAATCAAGGATATCCAAAGAAGTCGTCCAAAAACGATAGTATTCCATGCTCGGCTGCAAGGGGAAGCTATCCTTTGGGAATGCTTCGTTGAGGTCAGTGTAATCCATGCATACTCGCCACTTTCCTTCTTTCTTTGGAACTACCACCACGTTAGCTAACCACTTGGGGTACTTCACTTCCCTGATGAAGCTTGCTTTCAATAAGTTGTTTACCTCTGTTAGGATGATTTGATGGCGACCTGGCCGTGGGGATGATATTTAACTTATGAGAGGCCACTGTTGGACTAATCCCTACCATATATGAGTGGTTCCAGGATATTGGTTCATCGTGGAATGCTCACAATGCGCAATTTCGTGCAAATTAGCGAGAAGAATGGTGGATCGATGTAGCCCAGTGATGGGGTATTACTGGGCAACCGGCAGCTGTGTCTGCAATCATGAAGACTTCTGCTTGAGCCTCTGCGCACGGTGCCAATTGTTGTGACCTTGATCGTCTGATCTTTGAGACATCAGCGTCGCAATGTGATCCCTGCAAAAAAGGGCGTTATGGCGACGGTGGGTCGACCACCTCTCCGATGATTAAGTTATCAAAAAGATGGAGAGTGTTGTAAAAATAGGGTTTTTGCAGTTGGAATCGCTTATCTTCTCATCGTGGGAGACCCTCCCGATTTATAGAAAGTGGTTCATAAATCCCTCCCCCTTTTTCTCATGGAATAATCTTCTCTTCTTTGGGATAAAATCTCTCATTCCTTATCAAAGACTAATTTTTCCTTATTCAGGATTAATCTTCCAAGAAGTGAGGGATTTGGGAACTAAGAAATTCGTGGATAAATACATTTTCCGTGTTTCCCGCCTTTATCCATTCATCCATAACTTGCTATGCGGCATGACATGGCTGTCGTGGGACTTGAACCCTGTGAATAGCCTCTAAGACTGGCCTCTTAGAGGACACCCCGACTTTCACAGATGGGCCTCCTGATTTCTTGTCTAGGTAGTGCCTACCAGTCTTAATATGATCGATGAGCTTGCACTGCTTTCACATTCACAGCGAATCATGGACCAAGCAAGCTGGGTTCTGCCCATCGAGTCGTGGGTTTAAAACCACTAGATTCGCAGTAATCTCATCAAGGTTGTCGGCAAAGATAGAGTCATATTCTCAATCGGGACAAAGAAATCCCACTCTCTCCTCATTCCCATCACTTCTCATCATCATCCACCATTATACCATTTATGCTCATGTTTTGTTTTATTTTGTTTTTGTTTTCTTTGAAAACGATGGGTTACCTAATAACATGACCAAAGAGGTTGATTTTTGAAATATTTGGTTAAAAAACATCATCCAATAATAAAAAATTTGTGAATTTAATATTCTCTTTGTTTTTTTTTTTTAAAGAAAATAATGAAAACATTCTTGTCAAAATCATGCAAAATTTTAATAGAGGGTCAAAATTTCCAAAATTGAGTTTTAAAAAGGTATTTTAATTAGTTGTTCAAGATTTTTTTTTTCAACTTTAAGGCATGTTTAGTTTTTTGAAAACTATTCTTAAGAACAGTTTTGAAAAAGATAAAGAACACCGTATTGGTTCTGAAAAGATAACTAAATTAATTTATTTAGTAATATTTTATGCTTATGTAATTGTTAAAAACAGGTGGCCCATTATATCTAAATTTACCCAAACTCCGTTTATTCCCAATTAATTATTTACAAATTGAAGTTCTCGACCTCGGCGCCCGACTCACAGAAAAGGTGAAATGAGCATCTGAGAGAACCTAGGATTGAATCGAAACAAGGTATTACAACATATTATGCAAGTGAATATATGTTAAAATAAAAAAAAAAAATTGAAGTTCCCTTAAATCATCGAAGTGAATAGATGTCAAACTCTATTCTTTCAACAGTGCATGGCCATCATATCATGGCAGATTCCTCGTCAGTCCTTCAACTTCATAGTGATTCATCCTACTTCTTTACCTTCATTTTGCTTAGTACAAATTTGAAATAATTCCTCCCCAAGCATGACATATTGCGCATCATCTCTCCTTTATAAGCTCTAGTAAAGGACCAACGATTGTCCCAGCACTCGGCGAATGGAATGTCGCAATGGCGAGTCGTTCCTTCTCTGGGTTCACCACCACTCTATGCTCTATGCTCTTGTATTCCCCATTGCTCATTATCTGCTCCTCACAAATAGAACCAAAAAATCATTTTATTTGTATAGTACTTGTTAAATACTCATATTTCTTAATACTCTCCCTCACGTGTAGCCTCATACACAGAACACAAATGGGGATTCAAATTGCAGAGAAGTAACTAAACCAACTCTCCTAAAAGCTCAAACTTGTAGGATTTGGATTCAATATAAGTATCATGCTTCTTAACAGTACTAACACAAGATTTGCCAATTCGGTTATAATTACCTACCTCAATGATATCTCCAATGTTGACGATGAAAGCACCAGGAAGAGGCCTAATTGGTATCCATTTACCATTTCTCTTAATCCGCAAGCCTGCGACTTCATTGACTTGAGTCAAGTAGGGTAAGTCCTCCAAAATCGAGTGAGGAGTGAGACCTATTACCCGCTTTGTTCGCACACAAGGTGGATAGTAATTACTTAGTTACTGCTTTATTTTACATCCTCAAACATATTTGTGGAACCGCCTGTGGATTTACCACAAGGTTCTAAATTTCATCAACTGCATGCTAGCTTAAAACTTCTTTTACGTAGCTCTCGACGAGTACTTGTCCAAAGTTTCCCTGACATACAAGGGGAAACTTAAACAATATTTTGCCATGAAGAGGGGCATATTTTTGGCATTATCAAGTGCTAATTCTTTCAAAATTTGAAAATCTGTATATAAAATAAAGAGGGCAAAAACTGTAAAGGCTTCAGAGAGAATTAACTTAATGAATTCATATAATTAGAGGAGTTAATTAACTCCATTTACTCCGAAAGAAGTAGGTTCCTCGTGCCGAACCTCCTTTTTCTTTCGGGGTCATGAGTTCAAGAAAAAGCATATCACCAATCAAGCTTCCGTCTTCGAAACAACCAAGTTTCGCCATAACCATCCATGGCGTTTGGGTTGTTTTCAAGGTGATGCATTCTTTCTTCTCTAGTGGTAATTTAAAGAATTTCAACATCCATTCATTTTCCACCATCAAGCCGCTACCCCATGATTTATCAACTGCTTTCATCACAATATGCCTAATTTAGAAGACATAACCCATTGGAGCTCACCAATGGGTTCTTATATATATATATATTGGGAAAAACTACCAAATAATAATTCTAACAATAATCTTTTTTCCTTTGTGTGCCAAGATGAGTTCAACAAACAAATTAACCAACGAACAAAGTCAACCGCTAACAAGAAATCAATCACAATAAGACAACAATTTTACATGGAAAAGCCCCCAATGAAAAGTGCAAAAATCATGGGACTCGAAACCACTTAAACCTTCCAATTATTCTCTTGACAATACAAATAATGGGTTATGACAAGTTCTTCTCAGTAATCTAGCTTGACCTAACAATATATATATAAGGTAAAACCAGCCAACAAGCTCAGCTTCAAGTTCATTTATCAAATGTATATAATTCTTCAGTGCTATAGCTAAGGATACTGAATTGAATCAATCCTATAAGATTTTTTAGGAAAGTTGGAAGTTTAACATGATAGTTTGGTAGGAGATCATAAGTTCAAGCCACCCCTTTGCAATTTAAATATTTATTCCTTATTTGTATACTTGAAAGTCAATAAAAGGACTTGATTTGTTTGACTCTCCCCGTGATGGACTTGATTTGTTTGATAGGACTGCACCGTTAAGAAATGATATTGAACCCGAATTATAGAAGGTTGAGCTTTTAGGAAAGTTGCTAGTTGAACATCAAGCCATTGAAATGACGAGAATTAATCATAACCTCCCAATCTTGATTTCAGAAAATATGATACCATATCATGGATGTATGATGAAAATTCCTAGATCTTAGCATTCTGTATCTGATCTATATTTGGGGCTCCATACAAAAACCTCCCCCAAAACATTCAGTCCTCAGAACAAATTTATATTCATTGAGCCAAGAGACAAATTCATAGGGAAAAAAAAAAAACATAGAAGCAGCCCAAAGGAGGAACTTGATGAAAATCCCAAAACCAGGATCCAACAAATAAAAATCATGAATTAATACCTGAAAGAAACCCCATTCTTTACAGGCCAAGTGAAGTTTACCCATTTCATCATCATCATCATCAACCATTAGCTTCCTCATATCTATGGTGGGAATTTGGAGAGTCTCATCCACCAAAACATCCTCGAATGAAGTTCGCTGATCGAACCGGAGCGTATATCACCGAGTAGTGGAAGCAAGAGCTTGGACATTTGCAACCGGAAATGAACCTCCCAACTCTCTTCTTAACTCTTCACTCGCCATCTCCAGTCTCCTCTTCCTCTTTGGGTGTTGCAGCTTCTTGCTTTTGCAGCATAAATATAATATCCCCTTTCCTGTTTCTGTCACCTAAAATGTGTCCGCCGTTGACATTTTTCTGACACAAAGTTCATGAAAGAAAATTTGGCATAATCTTAAGTGGTGTGAATTGTGAAAATTACAAATTGCAACCATTGAATGAAAGGGATGCTTAGGCATGTTTGTTCTTATTTTTTAAAATGGATCTTAACAACAGTTTTTAAAAACACATATAACATAATTATGTTGTTATCCGGATTTATTTCTTGTTCTTTTCATTTAGTGTTTTTTCTATTTTCTATGTTTTTTAGACAAAAAAAAAAAAAAGAGTTCTCCGTATTCTCTTTGGGAGAGCTTCGATGGCGTAAAGCTTTAGGGTTAGGTATCTAGAGATTATAGGTTCAAGTTCCTTTAAGGGCATTGGAGGATTTATCCGACTAGTCATTCCCGGGCCTCGTAGGATTAGTCGAGGTACGAGTAAACTAGCCTAAACATCTACGGTTATAAAAAATAAAAAAAAAAGTTTTCAAAAACTAACCAAACATGCTATTAATGTCTTAATTAGGCTTGACAATTTAATTGAAAATTTTAAGTGTTGTTTTCCCTGCAGAAAATAAGTAGAAACTGAGTTTCTTCGAAATAATATAAGTTAAGACTATGCAAATATTAAATGTGTAAGAATGGTCAATTTCTTTATGACAATAAGTTAATTCCTTGAAATCACTAAGTGAAGCAAATCTAATTGCAAAGTATTTTTATTGGGTAGTAGTTATGTTCCTCAAAATGCCCATCATATATCTCTCACTAGTTACTTATGAAACAGGAAAGGAAAATCATGGAAAATAACACAAATGGGTTTGCTTAGGCCCAATTTATAACTATATTAGCAAACTGAAATTCTCTGAAATCACCAAACTTCACTTGATTTATTCAACTCAATTATTTCAACTATACATAACTATCATGGCTGATCTAATTTCAGCTCTCCAACTTCATATGATTCACTGAACTTTTACCATCAAGTTTCCTAGTTAGTACATATTTTATATATTCCTCCCTGCTTACAGATTTATACTTTGCACAATTCTCCTTTGTAAGCTCAGCTAAAGGACCAATGATTGTCCCATCACATGGAGAATAGAATGCTGCAATGGAGAGCCTTTCCTTTTCTGGGTCCACCACAGCTCTATGCTCAATGCTCTTGTATTCCCCATTGCTCAATATCTGTACAAAAATGAAACCGAAAAAGGATTACATAACTGTAAACTTTTGATCTCACAAAGAATACTAATACAAGACACGATCAGGCAATTTGTTTAGAATATCTCCAATAACATCACCAATGTTGACAATGAAAGCACCAGGAAGAGGCCTAATTGGTATCCATTTACCATTTCTTGTTTGCAAGCCTTGTACTTCATTCACTTGAATGCGCAGGGTAAGTCCACCGAAATCCGAGTGGGGAGTGAGACCTAACACCTTGCTTGCTTGCTCACAAGGTGGATAGTAATTCATTCTTAATGATTGTCTTCCATTCTCAAACATATTAGCAAACTGTCAGAGATTTTAGAAGTGAGATTTTAGCCATCAGCTTCAAAAGGCATTTTGAAACTTTACGGTGCCCCAACGAGTACTTGTCCAAAGTTTCCCCCGATATAAAGGAAGAAATTAAACACTCTCTCAAGAAGAGTATATATACATAAAAACAATTTGTCAAGTGCAAATTCTTTCAATGAAAATTTTGTAAATAATCACTATTCAAGGACCATAATCATCAACTAGTATGGATAAATGAAAATCACTAAGAAGAGAGTTAAACATTTAATCATAGAAGAGAAGAGTGAGGCCAGGAACATCATTTTCAGATTGTAGGTTTGAAGAAAAAGCATATCAGCCCAATCAAGCTTGCCTAGAAAGAACAAAGTTTTGGCCATAACCATCAACCCCAGCTGGTTGTTTTGCATATGCATTCTTCTCTCCTTTAGTGGCAGTTTAAAGAATTTCTTGGAACATCTGCCTTCATTTTCCATTACTTCACCTGCTACCCCATCATGACTATTAGCTGTTTGATCACAATATGCTCAATTTAGAATACTATATTTGGTATCCTTAGTTGTTAATATTATAGTTGGTTCGTCAAGTATTATGAAAGAAAATAGTACGATAGAAAAATAGAGGAAAAATAGAATTAAATATGACATATCATTTTATTTACACAACTCATAATACTTTAGCAGTACTGATAAGGTCATGGTGGGTAAAACAGTTGTAAAAGGCAAACAGTGGATGGGTGGGTAATGTGGGAATAACACATTTTCTTCTCCCCCCCTCACCCAACAAGCTTCTTCTCACAGCGCCTCATGATCAAACAGCTGATGAATATGTGAACACTGATCATCAAGAGAAGATAATCCACGTAGTGAAATATATAAATTTTTGAATATTGAGATTTTCATTATACAACCAAATATAAGAAAATTATTTTTAACATTTTTTTCCTAATCATTTTCTAGGGAATCAAACACAACCTAATAGGTCTATCCTTTAATCTACCTTTAGGTTTCGCCTTCAATCCTCATATGTACATGTATATGTACGGTAAGTCAATCAGCTTTCTAAAAGAAGTGTTTACAAATACAATAGCAGTTGAAAATCAAATAATCAATGATCCAATTGAGGCAAATTCCAAGAAAAAAAAAGCATAGAAGCAACCGACTAGAGGTATTTGATAAAAATCCCAAGAAAGAATGCATCTGATGAAACAAATAGAAATAATTATACCTGAAAGAAACCCCACTCTTTACAGGCCGAATGAAGTTTACCCATTTCATCATCATCAACCATGACATTCTATATGATAATTGTATACTGATTCACAGTCGACAGTCAACAGTATACGAGTAAGATCTGACAGAACATGTGGATTTAGACACGTGGATCAGCGAATCACCCCTATCTCTCATTCACTATCATTATCATCACTCTGGACTTTGGCAGGCGTGGCAATTGATTCAATGATCTTTTAAACCCAAAATTTAAAATTTGATCTATCTCACTTCGATTTATCACCATCGATGAAAGCAAAAATAACATCGATAAAGGATTTAAAGATATGGAAATGTGAGAGTTTTTGTCCAAAATATATGATTTTTTTAAGAAAAAACATAAGAAATGTTGATTAACAAATTCAATAGTATTTGATGTTTTTTAACCAAATAGTTTTTTTTTTTTATAGTAAATACATTTTGAAACATGAATTTCCGAAATCTACATTTTGACAAAAACACCTTCATTACTTTCTTGAAAAATGGGAAAAGGTGCAACCCCTCTCCCCGCATTTTACCCGATATCCTCCTTATACCTCAAACTTCATTTTGGTCCAAAGAGACCCTCATAGTTTACTCTTGTAACCCAAATTGGTCTCTACCGTCATTGATCACGTTAAATGATCAAACCGACGTTAACTTTGTTGTTATGTCAGCCATGCAAATAGTTGTAGCAGCAAAAATTTGCCCTAATTCAACTTAAAAGTGTAGGGGCTTCTTATTTGGGGATTAAAAAACCCTAATTTCATTTTATCCATTTGATATAAAAATAAAACGTTTTGGGCCAAAAAGAACCCCCTAGGTTTCTACCTCTCTCCTCACTGCCTCACTCTTGTGATCGCCCCAAATCCGGTGGGTCCGTTGACTACCCGGTCAACCCGCTGAATCACTCGTGAATGCCCGCGACCCGACATTTCTCACTAAAATCGGGTAGAGTCTCCTTTGTACTGGGAGCTCTACCCAAACATGCACCCGCACATACCTGTCTCCAAAATGTGTAGCCAAGAATATATCCAATATATCCATTATATCCAATCACACGAGTAATACGACCACTCAAATACAACAAACGACACTCATAATACATACTAACTATGAATCCAACTATATACCAAAGGCTACAAGAGTTACAATATTTTCATTCTTATACAATACATATATTAAAATTAGACATTTCAATACATGTATTATATCATCAACCAAAGCCACAACCCGCTTTTTTCTAATCCTCTCAATCCCTGTGGACGAGTCGCCCCCGCACGCCCTCAGACCAGAAATAACATCCTCGACAAGGCGAGCCACTGCTTAGTGAAGAATCGCCCTGCTCGACTACTCTCCACCCAAAGGCGCGCAACGTTCCAAAATAAACATACATTCAAGCAAATGCATGATCCTACTCAATGTCTATACGACCAACTCCGGGATCCCGAAATAACACGACTTCCATCACACTCGCCTAAGCCTCGATGAAAGCAGATTTTGCTCTGTTCAGGACAACCCCCGATGTGTATATCAATCGGGTCATTCGACGATCGGGATATATTATTGTTTGCTGACACCGATGAATATCAATTCGCCATTCGACGATTGATATTTTTAATGGACTACTCCGATAATTAATACTTTGTGACAACCCTTCGAACTCGGCTGTGAGCTCATCTCATGACTCACCCTATATTCTGTATGCTCCGGCATCCGAATGCATGTGCTACTCAATTCCAATACAGCCTAATTCACATGTAAATATATAAACATGCATATGTTGCAGCAAACAATCAATTCACACAATCATATCGTAAATTCTATATCACATCAAAACAAATTTCACTCGTAAGCACGATCAAACACGAAAGCAATTTAGTTTAAATCACTCGACCAAACACATATTTTCACAAAATATACTATAATCGTTTTCGAATAGTGAAACCCTACACTATTCGAAAATTCACAATTCATCGATTCACCTTAGAACTATATTTTTCTACCATTTCCGGCCCTATTGATAATCAATATATGATTTAATACAAATTTTATGAATTGAAACACCCAAACAACCCTTATACATTGCAACATTTTGTTTCCAAAATTTATATCAATGCGGTCCCAAGGTTCGGGATCGATCTAACGTCCCTAACGGCCTCATGAGTATCTCCACTCAAACATTTGTAGCACTTGCCGAAGAAACCCATGGGTAAACCCCTACCTCTCGGAGTTTGTCAAAAACTCACAACCAAAGGCCCACGCATACTCTCCGCGTAGAGCAATTATCCTTCTTGTTCCGAAGACTGCCGACGGTTGGATTGCCCGTATTTTTAGAGAGAAGGAAGACCTTCTCTCACTAAAACTAAACAAATCTTCCTTCTCTAACTAAAACTAAACAAAAATGGCTACTGGATTGTTCCCCCTTCCTCTCCACGTTTTTCTCTTTTGTTGCATTTTGAAGAGATGGCCACTGTTCTTTTTTTGTAATTTAGTAACTTAAATCAATTTAATTAATTAATTCCCTTATTTCTCCAGTTTTGACATTCGGCACTATCTCGGCCATCCATTTTCCTCATTTATCTACTCATACCACCTATGGCACATGAGTACGTGTTATATGTGACTTTGTCGATCTAAATCGTCACAAGACTCAAACCGCGACAGCTTCTCAAAACGCTACGACTCCGACCGGTTCCCTAATTTGACGAAATTTCCACGCGTTAGCTAGATTTCGCGAGATGATTCCAACGGTGAAATCCGTTTCATCATCCGAGATCTAGAGAATAAATTATGGATTTTTAACCGAAATTAACAACTTTGTAATCGAAATTACGATTTTGCCATTTTTCTTGAAATTGGAATTTCTCGGGTCTTACACTCTCCTCTCTAACCCTCACGAATTCCCAAGCTGCAATCTGTTTAGTTGCTAAGAAAATAACATGAAATTTTAAATCTTCGATTTTTTTGTTGATATTTTCATTTAATCCTTCAAACTCCATTTTTTTAAAATTTTTGTTTGTCCTTCTAAGTCTTGATTTATTCTCTATAAGAGTGTTTGGTTTATGAGAAAATGAGGGAAGGAGTGAGAAAAAAAATCTCAATGTGATATTGTTTGGTTGCTGAGAAAGCTAAAGAAAAACCTAGAAAATAAAAGACATTTGATGAAGATGCTCAAATTCCATTAATGAAACGTGTTCAAGCATTTACAAAATAGTCACCAGGCAACCATCGGGATCATAAGTCTTTGTTTGGTTGCCGGAAAATAGCAAGAAAACCCAAAAATAAAGGACACTAGATGAAGATGCTCAAATCCCATTAATAAAAAATAAGTGTTAGAAATCTTTGAAGAAGATATACAAATCGAAAACATACATAACAATTCTTTTAAAGCATAAAATTATACTAACCTTCAAATACATTCATTGATAAATCATATCTGAATTCTTGTGAGACAAAGAACACCGTAAAAGTAGTTGATTCACTAAAAGGTAGCATCATGCATAGGGTAGAGATTTGGTGCTCGGAATCAAAAATATTTATAAACCTAAACCTCTTACTGCTATAGCATAGCTATTGCAGTATAGTGGCTCTAGGGTCGAACACAGGTGTAACGCCGTCCTGAAGAGGGTGTACTACGCAGAATCGCAGGCCAGACATGCACTGGGCTGCTTCCCTTAATTATTTTGAAATTAAGTATAGAAAGATTTTCGGAAAGCTTGTTTTTAAGGATGAAATTATAAAGTTTTCAAAGCATTGTGGTACTTTTGCAATTAAGGAAAGTGAAGGGGTGAAAGTACAAATTATGAAATTTCAAAAGAATAATAATAATAATAAATTGCCATAATGGTTTATAGTTCTAAAATTTTCTGTATCTGATATAAAACGGACTACTGCGAAATTTAATCCAAGGAATCTAGTGATTACGTAAAAGTTTCGCTGAATTCCGAGACAATGGAATATTTTACTAATTTCTCGGGTGATAAGTTATTAAGATTTCAAGAATCCAGCTTTTACTTAAAATCTCTAAGTCGAAATGACAGAGTTGCTGTTCAAATAAATTGAACTGAAAAGAAATAAATTTTTTTATGATAGAAATGGACCCAAATAAGATAATATAAGTTATGTATCCAAATAATAATAATAATAATAATAATAACAGTAATTAAAAAAAAAAGAAAGATAAAATCAAAACATTAAAAGTCAAAAATGACGGATGGGAGAGCGTGAGAATTAGAGGAGAGGGAGATATTTTTAATTTTTTTTTCTCTTCGTTTTTTTCTCAGATTTATGAAATCAGCAAGAGATTTTGTAAAAGAACTCGCTTCCCACACCGGGCTTGGTGCTCTTAGGAAACCAAGAGGTCCTCGTGTCCTTTTCCCTCGCTGGGGAGGATGACCTGGCGAATAGCTTCCCAAACCCTGGATCTTCATTTGGCTATAAACCGAACCCTAATAATTTTCTCCTTTCGATTGTAGCATTTATCGGGTCACAATGTTTCCTGATAGTGAAAACTTTATCTCTGATCTACCCTACGTTGACAAATAAAATGGCAACTAATCGAATCTCAAATGATCTAGCAATGTTGATCCATCAACCCCCAAAAGACTGCCGGCACCGGGCCAACTCGTATACATCAAAGGGATTAAACATACAAAGAAAGATAGAAACATAAAATGACAATAACTCGCCCGTTAAAAACAAGAGGACCAACAAGCTTACCTCAAAACTCCTGACCTAGTGTTCCTCCTCTTCAAGGATGAGGGAGGGGTTTAGCCAACCATCCTCTCGGGAAATACATCCCGAGGCTGTTTGGCAAGTCGGCAGTGCCGAGAGAAAAGGGAGAAAATGAGAAAGAGTAACAGCAGACAGCCTGAAAGCTTTCGCGCAAAAATTTATTGCATACTGTGATGATTGTCTGTACAAAGCCTTGACTGAGCCTTATACAACTCATAATAAGGGAAATTACAAAAATACATGAACTACCAACAATACATAAAAGGGTAGTTTGGGAAAAAGATACAAAAAGTGGTCAAACGGGGGTCAAACAGGACACAGGAGGAAGTAGGTTGCAAAAATTAGCAACTTGCGAAATTTTGCAGGTTGCGAAAATTTTGCAACCTTGCAAAAATTTTGCGTTGACCCACTCTTATGTTTACTCCATTTTCCCTTTCCGGCTTCGACCGTAGCTTGAGTTCGCTTGGATTCTTTGTATTTGAGTCGACTAATGATTTTGGGCATATTAGCCTCAGAAAAACTACAAAATTTGCCACAAATGCGATCGAGGCATAAGAGGAACCTAATGTGCCACCGGGGTTAATTGCTGATTAACACACAAAAATGCTCAAACCTACAATAAAAAGGGCTCAAAATAAGACTATTCGAGCACTAATCACTCCCCATCGACACATTGCTAGTCCCTAGCAATGAAAGAAAGAAAGAGAGGCAAGTATGATCAAAATTATGTTTACCAAAATGGTATTCCAAAAGAATGTGAATGAGTAATGCCTAACCCGCACGAATCACCAAACCCCGCCCCATAATAACTACATCTCGAGACCGAATGCCATACTGCAAATCAAGTGTCGCCAAGAGTTTAACTCAAGAGAATCAACCTAAACTTCCACCAAAATCTAAGTGTTTCAGATGATCGGGCTAACAATAAATTGCCGGGATCGCACCTCCCCAACCAAGCTACTGCCACAACCTAGTACAATAACCGACGTAAATAGAACAGGATCCACTCTTATTCCATACTTCTTTCTGTGTTATAGGGGTGCAATGCTGAGGCATCTACTTCACCAAAGTCCATGTAATGAGGATCCACCGATGACTCCCAAGCAATTAAGGTTTAGGGCATCAAGTCATAAGGATCTTTCGACTGCTAACTCTTCAGGTTTCACCCCGGACCCCAAATGATTTCAAGACTCCATCACCTACAACTCGCTAAAAGTCACCCATCCACCCATAGCGAAAGGCACTAAGCTCAAGTGGACTCCCAACCAGCTGGCTTAGGCACCGTGCTTTAAAGATCTCGTCGTATACCCTGGACCAGTGCTCGGGTTTCAAGGCAAAGCTCAATGACGCTTTCTTTCTTTTTCTTGTGTGTGTGTTTTTTTCACTTTTTTTTTTTTTTTTTATTTTGGAAGACTTCATCGCCTTCTTTCTACGGGATCCTAACCTATTAAAGGTGGTCAACGAAACTAGGTCAAGTTCTTGCAAGGCTTAGGAGGCTAGGCAGTTTTTCAGGTTATTGTTGAAACCTAATGTGCACTTTCAGGTGGTTAGCCAGCGTGGACAAACAAAACAATGAGACTTCAACTGATCATCCACTAAATCATGCATGGAACTAATCTACTATCGTAATCGGGATGCTTGTTTCGCTTTTAAATCATAGTTAGACAAAAAAAAAAAAAAAGGGTGGATTTTGAAGCTGAAATATAAGTCAGATGGTATGTATAAAGAGATATAACTAAATTTTCATCTTTATAAACAAACTAATGTACCTTCGCAGTGCGGTAAATAACAAGCCACCTGACACGTTAAACGGGCTTTACTCAAAATAACAACAAAAACATGAATGTAAAAGCCACTTCGCTAACTCCCCCCAACCAAATGTCACATTGCCCACAATGGGGCTTGGATTGGAAAGTTCGAGAAGGAAGTGCTACCTCCTTAGTGGTGTGCAACCAATGGAAGGTCATCCTCATCTCCGGTAGCCGAGGTGCCGTCGGTGTAATGAGAATGGTCGCTATCATCAAGCACGCAAGCAGGTTAAGAGAAGCTGCAGGGGCTGGCTAGGCAGAGGGTGCTAGCTCTACTAGAGGATGAACTGAAGAGGCATGGGCAGGCACTGATGGGGAAATCGGAGGTAGGCCTAGGTTACTGAATTTGCACAAGGATGACTTGATTCTGTGTGAGCATGGCGCTGGTCTGAGCCACGGCGGCCTCGGTGCATGTCATCCTCTTAGCTAGGGCTGCATGGGCAGCCACAAAAGATGCGGATGTGGCTGAGAAGGTGTGGACTACATCCATAATGGCGAGAAAGTCCCGAGCGGATAATAAGATATGTCTATAAGCAGGCGCTGCGGGTACCGGGTCCGGTGAGAATCTCGTGAGCCGAGGTACTGGGCGGCTGAGGCTCTGGATGTACAAAGGATGTGTGCCGAGGCAATGGAGCAAAGGATAATAAGCCGGAGCTGGGAGGATGCCGGAATCGAGGCTCCTCTTAGGTACTCCGCCGAGGTGGTCGATCCTCCGTAGGAAGGTCAACTACGGGCCGATCTCGCCTGTGACCCTGAGGCTGGAGGTGATAAGAGCAGGGCATAATTTGCCACTTGTCAACAGTAAGGACGACCTCACAATCTCGGCGGTGCTCTAGTCTAGGCTCAGCAGGAAAACCAAAATGCTCTAATACCTGGCATAATAGCATCAGAAACAATAGGGGAATGGACTCAACTCGGATCAGGTTCCTGCGGTGGACCTTATCTTCAAAATGGAACAAGGAGGTCAGTGACGGCTCTACAGGTCGAACCAAAAGCCCCTCGTGATATACGCGATAGTTCTTAATAGCTCCTCACCTTTGTATAAAATGCTGGAGCAGAAATAAATTGGACTGCAATATATGATTGATAAGGAGCATACTCGGGGGAAGCTGCCTCCTGAATAAGATGGGCCCGACTGTCATGTCCTGGGATAATAAACGAACCATCTCCCGTGATGAGGGATGAGGCCATTATTTGTAATCGGCCGAGTTGGCTAGGACCACCGGTAGATTGAACGTGGATGCAATGTCCGCGGGTCTGACTGTATCCTCGCCGACCATCGATAACAAAATGAATACAGCCGACCGGGCTTCGCTGATGTCATACAGGAAATCGATGACCACCCGAGGGTGGTAAAAACGCGTGTGGCCATAAATGGCCTGTGGAGTACCGCACTAGCCGCATAGAGTCTTCAGCTTTGGATCTTCAAGAATGCTCAAGATCTATACACTTCATATGTGTCCTAGCACGTAATCAGAATTTTCTAAGAATAGTAATAAAGGGAAGACGGGTCACAGACGACTGTCGGGATAGATCCAGAGGGAGATCTCAGCTGTACTCGATTAGGGTGGTGAATGGGACTCTTGGGGCCTGAACTGAAGACTTCCCCGCCAGGTCTAGGCCCTGGAAGGTGGGCCATCCGTGTCGGGCCTCGACGCGGAGGGAGACAGGAGGCCGGAGCCAACTCTAGTATCATACCTGCGTGGGGTAGGAGCAGCAGGAATAGGGGCATGAGAAGCAACAACACGCAGAGCCACGACAGAGTGCCCCGGCAAGTGGCCTGGGCATGCAGGTATAGAGGGCGCAATACGGCCACACAGATGAGGCACTGTGGTCGAGCCGCCGGGTAGGGGAGGGGAAGAAGTCCGCACCCTGGGTCTGTGGCTATGTCCTCCGCGTGCCTTAGCCATGCTTGGGCTAGAGAAGGGAAGGAGATGGAGAGAATAGGAGGAGGAGTATTTCTGTTCTAAGGAAAAGAAATGGTTTGAAATGAAAAATGAAAGAAAAAAGGGGGTGTTAAAACTAGGGCTCAAAAATTTGGAATAATTATGGCAAAGGTGTAGGAAACGAAAAATTGCAGGAGATGAAGAGGCTGGAAAATGAAGGGGCACGCAGGTGTGATTTCGCAACCGTGCGAAATTTCGTAGGTTGTGAAAATTCGCAATCCTGGAAATTTTGCAGGTTGCGAAATTCTCGCACCTGCACAATTTCAACTCTGTAACAAAAGCTCTGCCTTCTGCTACACCTGCAAAACAAAGAACAAACAAACTGTGTAAGACAAATAATTACTAAGAAAACCAACCTAAAAATAAAGAAATTATGTAAAACCACAAATAAAACTGAAAGTAACAAACAAAATCTCAACAAAATTTTGGGGTGACTTATGAGTCTCTACAAAGACCACACCCACCCACATGTTGGTGGGGTCTTTCTTTCGGATTCCATGGAAAATTACAGCCGGATCCTCCTTGTCTCGCCGTGGTATCGGTGATCGCGATAGGGCTTTGTCTCCGCCATCGACCTTGAACACCCTACTTCGAATTGCTAAGTCCACTGATCCATTGAGATAGACTTGATGGATGATGAATGGTCCAGTCCATCTTGACTTGAGTTTTCCCGAAAAGATGTGGAGCTTGGAGTCATAAAGTAGCACTTAGTCTCCTTGTTTGAAGTTTTTGCGGGCTATCGGTTGATCATGCCACTTCTTTAATCTATCTTTTGCAATCTTCATGAAATAAGAGTATCATTCCTCACTCTTTCTAAATTTATCATATCAAGGAGCCTTTTTAAGGCCCAAGCCTTCCTAGCATCCAAACCAGCTTCTCGACTCGCCCCCCACCATGCCTTATACTCAATTTCCACAAGCAGGTGACACGCTGCCATAAACTAGACAATAAGGGGACATGCTAAGGATGGTCTTGTATGATGTTCTGTATGCCCACAAGGAACTAAATAGCCGAGAGATCAATCCTGCGGAGCTCCACTCACTATCATGTTGTTTGATTTCCCTGGGTATCAACTCCTGACGATCGGGTTTGAGGATGGTAAGGGTAGCCACTTTGTGCTTTACACCATACTTAGCTAGGAGGTTCTCAAAAGGTTTGTTGTAGAAGTGTGAAACTCCATCATTGATTATGGCCTTGGGGACCCCAAATCTAGAGAAGATGTTCTCCTTCAGGAATTTCAACACCATCCCGCGGTCCGCTCGTTGCAGCACCGCCAACCCATTTCTCGACATATCGACTCCCCACTAAAATGTAGACATATCCAAACGATGAAGGGAATGGTCCCATAAAGTCGATGGCCCAAACATCGAATAAATCAACTACCAAGATCGGGTTCAGAGGCATCATGTGATGATAAGAGATTTTCCCTAATCTTTAAATTTGTCGACTCCCTCGCATATGGCGTGGCATCCTGAAAAGAGAAGGCCAATAAAACCCGATTGCAAGACCTTTATGGCGCTTCTGAAGCAAAATGACTTCCACATATTCGAAGAATATCAATATCCTCACTGCTCTCCCTCAGTAATACATGTTCGACACTATTTGATCGAAGACAATATTCGTGATAAGAAGGGCCTTTCCAATAGTAGGAGTGAATTTTTTTGAAGAAAAACTTCCTGGCCTTATGCCTTCTAGTCTCGCTGATAATCCCCTCCCTGCCAAGAAATTGGCAATGTGGGCATGCCATGTAAGCATTCTACTTCAGGAGACCTCAGAAAATCTGGCCATTGATTGGAGGTGGCTGTGAGTGTTGTGTGCTATTATTAGTCCTCGAGAGATGATCCGCAGTCAACATTCTACACCCTTTTATCCTTCAATTTGCAGGTTGAACTCGGGAGCCAGAGAACCCATATGATAAACCTAGCCTCTGCATTTTGCTCGTGAGGTGGTGCTCAAAGCCGAAGGATCTATAGATGATTATGTCCGACCCAACCAAGTAAGCACGAACTTGTCCAAAGCATAGACCACTCGCTGCCAGCCTCTCTGTGGTGTAATTCCTCCGTGTCTCATTCAGTGCTTCGGCTGCATAGTAGACTACATAAGGTTTTCCTTCTTCTCTCTCGCCTCGAGAACTCGATCTAATGGCGAGGTCGCTGCACGCATTACTAACTCGAAAGGTAACCTCCAGCTGAGGGCTCCCACTATTGGTGCAATGGTCAAGCAGCTCTGGCTCCTCAAAGCTCTTCTCCGGGCAAATTTCATCCCAAACGACTCCGTGGCACTCTTCCTCCAAGAGTTTATAAAGAGGTTTGGCAATCTTTGAAAAACTCGATGAACCTTCCTCGTAAAAAGCCTCTCAGCATGCCCTAAGAATTGCCTCACGTTTTCTTACATCTGCGGAGAAGGCGCTTGAAATCGCTCACTTTGTCTTCGTCAACCTCAATTCCTTTGTCGAAATAATATGTCCTAGCACACCCCTGGCTGGACTATAAATGGCATTTTTCCCAATCTCTCAGCCACCTCAAGTTCTTCCTACTACATCTATGCAAGACGCCTAAGTTGATCAAGCATTCTTCGAAGCTCCCTCCATAAAATGTAATATCATCCATGTAGACCTCCATAATGCGCTCCACCAAATCAATGAAGATATTGAGCATGCATCGCTGGAATGTGGCAGGGGCATTACATAGGCCGAAGGGCATCCTCCTGTAGGCATATGTGCCAAATGGGTAGGTGAAGGTGGTCTTCTCCTAATCTTCTACAACAATCTCAATCTGGAAGTAGCCTGAATAGCCATCCAAAGAAGTGGCAAAGGCGGTCAAAAATTTTTTCGAAGCCGGTCCATGAACGTAGGGAAGTGATCCTCTTATCACCTCATTTAACCTTTGTAATCAATACATACCTCCAACCCGTGTGGTAAGGCGGGCGTGGCATTTCCTCCCTTCATTATGCACAAAGAGCGTCACCCCCTCGATTTTTTTGGCACAACCCTGGGCTCTGACTCACCCAAGTGCTAATCTGGATACGGGTAAATGATACCAACTCAGAAAGCACCTTACGACTTCGCATGTACCACCTCCCTCTGCATGCAGGATTCAATTCTCTCAAGGATCGCCTTTACCGATTTTGCTTTCATCCAAATAGATATGATGTGCAAACCGTCGGCTAATTCCCTTGTGTAAGTGATTTCCACCCACACCGCTCGTTCTCCCCGAGGATGTCCAAGAGGGTCGCTTTTCCGTGAAGTACCGAAAGCAGGAGGATATGACAACCTGGGCAATCGCTCATGTTCTTCTGGGCATGCATATTTTAGTCTCGTAGGCGGGCTGGACATCCACTCTTGAGGCTCATCGGGCCTCTTCCTCAATCCAAAGGGTAGAATTTCTTCTTTTTTTCTCCATCGCCCCATGTACAGATTCAAGTCTCGACTTCCTAGCTTCGTAATGACACCTCCTTAATTAGCACATCTGCATTTGTCGCTAATCGATTGTTCTCCACACTGTATCAATTATGCAACTTCGTAATTCTCTTCCACCGGTCGCATATGCTTTTACCTCGCTTTTAGTATGTTGAAGTTCTGCTGTCATACCCCAAATAAGTCAGATAACTCCATTTCGGTAATTGATAACCGCATTAGAAGTAGCCAAGAATGGTCTTCCGATGATGATAGGCACATAATTAGTCCCCATTGCAACCGATTCTATATCAAGCACAACAAAGTCTGCATGTGATAGTAGAATTTGGTCCTCACTTTGTATTGAAGCATCCTCCACAAAGGCCCTCTCGTATTTTTATGGATCTATCTACAAGGGACAATGTATGGAAGTGGGTTTTACCCTCCCAAACTGAAAGCTGTACATCAAATAAGCAAGAGGGTTTTACACTAGCCCCAAGTCTAGCAAAGGCCTTTCTACACATCCGATATTCACCGAGATGGTAGGGCAACCCTGATTCGTATTTTTACTGAGTCTCAGACCGAATGACATACGGATTGCCTGGTCAAAGAAGGTCTTCTGCCAACATTTAACCCTTCTTCACCGTGCATGTCCTTTTAAAATTTGGCATATGTCGGGACCTGCTTAATCATGTCACAGGATGTCGACCTTCACCTGCCTTAGCACCTCTAATATTTCAACCTGGTAGATGGCCTTTTCTCTCGGCTGCTTAGTGCTCGCTTTTAAAGGTGTGCTCTTTTCACCGTGATTTCTTTGATCACTTCCTCCTCCTCGGGTTCAAACTTCTTTTTGGCTCTTCGCCTTCTTTACCGGGTTTAGATCGTCGTTTAACCTCCCCACTACACTTCTCAAAGTGATAACTACTTTAACTTTATCTATTTTGGGATTTGGCTCACTGGAAGAGCTCAATTCATGCACTCCCCTAGGATTGGGCTGTGTCTGAGAGGGAAATTTCCCTTTTTCCCCGCACCTCGCCGTTGGTTAACCTCAGATTATACCGCAAAGGCTGTCAAATTTCAAATTTAAAACCTAAAGTCTTTTATCTTCTTGTTCAATGTGCCTTCTACTGTATCAATCCTCTAGTTAGCCTGCATATCTGCCAAGACTTATGTTCTTCAGATTATAAAATCGCTCACCACCTTGCTCGTTCTATGATGGCGCTTCAACTGGGGATGAGGATGGTGTGGTGGCCGGTGGTCGGGATGAAGAAACCATACCGTCACAGATAGCAAAGTACATATGGTGGAGGCTTTGCCTTCTGTGAGAGCAGATTGGTTCCTCCAGTTATTATAGTGTTTCTTGAGATGTGGTTGATCGTGGTCGCATCGTCAACATTTTCTCTTGTTCAACCATCATATCCCTTAATGGCTGAATGGGCAAGGCTCTCCTTAAGTTCGACCGACAAATGAAGCTAAGGTTGGCTAGGCATAGATGCCTTTAGTCACGTCGCACCTCATGCTGATTTCATATCTTCAAGCTCCTCCAACCTTCTGTACCCAAGGTGGATAGCTTTTCCTTCATCTCCAGGTCCTTGTGAGCAGCACACAAGCCCCTTGAATTGGCCGCAGTCTCATCCTCTCTACTTCTGTGGTCAGTTCATCCCGCTGCTTTGATGTCTCAACCACATACTGGTGGAAATCCATGGCTTTATTGCGGATTTTTACTCATGAAGTCCCTCCACACATAGTTTCCAAATTAATTGCTTCTATAGTAGGCATTCCATTATAGAAGTGGATTAACCAACATCCAAGTATCAAATATGCAGGAGGACAAATACATGTTTCTGTGTACCTCCCAAAGATCGGTAGAATTTCTCATTTCCTCGCATCATGTGTTGCAAATCTACCTTCGTAATTATTGGTTCTAATGGGTAGTCAAGAATCCTTCAAAAATTCAGCCTGCATGTTTGCCCAATTTCTAATGATCTCTACCGTGAAGTTGAGCTAAATCTTAGCCTTGCTTCGTGAGAAATACAAAGAAGAATCTCACTCACCGGGATCCACATCGAGATGTCCTCAAGGCATTACCTCGAACTCCTTCGATGCGTGAATAGGTGGATTTTCACTTCCATCCCATGGAAAGTGGGGAGCAGGGCACAAATGGGTGCCTGATAATTATGTCCTGTGAGGAGGCACAATGCATGAGGGTGCACCTACTCGAGGGTGTATATCCTCATGGTCCTATGAGCGCACTGATTCCTCAGATCCCCCTCGCTGTCTCGCTGCTCGGTGGAGGCTCCATCCGCTGACCCAGTTCAAGCTCACTTCATAAAACTTTGTTCCCTTTGCGGGAGCACCGGTCCTTTCTAACCCGTCATTGTGTCTTATCCCAAAGGTGCAGCAAACTCCTATAAAAATAGCACAAAACACAACAAGAAATGAAAACCAGGCTACCAAAAAGGTTATTGTTAGCTAAGATTATAAAGAAATAAATTATCTATAGACAATGTAAAATTGAATCAACCTAACAGTGAATTACTAGGAGAAATAAAAGTAAAGACAAAAAGGAGTGAAATTTCACCAGTACTTGTGATGTGGATCACAAGTTTAAAAAATCAACATTTGCACAAAGGCACCATCCTCGACAACGACGCCATTTGATTCGCTAAAATGTAGCATCATGCATAGGGTAGAGATTCAAAAAGTTCTAATAAAAAATATTTATAAACTAAACCTCTTATTTTCCGTCAGATACCCATCGCAGATAAGCAGCACTAGGCCGAAATATAGATGTGTTTTCTTCGTGTAGGCATCAATGGGGCTGATTCAAATGGTGGATTTCACTCTTGATTTAAGGTCATAAAAACAAGGAAATATGATTTAGAACCAAATAAAATGAAATAAAATGTAAGAACTCCTAAGCCCTCAGCCACTGGTCTGAGGTTCGAGGGCAATTGAGAGGTCCTCGGGTCCTTTTCCTCACGTTGGGGAGAATGACCTATAGTCATTTCCTAAACCGGATCTTCATTTGGCTATAAAAATCGAACCCTAATAATTTTCCTTTTGAGATGTAGCATTTATTGGTCATTAATGTTTTCTGATAAAGGAAACTTTATCTCTCGATTCCACCACGTTGACAAATAAATGGCAACTAATAGAATCTCAGTGGATTTAGCTATAAGCATCCACTGAACCCTAAAAGATTGCCAGCACGTCAATCAGATGCAACAAAGGGATTTAAACCTACAGTGAAAGATAGAAACATAAATGACAACAAATGCTTATAAAACAGAGGACCGACTGAAGCACTCAAACCCTAGCCTGGGTGAGCCCTCCTCTTCTGGGTGGAGGGAGGTTGTAGCCAACCACTCCTCCAGCCGTCAACCTCGGTGTTTAGCAAGCGAGAAAGTGAGAGAAAAGGGGAGAAAATCAGAGTAAGAAAAATAGGCAGGACAGTTAAAAGCTTTCGCGCGAAAATTTATTGCATAATGTGATGATTGTTTGTACAAAGCCTTGACTGAGCCTTATATATAGCTCATAATAAGGGAAATTACAAAAATACATGACAATACATAAAAGGGTAGTTTGGAAAAAAGATACAAAAAGTGGTCAAACCGGGGTCAACAAAGACACAGATAAGCAGTTACAAAAATTGGGAATCTGCGAATTTTTGTAGTTACAATTTTGCAAATCCTGCAAAAATTCCCTCGTAAAGACCCAATTTCTTCATTTTATAGTTCATTTTTTCCCACTTCTAAACCCGCAAATTTCTTTCTGAGTTCAAATTTTTGGAGGTCTTGAAGTTTGAGTTCATCAATGATTTATATAGTAATAGTTCAAAACATGAAAATTTTGCCACAAAATGTTATCAGTATAAGAGAATCTCTTGACAAAGCCATCTGTTTAATTAAATGATCATATAAAAAGCGTTCGAAACCCACAATATGTTCAAATAACACTATTCAAGGTCATCTTTGAGTGAATGCTGGACATCACCTCAAACTATCTTTTTAGATTTAAAACCTAGATTCATCAAAAATAATGATAATGTTTGTTTTCACTTGCCTCAGCCCTTTTAGTAGTTCTTTGGTGCAAGTCATAACAGGCTTTTAAAGAGAGTTGGTCCTCTAGTCTAATGGGCTAACCAGAGTCTTATAGAGAGTGTGTGACTAAGAGCCCTACTACAAAATAGTAAACAAGTTATTCCCATTAATGACATAAAATTGGCCCTATAAGTGAGTAATTGATTATGCTAAGTCCACAAAACTATTTATCTAACATTCTCCCACTTGGACTAGATAATCATCAACACATATAAATATCATACAAAACTCACTTACTATAGAATTTCCCAAAACAAAATACAAATTCCCCATCTCACCTACACATAGCGGCTGTGGCACAACAAACATACTAGACTAGGTAGTAGAGATTCTCTCAACAAATCTCCAAACATGATACCATTTCAACCTAACACTTGCACATTATAAACTGGTTTGAATAGGATTTACTCAACTACATCTAATCCCCTAAACATAATAACAGCTCATCCGGTTATTGTGTACCGATTAATAGATACAACAACAGGCTCCAATCAGTTAGATTCATCATAGCACATGGATCAACATACACATACAAAGACTAAAAAAGTCTTAAACAAGCTTCTCAGGAATATGCTGAAACACATTGTTATGTTAATAACATCTGATAATAAACAGTTGATCCACATTCATCAAATGTATCAAAATACTCAAAGAAATAAATAATACTGAATACGATAGCTACTATAGAATATAGGTCACCTCACAACCTAATAAATTTCAATCATTTAAATCCTATACTGAAAGATGCTCTATAATATGTCGTATTTTTCTTCATTTTCTCATAAACCTAGCCTTCCATGCATAAGATATTTTTTTTCGTCATTCCTAGCCCAAATCACTTCATATCTTTTTATTTCATTTTCTTGCTTAATAAAGTAGTTCTTTCCGTGAAGATTTAGGTTTTATCTTGCTTTTTTTGTGTTGTCGTAGTTTTATCGACGTTTGGTTTATCATCGGCTTGTTACGATGTTTTATCTGTGTAGGGGCGATTCCAATAGACAAAGCGAATATGATCAATCCAAGATATCAAATTATGGTCATCAGTTTGTTAAAGAACTGAAGTCGTAGATATTCTAATCACTATATTATCAAATTCATAGCCATACATTTCATATTATGCTATTAACCCGGATATTAAAGTTTGACATGTATGGTTTTAGCTATTTGTATCTGATTCATTGATTATTATAAAAAACACTAAAGATATTATTTTTCTTAAAAGAATGGTTATTTTAGGGGAAAAAGAATAAAACCATGAACTTTCTTAGTTTGTTTTTGCATAATAAGCCTAAACTTGAGGCAATAACATAAAAAACCCCTAAAAATTTAATTTATTGTAAATGAAGTCTCAACAACCCGACTTTGTACTAACTAGACTCTATTTAGGTCAAAAAAATCAAAATTTTGAAGCTTGCTTTATTTTTTAAAGTTCATGCTTAATATGCAAAAATTCAAAAGCTCCTGGATTTTTTACATCAGTTCTTCTCTCATTTTTACCAGTGTAACCAATAAAGGTATTTTTGTCAAAATAGATATATCAAATTGTATTTTCAAAGGTCCCTTGAAAATGATGTATACCTAAAATTAACGTGTTCTTGTTTAACATTTGGCATAAAGAGTTTTAGACCGAAATACTTTAATTGGAAAAAAAAATTCTAAAATTAGTTTGGAAATCGAATTAAAGACGAAGACACAGAACGCCATTGCCATATTAACGACACCGAAATCGAAATGTCAAATGTTTGTTCATGACAAAGAAGAATGGAAGCAGAAAATCACAAATGTTGTTATTATAGATACGGCACTGTTCTTTAAAATCGATCCTGACAAAGAATCCCTTCTTTATTAGGCCGCTTGACATCAACTGCTCAAAATAAACCAGCTTCTTTCTAATATAAACTAATTTTTTAGGAATAAAAACCGCTTTTTTAGAATATAAACTAGTTTTTTCATAATAAACCAGCTTCTTTAAGAATAAAAACCAATGAATTAAAAGTCCATAAACTAAGTGGCTTTACATCTTGCTCTCCTCTGCTCTGTTTTTTCGTAATAAAAAACCATTTTTAAAACAAGTTTTATGTTTCCTTGTTGTGGAATGTTT
Organism: Tetrastigma voinierianum; assembly: GCA_016808115.1. NCBI lineage: Eukaryota > Viridiplantae > Streptophyta > Magnoliopsida > Vitales > Vitaceae > Tetrastigma > Tetrastigma voinierianum. The sequence goes on along the minus strand of JAEQBH010000315.1, from coordinate 573,136 downwards.
GCTAGTGTTATTGAAAATAAGCTCATGTTTTTAGAAAAAGAACCAAACTTGTTCTTGTTTTTTTTTCGTAATAGTAAATACAAACATAGCTGATGATAACATGATTAGCTGTAATTTGTAGCTAAGTTTTCGATGGCATTTTCATCAAACCATGCCAGAATCACTGTAGAAGTTGTAAATAATATTATGGGTTCAAATCATACTTAATCACTTAAGCTACATGAGAGCTTGAATTAAATCCTTCATTTCATGTAACTTAAAAATGAAAAAAAAAATTCTCAATTAGCTCAAAAATTCATAAAAGGAGACACATGTTCTAAGAATAAAATTTACAATGATTTTAAGATTTTTGAGCTTCATATCTCTAATGTGACAATCTTTAAAGAGAAAGCCTAATATCTGCCATCACATTAAGATAACTGTTTTGGGTACTCAATCTAGTTATTCTTTCAAGAAAAGTTATACTATCTGCTATTTGACATTGGAGATACTAGAGCCAAGATCACCGAAATATTTCAACAATAAATGATGCATTTCAATTTGTAAATACCAAACTTTAATGTTTAGACAACAAAATAATAGGAAAAGTGGACAAGTTCCTCGATTGATCTTTGAAACACTTCAGCTCACTTTTCTTTCGGGCCAACCTATTCTCCAAACACCCAGCACAATTAGCGAAGAGCGTAAAGTAAATGTATCACTTAATGAACTTGAAGAGCTACTATTATTTCATCTCTCAAGAATGTATAATGTACTTATATGCTATGATTAATATATCATTGTCGTGATACAAGACCAGTTTCGTGATTGGATAAGGATCTTCAGATGTCACTAAACTTAATTAATGGAATGATATACAAATGGTCGGGTATGTAATTAGACACCGTTTAGTCAACCTTCTAAAAGTCAAGCAAAAATGATTTTGACAAACCGAAAATTCACCCATTCATGGCAATATCCTCGCATGTGGTATTTTACAATTTCTTTACACTCCTTATGATTTATGGGAGTATTTTTGAACTGAGTACTATGGTTCCAAAATTCAGACCTATTAGAAATTGTTCCAAAATCACTAGTCGAATGACAAACTCTCAAGGATGCTGATTTTTTCTTTTGAAACTCCTGTTAATACATTAGCATCAAGCTAAATTATTGATTCGAGGATGTGATTTTTCTTCAAATTTTAACATATTCTGAAGTGAAAATACTATATATACATTGCTGATCATCCTCGCTTGCTGATTATTTCTATGGAAGAAAATAATTTAATTTTTTTTTTTTTTTTCACATTAGTCGAAGCTGGCTCCGCTGGGTCTGATATAGGTTTGGCCGGATGGGCTAACAAATATACTCTGGCTTAATCAGTTCAGCTCTAATCCCAAGACTTATATGATATCTTTTGAATGTAGTTTTAAATGGTACGGATAATGACCTCTCATATTATTTAATTATTTAACCTATTTTTTGCACAATAAAGTGAATTATGTTTGTTTCAACTATTCCGTGATATATATTATAATGGAAATATATCGTATAGATCTAAACATATGTCAAAATATGTGCATGGAAGAAATATATTTGTAATGGATGTATTTGAATGACGATTAACACTGAAAGATAAGGATATACCGGGCGGACAACCATCGACAAACAAAGCGTACAAAATAAAGTCCTCAATTGTGTTATCTCTCAAAAAGTGAAACAGGTTCCAACCTTTTCCAATAAGGGATAATAAAGAGGTGTTATTATGTTGAATATGTTAATATAACCAGATTTTGAGGAAATTGAGGTCTGTATTGAAGTTGTTTGAGTCATTGCAAGTGAATCAACCGTAAGTATCATACAGGTTACCAGTTTCAAGTATAATTATAATGTTGCAGAATTGATAATGGGTTAGGGGCTCAGAGGGTCTAAAGACTTGATACTATAAAGATATGGAGATGATGAAGACTGCTTATGAAGAAGCTGCATGAACATGCTGATGATGAATTCAATGGAGACGCCGATGTTCAAGCCAATGGACATGTCATCATTCCAGATTAACCAAGTTTTGGGAATGAGCAAGGGAGATATGGTTCCTTGCCATGCAAAGATCTTGTAGAGGGAACCAGATGAGTCATCCCCTCGTTTCCATTATCACTTACCACCAACACCAATTCGAACATGTTGAAACTAGGTAATGCTATTTCATGGTCGACCTACGGTGCAACATACCTAATCGGTCATTCGAGTGGAGAATTTATAGTTGGCAAAGTTTTTAATTCTAAATCTAATTTGCAAGAGGCTACAAAGATTTACTCAATTAAAGCACACCAAGAGTTTGTTGTTGTTGCATCCTCAAAAAAATTGCTTGTTTTAAGATGTAAGAAGGCCGAAGAATGTCAATGTCCATGGAAGCGGAAGCATGAATAGAAAGATACTGCTTATTTGTTATCAACAAATATATAGGCCATACTTGTGTCAACCTGCTTTGAACCTGACCATCATCACCAGACCAAACTCGGTTGCTGCCATATAGCGCAATAATTAAGGCACATTCACATCGATCAATGATCGCTATTCAAGCAAGTGTGATGGAGAAATGAGGATATGAAATATCATATAAAAAGGCGTTGGTTGGAAAGCATAAAGCACTTAGATAGTTATTTGGTGACTTTTCTCAATCATATTGTCACACCGATTCCCCTTGGCTCACTAATGACCCTAACCGGATTTAGGGCGCAGACCATATACCAGACTCCTATCGACCGTTCTTTCCTCAAAGCCGAACTTCAGACTCAGGTATATATCAAACAATTTCAGACAATAAAAAATCATTTACATAGACAAAAGAAACCACCAACGAGTAGTCCATCAAAACTATACACACAAGGCTCAAGTCCATTTACTTATACAAACACTTATACATATATATGTCTAATATAAACACGAGATGGGAACAATGTCAGAGACTCATCTCCTGAGACGCACCCGCGGCCGCTGGGTGAATGTCCCGTCCTCTTGCCTCATTCGGGCATCACACTGATTGAACATCCGTATAAGCTTACGCTTAGTAGAACATATAAACAAAGGACCCAATTAACAACAAATAGTCGCCATCATAATATTTTTACATTTACTCTTCCTATGGATATAATGAAACTGGCCTCTATGTGACTTCTTAACTCATCTCCATATTTCACATGTGCAGGCTCATCCCTTCAAAGATTCCAAATCATTATCATGTTCAGATATCCTGTATATGTCTTTTGCTGTGTTGTAATTCATATCTTCTACATGTATGACAGGTGTAAGATCATAACGAGCAACTTATACATAGCGCCATGGCAAAATCGAATGTGTCAGAATAGACAACACATATGTGGTCAAGTCGACTTATACGATACATATCGATATTTGGGCCATTAGTCCCTAGTAGGCACAAATCACAACAACCATATTACAATCCTGATTCACACGCATTCAACACAACCAAAATCGCATTTGTTCGGCTATATCACAATCACAATTAGACTTATACAATTTCTTATGTTATACCGCATCACAAGCCATTCGGATTTTTCAAGAGGACCCCGCGCACTTTGTACCTCTATAGCAACTTTACAGCTCGTCGCATCTCCGTAGGAAAGTCACAATTTCATTCTTATTTCGGATCTTATACTTGTATTAATGGAACATATACCGTCACAATGAACTCATACCTGTGGTCAATGAGCTTATTCTGTATTTCAGACTTTATATCAGATATGCAATTATAATTTGTCTTTTACTCGATTCAGTACACCAGACACGATATTACAATTTCGTCTGATGAACCATACTCTGTACACGGACTATACTTGTCTTAATGAACTTATTCTTTGCATTATTTGATATGGAAGTACCCATAGGTACTACAGAGATTTTACTTGTAACAAAAGCACCGCAGGCTCCCACACATTCAATATACTTAAGTACTGTAGAGGTGCCAACGAATTACACTTACATTTATAAGAACTTATATTTTTATATTATCATGAGAAGCACCCAGAGGTTCCCACACAAGATTCATTATACCTAAGTACCGTAGGTACTAATGGATTTATACTTATATTACGTAACTTATACTTATATTACCGCTACGTATGTCTTTAGGCTCTGGCACATTCATTATACTAAGTATCTCTGTAGGTACCATCGGGACTTTATACTTATATTGGCGTAATCCTATACTTATATTAATTATACTACTACCCGTAGGTTCGTTGTATATTCATTATACTAAGTACCTATAGGTAAATGACTTATACCTCATATTACGTAATCTATACTTATATTACCGATACGTATACCAGAGGTACCATGTAGATTCATTAAACTGGCACCCAGAGGTGACTTACCACTGTAACGCATACGTATGGCACCAGTGTGTACATTCAAGATCTTTCTTACCATATTCATTTCGCCTTATTCATTCTGAGTCTTATCATATAATCATGGACTACCTGCACTAATCATAAGAGAAATGAGTAGATTATTATCATATTGGGTACTCGGTTGTAATATGCATCAGGTGCCAGAGCACTAGCAGGAGTGCCACACCGATCGTAACGCGCCCGCCAACAGGCGCCAGAAGACCAGCGTGAGCGCTGGAAGTACCGACGTAACGCGCTCGCCACGTGCAATGGCGTTGTAACACTAGCGTGGAGTGCCGGCACCGACGACGCCCGCCATGCAATGGCGTCATAGCGATTTGTAGGAAAGCAAGCACTGATCATCAGACGCACCGCCACGAATGTGGCGTCGCAGCACAGCGTAGAGTGCCAAAGCACCGACGTAACGCGCCCGCCCAATGAATAAAAAGGTCGTGAGTATTAGTGAGGATAGCACCGATCGTAATGTCCACTCATTCATTCTTCTGGCCCCAGGCAGTCATACTATATGTTTTTAGAACTTATACCTATCTTAATCACATTCTGTCCATTTATTATTGCCTTTCATATTCATAAATTGCTGTTTCAAAAGTCGCTTTTCGTGTTTCATATTTATATTCATGTTTCATAAACACATCTATACAGTTATTGCATTTCCTATATTTTTTTTCTGTTATCATTACATATGGCATTTCATACTTGTATATGATGTCATGTATTCACACATCCTTCATGTATTCTTGTTCCCGATGAATTTACTTTGATGAATTGAATTATTCCAATTGAATCATCCAAACCTCGTTGGCGGTATTTTCATGCCAAACTAGTTATTTACCTATTTACACTAGGGACAGCTTGAAATACCCATTTTTTAGGGTTCAACTCATATCTGACACCGGTTCTTTGCACTACTTGAAGCCAAGGTGTTGGCGGTTCTTTCCAATTGAATCACCGCAAATCGGAGCAATCAAGCTCAAGACAGGTCCCAAAAACAAATCGACTACTCTATGCTCAAAAACTGAACCGCAAACTGCTTTAAACACAACCCTACTTGGCGAATTCAAAATAATGAGGAGTCGACTTAAAGGTACCTATTTAATGATGTTTTGTTCTCCTTGAAGTATATTTTAACCAGCCACTTGAATCACTCAAATCGGATAAGAAATGACCAAGTTATGGACAAAATACTAACACTGGTTCGAACAGAACATTTGCACGGCATTCAGCCGACGTAACACTATCGCACCGGCACCACCTGCTTGACACTCCCGGTACCACCCTAAAATTGCCCGTAATCATGGTTTTTCTCCCCATTTTTCCATATTTTTCCACTCCAAACCAACCCACAATCACACACACTTCAAAAAACCACTCCATATTCATCTTATAACCTCTATTCACTTCCAATTCATTCCTTTTCAATACATATCTTTCTTCAAACCTTTTCTATGAATTACTCAAAATGTAACCCAATAAGGGTCATAACTCCACGTTAATAAACCAAACATTAAGTGATTAGTTAGGGTCGTATTCTAACTCTTAACTCCATTACTTGAACTTAAACTATGAATCTAACTCAAAGGGAGGATTCTACATTCTTCTTGTACCATTTAGGGCCTTACCAACCCACCTTCCTCTGATTAGTGCCCAACAGTGCCATTTCAGTCCCACGCAAGATATTATAAAGCAGCACTAACTATATGAATTTAGCTCAATTGTCATATTTACGTCTTACTCGGGCCGCTTCCAATTTGTTTCAGAGATTGTTTTGGGATAGTTTGAGCGCATCTTGAACTCAACAAAGCCCAGTTCTTCTGTATCAGCCTAATGTGAGAACCTTTCTGCGACTTCACCGTTTGAGGCGATAAAAATATTGAAGACGGGGCTGAAGAATTGAAGAGCAAAGGATGAACAAAGTGCAAAGAAGCGACAGCAAAACAGTAGAACAGAGCAAACCAGAATTTTCGTTTATGATTATAGTACTGGCCGACTGCTGGGGTACTTCACAAGTAATCATAGGGAAAATTCCTCGTAACTTAGCTTAAATTTCTCGCTAGCTAGTGAAAATTATCATAGAGAAAATTTCACTCCTCGCCATATTCTCTGCGAACTCGTCAGTCACTAAATTTCAGCCAGCAATAGCCAAATTCTCGGGCCATGCCATTGAATGGTCACAGCGAAATTGTCAAATTTGTGATTTTGGTATTTTTGGTTCTAAACGACCACGTTGATTAATTACTACTCTTGTCCTCATGCAATTTCATTTTAGGTATTTTTGTATTTCACACTTGGGATCGCTATATAAGTCCTTGTGAATGTATCTCGGCAATTAAATAATACCTAGCTCGACCAAGCCTGACTGCCTGACAGCTGATCTGGTTTGATCAAGTTGAATAAGTTTGACTTTTTCGGGAGGAATAGTTTTAGGGTTAACTAAGACACTATTTCAGCCTCATTGACATTGTAGTTCAGACGGCATGAACGTCATAATCCGACTTACGGACAAAAGCCGCCATTGCAAAGTCTCAACAGCAGCACTTTATCGTTGTCCAAGTTCTTGTCAAGATTTTACCCTAAAGCGAATTCTATACCCTATATAAATAGCTTGTGATACCAATGAAAACCCTAGCTCCAAAACAACACTTGAGCTCCAAAACCCCAAGAGAAAACTTTCCAAACCTGGGAACACTCAGGCCAGTAGCCACCACAAGGCTAGCTGCTGGATAAACTGACTCGACGGCGCACCACGGGCCCCGAAAGTCATCGCACACGCCGACCACCAGGTGCTGGATTTGATTAATGCCACGCAAAATTTACACGATCCGCTACGATCGCCCGATTCGCCACGGCGAATCCCAACGCCGCACGCATTCTTCACCGAAGTTTTGTGATTTGCCATTTTCCGCCAATTCAGGCTACCCGGCGCTCCTTTCCACCATTTTTGACCTTCAACTCATTCACGGGTCCTTTTTGCGATTTCGCAGATTGAGTCAGAAGCCGCTACCGGGACCAAACGCCGCTTTCAGATCGTTTTCGCCACCACAAAGGATCGTTGACCAAGTTAATGGTACTAATGAGTTCTGGTCTGGCTTTCATTGATATGTGGTTTGTGTACCTTGGACACCGCTGTCGGGCCCATTTTTGTATGTTGTTTCTGCACTACTCTGAAGCCTGGATCAAGAGAGCACCATTGGTTAATGGCAAAATTGAAGTTGTATTAGTGAAATTTGAGAATAGAATTATCGACCCGCTCACCCCCGAGAAATTAGCTCCTCGGCGAAAAGCCCCAATTTTGTGTATTCAGCCCATATAGGGCACATCTCAGAATTGGACTCCGTCTGTCCACTACTGCTTATGTTCTAATAAGATTCCTAAGGCCTTCTTGCATCCTCTCGTGCTGTCGGTTCAGCTATTAGAGCCTAATGAGTTTCATCTATATGCCATGCACTCACGCCAAACGGACATCTATCCTATGACAGACTGAGCGTCTATAGTCAAGAAAAAAACAGAGTGATTTATATGCTTTTAAATGATTTTAGAGATAGGCTGATATATCTATTATGATTAACAATTTCATACAGAGATCAAGCTGATCGAGATATTGGCTGTATCCAAATACGATTGCGGGCTTCATAAAAACAAGTTATCACTCAATGAATCTTTGTCAACATTTTAACTATTTGAAAGTTTTGACTGTGTTCGTGGGATGAGCCCATATGCCTGGACATCAAAAGGGCCACGGATCGAGGTTGTAACTATCTTGAAAACTATTAAAGAAAAGGTGATCTGAGACTTTCGTGGACCTAATTTCTTTTCGATACCATTGCTGAAATGTGGCTATGAGATGGAACCTATGATATCACAGCCGCGAGGCTCGCTTTCGACCACGTTATTAGCTGCCACATTGCCGCGAGGTTCCGCGATTCACGTTTATTTCCGGCTTCGCCACGGTGACGTGAGGGCTCGCTTGACCGACGTTTGGTATTTTCGGCTTGCCACGATGACGCGAGGTCGGTTGACCGGACGCTCTGGTATTTCGTCGGCGCATTTGCGACGCGAGGTCGCTTGACCCGCACGCTTGGTATTCGCTTGCCACGCGCGGACGGAGGTCGGCTCAATCGCACGTTCGGGTATTCGGCCTGCCACTGGACGCGAGGCCCGTCACCCACGGCTCATATTTCGGCCTGCCACCGCGGACGCGAGAGGCTCCGTTTGACCGCATCGTTTTGGTATTCCGGCTCACACGCGACGGAGGCCCGCTTCGACCGGACGTTTGGTATTTTGTCGCTTAATGGACGGAGGTCGGTCGACCCGACGGCTTCCGGTATTCTGCAAAGGGCTTGCCACGGACGGAGGTCGGTCAACTCGACGGCCTGGTATTTCGGTCGCCACCGGGCGGACGCGCAGCGGTCCGACGACCGCCACTCCGGGCCAGATGAGCAACGGCAACGGCACAACGTTATTTATGTGGCGGACATTGCCGATCTTCGGCATAATCCATGACACTATGGTTTGATGCATCGCACGGTTATTTTTTATCACTGATGACCATGTCACGTTTTGGCTGGCTTCATGTTATAGTACGCCCATTATGTTTTCTTAACATCGGGACTCGCTAAATTGTTGAAGATGATTCGTATATGTTTGACTTCATAGGGTAAAAGCTCGGTTTTGTGAAATGTTTCTAAACGGGAACTTAAGCAAAGAGTGAACGAAGGTTTTAGAGAGAACCATTGAAATATAAAATGTTATTTTTTCCTTATAAACTATGCCACTCACCGAGATTATGTTATCTCACATTATTGTTTTAAATCAGTTCTCAGTCCGCACAGTCAGAGGCCTATTCACATAGATTTGACGCGCTTCTCTCCGCCACAATTGCCGTATCATCAAGACATTCATCCCAGTTTGTTATTGGGGACTTATTCATTTACACTAGACTTTAACTATTAATACTTCCAGAACGCCTGATATTCAAAGGAACTTTCTTTACGCACCTCATCATAAATTGCCGGCTTCATACACATTTCCATGGAGCACTGGTATTAAATTAATATACGGTGTTACTCCCTTTCCTATAAGGGGGTTCCACCAGATCTTCCTAGTGGATTATATTGCCAGCGCACCTCACCAAAGGACCACCCAGAAACCGTGAGCGGGCATCCTGCCCAGTTCCATCACTTTGGTATCGAGCTCTAGGTTTCTAAATTCCTTGGTTGTACATTGTCAGGTAATCCCATCCAAGGTTTCTGCATACCTTCCTAACTCATCCTGAAAATTGATTAGTTCTTTCCCGATGGCACTTGTGAGGTCAGGTATAAAACCATGCACAATAATAAGGTAACCATTCACAACCAATATCTTGCCCTGACTGACACTCCATTTTGATCACCCTTGGTGCTATGTCCTCCGCCATGACTGAAGCTTCCTGTCCCACAGTTGTGATCAGGGGAACCTGACATTCAGCACATTTTGCATTCAAGACGAGATACGCTGCCATGAGTTTCCTCTAGTGATGTCTCTTCTGACTCACCAAATGTCTCAAATAGCCTTCTTCATGGACAATGAACCAGCTCCTCCGTCCACGCTTCAGATCGATCATAATATCATCGACGATAGTCTCGGTGAACCCTAGCTTCAGTTGGAACATGAGAGACATTGTTTGGTGTTGCAGACTTTAAGGCAATACTGGGCCAGACGCTGTTCAAGATATGAGAATTGGGTCGAGCGGGTTTCTTAGTTGTGTAGTTTCTCACACATTTGAAAGAGATCCTCTAAAGTAGAAGCAGTGGGCAATTGGGAGCAACCAACTACGTGACAGAGAAGAAAGTTCCTAGATTAGCTGGTATTACCTCCAGTTCAGAAGGGTTCTTCAAAACAGACCCACCTCCAATGCTTCGACCAGAAAAGTTGAGATCGAGCCAAAAGGTAAAGGTTGTTGGTTTGATTCTGTAAATGGTTCTTTTCTAGGGTTTGCTATGGAAATTCTCCTAACCTTAGATTCAAGGATATTGGAGGCAAAACCCAATCCCGACTGATATCACAAAGGATTTGAGGATTTTTTTGTATAGAGGATTACCATTCATACAACACTCCTTTGTTAGATTCCACCTATGTCCCATCAAATATTTACGTCAAGGAAAGCCTCTAGATTTATTTAAGATGTGTTTTGAAGAAGCCGCCGAACAGAGTGTTTTTGATGTGTTTGAGCATCGATTGACGGTTGAAACTAAGGGAAAGAGTGTAAAAATCATAAATTCTGCATTTTTGTAATGGATTTTTCAGAGAGCAAGGTTAGTATTTTTGCCATAACTGATCATTTTACCCAAACTCCAGATCCATTTGAAAGAACCCTAGTACTTTATCTTCAAAATGAGCATATGAGGATGTAGAGTACAAGAGGCAGAGATTTCCATGTTGAGTGCTAAGCCTGTAACCCCAATAATGAGTGTTGAATGTTGATCCTAGTAAGCTTATGAGAGGCACTTTGGGGATCAAGGTTTCATGTCGAAGCCGCATAAGGGATATATGTGAGTCGCGGTGACAAAGTAATAAACCACTGAAAGGCAATTTTTGCGTGACATGGATTGTGAGAGGCGAGGAATCTTATGACTTGTTACTCATGCACTGAGTAGCTCGGGGTTTTCGACTTCTCGGGAGACTCTATGACACTAAATCTGTGGTGTGGATCTATAGCCTTCTCGCTATGCCGTGGTTTGATGTTGTGATCTGAAAATTATCTGCTTCGACCGTAGTAGGGTTTGTGGATTTTATAGGGGACACGGACGCATGACTTAATTTTGGTTGTAGGTCTCAGAAGGTCACAGATATACTGGGAGGGGTAGAGCAGCCCGTGGCAAGTCCCAAAGAGAATTGTCGCTGTTCGACAGATCGCTAAATTCTCAAGAAGCTCAAAAGAAAGTCAACACGAGGGTTGTGCATTGTGGTAGTATTGCATTCATGTGTTTCCATCATCAACCTAGATATTCAAAACATTCATGTTTTTGAGACATCTGAATTATATAATTGGAAACGTTCTTTTAAGAAAATTCACATTGTTAGGATCTAATTACTCAGGTCACATTTAATCCATCCTCACTGCTCCACCTTAGATGTAGGTAAGAGACCAATCATGACAATGGTGTTATAATTCATGTGGTTTTATACGAAACATCTTGCCTGAACCTTAGCTTGTCGCAACACACAAATGCCTTGATGAATATTTAGGTTATGTGGATATTCTAAGGGATCTTTGAGTTTGGTGGTCGAGGATCGAGTATTCTTAAACTCTCCTTGGGAAGCATGCAGACGTTTTGGAAAGCAGGGAATTGTCTCGGCTGCCATCGACCTTTGGAGACTGTTGAGAGGGGGTGAAACGGTGGGGCTTATAGATTAGACTTGCCCCGGGAGGAGCTTTCTCGAGTCCATAAGGTGTTTCCACATCTCCAGGCTGACAAGCATATTTCCATCCCCACATGTTTGAGAGACACCAAAGATTGAGCTGAGGGATGAATTATCCCATGAGCAGCCATGCATTCCGGGCAGAAAGAGAAGGAGCGCAACAAGACAATATCCCAGCGGCTGGTCATTCAAGGAACCACCTTAGTCGAGGAAGCCACTGGGAGCCGGGAAGACCAAATGCGAGCCGCATTCACCTCTTCCATGACACAGTAATGTAATTTCGTGGACGAATTTTTCAAGGGCAGGCTGTAAACACCATCTAAATAATACTAGTTTGACCAAGTTTGACCACAAGCCTGGACCAGTTCACCAAGTTGGACCAAGTTTGACTTTTTCGAGGAGGAATAGCTTGTGTCAACCAAGACACCATTCCTCGCAGGCCCTCGTCGATATCTAGTTCACAGACCTGGGCTTTAATGTCAATCCGACTTACTTACAAAGTTACATTAGAGTTCCATATAGACTTATCAGTTGTCCAAATGTCTGGATTTTAATCCCGGGGAAGCCACCCCAGACCCCATACATAAACACAACTTCAGATACCAAACGAAACCCCAGCCCAAAACAACAATTTTGAGTCTCTAACCTATGAGAAAATCCTAAACTGTGAACACTTGGGCTGAGAGCCACCGCGCCGCCGATAAACGACCGCACGGCGCACCACCGGCATTGCAGACACGCACAGACCAATTGTAGTGCGCCACCGCCGATCTACGCCGAAAATTCTGGCGACGGCCAACCGCACGACGTACGGATTTGGCCGGCGAACCCGACGGCGTCAGACCGATTTTTCTGTTCTGAGTTTTGTGATTTCGCCATTTCGCCGCCTCGCGTCACCCCACAGCTCATTTCCACGATGGACTTTCGAACTCATCTACATGGTCCTCGCAGATTTCGTGACCGTTTGAAGTTATATTGAAAACAACCGTCGGCTTAGATCGGCTGGCTACCGCGAGTGACTCGTTGATCAGCAATGGCACCACGAGTTCCCGGTCTCAGACGGCTGACATGGTTTAATAAGACACGTTGTCGGGGTTTCCATTTAGTTACTGCAATTACCGAAGTCTGACCTAAATAGAGCAAATCGATTGTCAATTTTAAAATCAAGTTTAGATAATGAATTAGATACGGTGAATTATTGGATCTGTTCAATTTCGAGAATTAGAAGCCTCGTGAAAAGCCCCACCAGTATCTGCCCATAGTGGCACATCCACTGACTCACTGAGTCCATTTGATGGCTCTTACAGTCTCTAACAAAGATTTCCCAAGGCCTCGGGCATCCTCAAGTTGTTGGTTCATGATAGAGTCAAGTGAGTTTTATCTATATTACAGCACTTCACGCCAAAGTCGAGACGATCTCGTTATGGGAGCAGGATCAGCGTCCATACCATATGAGTGGTTTATGTTTTTAAATGATTCGATATTATGTCGAGATATCGGACATGATTTAATACTTTACATATAATTGCTTTGATTTGGGATGGTTGGTTGTATTCAATATGACTTCCCAAGCTCATAAAACAAGTTATCATTTCATGTGAATTTTGGGTCGCAACATTTAACTATTTGAAAGTTTTATCAGTTCGTGGGATGAGCCTGGTGCTCGACATTTTCGGGTACATGATTGAGGTTAAACCATTCGAAAACTATTGTAAAAGAAAAAGCAGGATCTTGAGATTTCAGACCCACTGAGTTACGGTATTGTTGGAAAGGTACATGGGAGAATGTAGTCCGTCGCATATTAGTCGCCACGCCGCCGTGAGTCGGGTCGGTTTATTAGCTGCCACGTTGCTGAGGCTCGCTTCGACCCCCACCTTATTGAAGCCGTCACACGTCGCGAGGTCGGCTCGATTCCCACTTGCTTGGCACCGGCCTGTTTCACCGCTGATTTGAGGTCGGCTTTGACCCTCCACCGCCAGTACTGGCTCTGCCACGATGACTGAGGTGTCAGTCTTCAATCTCACTAACATTCCGGCCTGCCACCTGCGATGCGAGGGCCCGTCAACTACCCTGGCATTTTGGGTTTGCCATTATGGACGCGAGGCTCCGTCAACCTACTGGGCTTATTCTCGCTTCGCATGCGACGCGGAGGTCGGTCGGACCCGACTCGCTTGGTATTCTGGTTTGCCACTTGACGCGGAGGCCCAAGCCACAATCTAATGGCTCAGGATTTTGTTTGCACATGGGATCGAGGCCTGGGGTTTACCCACGGTTTAGGATGAGTACATACGGTACCCGCACAACGCTGGTTTATGTGGTATGGACGTTGCTGGATTTTCTCTAAAATGGTATAACTATTTAATACTCATGGTTTTGACGCATTTCATGGTTATTTTTATCACCACTTAATTATGGCCACGTTTCAGGCTTCAAGTTTTATGTCAGGTATGTCAGATGTTATGTTTTCTTAACATCGATCAGCCAACCGTCGGTGTTACGATCGCATACACAGACTTGGGGTAAAGTTGGTTTAGAAATGTTTCCTAAATCCTGAACTTTACAAAGAGTGAGAACCAGCGTCTTTGAGAGGAGAACCATTGAAATATAAAAATGTTATTCTTCCTTACAACCATGCGCACTCACCGAGATTTATTATCTCACATTATTGTTTTAAATCTGCCTCAGGTCCGCATACCAGGGCTTCTCCATTCGCGCCGCATTTGACGCTCGCCTTTCCGCTGACAAATTCAAGCCGACTTATCGCATTTATCTATTCCTGTGCCTGCTACTGACTGTGACCATTCCCACTGCACCCCAACCACAAATACCTTAGAACGCTGACATTCGTATGGAACTTTTTTACAAGACCTCATTTATAATTGTCATGGTTTTTACATATTATTTATGTATAATTGTATTAAATTAATACACGGTGTTACTCCTCTCCTCTTACAGGTTCCACCGTGATCTTCCTAGACTATACAGTGACTTACTAGGAATGGGACCCACCTGGAAACCGGAGGAGCCCGGCCTAGTCTTGTCAAAGCCCCTACAACTTTGTAACCCAAGCAACTTCATTTAAATACAGCTCGCCTTTCATTTTCCAGGCTTCATTTCTGTTTCTTTCTTCTCTCTTTCTTTCATTTTCTATCATAAACACCCTCTGAGGATGACAAACTCAAGGGATGCTTGACTAAGCCTGATAGCTTAAGAGAGGTCGTTAGCTTGGTTTCTTTGGGCAGCGCAGTAGTTGTCCCTTATGCTTGAATGCCACGTGCACAACATTTGCGGTCTCAAACTTTCCAAACTAGGTTTAATGCCATTTAATGTCTTTTTTAGTCAATACTGTCATAGTTTTTAGGGGTTCATTCTAATGGTAGATGTAATCATATCCTGAGATGTCATTGATGAGCCACAGTGTTATGTTGCAAACGCCAGGTTTCCAACCCAATGGACTCTGGAATGCTTAGTATTTGGTTTGACTCAAATAGGAGGGTTCTAGGTTAGGTTTTATAGAAGCCAAACAAAGATCTGCCTTGGCTTTGGATCATATGTCATTCTGTCTCAATATGCAGGAAATAACCCGAGGACATTTAATAGCCCCATGTTATCAAGCAAGTTTAGTGACTCCAAGCTTGAAGTTACTATTTCACACTTCACATTAAGTTATTATAGCGTAGTTAGTGAACAAACAACCCCACCTGCTTGAACCAAATCCATTAAATCCAAATAAATCCTCAATTATTTTCAAACACTGATGTAAATCATTCGATTCTAAACCCATCCTGTTCTCACCTTTAATCGCACACATCATACTTACTCGATCATTAAATAGAGGAACTTAGATATAAATATTGTTGATTCCGTGATCACCCTACTGTAAGTACCTAACTACCTTTAAATAATTTTAGGTTAGTGATGAAACTCAACAAAACCCCAGGTTTGTATCGCCACCAATCCATACAATTGCATGGAAATTCATACTCAAAACTTTTGTAACTCCATACTAATGCTGTAATCCATACCTGCTTTTCCTTTTCTTCTTCTCTCTTTCTTCTTTCTCTCTCTTCCTCTTCTTCTTTCTTCTCCCCTTCTTCTTCTCTGGCTGCTTGGTCTCTCAAAATGAGGAGACCAAATTGATCTTATCTTTACATCGAAGGCGCCATGTTCGGGCCTTTACTTTTAAATTCTTCTCATTTTGCATTTAAGTCCTTCAAATTCAGTTCTTAATCATTATTAACTTCTTCTAATTGCATTCTTCAAAGATTTTATATATTAACCCCCGCCTTCCCATCTACGACCACTAGTCCTCTGCTGGTAAATTACATATTTACCCTTTGCCTCGTGACAATTTTCTGTCTATCGCTTTATCCAAAATTACATTTAACTTTTATTATACTTAAACATGTCCCAAAACTACTAGTATACTTCGGGTGTTAGCACATATACAGAGCTGGCACAAGCCTGTTCTCCAGCCATAGAGCAAAGCAAATCCTTCTGTGATGTTGTAATTTGGAAAACATTTGACACTAATATGCCAAACACCGATATTCCAACGCGTGTTTCGCCACAAAGCCATCTACTAGAAGGGTTCTAAATGTCGTCCCAGACAGGGGAGTATTGATGGTACACATTTGTATGGGAAGTATAAAAGCACATTATTGATTGTTATGGGGTGTGACATAAATAATCAGTTGTTTCCCTTGGCATTTTCTAATATGGCGCTTATCATCATATTGAGGATGGTTCTTGCATGTATAAGAAACAAGAGTAATCTTAACAAATGAGATTTAGGTTATATCCGATGTGATGATCCATATTATGGCATGAGTGATCCTCATCTTGCTACAAATTCATCCGCCCCATCCAGAGATCGGTACGCGCCATCTCATAAGCAATTTTGAGGACCTTGCTCAAAGGTAAACTCTTGAAGAATTTGGTACAAGAGCAGCCTTTAGCGAGTACATAATGCAACCACAAGCATAAGGGCTATAATCGGGAGAATTAATTCCTGGCCACAACAATGGTTAGAGGGAACCCTTTCGCTATGGGTACTTTCATGATGGAGGTCAAAGATATGGATAATGACAATCCAACACGCCTTATAGTACTAACGCCGTTCCAAATTTGTTTCAGCCACTATCGATTAGGCACAAATGACCTTTCCTTCAGCAATTACTTGGTTGTAAGAAGGGGAACAAAGTGCTAATGATTGCAGACCGACAGGAGCATTTCACCATATGCTCCATGCCCGATCCGTGGTCGTGCTGCAGGCCGGCTCGATGGAAATTGCTCTTACGATCACATACAAGCGCCAATTTCATGTTAAGTCAAGGAGTGGTCGAACGCACGCTCAACCACATAAAATGCAGAGGAAAGACACTGGAGAAGGGATTTCATGTAGCTATATCATAGCAAATATGTTAGCATCATATGATTTTCGGTCATTTGCCCGCTGCCATTATGAATGTGCGTGGGCCAGACATGATACATACAATCTTGTTTCTATCCAATAGCCCAATGAAGATGAGTGGCCTTTATGATGGTCCTACGATAAATTCCTCTTGAGTCAATGAAACGACAAAGAAAGGATGTCCTAAATCAACCCGCTGCATAATGAAAATGGACGTTAGAGGGAAACTATATCACATGTGGTTAGAAAAGCTGAACTGCCACACCGGGCGTCTTGTAAGAATAGAAATCAAGTTCATGATATATGAAGTAACTCACTTTTTTTCCTTTTTTTTTTTTTTTTGGGCAATTGCCTTGGGGAATTGTAAAGCTGCTTTAGAGTAATACTTATGTAATGATCGTGTTTTTCTTGGATTATGAAATACTTGTGTACTATTTAAGCAATAGAGCATCAATCATGTAAGATATGTATTTTAATTATTGTTATTGTAATTCGCAATTGCATTAATTATGTTGTATTTCTCCAATATGTTTTATTAATAATTATACCGCCTGTGGCTATTCGATATGATGCTCGTGAGGGCTTCATGATGCAGATCCTTTGTATCCACCTATCTTGGTATTGCAAGACAAACAGAGGTTGCACTTAGTAGATACAGAGCAGGTATGTATTTTATTACTTATCAATTAATATTTCCAGTTGAAACATGTAATTTGTATATAATCAATTATAAATTTTGTTTCTTTGTTGCTTGTAGTTTCAAGAAGTACTCTACCCTTGATAGTAGATGAAAGCCTTCATGCGTATATGGATGATGGATATACGCATTCGTCCATACGTGATCCGCACGGAATTTTATGGTGTATACCGCTTGAGCCACATCATGATCGATTGACCACTTATCACTTATCTCATTGAGAGATGGTGGCCCCAGACACACACATTTCATGTGCCCGTCAGAGAGATGACGATCACGTTACAGGATGTTGCTATTATCCTTGGCCTTCGTATCGACGCACCAGCAGTTATTGGGACATGTGTGTCCTATGTGGCGGAGTTGTGCGAGGAGCTGCTCGGTGTCACCCCACTCGCTGATGCTCTCAGAGGATCCGTTATCTCCATCCGGTGGTTATGTGACCAATTATCCACCCCAGCACCTGATGTAGATGAGGTCGCCTTAGAGTGGAGTGCGCTTGGTTTCATCTTAGCGTTGATGGGATCCTTCTTGTTTGCAAACAAGAAGGGAGTGCATGTTTATATGCGCTTTCTCCCACTACTACGAGATTTGACACATACTGCAACTTATAGTTAAGGTGGTGCAATATCAGCAATACAAGAGTCAGAAGGTGTTTCAGAGCCACTGACTTAGATGCGGATTAGCTGTATTACACCGATACAGTATGTAATATTTTTTTTTATTTAAACAAGACATACACATAACCCATCATTAGGTTGCTTACTTTCTGTTTATTTTATTCACCGTGGTCTGGGAGAGAGACTTCCACTTGGGCTACCCATTTAGGGTGATCAAAGCAGTGATATCCAAAGACTCGCCGCTTCATGGCTTACATGATGACGATGTCGATGTCGTCGATGGAGACCTAGCTGAGGCACTCGACGATGGATTACCAGTTGAGCTAGAGCCAGAGCCAACTCTTCCATTAGGGTGTAGGTGGAGAGTACCTTTGACAAGGGTGCATAACCCATTCGGTGTACTCCTCCTATATTGAGATCAATTGGATGCACAAACTCTTGACCAGGTAATGATATATGTAAAAGTATATGGTTCTATTGTAATTTCATTCATATTCACATAAAAATTTTTGACGTCAAGTGTAAATGTGTAGGTCTAATGGCAGCCATACGTTAGAGAGCTGCTGACCAACTTCCGCATATTTCGGTTTAGCCGATCAGAGATTTCGCGGATGATGTCACCGCTATATGTTTCCCGAGACTGCTGAGTAGCATCGCCCGCAGCGAAGCCCTCAGCGCTAGTTCGGGGCTATACCAGGAGATACCTCCCATCTTGCTCTTATGAGCAACAACTACATAGAGTGGATGCACGTGGACGACACTGCAGAGCTTTTCAGCGACTTATCATGCTCCATACATCGCCTCTTGATAGATATGAGCTGGCAGGATCATCACCATACCCCTACGCGGGTATGACGATACTCCATGATCCATATATGCATGGTATCATCAGATACACTCCACGCTTTACCACACACCACCAATTCTATGGGGATGACATAAGGTTCCATACTATAACAGTACTACTCACTAAAAGTTAGAGTCATGTGTTTGTAAAGTGTTTTCCAAATTTCAATCAATAGATTATGTATTTATAAATTATTTGTCGGGTTCATTTAGATTTATGTCGCATCGATATAGCTAGTTTCAAGATGCTACCACGGTTTGGTAGACTTTACATCATATTGCTAGACTGTACAGCTACACTCAGACGGAGAAGAGCATCGTATCGTCGGCCACTGTGACTGCGAGCATTCATCACATGGACCATCCATTAGACCTCCCAAGTGTCATCCTACCCAAAGACGTATGCGCCCTTCGAGGTAAAGGGAGCAGGGAGTAGGGAGCAGTCGACGCCAAAGGTCGCTGGGTCGAGACGTAGCTGGGCGAGGTCATGGTCGAGATGGTGAGGGCGGTCGTGGTATACCTGAGCCGACATTACCTACTTCGATACCCCCCCATACTTACCCATCACCCGAGATTTTTATACCCCCACTAACTTACACATCACCTTCCATACCCCCAGACACTTACGCATCTTTACCATATTCAGTGTCGCTAGAGCTAGCACCTTATCATCTCACTCTTCATCATCCCCTACACGCTCTCCCATCTGACACCATCGCTGACCCCATCGAGTCGGGTGCACTCCAGCTAGGCGATCTCGTGCTCCACATAATGCCGAAAGACTTCATCCATTTATGTCACGAACCTGGCCCTCTTCGTATCCCAACATCCTATGGCGATCCCTCAATGGGCACAAGAGAACCCAAGCTCCACATATGGGCAAAGAGGGTTGCCCAGAACACTCAAGTGGCATCACCGTAGCCTATGCAAGTGTTCTAAAAGACCTCGGAGAAGTCTACACAATCAGAGAAGATGCTTCTAAGGCCCAATAATGTGTAAGATGGAACAAATGTGGAAGAATATGGAAGACCATGAAAGCAGGGGAGAGTAAATTTCAGAATCTTCCATTAGTCTCAGAATACATTCATTTAGAACACTCTGCATTCTTCAGTTAGTGTAGAACCTTCATAGTTCTACACACTTAAGGATACCTATAAGGAGAGGGTGACCTCATTTGCAAACCACAAACTCGGTAAACCAAGTCGAGAGCTTCTCTAAAGATTGCAGAAAGCGTTCTTTCCTCACAGAGGTTTCCTCTTCCAAGTGTTCTCTCGAGTTCTATTCATTCCAAGGCGGTAGAAGCCGAGTATAGCAGCAGTGACGAAATGGGTAGGCCGACTTTTAACAACATCCGAGGGGCTGGCCATCGTCACACACAGAGCTAGCCAGGTTTGACTAAGCCCGTGACACACTGGGGCCTCCTCGCCTCCCTGGCCCCATCGCCCCGCTTTGAGATTGCACTTGACCCCATATCAAATCAACTGTAAGGTCATCTCTAAGAGAAATATAAAGACGCCATCTTGTGGATCATTGATATACGATATTTTTATATATCGATATTCAGATACAATTTTTTATATATTTAAGATAATTTATTACTTTATCACTGGGAAGGTCATAATCGAAAGCTAATGCAAAATCTTACTTCATCATTCCAATAATTCGTGCCACCTTGAATGTGCTTATCTGTTGATCATTATGTAATATATCGTTTATTTTCAAATAAATTAACTAAGGCAATGATTCAGAAATCTATTTACTACGATAATATAACAAATATATTCGAATCTATTAGCTCAATAATTGATAAATAGTAAATATTTTAAACGTTTCAATGTTAAAAATAAACTATAAACAAATATACGATAATATAAATTTCAATATTTAAAGACAACGCCGTCATTGTTTTTCATACACATTGATAAAACCCAACCCGCCTCATTGACAACTGACATTCGATAAAAATTCATCCGCTTCTGCTGCTCACACAAATCAATTTTTGGTAGTTTGTTAACTATTACCACACTGAGTTTTTTGGTGATTTGGTAATTATGTAAGTTTCCAATCATTTCACATTCACTTAATAAATCCATATTACGCATTATTCGATAATTGGGCTCGATATCCCAACTAATTTAATAATTAAAAAAAATTATTTCGATATAAAACTTTGGCATAAATTCGTATAACTTCAAAAAAACCACTTGCGTCAAATCAAAATAAAAAATTAAAACATGGAATCGATAAAATAAAAAAAATCCATAATTACAACGTGAATAAATATCGAAGAAGCTTCTGACACGACATTTGGTTTGAACAAACCGTTGTCGGGAAATAATATTTTTTTAGTGTTTTTCGATACGCCCCTTGTTTGTAGGTTATTTAATTAAAACATCTTAAATTTGCGGATTTAACCATTTATATATTTCAATTTCCAATATGTTTTCTTAATGAATATAACCTTTATTATTATTATTATTATTATTATTATTTTATCAAAGTAACAATTTTTATTCAAACTTAAATACAAATAATGTTGCTCATCATTATGTCTAGTTTATATGACAAAGTCAATGATTCAAAAAGGCAGAACATATGAAGGAGTTTAATTATAAAAAAAATACAAATAATGTTTTTTTGAGTGAAAAAATATGAATAATGTTCTTTTATTATTATGTTGTGTTCTTCTGACACATATTAATAGAACAAAAAAAATAATAAAACTAAATTTTTGTTAAAGACAAAAAGAATATCTGTAAAATTTTATAAATCTAATTCTTCAATTTTTTCTAAAGGGCACCTCATTATAGATACACTCTTTATCCTGTTAGGTATTTACATGTGCTGGTTACTTAACTATTTTTATAAGAAAATAATGAAAGTATTTTTATCAAAAAATTAATGAAAAACAGGATTTCAAAATTTCTGCTCCAGCAATTCTTTTAATCAAATCTATCCATAAACTACTGCCAGCCATCATTAATCTAAAATTAAAAATTTGATAATTCTTATCTTTTTTAAAAATCTCAAATTGTGTTACTATTATTATGGGTACCAAGCCTAACCGCACACTACCATTCACTAGCCCAAACACTCCTAATACTAACAAGCTACCCCAATATCATATTCCATGCAATGTGGATGCAACTCTTAGACTTATCCTCTCATAACCGGGAGCCATCTATAAGAAGACGACCGGCTAATGACTACCCGACTGACTCTCAGTTTAAAGATTCCCCCATACACATAACCGTTTTGGAGATGATCAAACACTTGCAGCATAAGTCATGGGCCTAACTCGCCATCAAAAGAAAGAACAGCCGCGGCATGCAAAGAATGTTCCCTTCCTCCGTTTGAAGAAACTATCAACTTTTCATGAAAATCGGATCATCTTCCTCCTCCATAAAAAAAGGAGGAACGAAAACAAGCAAGGTACGACATTTTTTACTGAAAAAGATTGACTATTTCCATACTCGCATCCCATCTAACTTAGACATCTGAGCCACAAGTGAATATCAGACCAATTCTTTTTTCTTTGTTTGTTTTATACGGTGCATTACTACTCGGTATATTAATACTGATAATTCAATGACTTCGAAAATTCAGGAGACTACAATTATTTATTCCTACTCTTACAATACACTAGGCATGATTGTTATTATTTCCACCTTATTCATTCAAACCTCTTTTTGTTGATCAATCTCCTGCATATATTTCCTTTATTATAATTCATTATTATTTTTTATTAACCGAGTCAACCAAAAAAATATTCCCCCACCAATAAACTAATGCATTACTTAACTATCAAACTTTAAAAAAAAAAAAAAAAGGGTTCTAAGATCATAGCCTAATGTCTAATACTACTTTGTCATATCCTCGAACCCATCCTAGTAATTTCACATTTTAAACCCAAAGGTTGAATGTAAAAACGATATAAATATTTTATCTTGTAATTGGAATTTACCTCCGAAAGTAGTAAACAAAATTATATAATCCTCAAATCTCATCCTTAAAATTGAAAAATTAACCAATATGCTATCTTCCAAACAACTTTAAACTTAACCAATTTTTGGGTCGTTTTTGATTTGAGATCACGGATCTATGTCTTTTTCTATTATTTTCTTTTTTAATAAAGTGATTTTTTTTTACACATATTTGGGTTTTTAATTTGTTTTTTTCCTGATTTTATCGTCGATTTGTTATGACGTATGATTATGTCATCTTGGTATGATAATTGGTTTTTCATTGTTTTGTTACGACATTTATTATTGTGTGAGCAATTAGTCGACAAAACATATTCGATCATTTAGAAATAACAAATCAAATCATGGTCGTGAATATGTTACATAACTAAAGTCATAGGTATTCTAATCATTATTGCAATATCAAATATGTAGGCTTTAAATCGATTCATTATGTTATTAATCTGGATGTTGCGTCATCGTTTAAAGTTTTTACCGAATTTGATTTTGTGTTTCTATTTAATGTATTATTAGTCTGAATCAATAAAATTATCTCTTTAAAAAAAATCAAAACAGACATTAATCCTAACTTTTAATCAATGTTATCAAATAAAAATGTAAATCAAATAATAAATAATAAAAATAAACATAGCTTACAAAATAAAAATATATTAAAAAAATATTATTAAAAAAATTGTTTTATTATTATAAGAATAAAATAATGAGAAAATAATAGTATAATATTAAAATAATAGAAAAATAGTAATTACTATTCACATCTCTAAATTGGGAGATGTGAGATGTATTATTCACATATCCAAATATGAAAAAGGAAATGAAAGATGGTTGGAGTGAATTTTTTAGTACAAATCTCCGTACATGGAGATTAAGTCAAAATGGAAAATTGTTGAAATCGCTTTTAAATCATATAAGAACCTCATATATAGAAACTCTTACTTTACCAAGAATTACATTAATTTATTTTGATCAAAATTCATCTAACATAGCATAGTTATCTAAAGCATCAATTGGTCTAAGGCCTTGAGGTTTAACCCAATGATCATCGATTCGAGTCTCCTCAGAGTGTCCCATGGGATTAGCTTCCGAGGTAATGAGTCACTGATCAAGTATTCAAGCTTTAGCTCCCTAATTTCATATGATATAATATGCCCTTACCATCAAGTTTACCCTTTTGTGTTCGAAAAACTCATCATTGGTAAGAGTTTTATAATGTAACACCTCAAATTATACCATGACATTTTTATAACATGTTGATGGTGTAATACAAGTTAAAAGTTAAAATTTTCAGGAATAATAATGCTAAAAATAAAATAAGCAAAACCCGGAATTTATCTAAAGGTCAATGGTAAATTAGTAATTTACTAACTAAAGACCCAAATGTCATAAAGATCATGCACTATACGCTTCACTAATACGTGAGTAAAAGAATGTGTAAATGAAAGGGAATAGGAGGACTTAAATGCAAAAATGGGTAATAAATCACAAAAGCCATTTGCCTAACATGGCCTTAGCCATGTAAGTGGATAAGACCACATTTAGTCTTGCAATTTGGGCATTTGTCCCATTTGAGTTAGGTCACGTTTGGAGAGAAAGAGGAGAAGAGAAGAAGAAGAAGAAGAAGAAGAAGAAGCCTTTAAGGTTTGGATACTAGTTTGAATCCTTGTTTATGTAAGGATTTGTATGGATATTTGGATGAATTCAGGTTTAGGTTTGCTTCCTATTTGTTGGTTAAATTCCTCCTACTCCAACCATGAAGTTGATTTGTTTAGTTCCAGCTCAAATGTCAAGTTGTTATATAAGTTGTTG
The DNA here is from genome assembly GCA_016808115.1 of Tetrastigma voinierianum. Taxonomy (NCBI): domain Eukaryota; kingdom Viridiplantae; phylum Streptophyta; class Magnoliopsida; order Vitales; family Vitaceae; genus Tetrastigma; species Tetrastigma voinierianum. The sequence continues at coordinate 547,961 of JAEQBH010000315.1, read as the reverse complement.
GTTGTCAACCCCAAATGAGGTACTCTATAGAGAAAAGATAAGCCTGAGAAATGTCGTCGCTTTTTAAACCCATTTGACAATCAATGTTCATCCAAATTAGAGTCTATTCAAAAATTCTGCATAAATTAGATTTCAGAAAAACAAACTCTTTGAAATATGATATGCAAATTGATCCACTCATCTGTAGAAAATTTCTTTCTCTAAGGGAACTTTGTTCAGTAAGAAAATATCGATATACGCAAATGCTATTAAAATGAAAAGATAAGAGTAAATGATCGTAAATATCGCCTATGATTACTGGATAACAATAGTTATTCAGGAATATGAGATATGTACTGAAAATGAAATAAAAATGGATTGTCTACTTAGAACCTGGTAGGGGGATAGATGGACATGCCTATAAGGGATAAAAGTTTGCAAAGATACCGATTAGTCGGGCCTGTTAGTATTTCACACAAGACCTTTCTGGGGTCCTTGAGAGGAGCTCTCACACAGCGGCTATTTGTAAATATAACAATGCCTTCGGGCCCTTATAGTTTATTATCTCGTACAATGATAACAACGCTTTGGCCCCTTATAGTTCATTGTCTCGTACAATGATAACATCACCTTCGGGTCCTTATAGTTTCTCATATCCACTTCTAAGGTATATGCAAGCATGAAACATAAAAACAAATGACAAGAATATGAAAATGATTTGAATATAATAAATAACATGATATGAAAAGCATAACACTATTATGTGATGACAAGTACACTGTGATAAGAACAAGAAGCAAAGTGTAAAATGACACAAAATGTATATGAACGATGATAAGAAATGAAACATGATATGATAAGTAAGTATGAGATATGTATAAGCATGTGTAAATGATATGTATGTTAGATGTATATGCATGTGTCTAAAGTGTAATGATCCTTATTAAGGGTCATCTACGAGTAATTTTCCACTGCCTATGCCTTAAAGACGGCTGCTTTCATCCGTGTAGGTAATACAAAGGAAATAGAAACTAGACACCGCTTCTCAAAGAATCAAGCAACAACGCAACACTAGGTGCCCATTGAGGACCTTTTTACCTATTTTGTATATGTTCTTGTTTTTGTAAACAAAGTTTCGTATATGTCGAACACTTCCATTACGGAGTTTGAATATATTTTTGTAATCCTCTCATATAATATATTTCAAGTTAAAGGTTTAATAAAGATATAAATGAACAAGTTTATATTAAAACAAGAATATATATATAGTGAGGTGAGCAAGATTGATTCCTACTCTCACACCTGGGCAAGCAAAAAGAAGAACACATAAAGTGCACCATTTTCCTCTACTAGGTCTTGTAGAGGACCAAGCAATGATGTAGTATTTAAAGAATGAAATGCAACAATGGAGAAGCGTTCCTTTTCTAGGTTCAACATTGTTCTGTGCTCTATGCTCTTGTCTTTCCCATTGCTCATTACCTGTCCACAATTCCAGATCCCTTACAATGTCTTATTCCTCACAATTCAATATCTAAGAATATGTTTACAAAATATTTTAATTAAGAAGGTTTTCTAACATTTCTACTTCTTGAAATTTTTTTTCTTCAAATATTATCAACGTAGGACGCCCTACCCCATAAATCTATGCGTGCTTTAGGACACCACATAGAGTCGAGACCTCAGAATCGGCATTTGATGTAAATAATTGAGAACAATCTGCCAAAAAAGTAAAAATGACATAATCTTATTTCAAAAGTATGAATTATAAAAATTAAGACTACAAATATAACCAGTAAGCTACCACCATGTTGGTGTTTAAAAAGCTCCCGTACATATGCTTAAGTCTAAAAAATTACTTGTATCACTTACAAGTTTCACTTATAACAAAAAAAAATAAAATTACACAACCATCACGATACAAAGAACAAGGTTCTACAAAGGAGACCCTAAGGTTGTGTTGGCCTCGACGAACTATAAAGTCCCTTAACAACTCTTCAAGACCTATAATGGATTAAACACTCATGCTAAACTATAGCTTTATGATAACACAAAACAAAACCGCCATAACTATTCTACCATGAATGTGAAGGTCCAATCCTGCTGTCTCATAAACCTAAGAAAACAATGTCAACCTTAATTATAGAAAATCCATCAACCACAAAATGTCACTTACTAAGTTACAACTTCATATCAAACATTAGATTTTTTTTTTTTTTTAAAAGCGTTAAAAACTCAACCAAAACTTAGATCGCATTTTTCTTTGTTCATAAAGATGCTCTGTAAAAACAATTTTAGGAGTAACCACATACATTGACATATACAATTTGGTGTCTCCTAGAATACATATACTTGTCATGACGAGAGAGAAGAGGGAAGTCGCTAACCTGACCTATCACTCATGACGGTAAGGAACAAGAAAACAATAAATATATTCTTCTTAACTGTGGAACCTAAAAAAAATTATTGCACTTTAATGAGATGATATTCTCAATGGAGGGATATAAAGCATGATACCACGCCACACACACCACATCATCATCATGCAGCCCATTCACTTTATCAAACCAAAGCACTTACATAACTCCTACATATTCATATATACATCTCTATCATCAAATGAGTACTTAATAATTCATAACATCAAACATAAAGACTACCATACGTATTCTTATATCACAACGCTACACGTATCCGTTTTTACCTGCTATGACCTAAACACATCAAGTATCGCTCCTAAACTGTAAACTTGTAACCATAACTCAGAACTTGTAAACTCGTGTCGCTTCTGGCCACCAGATATCAGATTTGACCCATTGGGTCCTTTGTAACTCAGATTTGCGATTACTTGGACATGCTCTGCCATAACCTTATTCTCTTATCTTCCACACTATGGATCTTTCATATAACATGTACTTGTACATAAATAACATTCATAGCTTGGTCACATAGCTTGTCAACTGTGAACTTCTATATAAATTCATCAACACATTCTTGCACACATAACAACCGGCATAGTCCATAAATACAGCTATACATGAACATTGAACACTTATTATAAAAACAAGTCATTCACATCAAATGACAAACAAGAACACATGGTATCAAACATTCATATCCACTCACAAAAATGACGTCCCGTATCACTCCTTGTGCCGCCACGCTCAGACGCCTTGCCCTCGTGGTCTAAAACATATATTAATCATACATGTCAAGTATATCATGGCAACCCCAAAACTCAAACATATGAGAAACATATAACCTAGGTAACCCTCGTTTTGGCCAAAGAGACCTTGCTTACCCTCTTTAGCTATAACTCAACATATACATCCAAAAGACATGATTCTTTTTTGTTAGAAACTAGACTCATTCCTTCTATTTAAAATATGTAAAATCAGCTTCATATTCCATATATAGAATTTATACTAGATTTTCTAAACTCTTAATCAAGTATCGTGTCCCCTGCTACATACACTTTAAAAACAAACCACTATAATTCAAAGATTTAGACTTGATCAAGCCCTAATATTTTTCAAGAAAGAACTATACATATATAAGTAAAATGATACTAGAAAATGTATGGCAAAATACCAAATACACAAGGAGAAACATGGCCAAATTTCACATAGCAACCGATTGTACCTGGACAACATGAGCAATCGTTGGTCACCGTATCATAACTCAAGATAAACAAACCACTACCAAGCCCTCCTTTTACAAAAAACCTTAGAAGAGACATAACCCAACAACTTTCATTTACAACTTGTTCCAAAACAGCTTAAAGAATCTTGAAATAGAGGTGCAAAAACAGATCTAAAACAGAGTTTACCTAAAAGTCAGCTTGAATTTAAAATGGTAGAGATTTTCGCCAAACCGCTTTTTTTTTTTCCTCTCTTCTATCACACTTGATCTAGCAAATGTAGTGAAAAGAGAAGCTAAAGGTTCTGACAACTTAAAGCTTTTATCTAGATATTTTGACAAATTTTCAAAATGGCCCTTCAATTTGTCGACTTAACACTCCTAACTCCCTAACTTTCACTTTGTCACTTTAACTTTAATCATGATAAATACATATCTATTGTATGCATGTATGTCTTTGTGCATGAATGCATGCATGAATAGTTATGCCTTTGGGATGGGTTATTACAGTAAACAAGCATGCAATATTATTTTAGGTACATTTAACCATTTTCATGCTTATCAGGTTCATCTATACACACACACACACACACACACACACACACACACACACACACACACACACATGTATGTATCCTTTGCGGGTCATCATATTCATATCTCCCGTAGGAGTACATATCTTATAATTCGAACTAAAAGGTACTCGAGAGTACACTATAGTACGGTACAGACGTATGATGATGCATCATAAATTCTTATTTTCATGAGCACACTAGCTCTTATTCATGTAATTTTCATATAAATGTTTGTCTGCGTAGACCATTAATGAATAACAGGTACACGGTACAATAGGTATTCGTAGATACAGTACAGGAGTGCCGAAGCACTAAATAGGAGTGCCGTAGTACTAATCAAGAGTGTTGAATAACTAAATAGGAGTGCCGCAGCACTAATTAGGAGTGTCGTAGCACTAGTCCCTATTTATTCATGATCCGGTTTGGCGCATACAATTATATGTGATCTCTTCCATTTTACAGTTGCATAACCTCATTCATATTATCGTCAAATTTCTTACGACCGTAATTTCTTTTATGCATATCAACATGTTCAAGTCATATTACTATCATGCATTAACAATGTATTTTTCCAAAGAGGCCAAATTATTTCTTCATGCATACCAACATGTTCAAGTCATAACTATCATGCATTAACAATGCATTTTAGCCAAAGATGTCAAATTATGGGAAATGCTCTTCCCACATAGAAACAGATTTTTTACCTTCACTTGCACAATTTTCTGGGAACAAAAGAGACATATTTTACCTAATCTTCTTTCATGAAAGTTGTAATTCTATGAGTCTATTTTCATTCGAAATTAGAATCATCTCATTTGGATCTTTATAACTTAACTTATGGCCAAAATACAGAACCTACCTAAGTTAAGAAATCAAAACTCGTATCTTCACTTTAGTTTAAAAAACAAGGGACTTAGGGTCAGAATTGCTTTCAGTACCTTCTAGATTTTTGTAGGTCTACCTCTTAGGGTTCTTCCCCAACTATAATCATCCAATTTGGAGGTCAAGAGGCCAAGTTATGGCCAATACAAGAAAACGGGTTATGGGGAACTTTTGACAGCACTTCCCCTGTAATTCTATCATTTCCATTTTACACAAAATAGTCCTTAGAAAAGGACACTCCCAACACAATTTTGCAATACTTTCTTCATGAAAGTTGTTATCCCAAAATTATAGATTACACAGAAATTTGAAATACTCAAGTTGGATGAATATAACTCAAGTTATGATTTAAACAACCAGAATTACTCCAGTTCAGGGGACTGTTTTGAGATAGGTTTCAGGGACATAATTGTTCCCTTACTTTGACGAATTTCTAGTAACAATTGGGACTAAATTTGGCTATACTTCCTTTATAAAAGTTGTTCTCCTAGATGTCCAGTTTACCCAAAAATTGGAATCACCGCATTTGGATGAACCTATCATAAGACATGACTCAAACACTCAAGGCTTGTCCGACGACTTTAACCTACCAAAAACAGAGCTCCACTTTGATTAATTTCTTGGTATAATGGGTGTCCAAATATGAATACACTTCCTTTATGGAAGTTATTCTACAAGAAGTCTAATTTACCCAGAAATTAGAATTACTCATTTTGGATTACCAAAACTCAAGATATGACACCAACATCAAGACTGGTATGACTGGCCACACCAAACCAGGGACTGAACTTTAGATCCAAATTCAGGGGTCTTATGCCAACAATCGAACCTTGAGGTCTTCAACACATTTTCAGTTAAGGGATTTAGGATTCTTCTCAAATTGGAATAATCCAATTTGAAGGTCCGTAGGCCATGTTATGGCTTGAACAAAAACACGACACAACCTAGAAATTTTTTTGTTATTGACTGTTGCGGACGCCTCAAAATCAGGTCTGACTACCACAACTTAAAATCTATACATCTCGTATCACGAGACACATACTTGAGTAAAAATGGCCTCGGGCCTCATAAACCAATACTCAAAATAAAATATTCCAACTATATTCCAATAGTCCAAGAGTTATACATTTCTTTCTTAATACACATACATATTAAAATTTACAATTTAATACATACATATCCAAAAACCATCAAAGCCACAAACTGCTTTCTTCAAAATCGGTCTCTAAGAAGAAGTTTGCCTTTCTCGAACACCAGACCGAAAAAAATGTTCTCGACAGTGGTGAGCTATCGCCTGGCCATGGAATCACCCCTAAACGGGTTACTTCTCCACCTAAGTGCATACGCAATGCCCAAAGTACACACACACTCAAGTAAATACATGATCGCACTTGAATGTCTACATGATCACTCCCATGTCACGAAGTCCTCACCGATCACCTACACTTGCCTAAGCCATGGGCGAGGTAAAAAATATCATTTTCAAAACAAAACCTGTTATGCCTTTGAAAATACACTATCGAACGTGTCCGTAAAAATATGGGACTACCCTTCGAGGCGAATTGATGGTGAGCTTTCCGAAACAGTCATGGTCCTCATCCGAAATGATTTGTTGGCCCATCTCCCAACCCAATTCTTCGGAATATCATCCTGTGAAATTCCTTGCGCAACCATGTCTGTTTTTACAAAAATCATGTCATGCACTCACACCTCGTCGGTTACCCAAAGGTATATGAAAATGCATTATGTGCCATTTAAAACCATTTATAAAATATGTCGGCATATTAACTCACCATACCACGGCCATGTAATTCAATACATCAACCATCAATTCAATGCAATGCCACTCGAGCCAATCACAATATCATTCCGTTATTCATGCACCAATTTATTCTGCTAATTGTGTCATCATTGTGTTAACACATTAGTCCCATACAGAACCCATCTATTCATCATCACACCAACATTTTATATCAACAACTCCATAACATTATCATATGGACGTATTTAATAATTCACACTAAACCCGGATCGATTTCATCAAATTCCAAAATGAGCACGCACTGGTCCGCGTATGGGAGCCACACGCCCAACCCGCTCCACTTTTGAAACCAATTTCCTTGACCATTTCCGGCCTCCTACTCACCAAAGCACAATTTATTCAGACATCAAACATCACAACACCCAAAATGTCCCTAAAACTCGCTACTGACCGCACAAATGGGTCTCAAAATTTAACATTTCGGTTCCAAGATTTAACCGATCAAACACACTCACTACTAATCCAACACAAACATCAACAAAACACTTAAACCAAGAATAAAACAAGAGGATGGAAACTCACCTCATGGATTTTGTCGAAACCCTCAAAACCGAGTCCACTTTTCCCGGTCTCTCTCACAGAACAACTCTCTCCTTCGTCTAAGGAACTGGGCCGGCCCTGATCGCCTACACCTCTAGAGAAGGAAGACTCTCTCCTCACTAAAAAAATCAATGAAGCTAATGGATATTTTTCTTCCTTCTCCCCACGTTTTCTTTCCTTCGTTTTTATTCCTCTTCCTTTTGCTTTTCTTCTTTTCCTTTTCTTATTTCATTTTCCCATCATTTCTTCTTCCTTTCATTTCTTTATTTTTCTCTTTCATTTTCTCCCATTTCCTTTCATTTCTCTTTGAATTCCCTCTCCTCCTTGGAGCATTGACTGTGGGTCACAGGAAGTTTCTCCTCCTCCTGCCAAACAAAGTGGCTTCATTTTTCCATTCCTTTTCTTTATTTCTTAATTCTTTACGACATCATACTCTACACGCGCTTAATACGAGCCATGGAATCATGCCACCCATGTGGCTCATCACCGTGGAGTCATTCCTTTGATGCCAAGTGTCAAGACCCCGAGGTGCCATGTGGCATCCTCATTTTGCCATAGTCATCCGACACCCACGCCAAAAACGGAACTCAAACCACCCTAATCCAACTAAATTCGACGTGGTTACTAAATTTCACAGACGATTAACCGGTGTTCGCTTCGCCCTCCGGTGATTCAAAATTTCGATTTTTGACCAGCCACATTCTACTCCCTTTGAGAAAACGATTTTCTCGCTTCGCGCTGGGTCCATCTCTCGAAATAAAATTAATGCTCTTTTTGGACTTATTTAAGTCTCTTCTTCTTCTATACATTTTCATTAATAGTTTTACAAGACTAATTCCAATTGAAATTATCCAATTTAGAGATCTCAGGCCAAGTTATGGCTAAAAAACAAAAGCAAAGGGGTTTTAGGAAAACTTTCGACAAAGAAATCCCTTAAAACCTATGCATCTCTCTTTACACTTGGTATGAACCTACAACACTTCCAAAACAGCCCAAAAACACTAAACAACTTCAAACCAAATCAAAACCGCAAAGACGTGAGAGTTAGGGTTTTTTACACCTTAGTAGTCAAACTACAAACCGAGCTTCCTTCACTTCTTCACCCTTTCTTTAATTGATCAAATAGAACTCAAAGATGATAGTAGAAACCAAAAAGTTGTTTCCTCGCAAAACCATAGCCCTAGCTCTCTTGGTTTCAAATTTGGAGAACTTCTCCATATTCTATAAGACCGTTTGGTCTTATCCCCTTTGGGGCTAAATTTTTAGCTCCCTGCATTTTAGTTCTTCACCCATCTATTTATAAGTCAACTTATTATATTTCATACTTTAACACAAACTTTTAGCTTAATGTCTCTTAAGTCCTAACTTGACATTTTACCACATCATCTTTACTTCTTTAAAAATCCTGGTTATGTCATTTTTCACATTTAGCACTTGAGTTTTTGAAAAATACAAATTGAACTTCCATTTTACTTTAAACATGTCATAAAACTATTAGAGTATAATTTGAAGTGTTATAAAATGGCCAAATAAGTTATTACTAATAGATTAATTTGTGTATCAAATTCACTCATTAGTATCACCCCCATGTTTGAATTCTCTTAGAAGTTAAAAACTGCTCTTTAAGCTAAATAAAAGCTTTTATGCTTTTTAATAGTTTCATACGACTTAAAAGCAAATCTTATATATCTCCCATACCCCGTGCCATCCCTTTATGACTTGAGTCAAGCTCAAGGACAAAAATGTTCTAACAATCTTAATGCCCCACTCTGCTACAAAGCTTCGTCATGCCTACTAATGGAGTTTTATAAGAAATTAATTTAAAAGGGACAATTCAAAAGTTATTTGCAAAACCTAATCAACTCCTGTAAAAGTAATCTTGAAAATATCCCATTTCAGACATAAATGTCTATGAAAGTATAAAGATAAATTCTCCACATGATAACTAAATCCTTAGGGTCCATTTTGCTTCATCTCCACATTATAATCCGGGAATCCCCACGATTATCTTGTTAGAAAGTGTCTTTATACTTCTGTGTTTAGATTTCTCAAGAAGGCTACTGTGTTTTTATTGGGATTTAGTCCTTTAAATGGCGGTCCTTTTATAATATCAATATCATCCTCTAAAATTGTGACTTTGGCTTTAAACTTCCTTAAAACAGAAACAGAAAGCTACCCCAAGGACTAAACACTGGCCATCAACAATTAGGTTAATTTTCACTTCACACGTCACCAATATTGACAATGAAGGCAGCAGAGATGGCATAATTAAAATCATTCACCATTTTTCTGATTTGTAGAGCTTGTACTCATTGACTTGAAGCTAGGTGATTCCAGTGGCATCTGTATGGAGTGATGCCCATAACATTGCTTCCATTCACAGTAGCTTGATAGTAATTCACTCTCACTATTTACCCTTCCATTCTCAAACACATCCATAAGTTGCTTAGGATTATTCCCCAAAGATCCTACCCACTCAACCCAGTACACATTGAAACTTTGTGCGCCAATGAATTCTTGTCCATCAAGTTTCCCTTAATTTTACAGGCTGAAAAGCTATGCTGTGTGGAAGAATTATCAAGATTATGTTTGCTTCCAAGGAAAATGAAAGAAAAAAGAATTAGAGAAGGAAAGAAAATAAAAATATAGTTAAATGTGAGAATTTTTTTTTTTTTTGAAAAGAAAATAATTTTATGGATTCAAATTAGCAATACATTGATAGAAACAACACAGATACAAATTCGTTGAAAACCATATACAATGAAACAATAACCATGTTAACAACAAAATAAATTGGCTCAAAGCCTACAAATTTGATAATACTATAGTAATTAGAATACATATAACTCAAGTTCAACAATGTGATGCCCCCAACTCGGCACCCGGTGTTAGGCTAGGGTGTCTTTCTTTTTATTCTTGTTTACTATAAACTTATTCATTCATATACTATTAAACATTTAACTTGAAATATATTATGTAGCAGCGGATTACAAAATATATTCAAACTCCATAAATGAGAGTGTTCAACATATAAAACCTTTACATTGTTTACAAAAACAAATATGATATACAAAATAGACTATAGAGGTCTTCATAATGGGAACCCAGTGACAGTCGACCTTTGCTGCTACGCGATTTGGTCCGGCTTCTAGTTTCTTCTTCTGTTCCTACATGGATGAAACACCCGTGCTAAGCTTATAGCTTAGTGGGAATAAATACTCGTGGACGACCCTTAATAAGGATCATCACACTTTAGATACATGCATATACATTTAACACATTGTACACTTATACCCATGCTAAGTACATTTTATACATGTAATTTACACATGCTATACATACTTCATATTTACTTATCATTATTCATACACATTTTGTTTCTTGTTCTGCTTAAGTAATATACTGGTTATCACATGTTCAAAGTAAGGATTCTCATATCATAGTCATATCATGTCATTTATCATATTCAAATTATTTGCATATTCTTGTCATTTGCTTTATGTTTCATGCCTCGTGATATTAATTCCGTGAAGTGGGTATGGAAATAATCTATGTACCTGAGAGGTCTATCAATCGTATCAGATGCTGATTTCTATCTGTATGACCCAAACGGAGCCGCTATAATGATCCAAACGGGATCTATGTCATCGACCCAAACAAAACCTTGATATCTATAAACTGTATGCTGCTACGACTGTATCCCTACAGGCATGCCTACCTATCCAACTACCCAGATCATGCGCACAATCGGGCTTGCTGAGGTTTCTCAACAATCTTTCATGTATCGAAAATATATCCTTCATATACACAGAATACTACTGATTTCATGTATACTTATGAGATATTCATTATCAAATAATCTTTATAAACATTTAACTGCATTTTTTATATAACAAAAATTATACGTGTATTCTCTTTAGCTTTCATAACACATATTGTCACATCATATTACTATGATGCATTATTTCATAAGAACAATACATTTTATATAATTCCCTACAATTTCACTTCATAACCAATTCCGCCCGAACAATTCCGAGGCGCCCCAAGTCCATTTTCGACTACAATTTTGACCCTATAAACGGGATTGTTAGGGGAGTGATCTTCTGGGATCCTCAATATACACCCCTATGTCTAAGTTTCTTATGGTTAAAAAAATCATGTCATTTGAATTTTTAATTTGAGATATGGTTTAAATATTCGAACTCGGTTTATAGCTTTCAGAACAAAATATGGAATTGTGTCCTATATTTGAAAATTTTATGGGAATGATAGAGACATAATTTGACCATAGTTTCTTCATAAACGTTGTTCTCCTAGATGTCTAGTTTGTACAGAAATTTGAATCACCTCATCTGGACAAATATAACTCAAGTTATGATTTAAACAACCGGAATTACTCCAATTCAGGGGACTGTTCTGAGATAGATTTTGGGATTGAATTGTTCCCTTACTTTGACGAATTTTATAGGTCCAATGGGGTCCAAATTTGGATACACTTGTTTCAGAGAGATTTGCTATCCTAGAAGTATATTTTACCTAAAAAATTTGAATCACTCAATTTAGATGAGAGAAACTCAACTTATGGACTAAATACCAAAATCGGTTCCCGAACCCAAACTCGTATCACCAGAACTCAACCACACCGACCCGAAACAGAGACTCAATTTGATGAATTTTTTGGGTTCAATGGGTCCAAATTTGCATATACCTATTTCAAGGAGATTTGTTATACTAGAAGTCTAGTTTACCCATAATTTTGAATCATTCAATTTGAATGAGTGATGACCAAGTTATGGCCAAAACAAAAACATGGGTTTAAAACTTACAGATCTCTCTTAAAAACCCAATATTTTTTTTCTATGTCAAATTTTTCCTCCACAGGACCATGATGAGTCCAAAACTGGCATGATTTTTAATTCATTTTTCTCTGAGCTTATTATGAGAATAATGTTGAATTGTTTGGTGCAAAGTGATAATGGATTCACTCAATTTGGCAGGAAAATTACTGCCAGAAATCAAATTTTAGCAAAAATCGAAGAACGCCATGTTATAATTCGAAGTCACAACGAGGAATTTAAGTCGCGATTGCAGTTTCGCCAGCTGACCTGTCACGACAAGAACAAATTTGTCTTTGAAGAAGAAATCTAAATGACCAAGTGAAGTCTGTGGACTTGAAAGAATAAAGAAAAACATGATCGAGACTAAAGGAACAATCGGTTAGGAAGAAATTGATGTCGCGACATCAACTTGAGGCTACGACTCGTAATCTTCGCCTATGAAGCCACAAGAGAAGTCTTTGGTAAAAAGAGGTTGCAAAACTAGTTTTTATACTGGGTTCCATTTCATGTCGCGACATCAATGGAGGTCGCTAAAGAAATAATGCATTCAAAGTGCAACCGAAAAACAAGGTCAAAAGAGGTCGCAACCTCGTAGTCGATAGAAGCACTTTGCCAAGGAACTGAGCGCTTGCAACCTTTTAAAAAAGTCAATGAGCGTAAATGATGTCGCTGATCATTCGTGTCGCGACTTAAGCAGCAGCTCAGCGGTAAGAAATTGATGTCGACATGTAATCGAGGTCACACCGAAAAAGAGTCGAGAAGAAGAAATCGCTACACGGAACCGAGGTTGCAACCTGGAAGAAAAGAAACGGAGTGAAGAGGTCGCGATATCACCATGAGGTCGCGAAGCATAAAATTGAAAGTTATGAAGACAAGAAACCACCTGCATATAATTAAGGAATCAAAGTCACAACATGAAGTCGCTTACAAATGCGAAGGTGGTCAGAATCCTAAAACTCGGGCGTCGCAACACATACGCCGGAAGAATAGGAAGACACGGATGTCGCGACATCAACCCGAGGTCGCGACATCAACACCCGGGCGAACATTGAGCATAAGAGGTCAAACGGAAACGACGCCGCTGCAATACTAATCGCCGCTGAAAGACAAACAAAGCTGCAACTTGAAAGGAAGAGGTCGCGACTGATCATGAGCCATCAAGATCGGCGTCGCATGATCGGTCTGAGGTCGCGACATAGAACATGCGGGTCGCTTTTATCCTGGATTTCCAACTGAGTATTTTTGGGATTCGGCCCAGCTTTCTTTTTCTTTTGACAAAGATAAATAAAGAGATTTCGAATAGTAGTAAGTAGTTTTTTCTCTTTCACTACCCAACAAAGGGTGTTAAGAGGAACTCGTTGTATATTATAGAGTAGATTTTATTTTTTAGTTTTATTTTTTAGTTTTATTTTCTGGATTTGAATCTCATGAATCAAAAGTGCAGACGATTAGAGTTGATTGTTAGTTATGTTATGTTTTCTCGCATACTACCTCGGAATTTATGAAATTCATAAATTTCGGGAATTAATTTCTTTTCTGTATTTATCATAGCTACAAAGTGGTCAGGCGTGGGATCGGGCACTCCATTTCTGATTCTAGCGTAATCGAGCTACAACTCACTGGATTTGATTTACATTTCTTAGTTACATTTTTCCTCGCATTACTTTTTGGAGAATTAATTTGGGTTTAGTTTTTTTACTAATCCGTCGCTTTTAATGGATAAGTTCCAAATAGTAGCATCAGTACCGCCAGGGAATCGTATCTTACTCTGACATTCAGGATGCCCCCTCAGTGACACTTGAGATCTGAGATTCCTGGTGAGTCAGAGCATTCTTTTATGGGTATGTCTCGACCATTATTGACGACCGTCGAGCTCGAGAGTTACCCTTGATAAACTCTCAATTCGCTCATAATTGAAGTCGAGGTGTATTTAACAATATAAATCATCGAGAGTTCACCTTAATCTAAGGATAGGTTCCAATCCTCGTGTTAGCTTAGATCTAATCAAGGGTGGATAAGCCTATAGATCCGAAGGATGAGCCACTAATTATAGTAGAAACTTAGCTAAAATCCCGAGAAGGTGAAGTTAAAGTTCTCACTGTCAACAGAAACGGGCGCCAAGTATTTGAGAGAAAGAGTAACAATTCGCATATCGTGCAAGAAAATGTGGAATACGTAGTCGGGTTTGATCTTGTCTTCAGAGAAGCAAGGAGAGTTAAATGAGTGAAACTGAGAGATCCAATTCCAATACCAAAAATCTGGACAAAATCGGGGATCCATACATGTAACGTATAAATTACACAAGGTCGGAATCGACCGCTCCATCAGATTTATCAGATGGTTTTTCGCTTTCTCACAAAGAACCGATTCAATCCATTCTTTTATGTACACAATTTTATTTTTAATATTCACTTTTGTTGGGGTTTTTAATTTGAGCATATTCAATAGTATAGATTTTAATTTTTAGTCGCTTGGAGCAAAGTCTTCACTACGAAGTTTTGAGTCAAAATAGTATGAAATTTTAGTAGGTCGGGGCAGTTGACCTTAATCGCTATCAACTGCGGGAATGATACCGACGCACATCCGCATTTACTACTTAGGCGACTGGCACTTGCAAAGTGTCATAGACCGAACCCTTATTTTTTAATCCTCAAACATTAAGAGAAAATTATTTTTAGGCAAGCCAAATTATCCAAAGTGACATGGGTATAAGAGAATTGTAAGGCTCTGGTAGCTGTGTTATTTTGAGGGGTTTTAGTCTATATAGAAAAAGGTGAACAAGTTTTTATGGCGCCGTTGCCGGGGATTGAAAGAATTAATTAGATCAATATCCTAACCAAAGAAGGAAATACTAATTTGGACATTTTTAAGAAAAGAACAAAAATAGCTTTTCAAGCAAAGGGCTACATCATTACTAATTTTTAACAAGCCATGTTGGAAATATTTGTTTAGTTTGACTAATCCTATTAATCCGAGTATGCTTTATCAGGAAAACCTTTAATGCATGTGGAAACAGACTCACCCGATTCCAAAGCAGACATCGACTAGAAAGAACACTCAGAGCTAAGAAAGAAAAAAAGAGTAGAGAACGCAGCCTGGCGGGCGCGTAAGAGAGACACGACCAAATCGTAGGGAACAGAGGACACAGCTTCGTAAGGCCCCCATTACCATTAACGGAGGATTTCCTCGAGGCCTATTATCCAGAAGAAGACTTAATTGATTGTACCTCATCGGGTGGGATGCAAATACTTTGAACTAAAAGCCGCCTTTAATTACAATGGTTTAGCAACATCGCTTATCATCCCAATCGAAGACTCTAAATGAACACCGAAGATTTCTCAGATGGAAAATATAAGGAAGTCGAAACTATGAGACCGTAGGTGATAACCGCATCTCTTCCCATTTTCTTTGAGAGACATAGCAAACACATGGTACGAATCATTACCATATGGTTATGTTGATACTGGGAAGAGTCAAGGTATTAATAGCAGATTCTTTTCCATCTCTCACTGTAGAGACGAAGAGAGATAAATAGTGTTCAACAAGGGAAGATGAGAGCCTATATGTAGCTCTGGGAAAGATTCAAGAGGTTGTTAAAGAGGTGCCCATGCATGGAATAGATTGAAGACCTGTGATGGGACATAGTGTACTTCATGCTTTGAAATGATACATTCAAGGGCATTATCGATAAGCTCATACCGGGAGCATTCAAACGAAAAGTGTCAAAGAGGCAGAGATCTCGATCAAGATTTAGCAAATGCAATAAGTGAAAGCCCATCCGAAGTTTTCAAGAGGAAGCAGCAGAGGAAAATGGGTCATGGAGCTGAGCAAGATGACATCCATGGAAGCAAAGTTGGATGCCATAATGCATAGGATGGACAAACAAGAGAGAAGATGCACACCGTCATGAACAGAGCAGTGGAAAGATAACTAATGAGTAGCTACGCCGACATGCCAACAAGAAGATTCTTATGGTGCCGAGGATGTTTGGCACGTGAACGAAAAGAAGCATTACTTAGCCAAATCCTAACCCCGCCCACACACTACAACTGAAAGCACCGAGGAACCAGCGAGAAATTTCCTCATACGCTAGTGGGCATTACACCCGCCCAAGGCAGTGGACAACATCCCTCAACAAGGATATCACACCACCAAGGTTCCAATTAGTAGCACTTTCAAGGAGTCGGGGCGCGTAAAATGAATATCGTGCCCAACCATCGGAAGAACAGATGCTTCGCGGCCTTAATGTGGGATAACAGAGGCTATTACAATCTACGAACAAACTATCCGACTTGAATCTTTCAAGTTTGATACTCTGTAAATGTTTCGTATGAATGCGAAGTGCTCGAAAAAAATTTAGAGACACAGAAGTAAATCTGCTCGAATATGCCAACTCCAGCAGGGTACATTCCCTAAAGTATAATTAAGAACTAAAGATTGCATGGCAATTCAGCGAAGAAGTGGGTTGATTTGAGCAAGAACAAAAGATTTTAAGTGGGAAAGAAGAGACCGAGGCAGAGAAAGAAGAGATCGAAAAAGGAAGAAGAGAAGAACAAATGGGGATTAAAGCGTAAGCGAAGTAATGACCGTAAAGAAGGAAGGAGTACCAACATATGCCACCGCAGCTGCCATTCCCACGTAGACTCGTGGTTAAGAAGAGAAGAACCTGCTTTCTAAAATTCTATTTTCAAGAAAATAGAAATAAATATCCATTATAAAGAGGTGGATCACCAAATGCCTCTTTAGCGTAAAATTCCTCGAAGGGGAGACATTGGCAAGAGAAAAGAAAGAAACTCAGGAGGTATAGTTAACTTGATCAAGCATTGCAATGTTATTATCCACAGGGCTCCCAAAGAAAGATGCAAAGACCCTGCAGCTTTCACCTCATTCCTCATTCAGGCGAGGTACTACTAATTCAAGAAAGCTTTATGATTATGGCGTTGTAAGTATAAATTCTGATGCCTCTCTATCAAGTGGTGTAGAGACTTAGTTTAGAAACTAATCAACAAAGAATTACATTACGTATGACCGATAGATCAATGGCACAACCTGTAAGGCATTCTAGAAGATGTGATTGTCACAAGGTCGGGAAATTCATTTCAGCGATTTTGTTATCATGCAGCACGGAGGAAGATACCCAAGTCTTTGTTAAGCCGGGAAGGCCTTCACCAATAGGAGCCGCCTATAGACCCATTTAAAGCGTGAACCCACTCTCGAGTCGGGGATGAAGCAAAGGCACTTTAATATTACTAGAGTCCTGAACATCCTAATGTAGGCGCACAACATTGTAAGGGTCAGAAGAAAACAATAATAGCCTTCTCTAATGATGAATTGAATTCGACAATATTCAACACTTATCAAATGGAAATTGAGATGAATTTTCAAGATTTTGAGAGCTTGATTGTGAAGTATTATCTTCAATTGTAGTTTTAACAAGGAACAATTTCTAGTATAAATGAAAACATCAAGATGAGGTAAGTAAATTAAACAAGAACCTACGAAAGGTGAAAACTACAAGTGTATGGTTAACATTGGAAAGAATTGCCTGGGGTCATTTAAAAATATGAGTTTTTAGGAACTTAAAAGAGAAAACCGTGCTTATCATATCAACGTGATTGATCGAGCTTCGAAAAACGTAAGTTACCGGTAATTCCCGAGGAAATACAAAGAAGCAATTGCCGGGTCCATCAAGTCCGCGGTATCACCTCTATTCGTATGCACAAAATATTACCGAAGATAATGCAAAAACTTCTATTGAGCATCAAAAGGAGGTTTAACCCAGCGATTAGTGTTGTGTTGTCAGTGAAGTTCCAAATGGTTAAATGCGTGTGTTTTATAAGCGTTATATCGTGCATAGCTCGGGTAAGCCCAAAGATACGTGGTTCCCAAGAAAGGTGGATTCGCGATCGAAATGAAAAGAATGAATCGACTCTACAAGAACTGACAGATGGTGCGTGCATGACTACGTAAAATCAATATCGCAACCGTAAAGGATCATTTCCGCTCATCGATCAAATGCTGGATAGTCGGCAAGACACCCATTTTTGTTTTCGATGATTAATTCCATATAACCAAATTGTTATTGCACTGAAGACGTGAGAAAACCACTTTTACATGCCCATTTCGTACTTGCTTTTAGAGAATGCCATTGCCTAGGTAATGCTCCCGGTGCCTTCCAAAGATGGCCATGATGTCTTATATTTTCTCGATCTGTAAGGGTTATGGAGATCTTCATGGATGATTTTACGTTGTGGCGATCCGCTTTGAAACAATGCCTGCATAACTCGGGACGCGATTGTGGGGCAAAGTAAAGATAAGAATCGCTTTGAATTGGGAAACGCCATTTTACGGTTACGAAGGAATTGTCTCTGGGGCACATGATTTCTATGAATAGGCTTAGTAGACCAGCAAAGTTTCAATTATAAGAAACCTAATGCCACCCATCACGCCTCAAGTGGAATCAAGTTTAGATTACGTCGGATTTTATAGAAGATTTATCGTAGACTTCTCAAAAATTGCTAATACGCAGACGTCGGAAAAAGATACCAGTTCTACTACTGAATTGTCGAAAAGCATTGAAGAACAACTATTTAATAAGCTCCCATCATGGCAAAACCGTATTGGAATGTGAGAATTTGAAATCATGTGTGATGCCGCTGGATTTTGCAATGAGTTTATTTGGGACGTAAAGATGAAAAAGTGTTCAAGGCCATCTACTATATGGCAAACTTAATGAAGCACAAGAAAATACCTACTATCAAAAAGGAGATCACAATAGTATTTTGCATGTGAAAGTTCGTGCCATACATTTGGATCCCATGTTGTTATACACACTGATCATAAAGAATTAAAATATCTAATGGCGAAGAAAGAAGCAAAGCCAAGATTGATCGTGTTATTATCAGAATTTGATTTAGAAATAAAAGACAAAAGGGAAGCACAATGTGATAGCTGATCACCATCAAGAGTAGAAACCACTGCATGCTGAAGAAGGAAGAGAAATAGTAAAATTCTCCGTATGAGTACATTTCACTGTTACCCAATCACCCCGGGTATGTCGGATGAACAGAAACTTTAGCTATGGAATTATGCCACCGTAATCTCACTACCAACAGAAAAAGCTAAGGATCGACAAGAAAATTACATCCGATGATCCATTATTGTTTAAAAGAGGCGTCGATTTGATAATAAGGGAGATGTGTACCGTGGCGCAGCAAAGAAAGATTTAAAGAATGTCACGCATCACCTTATTATGGTTAATTTTCATAGAGATAAAACAACCACAAATTCTCTAGTCGATTCTACCGCCTACGATTTTAAAGATCAGTTAATGGGTAAAGTTGTGTGATCAATGCCGTTAATGGGAATGATCACAGTGGCATGAGATGCCTCGCAAGGTAATCCTCGGTGGGCGCAGCTTGTTCGATAATGGGGAATGGATTTTTATGACCTTTCCGCCATATTTGAAATATATACTGATACTCCTACCGTGGATTATGTATCAAAATGGGTAGTGAAGGAAGTAAAGATGTCCAAAGAATGATGCCAATACGCTGTGGGGTTTTTGCCAAAGAAATATTCTCGCCAGATTTGGGACACCCGTAACTATAATTAGTGATGGAGGAAGCCATTTCAAATAAGGTGTTTCCGACAAACTCATGAGCGTATATGGTATCAACACATTATGAGTCGGGTTTATCATCCTCGTGTCAAATGGCAAGTCAAATGCAACGTGGAAATAAAGAAAATTCCGAAAGACTGTAAGTCGCTAAGAGAGACTGTCTGCTTGATTACGACTACAAGGCCAGATCGCAAAACTCCCTACTGAACTGCCCCATACGTACTCAAGTTCGAAAACCTTTGTCACCTACCTCGAGCTAGAATATAAAGCCATGTGGGCCATCAAGAAGCTAAATTTTGATTTTAAAGTCATAAAGAAGATAGCTACCCGCTTAAATGAATTGGAAGAGTTTGAGGAATGAAGCCTATGATAAGGCCATAATCTATAAGGATAAAACAAAAATGGCATGATCAACGAATTTTGAGGAGGGAATTCAAGGCGTAGATCAAATTTGTTATTCAACTCCAGATAAGACTCTTTCCAGAGTTTAAGTCCAAATGATTTGACCATTTACGTGGTATCAAGCACACACTCAAGTGCTGACACTTAACCGTTAATCATGAGAGTTCAAAAAGCATTTCAAGGTCGTGAGATTAAAGATTATTCGGGAAAAAGCAATCTAAAGATAAACCCCAGTTCTCAATTAAGAAAACGAAGAAACGTAATGGAAGGCAATGTGAGAGTCCACTTAAAGATCAAAAATTGAGCAAATTTATGGAAGGCAAATCCACACTGGGCTGATTTTTAATTTTCATATAGTTTACAATTTGTGTTTAAATTTCTAATAGCTTATTTGTGATTTTACTAATTTTTTGATTAAAGAGTAGGTAAATATTTTGTTTTAGTTTTTGCAGACAATGGAAGATTTGTGCAAAAGGAGAGAATCAAATCAAACTCTAATCAACATAAAAGACCAAAAGGGGCAGCTTTTCTTTTTCTTCGATTGAATTTTTAAATTTGTCTTCGATATAATGATATTTGGGGAAGTTTGGGGGAATTTTTATCTTGTTTTTGGTGCTTAAATTCTTGAATATGATGCATAGTGAAATTTGTTGAATTTTTGCATAATGAAGATGAATTGAGCTGTGCTGTTGTTTTGAGCTTTGAATTGAATAAATTGCAATTCACGAGAATTTGAGTGTTTTTGCTTTGGGTAGTACCATTTAATTCAAAAGTGGCAAACCAAGAGTGCCGGATGAAGAATAAGAAGTGGAAAGAAAGTCGTAATAATGAAATTGAGGTCACAACTCGAAATAAAGGAGGGAAACAACTTTTAGGTTGAAAATACTCTTCTGTCAGACCTAATTTTTAGGTCACGTACATGGAATTTAAGTTTTAATTAATTCATTGAAAATAATAAAAGTCATTGCAAAACACACTAGTGGCCTCTATCAGTTGTACTATTGATTCCAAAATGCTGTCATGACATTAAACCCAGCGTATATTCTCATTCAAAATCCACTAAACTGCAATTCATCCAAACCTTTCATTTTTGCAACATTCATTCAAAATTTTGTTGAAACAAATGGTTATTAATGCATAAACAGAAATTCATTTCGATTTAAATCCTAATTTGTTTAGTATGCTCATTCGAGAGAATAACGTAGGGAAGTTAATAAGTTCGCCAAGAAAACGATCAAAATTCTCAATCAGCACAAAATCTCAAACATTGAAATATCGAAGAGCAAAATTGAGAACCTCATTTAATCCACTCATCGTAAATTTAAAGAAAGAATAAATGGCCTTGTAAGTTCCCAAGAGACTCAATTCACTATAAAAGGATGAGACAACAAGGGAAAAATAAACGAAGAGAATGGAGAAAAGGGAGACTAAGAGAAAAGAAGAGCCCCAAGGTTGCAAACACAGATTTATGAATGGAATGGAGTCTAAACAAACCACTCGCTTGTTCCATAAAAATGTAATCAAGAGAGTGGTCGGGCGGGGGAAGGAATTAGAAGAAGGGTTAATTAGAACCCATCAAACACAGAGAAGCTCCAAAGAAAAGGAGAAAAGCTCCAATTTGTCGAACGACCTTGTTAATCGTCGAATCACTGGAGTGAGCTCAAGGTCTGCGGAACCAAATTTCTCAGCGTGAGCCGTAACCTTCAAGGGAAGATATAGGATTTGCATCAAGAAATAAAGAGTTTTTGAATTTAGTTGGCGCTTTTATTTGTAAAGAAAGCAAATTGTACAATATCGAAATATTTTAATATCTGAATAAAATTTCTGTTGACTTACAAATTGATTGATCGTTCATGATATCTAAATTTTGTTTATGTGTCATTTTCTTCGTATTAGAATCAATACTGCTTTCCTCAAGAATGTAAATTTGGAAAGTTGAATCTCCGTGGTCTAATAATTAAACTGAAATTAGGAGTATTATTATTTTATTTAAATTTAGTTTAGTTTGCAAAAATTGGAAATTGGTTATCGATGGAACAAAAATACTCGGGTTAAAATAATGTAAGTAAACAAGAATAAATACAAGTCTTGAAGAAATAATACACTTAGGTCAACAAAACTTATGAAACTTTCACAAAGAATTAGGAAACATTCTTCCCGGAGATTCGTGGATTTAGAGTCCATAGTCCTAGAACTTGTTCGACATCGACAGGCTAAATCCTAGGGTAAAACAACTAACAGTTGTCGATAGAGGCCATCCTTGGCAACTTTGAGCTTAAGCTTTCCATTCCCTCAAAATATGCTTACATATTCTCTAGCCTTTGATTTGCTTCAAATAAGCCTTATTTCTTTCAATAAACAACAACCTAAACCGAAATTCCTTCCTGCAAATAAACTCCAAAGAAAGAGCCCAAGTAATTCTATCCAGCTTCGCTCAGAAAAAGTTTAGTATAAAGGAAGAAACTAGTTCGGGGAACAATATTTCCAAATTTTGACAATGCGAAGGAGTTGAAGAGGTAAAGAAGGTAAATTAGTGAAATAAGGAATAAGTTTTGTCTGCGTGGCCATTTCCTCGAATTAAGCCTTAGTAAAGGCTTAACACCCAGCACCCTAATGCCAACCGGTATGGGAGTTGCTAGCCCAAAGTTCTCTAAGAGTAATAGAAAGCCTAAGAAGACAAAACATTGCCTATTCCAAATCTTAGAAGAATAAAAGCAAAGGAGTGAAAGAACAAAGGAATCTGCCTGAATAAATTATATATGGAAATTGAAATTCCATAAAAAGAATTCAAAAAGATGAATCAGGCTAAGATTGAGGAGAATCAGTAAGAACAAAGAAGAAAAAAGTGGTGAAAGTCAAGGCAACAAGCGTGAGAAAAGATGGAACCGGGTAATTTACAACCAAAATTTTTTCCATTATCTACCCAATTACCTAAGCCCAACATTACAAGCCTGAAAGACCTCATTGATTCAAGGTTGAATTTACCTACATTAAGTGGAGAGATCAATATGAAAAGCAAGCCTATGGGATTTTGACAAACAAATTAAGAAAAACTCCTTCAAGATTAACTAAATTCAACATGAAAGATGGAAAAGGATTGATGACCTCGCACACACACGTAACAAGACTGTAAATAAACTTAAATACATTAGTTTATCAAGAAATTTTGTGTTAGAAGTATACCATGTCTTTGTTCTTGCATCAAAACCGAAATTTAAAATAATGTTGGTATCTCTTAATTCCAGCTCAAAAGGTGGAAATGGAAAGATGTGGTACTAATCGTAAAAATGTACTTAAAAATTTTCGTGTTTATTTGTTCGAGGACAAACAATCCTTTCTTCTTGTCGGGGATGCTAAAATTTTAAGTTTAATTTACGAGTCCAAAACTCATTAGGATTTTAATTCATTTTTCTGAGTTTATTATGAGAATAATGTTGAATTGTTCAAGTAAAAGTGATAATTGACTCCAAATTTCACTTGCGTGAAATACAAACAGTAAAATCACCCTTAGCAAAAATCGTACAAAATCACCACGTTGGTAATTGAAGTCACAACGAGGAATTTAAGTCAGCGATGAAGCTCTCGCTTCAAAGCACCTCAAGTCACGACAAAGAACACATTCGCTTTGAAGAAGAAACTGAAACGTGAACAAGTGAAGTCATGACTTGAAAAAGGAAGTTACGACAAAGAAAAACATGATTGAGACTAAAAACAATCGAGAAAGAAATTGATGTCGCGACATCAACTTGAGGTTGCAACCGCAAATTAGATCTACATGAAGCCACGAGAAGTCTTTGCAAGAAAAGAGTTGCAACTAGTTTTTTATAAAGTTCCGTTTCATGTCGCGATCAACGGTCGACGTAACGATTATTGGTCTGACTGGCGATTGTCAAAGGGTCGCTGACACGTAGTCGGGGATAGAAGCGCGCGAGGGCGGGCACAGCCTTTTTAAGAGTCAATGA
Source organism: Tetrastigma voinierianum (assembly GCA_016808115.1). Classification (NCBI taxonomy): domain Eukaryota; kingdom Viridiplantae; phylum Streptophyta; class Magnoliopsida; order Vitales; family Vitaceae; genus Tetrastigma; species Tetrastigma voinierianum. Next base: position 523,701 of record JAEQBH010000315.1, on the reverse strand, counting down.
GCGAAATGATGTCGCGACCAATCATTCGGTCGTGACTGAAGAAAAGGCGAGCGAGAAAAGGAAATTGATGTCTCGACATGTAATTTAGGTCGCGGGCACGGAAGAGTTGGGAAGAAAAATCAGTTACAACGTGGAGCGGGGTTGCGGCTTTGAAGAAGAAGAAATGAAGCGAGAGGTCACGGCATCACCATGAGGTCGCGACATGGAATTGAAAGTTATGAAGACAAAGAAAACCTGCCACTTGAGAATTGCGACCAAGGAATCAAGTGCAAACATGAAGTGGTTTACAAACAGCAGAGATTGGTGTGACCTAAAGCGATGTCGCGACCACGTCTTATTTGGAAGAATAGGAGGAAGGCTGATGATGTCGAGCATCAGCACGGTCGCGACATCAACGAGGAACGAGGCATGGGGTCGCGACCACAAGCGACGTCGCGACACAAGCGACGTCGCGACCATGTCAAAGTTGTTGAAAGACAAACAGGTTTGCAACTTGAAGGAAGAGGTCGCGTTGATCATCGAGGCCATGTCGAGAATTATGTCGCGACATCAACTTGAGGTTGCGACATAGAACAGTGGGCTAGGGTTTTTATCTGGATTTCCACCTGGAGTATTTTTGGGGATTCGGCCCAGTTTCTTTCTTTTGGCTTGATATAAATAAAGAGATTTTCGAATAGTAAAGTAGTTTTTCTCCTTCCTTCTTGACTACTGACAAAGGAAAAGAAAGAGAGAGCTTCGGTGTATATTATAGAGTAAGATTTTATTTTTAGTTTTATTTTTTAGTTTTATTTTAAGTTTGAATGCTCTGCGAGCTGTGCGAGGAGCGATTAGAAGTTGGATTGTTGGTTGCAGTATATTTTCTTGTTATTCGCACGGAAATTTATAAATCTAGACAAATTTCTGGAATTCACATTTCTTTCGAGATTTGGCCATTTACCCGGTGGTTGTGCGTGATCGGCGCTCCATTTCTTGATTCGTGTCACGATGTCGGAAGCGCTTGGTCATTTGGATTTGGTTACATTTAGTTACAGGTCTTTCTTGCACATTTTTGGAGAATTAATTTGGGTTTAGTTTTTGCCAATCGGTGTCGTTTTTAATGGATAAGTTCCAAATATTGGTACTAGTACCAGTTGAGGAATGTATCTTGCACTCGTGCTCCAGGGATGCCCTGCGACACGAGACGGAGATTCTAAGAGTTGAGAAGCATTCTTTTATGGAGTATGTTCGACTATTATTGTAATGACTAGCGAGCTCTGAGGGGGGTTAATTTTGATAAATCCCAATTGGCTCATAATTGAAGAGTTGGAGGGTGTATTTAACAATATAAATCATCAGAGAGTTCACCTTAATCTAAGGATAGGTTCCAATCCGTGTTAGCTTAGATCTAATCAAGGGAAAGGGATAAGCCTATAGATATGAAGGATGAGCCACTAATTAAGTAGTAGAAACTTAGCTAAAATCCTGAGAAGGTGAAGTTAAAGTTCTGCTGTCAACAGGAAATGGGTGTGAAGTATTGAGAAAGAAAAATACCCAGATCTTGCAAGAAAATGTGGAATACGGGTAGCTGGTTTGATCTTGTCTTCGAAGCAAAGGATATTAAATGAGGAAGGTGAAAACGGAGAGATCAATTCCAATAATTAGAAAATCTTGGACAAGTAGATCCATACATAGAACATATTAATGGACATAGTCTTTGGAGTCCATTGTTGTTCCATTGTATTTCTCCATTGATGGTTTTTCGTTTCTCACGATGCTTGATTCAATCCATTCTTTTATGTACAATTTATTTTAGTCATTCACTTTGTTTAGTTTAATTTGAGCATATTCAATAGTATAGATTTTTAATTTTTGTGTCGTTTTTCGATACAAAGTCTTCGCTATGAGTTTGAGTCAAAATGGTATGAAATTTGAGTAGTTGGGGTAGTTGACTATAATTCGCTATCAATCTACGTGGGGAATGATGCACGGACTTACATTCAGATTTACTACTTGTATGACTTTGTGCACTTGCAGTGTCATAGGCCCGAACCATATTTTTAATCTTGAACATTAAGAGAAAATTATTTTAGCAAGCCAAATTATCAGTGACATGGGTATAAGAGAAATTGTGTAAGGCTACACGGTAGTTGTGTTGTTGATGGTATTTTGAGGGGTTTTAGTCTATATAGAAAAAGGCGAACATACCACAATCAAACCAAACACATTTTTAAGTTAGGGTTTTCCTAACCTACATATAGACAAAGAAAGAGGTTGGAAAATTCCTAACCCCACATGAATTCCATACAAATCCTTAACTAGTATCCATACAAACATACCTTGCTTTTCTTTTCTTCTTCTTCTTCTCTTCTCCTTTCTTCTTCTTCTTCTCTTCTCCTTTCTTCTTCTTCTTCTTCTCTTCTCTTATCTCTTTCTCTTATTTTCTCTACCAGAGCCCTAGCTTTTCCCCCCAATTCTAAGACCAATTGTTTGGTCTTATCCCATTTTTGGAGTTAAGGCCATGTTTGGCCAAAACTCCTTTTTGCATTCTTTTTCCATTCTTGCATTTAAGTCCTTTTATTTCATTTTATATGCAACTTTAATTTAACTTATTTCCACTTTATCATATAAGCTTCTTAAATTATGTCACTTGGGTCCTTAATTGACAAATTATTAATTTATCCTTGGCTTTTGTATTAATTTCGGGTTTTGCTTATTATTATTTTTTTAGCATTATTTTATTCTAGAAAAATATACATTTACTTTTATTATATCCTAAACATGATATAAAACTGTCAGGGTATAATTTGAGGTGTTACAACCCCCCCCCCCCCCTTCCCCTTAAAAGAATTTCATCCTCGAAATTCATACCTGAATCGAAGAGTTGCGGATACTGCGCTCTCATAGTTGATTCTAGCTCCCAAGTAGCTTTTTCCATGCCATGGTGTTGCCAACGCACCTTTACTAAAGGGACTTGTTTGTTCCGTAACTGCCTCACTTCACGAGCCATAATAGCCTTTGGCTCTTCATCATAGGAGAAATCCTATCGCACTTGTACTTCGGACTTAGCTTCCCTTTCTTCCCAAATCTAAGCACTTTCCTCCATGGAAATACCTTTAGGAATACTTTATCACCCACTTCATATTCAATATCCTTCCTTTTCAAATTGGCATATGACTTTTGTCTATCACTGACAACCTTTAACCTTTATTGAATAACCTAAACTTTCGCTTCTGTATCTTTTACTATGTCTGGACCAATCACTTTATGCTCATTCAATTATGTCCAACACACAGAGGTTCTACATCTCCGACCATACAAAGCCTCATATGGTGCCATGCCAATGCTTGATTGATAATTGTTGTTATAGGCAAATTCTATCAATGGAATATACCTATCCCAACTTCCAGTAAATTCCAATACACATCCCCGAATTGTAATACCCCAAAATATGTCTTAACAGTTTTATAACATTTTTAGGGTGTAATATAAGTTAAATCAGAATTTTCGAGAAATAAAACGAGAAACAGAAAAATTATTTCAAGAAGTGAGGGTAAATTAGTAATTTAACAATTTAGGACACAATGGTCATAACACTATAAGTTTATATGGCAAATTATAATAATGAGTTAAGTGGAAATGTAAATAGAAAAGAGATGAGGGACTTAAAAAATGGAAAAGGGCCTGAAACCAAATGAGGCCTTGTGTTAAATAAGGTATGAAAAATCAAACCATAAACCCATTTCTATTGGTATGAATTTACAAGTTACAAAAAAGAACCTATTTGGTATATTGGTGGTGTTTTGGAAGTTTTAAGACTAGATTTGGAGTTGTTTGGTTTGAGTTTGTGGTTGTATGGAAACTAGTATGGATGCCCCAATTTTGAGACTTAGGAAACTCTCTCCTAACCACATTAATTGTGGGGATAGGGGGTTATGAAACCATAAGTCTTCCCTATATGTGTTTTGAAATTGTTTGAGGTCGTGTTTTGGAGCTTGGGTTGGTTGATTGTGTCATGCTGACTGAAGAATATTTGTATTAAGGAAGCTATTGGGGTTTTAGGGAGATCTTTGTCAAAATTTACATCAAACCCATGTTTTTGTCTTAGTCATAATTTTCTTCATCGAACCGTTTTGGATGTTATTGGACTATATGAAGCCCTTTTGAATTCTAAATCCATCCATATATATTTTGAGTAAGTGAAACTCATATTAGGTCTAGAAATCAGCGAAAAACGATAGGCCACATGCTGGTTTAACCGTGAATCTTTGTTCATAGGAAGCCTTTAACTTCGGATAGTCATAATTTCTTCGTCTGAATTTCGTTTCGGATGTTATTGTACTCTATGGAAAGCCCTTTGAATCTAGAATCTATCCATATATAGCATGATGAAATTGGAACTCATATTAGGTCTAGAAATCACGAAAAAAGTAGGCCTTGCTGGTTGCATGTAGCCGGTACCGCGGAAGCCTTCAACTTGGACGGTCCATAATTTCTTAGTCAGAACTCGGATTTGGATGTTCTTGGACTCTATGAAATCCATTTGGTCTAGAATCCATCCATGAACACGATGGGGTGAATGATATTAAATAGCTGCATAAGCATACATGGTAACCGTAGATTGTCATTGCATATAATGAGATATGAAAAATGCAAGATCTGAATATAAATGATTGTAAATATCGAGGTATGATCCACTTGGGATGACAATAATTATTCGAGGAATATGAGATATTGAACATAAAATACATGGATTGTTTTCTTGGGAGACATGGTAGGGATAGATGGGCATGCCTATTAGGGAAAAAAACAAGTTTGCGACATCTTGATGCGATTGGCCCAGTTTGGGTCGTCGGTGCGCCAGGCCCTTATAGATGGTCATTGTTTAGTACAATGATACGCGACGCATGTTGCATATATGGTCATTGTCTCGCATAATGATAACGCGCCTTCGGACAGACACATATGGTCATTGTATCGCATAATGTGCAGCGCCTTCGGACCCTTATAAACCATTTTGTTTCCTCTGGGTCTTATTGACACCCTTCGGGCCCTTAGAGTTTCTTTTATCCACTTCTATGGTTTATGCAAGCATGAAACATAAAACAAATGACTTGAATATGACATATGAAATGTATATGAACGTTGATAAGAAATGAAGCATGATATGATAAGTAAATATGAGATATGTATAAACATGTTTTAATGATATGATATGTTAGATGTGTATGCATGTGTATAGAAGTGTGATGATCGGGTAGTGGTTGTCCACGAGTTTATTTCACTAAGTGTAAAGTTTAGCACGGGTTTTCGCTGTCAGGTGTGTGGAGTGCGGCGAGGAGGCCTGCAGAAGGCCTGACAACCCTCATCGGAGTCTCCCGAGGTCAACCTGTAGTTAAATGCCCCTTTGGAGAACTTTTGGGTCTATTTTGAGGGTATATGAAATATTCTTTTGTTGTTTGTAAACAAATGTAAAGTTTGTATAAGTCGGTACTCCCATTTTGTGGAGCTTGAATATATTTTGAAATTCCGTTGCTTTCTGAATATATTTCCAAGATACATGCTATTAGTGTATGAATGAACAGGTTACAGTGTAAAGGTAAAATGAACATTGACACCCTACTTACACGCACGTGGGTGAGCGGGTCGGAAGAGGTGGGGGTGTCACAAAGTTAGTTGAGTATCGAAGCGTGCAGGTTTAGGCGGTTTACGGACAAGTTCCTTAAACCTTAGATAGATTATAAGATAAACATGCATATGTTAAGTAATGTGTTAGACTTCGATGTGGATGTCCTTGTGGTGCACAACATAGATGGTCGATCCTGAAGAAGGCTGCTTGTGGCTTGATGTTAAAGGGAACAAGAGTTATCAGCTTCTGAGCCTTCAGAAAGTAATGTACCTAATGATCCCACATAAGTCTTGCTGAGAATATTGCAGGACATGGCTCGGGTATTGGATAGATTGACCACTCCTAAAGCTCCAATATACACAGTAAGAAGACATGGAGCAAAGGAATTCCATAGGTCGAGCATGGAAGAGTAAGTGAAAGCCGAATTCTGGTTAGAAAAGCTAGAAATGGTATTGGAAGAGGTTAGATGCCCTCCCGATCAGAGAGCATCATGTGCAGTCTCACTATAGCAAGGTGAGGCATATGATTAGTGGAAACAGGTGCTCAAAAGTCCAAGGATTCCAAATCCCATGACATGGGAATTCTTTGTCCAAGAGTTCAGGGCAAAGTATGTTACAGACATGTATAGGGAGTCCAAGTGGAAACAGTTCCTAAATATGAAGCAAAGAAAGGAACATCTATGTGGCTACGAGTATGAGAAAGAGAGTTCAGCCATCTCGGCAAATATGCTGCCGAGAGCGGTCCTCAGAGGCATTTCGGTGTGAGCAATTGAAGATGTGAGACTACATGATTCCATCAAGGAGGTACTTAGCACGTGAAACAGAACTTTATCAAGTCCAAGCTACAAATGAAAGTGGAGAGACTGGTAAACCAAAGAGTGAAAGAAAAGTCTTAAAAGAAGAAGCTCTGTGCGATTCCTCCCCTCTCCGTAAAAGAGCCAAAGATGTCTGGTCGTAGCCAAGACAGGCTCAGCTTCAAGAGGTAGAAGACAAGGAGGTACAGTAGTATCTAGTGTGGGTAGATGTGTTTGCGCTGGATGTGGAGAAATCCTGAGTGCACTCATTGCCATAGACTTACATTCGGTGTCATGCGCACTATTGACAAGAGGTGTTTCAGCAGGAAGCCACAGAGCATTTGATAAAGATAGTAAAATTTTAGAGTCGTGGATAAGAAGTCAACAAGGAAGTGGTAGAGGAAGATATGTGGCACCACTTTCAACTCACAATCGAGGTAGGGGTCGTAGTAGCCCATCTCAGCATAGAGGACGAGGAGTACAAGCCAGAGATGTGTTGGATCGTCCCGATGTCACAACACCAAAGATGAAACATATGCTATGAAGGCTCGTGAGGATCAAGATGATCCTGAGGTTATAGTTGGTATATTTTCTTTATATGATATTGAGATGCATGCATTGATTGATCCTGGATCTACTCATTCATATGTGCATGAGTATGTATTTGACAAAGTACCGATGGATAATTAGCATACGATATGCATGTGATCGTTAGTCCACGGGGCACAAATGATTAGTGAATGGAAGGAGGCTTAAATTGCCCCATTGTTATGCTACAAGAGAGTTTCTCATTGATTTATAATCTTACCATATGAGAGTTTGACTCATTCTCGGGATGGGTTGTACACTAAACACCGAGCCATCGTTGATTGTGGACAAAAGATGAGGGCAGATGCTCTTATCAGCCTTAGTGATACAGGTGTGCATTAGATCCAATGTGAATGTCCAATGTGATCTCAAATGGCGCAAAGTAGGAGATTTGTAAGAAAAGGGTATGAGGCATTCTACTCCACACTCTGACCAAGAGAGGTCAAGTTGATGGAAAGATTCCAAAAGAGTAAGGAATTCCCTGTACGTATCTCTAAAAGAGTTACCGTGCATTTCTTTAGAGGGAGGTGGACTTATCCATAGAAATTGTGTTAGGAATAGCCCTTGTGTCTAGGGTGGCTCTAGCAGAGTTGAAGGAGTTAAAGGTTCAGCTACAAGAGCTTTTAGATAAAGGGTTTGTACGACCCAGTGTTTCACCTTGGGGTGCACCTATTTTATTTATGAAAAAGAAAGATGGCACCTGCTTGATGCATCGATTATCAAAGGATCAAGGTGAAAAGTGAAAATAAGTACCCATCACGATAATTCAAAGATCTTTAATCAGCCTGAAAGGAGCTGGTGTCTTTCAAACATCGACCAAATGGACCAGATATTATCGCTTGAGAGAAGGAAGTATATGCGTCAAGACCGACGAACCCCGATAAGACCATTATGAATTTTTGGTAATGCCATTTGGGCTTACTAATGCACCAAAGATTCATGATCAATGAATAGGCATTCACCCATGGATCATTTGTAGGGTTCTATTGATGACATCTCCGTGGCCGGCGATGCATGGCAGAACATGAACAACATCTGAAAATAGTCCTACAGATGCTAAGAGAAAAGAAGAGGTGCTAAGCCTAAAGAAATGTGATTCAAGCAAAGGAAGTTTCTTAGGCCATATTGTGTCAATGATGTATAAGAGCGACCCTACAAAGATGAGGCTGTACTGAAACCACCTAAATGTAACCGGCGTGAGAAGTTTCGCCTAGTGTGTTATTATAGGAAGATTTGTGAGAGGCTTTTCACATAGCTTCCCATTACCAAGTTAGCTCAAGAAAGTAAATAAAGTTTGAGTCACTGCATAAAATGTCATAATAGTTTGAACAGCTTGAAAGGATGTTATTGAAGCACCAATATTAATGTAGCCTACTTCGAAAAGAGATACCTTGTATAGTGATGCTTCTGCATTGCCTGGATGCGAGCATCAAGATGGAAAAGTGGTGGGGCTAATAAGGCCCGCACAGCTTGAAGCTACACATGAACAGACTATCCTACTCCATGATTTAGAGTTGGTTATGTAAAGTGTTTGCTTTGAAAATATGGCAACACTACTTATACAGGGAAAAGTGTAGAATTTACATCAATCATAAGAGTCTCAAGTACTTGCTAACGCAAAAAGAGTTAAATTTGATACAGTGGAGGTCGTTAGAGTTATTCAAGGATTATGACTATATCAAGACTACCACCCCAGAAAGGCTAATGTAGTAAATGTGCTTTGCCAAAGATAAAGCAGCAAATGTCACTACAAAGACAGTTGATCGGAGACTAGCAGAATGATGGAGCCATGTTAGCTCAATCCAGAAGCCGCAAACTGCTTTAAAGAAAAACACTATAGATGAGCGTAAAAATGATGAGGAACAAATGTAAAAGTTACGATGGTTAGAGATGGTGATAAGACTGGTTTCGTGAAAGAAGCAAAGTATGTATTCGCAATAGATTATGTGCGTATGATAAAGGCCAAAGAAAGTTATATATTCGAGGCCCATAATTTAATTATGAACTCGGAGGTAATAAGATGTACCAAAACTTGAAAATACTTATGCAAAGGAATGAAAAGAGACGGACCGAAAATGGCGCTGGTGGTTAACATCATAGTTGTAATCGGATGCCCACAGAGTTTATATAAACCGCATCGAATGGTGATGCACGGATTTTAGCATCTACACGCATGACGTATACCAGCGATTATTGATAACAGCTCATTTATCGCCATGGACCATCTTCTATGGATCACTAAATGGTTATATTGTACGTTGTACCGCTATCTATTGTAATGAGCATCCGCTTTACATCAAGGTTCGGAATGAATTATACCAATCTGGTAATTAAACTGAAGTTCAATACAACATTCCATCTCGCAAAACAGATGACAACAGAGGCTTGATTCAAGTACTACGAAGATATGCTTCGAGGCTGTGTCATGGAATTTTGGGAAGTTTGATAGGTATATCCATTGATGGAATTTTCCTATAACAATAGTTTTCAAAAGAAGACTGTATTATACCCATACGAGCTTTGTATGGTTTAAATGTAGAAGTCCTGTAAAAGGATTGAAAGTTAAATGACCATAAAGTGATTGGTCCGTATATAGTGGGAAAGATGGCGTGAAGAGAAAGTGGTGCTATTCGAAAAGGTTATGCTAGTGATCGCATTAAAAAACTTATGCCGACGTGAAGAGATATATTATTGTATATGAAGTAGGGAGACAAGGTCTTCTTTGAAATATCGCTGGAGGAAAATTCCTACGATTTGGTAAAAGGGGAAATTGAGTCCGAGAGGTTCAGTAAGGCCATACGAGGTTTGGAATGAATCGACCCCATGGTCATCAAGCCACTCCTCTAGAATTGGCCAAATTACACAATGTATCAAGGCTCATGCTTCCGAGATACCGCTCTCGATGAGTCATACATGTGTGGTGAAAAGTACAAGCATTTGTCATATGACAAGAGTCAAAGCTATTTTGGCCTCGTAGGAGGTGAAATAGTTGCGGAATAAGCAAGTACCGTTAGTGAAAGTGCTCTAGCAACACCATGGCAGTGAAGAAGGTACTTAAGAGCCAGAAGCAACTATGGAAGCGCAGTATCCGCAACTCTTCACTATAGGTAAAAATTTCGAGGACGAAATTTCCTTTGGCGGGGAGTTGTAATACCCCTAAAATAGATGCCTCTAACAGTTTTATAAACATGTTTAGAGTGTAATATAAGTTAAATCAAAATTCTTGAGAAATAAATCTATGTGAAACAGAAAATTATTTTCAAGAAGTAAGGGTAAATTAGTAATTCTGAATAACTAGGATGGCAATGGTCAAGTACACTCATAAGTTTATATGCTGTGCTATAATAATGGAGTTATGGAAAATGTAAATGAAAGAGATGAGGGACTTAAAAAATAGGAAAGGGCAATAAACCAAACAAGGCCTTAATGTGCCAATATGGATAAAGACCAAAAGTGGTCTTGGAAATGGGGTGTTCTTCATTTTTGGAGAAAAAGAGAGAGAGGTTAGAGAGAGGAAGAGAAGAGGGGGTTAATTCTCTCCATTTTTCCATGTTTGGTGTGATCAAGAAGAAGAAACAAGGGAAGGAAGAAGAAAAGAAAAGATTATGTGGCTGGAAAATCAACCATAAACCCAATTTTATTTATGAATTTGAGTCTAAAAGAACCCTACTTGTATATTGGTGATGCTTTGGCAGTTTTAGGACTAGATTTGGAGTTGTCTTGGTTTGGTTTTGTGGTTGGACTTGGGTTGTATGGAACTATAATGATTCCCAAAATTTCGAGACTTCTTAGAAACCTCCTCTAACCCATTAATTGTGTAGGGATGGGGTTAGCAAACTATAAGTCTTCCTCATATGTGTTTTTAGGAATTGTTTGGTTGTGTTTTGGACTTGGTTATTGATTTCAATCCTTAATTGAGGAATATTTGTATTAAGGAAATATTAGGGTTTTAGGGGAGATGCTATCAAAATTTCTCCAAAACCCATGTTTTTGTCTTGGTCATAATTTCTTCATCTGAACTCCGTTTTGGATGTTCTTGTACTCTATGGAAAGCTCTTTGAGTTTAGAATCCATTTATATATAGTTTGATGAAATTATAACTCATATTAGGTCTAGAAATCATGAAAAATAGTAGGCCCTGCTGGTTCTACTCGTAGTCATTGTTCATAGGAAGCTCTAACTCTGACAATACAATTTCTTCTGGCCCAAATTCCGCTTCAGATGTTATCGACTCTATGGAAAAGCCCTTGAGTCTAAAAATCTATCCATATATAGGCTGATGTGAAATTGGAACTCATATTAGGTCCATAAATCATGTACAGTAGGCCCTCGTCGGTTATGCCTGTAGTCACCGCTCATAGGAGTCTCAATTTGACGATCATAATTTCTTCTCGGGTCCGACCTCGCTTCGATGTTCGACCTATGAAATCCCTTTGAGTCTAGAATCCATCCATATATATCTTGATGAAATTGAATGATAATAAATAGCTCAAGGTTAATACATGGTAACTATAGTTATTCATACATATAATGAGATATGAAAAATGCAAAGATACGAATAAATGATTGTAAATATCGCATATGATCACCGGATGACAATAATTATTCGGGAATATGAGATATGTATTGAACATAAAATACACATTGATTGTTTGCTTAGAACCTGGTAGAGGGATAGATGGGCATGCCTATTAGGGGAAAACAAGTCTACATCATACGATCACTGGTCTCGTTTAGGGTCATTACTACTTCAAGCTCCTTATAGATGGCTTCTGTCTCATATAATAATAATAAAGTATTTTCGAGCCCTTATATATGGTCATTGTCTCTCACATTGATAACAACGCCTTCGGGCCCTTATAGACCATTGTTTCATACAATGAGTACAACGCCTTCGGGCCCTTATAGTTTCCTTTATCCACTTCTAAGGTTTATGCAAGCATGAAACATAAAACAAATGACTTGAATATGACATATGAAATGTATGTGAACGTTGATAAGAAATGAAACATGATATGATAAGTAAATATGAGATATGTATAAGCATGTTTAAATGATATGATATGTTAGATGTGTATGCAAGTGTATAGAAGTGTGATGATCCATGTTAGTGGTTGATGAGTGTCTAAAACACTCAGGTTATACCAGCGTTGGTCTTACATTTTTCGGGATATTTATATTTAAATAATGAAGTTTTTGCAAATTCGATATCCGACGGTGATTGGTTTGTTTGCAAGCGAAAAAGGGCAGTTTTTGGCAGCATTTTGGTACAGAGGGAAGCAATGCATAAAGATGACTGAACGTCGCGACGCCCTAACGCTGCGGATTTCAACGCCGCGACGCTGAGTCAATATATAAAGGTCGCAGTCGCGCATCAGCGACGTCAAATTCGCGACGCCTAAATTCTGCTAGCCGCCCCTTAACGTCGTATCATCTCCAACACACAATAGCCATTCCCTCCTCCGAATCATTGGGGTGCCAAAAAGGGACCAGACCGTGGGACTTGAGATCAGCGGAACGTAGCCAAACCAAAGGCACGGAAACCAGAGAGCAGCATGATACATTTGATCTCGCCAAGAAAGAGCCTTGATTTGTAGCTGTTTCTTCGCTGATGAAGAGGAAATCAGATGCCTTATATATCAACATATTGGTATTTTCATTTAAAGGTTGTAGATTATACCTAGGGTGGTGTTGGAACCCCGTCACTCGTAGATGGATTAAAAAATTAGTATTTCTTTATATTATTCAACTTGTTATAATTCATTATCATCCGCCGTATATCCAGAACTAATTACACGGCGATGTCCGCCAACATTAGCGCAATATTACCGGGAGATCCGAGATTCGAGACAGGATGCCCAGGATTCCGACAGAGCAGCCTTCGTCGATTCGTAAATAGAGATATTCATCCCGAGGGTGGCAATTAAGGTTAGAGCACGGTTACTCTTCGGAGTATCGAGTCAAAGTAGATACACCAACACTACTAGCTAGATAGCGTGATACACCTCAGAGAGGGTATTTCGAATTAAGATCACCTAGCATTAATAAATTATAAAAATGTAATAATATCATATTTAGGATTTAATCCATCGATAAGGTGGGGAGATATAGCCCTTAGTCTCCATTACATAGTAATTCATTCAGATCAGTTTGTTTATTTTACTTTATATTTAGTGCACCCTTTAAGAGCAATACGTACATCTAGATAATATTTGAAAAAGTAAATCTGAGTCACCATACCATCCTGAAGTGGATCGATATCCGCACTACTTGGTAAAGTACCATTACTTGAGGTTGCATTTAATTTCACAAGACATGAAAAGGACATTCATACATACACCATGTTTTCTTGGCCAATACATCATCTGACTAGCCATTCCCACTGCATAAAGCTATGAATGCTGCTTTCATCCGTAGGTAATGTTATAAAAGAAACTTATGAATCTCTCACGCCCAAGGGTTAATACATAAAGAGATGCCCAACTAAAGACTTGGGTATATCTTGCATATATAATATTCTTTTTGTTTATCAAATAAACAACTCGTAGAAGTCCACACATCTCATTCGAGAGCTGAATATATTTCGGAAATCTTTCGCCATACATGCAGAATATATCCTAAGATACGTTTATTAGTGGCTGAATGAATAGGTTATAGGTACGTAAATGAATAAAGGATATCTCATCTGATATCACATGCGCATGGCTGTGTGTCACACCAACTGGGTATCTCGGAGCACTTAGAACCAATCCTCTTGATCATCCATCCGTCTAATGGAATGTTGTAATCCAATTAACCTGAGTCTCATGGCCAATTAGACTCCTTCCCAAAACCTTGATGCAAACTACGATCTCATCTAACACTAAATAGACAATCTTCGCACACCACAAATCATAACCCATCCATATATAGCCCGCAGTCGCCTGTTGAAATATCAACCCGATACTTGATAAACAACTTCACTGCGGAGCCCACATCACAACCATCAACACATGAAATCAGCGCTCGTTAAGATAAAGATCAGACACAAAATCATGGTAATGTTATCCATCATTGAGGAACTGAAGGGATTCAACTCCATTGAAACTTGGTAATTCAATGACTTGCTTGACACGCTAAGGATTAGACAATGCATCTCACACATATCTTTTCATTCCTTTCCACCAATAATGTTGAAACAACCTTCGCACATCTTTATTACTTCCCAAGAGATGTGCAGCAGAATGTTTGAGACATATGAAACAAATAATAACCTTTTCTTAGCTCTTTATCATCCGGGAGTATATTAATTCATTCCTGAATACAAACTTCCAAATTCTTAATAAAACTCATCATCACCATCTTTGACCAATTGTAACTTTTTCTGCATCTCTTCATCATTTTTATAAGAATCTATAATCATTTGCTTTAAAACAGGTTGCGCTTTTAATTGAGCTAATATAGCTCCATAAGATACTATTCCCATTCATCGCATGAGTTATCAGGTGTTGAAGAATTGTCTTCATTTATGTATCATAACACACAATTCCTTTTCTTGGTGGGTAGGTGTATTATGCAAATTATAATTGAATAACCCAACTGACTCGCTGCTCTCAAATTAAGCTCCTTCATAATAAATATTTGAGATTTTATGATATGTATAAATTGTGATTTTCACTATAATATATCTTCAAAGTTGTTACTATCAAGTACCTAATTCCAATCAGTGTGCAGATAATTCATCCAGGCTTTGAAATTTGTCTCGATGCATGCCAACCTTTACCATCTCAGATTAACACACAACCCAAACCACCTTGAAGCATCACCATACGTATACTACCCAAAGACTGGGCACAATATCAAAAGTTTCAACCAGCATTTCCTTCAACCGCGAAACTATTCTGATTTATGTGTCCACTCACCTTTACCTATTTCTCAGCAATTTAGTTAGAGTGGAGAAGCATGACAGATTCCCTTCACATCCTTCTCTTTCTATAATATCCCTGCCATGTCGCAGAAACTTCACTTCGTAACACTCGACGGTGATTGCATTCAAAATACAGTGGGTAAGTTCTTAAATCCTCATACAAAATTTATAACCTAACACTGAATAGCGAGTATAGCTACTATAGTATATGGTTCTAGGACTGTCCCAAAGATGGGTTTCATGTAAATGATCGATAACAAAGTTTGTCGGTGATTTCATTTTGGATTTTAGTTGTCAGTAAAAGAGAAGATTTGTGTGGTGAAACTAAAAGTAAAATGAGCAAATGGGATGAAATCCCAAGCATAGCCACAGTTAGTTCTAGGCAAATGAGGGTTTCCTCGGGTCTTTTCCGTGATCGATAGCAACACATGTTACTTCTCGAATCGGATCTTGATTTGAAGGTTATAAAATGTTCTAACCTCTAATAACTATCCTTTGAAGATGTATCTACTAAGAAGCCAATGGTCTCGCATGAAGAAAAACATATCTCCCTTGATCTACCTTCCAATAGCCTATGAAATGATAACTAATGACACATCGATTCATAATAAGGCATCCAACATCCCAAAAGCTATTAAGTAATTGAACATTCAAGGTGACTGGCGATCTATAAACCTAGAGTTTAAGGAAAACATAAATGTCAGTGAATACCTACGTTGAAAACATGACAAACCTTCATTTGCCTCAGGTTCCTTTGCCCCTTGCCCTTTACTTCAAGGAAGGAAGGGGTTTAGCCACTCATCCTTTGAGTTGTCATCCTCTAAGTTGTCTTCCACAGAGGGTGTTTGGCTAGTGAGAAAATGAAAGAAAATGAGAGAAAAAGGAGGGACAAATGGAGTTTTGTTTTGTTTGGATGCTTCCTTCAACTCTGGCAATGAAAAGTTCGATCTTTACAAAGTGTTGCTCAGTACTATATACTTCAGTTCCCAACATGAATACAAATTACAAAATAAATGCAAGATGAATACTACAAGAGATAAAATGGAAGAAAACAAAAAGTCAAAAAGTCAAAAGTAAAGGCGTGAGATTTCGTGATTGCGAAATTTCAAGAAGTTTGTGAAATTTGAACCCTTGCGAAATTGTTCCTCGTTTTACCATTTTCCGGGTTCTGGCAAATACCTCTTATTTTTGCTTGAGTCAGGACCCCATTCTCAATATTTATAGCTCGCAGGAAATTGGCAAAAACTGCTATAAATTGATCATACATTAGGTCCTTTCAGTTAACCTGGTTTGACTTGGTCGACATTACAAAAAGTACTCAAAACCCAGAGTTTTAAGAGTATAGAACAACACTATTTGGGTAGTAATCATATGGTTTCTAATTCACCACAACTTCAATCTTAGCAGGGTCAACTCTTATACCCTCAGCATACACAATATGGCCTAGGAATGAAACTACCTTTAGCCAAAAATCACATTTGCTAAGCCTAGCATATAACTTCTCTCTCAAAGTTTACAGAAATATTTTCAAATGTTGCTCATGCTCCTACTCATCTCTGGAATATACCAATATATCATCAATAAAGACCACGACAAACTGAACTAAATATGGTTGAAACACCCTATTCATCAAATCCATGAATGCTGCCAGTGTATTAGTCAACCCAAATGGCATTACCAAGAACTCATAATGGCCATATCAAGTTCTAAATGTTGTCTTCGGCACATCAACATCTTTCTTACTCTTAGGTCGATAGTACTCGATCAGAGGTCTATCTTTGAGAAGACAATTCGCTTTATAATCGGGACAAAGAGATCTTCAATTCTCAGCAATGGGTATTTGTTTTACTTACCTTCTTGATTTGCCGATAATCACGTACATCCGTAGGGTGCCATCTTTCTTCTACGAACAAAATAAAGTAACTTATGAGAAAATACTCAGGTGATAAACCCTTTATCCAAAAGTTCTCAGAGCTTGAATCTTAAATTCTTTCAACTCGCCGCAAACATCTCAGATGGTTCCTGTATGTGAGAGAGATGTTCCCGTGAAATCTCAATAGATAAATCCACTTCTCTTAAGGTAGAATACTGGCACTCTTCTAGCTTACATCCGAAAATCTTTCACAACCATAATATTTTCCAATTTATTTGACCTCTCTTTTAGAGTCAAGCACCAAAGCCAAAAAGGCCTCACATCCTTTTCTCAGCGATCGTCGGGCTTGCATAGCTGAAATCGCATTGGACATTGGGCCAGAACGAACACCATGTACTATCACTTCAGACTTATCTAAACATCTAAGCACTATAATCTTTTTATCACAATCAATTATAGCCCAGTGTTTAGACAATCAATCCATTCCCGAAATCAAATCAAATTCACGAAATGGTAAAGCAATCAAATCAGCAGAAAATTCTCTATTATGAATAATTATAGGGCAATTCTTATACACTCTATTCACATTGACACTGTGCCCTAAAGGACTGGTTACATGCATATCATATGATAGTTGCTCCACTGTTGTCATCTTATCGAACACATGCTCAATACATACATATGAAAGAGTAGATCCAGGGTCTATTAATGCATGCATTTCAATACCATAAAGAGAAATTATACCAACAATTACTTTTGGTGGGTCCTGGTCCCCACGAGCCTTCATAGCATATGCTCGTGTTGGAGCTGAAGGCATAGGATGATCTACTGTCTTTGACATTGTACCCTCTCGTCCTTTATGTTGGCTCTGGCCTCCTTGACATCTACCTCTATCTCAAGTCGACGGTGGTGCCGCATACCTCCCTTTGCTATTACTATGAGGATTCCTATTGTCCCTTGACTCTTTAGGACAATTTGCCATTAAATGTTTCGTGCTTCCACATCTGAAGCACCCTTCTGTCAACAATCTACAAACTCCCAAATGCCATCAATGGCAATGAGGGCACTCTAGAGTTTCTCCCGTCCCGTCAAGAACTCCTACCAAGATTTCAGGGTACTTCACACAGATTTCTCTGCCTCTCTTCCTCTGTGGTGTAATCATATGCATCACTCGCCTTGGGACTCGGCTCTTTTACCCGAAGAGGAAGAAGATCCTCTAGAAAGCTTCCTCTTTTTAAATCTTTCTCTACTGCTTGCCTCATATTTCTCCACTTTCATTGCCGCTTGAACCAACTAATAGAAATTTACTTAATGGAGTACTGTCACAGGCACCAGATATCTTTTTATGGACTCATTTAGTCCATCCTCAAACTGCCTCGAAATGCCTCGTGAGGATTGATTCGTGTACTTGCTAAATGGTCGAATTCTTTTCTCATATTCCACCACCGATAGTTCTGCTTTAGATTGAGGAACTCCGTCTCCACTTGGTCTCTGCATATATCATGCATATATTCGGGGCCCTAAACCTTAGACGAAAAACTCCTCCCATGGTATGGGATCCGAAGCCCTTTAATTTCCTCAACACTAGCTTCCACTAATCATAAGCACTGCTTTGCAATAGAGAAACTACACATGCCACTCTTTGATCTGGATGTACTTTGCCCCACTATTCTCCTTTGAAGTTTCTTCCAACCGTAATCACCCGACGCACTTTCCATGTCGACCCATGAAATTCCTCAGCCCCATGTCTTCTTATCATGTCTATTAGGGCTTTGGGAGTCACAATCTTCCAATACTGAGCCATGTCCTCGAGATATCCTAAGCAAGGCTTCATTTGGCTTATCGTATGAATCACTGGAGTAGATCTGTATGATCCAACGAGTAACCTCGACTCGGGTTAACACTCTTAGTTGCTTCTTCAGCTGAATTCACAGGACAATCCATCTATACAAAACACAAGGACATCCACATCAGGCCAACACATTACTAAACACATGCTTTTCTATCATATACTCTATTCCAGAGCTACCTAAACCTTGGTTTCTTTCCGTGGGTAAACGCCTAAACCCAGGGCTCCGATACCACTAACTCGTGAGCCCCGCCCGCCCCAACTCCGGCACCTGGATTGCCAGGGTGTCTTTTATTTTTTTTTATTCTGCTTACTATAAACTCTGTCTGTCCATATAATTGCTGTAATTTAACTTAAAATATATTCAGAGTAGTGATTGGCAAAATATATTCAAACTAGATAAATGAGAGTGTTCAACACACATAAAACTTTACATTGTTTATAAACAATAATATATAAGTAAAAATAGACCATAGAGGGTCTTCAGCGGCACCTAGTATTCTCGTTGACCTTTGTTGTCATGCGGATTGTTCGGGCTTCTAGTTCCTTTTTCCAGATCTACATGGATGAACACCCGCAAGTGTTTATAGAAGAAAGGAATAATAAATACTGACAATCCCCTAATAAGGATCATCACACTTTAGACACATGCATATACATTTAACACGCCATACTTATACCCATGCTTATGCATATTTCATACATGTAATTTATACATGCTTATACATACTTCCATATTTTGTACTTATCATTGTTCATATACATTTTGTTTCTTGTTCTTGTCACAAAAGATACTTTGTTAATACATATCGCTTTATGCTTCCTGTTATCATGTCATATAATGTCATTTATCATATTCAAATCATTTGCATATTCTTGTCATTTGATTTTATGTTTCATGCTTACATATACCTTAGAAGTGGGTATGGGAAAGAACTCAGATAAAATTTTGGCTGTACTATCACCGCACGAGATAGTGATTTCTATCCAGACGACCCAAATGGGGCCTGCTATAATGATCCGTTAAATGGGATCATGTCATCGACCCAAACAGACTTCGATATCTATAAACCCGTAGATGCAAACGATCGATCCCTATAAGCATGCCAACCTATCCAACTACCCCCATTACAAGGCATAACCGCTTTATTATAGTTTTCTCAACAATCTTCAGGTATTAGAAAAAGATATTTCATATACATGAATAACTACCATGTCATGTATATACTTAAGTGAGATATCTAATATCAAATAATCTCTTATAAACATTTAACTGTAGTTTTTCATATAACAAAATTAATATTCAATTTAGCTTTCATAACACATGTTATCATGATCATATTACTATGATGCATTATTTCATATAAAAATACATTTATATAACCTTTATACAATTTCAATTTCCATAACCAATTCTGCATGAACAATTCGAGGTAGCTCTCAAGTCCATTTTTTTACTACAATTTTGACCCTATAAACGGGATTGTTATGGAAAGTGATCTTCTAACTCAATATACCCCTAGGTCTTAAGTTTCTTCTAGTTTAAAAATCATGTCATTTGGACTTTTAATTTGGGAGATATGGTCTACACATTTTGAATTGCTCCTGGAAAGTTTCTAGGAATAGAATTTGGAATTGCGTCTTATATTTAAAAATTTTCTTGGAATGATAGATACATAATTTGGACTAATTCTTTCTTACAAAATTTGTTCCTCTGCATGTCTTGTTTGTACAGAAATTCTGAATCTACCTCATTTGAACTAAAAGATAACTCAAGTTATGATTTAAACAAATCCGTAATTACTCCGCTTCAGTGGGATCAGTTTCAAGATGTATTTCAGGACATAATTGTTCCCTTATTTTGATGAATTTTCTGGGTCCAATGGGGTCCAAATTTGAATATACTTATTTCTAAGAGATTTGTTTTTCTAGAAGTATAGTTTACCCAGAAATTTGAATCACTCAATTTAGATGATTGAAACTCAACTTATGGCCTAAATATCAAAATTGTTCCGAAACCCAAAACTATATCAACCTAAACTGCATCAATTCAAAATATAGCCCTACTTTGACGAATTTTCTCAGTTCAATGGGGGTGCAAATTTGCATAATTTCCATTTCAAGGAGATTTTTCTTCTAGACGCCTAGTTTATCTAAAATTTTGAATCTACTAATTTGATGAGTGATGGCTGGTTATGGCAAAAAACAAAATATGGGTTTAAAAAACAGCAAAGATCTCCCCTAAAACCCAACATTTCTATACAAATTTTTCCTCCATTGAGGACTAGCAAACTAAACTAAATACATTTGTGTTAGGTTTTCCTAATCCCATATATATAGATAAAGAAAGAGGTTGGAAAATTCTAACCTCTACATGAATTCATACAACTTAACTAGTATTCAAATAAAATTTCATAATTTTGCTTTTCTTTCTTTCTTTCCTTCTCTTCTCCCTCTTCTTTTCTTCTCTTCTCTTCTCTCTTTCTTCTTTCTACCTGAGCCCAGGCTTTTCCCAATTCTAAGTCCAATTGTTTAGTCTTATCCCATTTTTGGGAGTTAAGGCTATGTTTAGCCAAACCTCTTTTTGCATTTCTTTTTTCATTCTTGCATTTGCCATTTTATTTCATTCTATATGCAACTCTACTTTAACATATTTCCACTTTATCATATGTTTCCTTAACTTATGTCACTTGGGTCTCAATTGAAAAAATTACTAATTTATCCTTGGCTTTTGTATTAATTCCGGGTTTTGCTTATTTTATTTTTTTTAGCATTATTTTATTCCGAAAAAATATACATTTACTTTTATTATATTCTAAACATGATATAAAAATGTCAGGGTATAATTTGGGGTGTTGCAAGCAATTTACTAATGATTATAATCTGATTTGTTGTATATGTCTCATCGAATTTGTTTTGCTCGTTTGAATCGCTCACACACAAATAAAATGAAGAAAAAATCACAAAATAAAATAAAATCGACTAATATAATAACCCTTTTTTAAGTGAATTATAATAAATAGATACTAATGATGGTTCAATATCTTAATAATCTTATGATTCAGGAAGATGGTGATTGAAAGATAAGAAAAGGAATGTTTTCTTTACCCTCACTGGCCACATTTATTTATTCTCTTCATCAATGTAAATCTCAAATACGATCTATAGTTTATAACCATTTTACTCTGCATTGATTTTTTTTAAGATTTTCCGATGATAATAATACAAATTATTATTTTCCTTATGTATATATTTCTCATCTTTTTCAAGACTAACCCATTACCACATGTTAATAAAATGTTTTCTACTTATGTTTATCTTTGTGGTTTCAGACGAACACAACCCTAAGAATTCTTTGATTAATGAGAATAATATATTTATATTCACCGAAAGAGAGTTTCGGCCAAAACCTCACTACTTTGAGAGCTGGTGATGAATGACGATAGAATATCACCACAATCAACTTTGATCTTTGGGTAAAAAAGGGTTGACTTGGCCACGTGGACTTTGATCGCGAGATCCACGAGCGTCATCAAGTTGTAGAGGCTGTGATCGTCGAATTCCTAAGCACCTGATGCAATGTGAACTTGCAAAAGGACTTTCCGACAGTGACGGTTCTATTGACATTGGTAATGATAAAAATGCGGAGAGGAAAAAAATGACCTGATTCTGAATCCCACATTCCGATGGGGATCTTTCCTGTTCATATGGTTAGGTTAACGAAATCCCCTCTATTCCTTCTTGGGGTGGTTTATCTCTCCTAGTTTACAGGAAATATACTTTCCTTATCACCTTCATTCTATGTGGGGATAGCCGGTGAGGATTGACTTGGGTGCCCTCTGCGGGATGACTAAGTCACTGCCTCTACTAACAAGTTTCTTTGCTTCAAATTAAGAGCGCTTCAACTGATTCTCCCTATGCATATACCTTCATAACACTAAACTCCCAGTGAAATCCAAAACTACAGATTTGGAATCCTCAGACTTTTCTTTATTTTGATGTATGCCTCGCTTTGCAATGGTGAAACACATGATACTCTCGATCAAGAGGGCATCTAACTTCTCTAATGCTCTTACTAGTTTTCTATTTCGTGTGTTTATGTTCTTAGTGTATATCTTGAATTCTCTGCTCCATCTTTATTCTATTTAAAGACAGACAGTGGTTTTATCTAATCACAGAACCATATCTTTGAAATATTTCCAACCAAGCTTATTATTTGTTTGTTCTTCCTTTAAGTTGAAGATTAAGCGGGTCAACCCTTCATCTCACAGATTCTACTCTTGATATAACTACGCTAGACAGGAGGCGATCATCTCAAAACAAGAAGACATCTGATTCTTACATTTACTATACAGCACTTGTCTATCATTTACCTATAGGTTGCTGAGCCTGAGCTATGATATATTTATGGATTTGAGCACTGACTTTGGCACCTCTGTATTCTATGAAAGGGTGCTAACAGAATCTATAGACTTTAATTCTTGATTAACTTTAAGTAGTTGTAACACCTCAAAAAATATACTAGAGTTTTTGGACATATGGTTGTGAAAGTTAAATGTGTTTGGAAATAAGCAATGTGAGAATTAATATGATAAACGAAAGAAGATGCTCTACTGTTACACATGGGACAGTGATGAAGGAAAAGACTGAAGTTAAAATGTTTTTGAAAAATAGTAAATAGAAAGGTTATGTGTAGAGCAATTAGAAGAGACTTAACTAAATGGGTTTTATTTATACCACATATGCTTCTTTAACTCAAAAATAAGATTAAAAAATATTAGATATTTGCACCCCAAACCACCTAAATTTACCTGTATTCTCATTCCCGTTATAAATAAATATAACGAATATTTTCTGAATTGTATGAATCTGAAGATTGATTAAATATTACTAAATGAAATTTGTGTGAATCAGAAGTGCAACTAGTGAAAAAGAAAATAAGTGTGCAAAATGGGGACCTAAGGATCAGTGAAGCGGATTTATATATCTAGTGAAATTGGAGATATTGATCAGGAAAAATATAGGAGACTTAAATGAGGAATAATAGAGAAATGGAGGGACCTAAATATAAAAAGAAATAAATAAAAAGAAGAAAAAAATCAAGGAAAGGGCACGTGGCATGTAGGAAGAGGAGGAAAGCTTTCTCCTTTTAAAAATACGATTAAAAATGATCTGAAAAAAGGAAAGGAAAAAGAGGGAGAGAAGAGTAAGGCAAACCATAGCGAGAGGAGGAGTTTGAGAGATACACTTCTGGGGTGCTCAGATGGATCTTTAGTCTAGAAAGCAGAGGGAGAAAAGATCCTTCCTCATGAAAGAAGCTCAAGTAGGGCCGAATCGGGAGTTCCGACAAACTCAGGTAGACTCTTCTGCCTCTACTGGATTTATTTTCTACCTTTAAGGAGTTATTATGTTCTCTTTGTAGAGAATGTGGTTGTATTTTAAACATTGAGCTACCCCACGTTGGTAGTCGCGCGTCGCCGGGACCTCAGGCTATTTTTTGAGCAGAAATAAAGGGAATTTGTTGGTGAGTCCTTCACGGTAAATTGTAGCTACATCAGTGAACTGATCTTGCAGTTTTAATTTCTCAATTGGACCTGAACTACCATTGGTCTTCAGGAAGTGCGACTCGGCTTTGCCGGTCGAGTGATTCCTGCAGTTTGGGTCTGATGGCGGACCTTGGTGAATTTTGAATTTATGAAGTGGAAGGAGTTGGTGGCTGAAGTCCTCGTAATTCTTGCCCGCATCAATGAAATGATTTTAGACTTTGTTTCTATTCGGACCTCACGTAGACCAAGTTGGTCATTTGCGAAGATCATGAGTGCTAAGATCTAATGCTGAGAGTGGCGAGGTGACTGAAGTCGTGCAAGATTGCTATCGAGTGCTTCTGCGAAGGTCAACGGTCAGAGGTCAGCTCAAGCGGAGGTCAGCTTTCGGGCTGACCGGGTTAATTGACTCGGTGAGTGCGCATCGTAAACTCAAACTTTGGAAGGTCATAACTCCTTCGCGTCAGGAAGCCTCGTTAATTGTTCTTGGACTCTATGGAGCTAATTAAATTCATTCATATGCATGAAGATAGAAGATGTCAGACGAAGGGTACTCGAAGATAAGTTACGGTCAGTCCTTCGATCGATTAATTCGGCTAAATTTGGGTGCGACCTAAATGGCCTAAAACTTAGGAAGGTCATAACTCCTTCGTCGAACTCCGTTTAGTTGATTTCTTGAGACTCTATGGAAGCCTTTAGTCGAAGATTCATTAATATGCCTGAGAGGATAAATGTCAATTCAAGGTGTCAGACCAAGGTGTCTTAATTCGAGTTTCTGAGGTCGAATTATTTCGGTGAATGCGCTGCCGGCCTAAACGGAAGGTGCTTGCTCACCTGATCAGAACTCCATTTCAGGGCGTTCTTGGATTCTGAGCCGCGCCAGGTCTCAGTCGTTATCTACCTGAGGAGGATGCGCTTTATAAACTGAGGTGTGGTGATTTGCAAGGTGAATTCGACTTCGATGATTGGTCGGCTCGGCGGGTGCGACTACTATGACCTCAGCGGAAGGTGTCGCAACCAACCGATCCAGAACTCCGTTTAGGTGTTTCTTTGAATCTATGGAAGCTTCTGAGTGAAGTCATCTATACTTGTTGGCTGAACTCTTTAACTCTGAAAATCAGCTCACTTAAAACCTACTGTCTCATGCAGTCTATGATTTAACTGGTTTTGGAATAGGGGTGGCTTGAGGAGGAAAATCAGCGGATTGAGATTCCAAGTTGAATCAAAGTCTACAAATTTTAGGTTTCTTCCCGACTCTATTCTAGTTTCAAGTTTATCTTGTTCTCACACCTGTCTATTAATATTTGAAAGGCTTGTTTAAATATCATAAAGAAAAGCATATTGAATTGTTTTTCTATATTGAAGGGTGATTAAAATGTTTACTTTATGAAAACACTATATATTAGACTATTTATACAAATGCACATATAATCTTTATATACACTATAAAAGTGGCATATAATAAATGTATGATTGATTATGTGGATATGAATTATTTTCTGTAGTCAAATAGCGTACTAAAGTGTTGTGATGTATACTCGATCAACAACCAACATGATCTCAATATGGTAAATCAATCTACTCAATTGATTATTATAACGGGTTCATTAGCGGACCGTCTCACGTGTTATAAAAACTGTTTTGTCTAAACTATTCCGTGGACGTCTGGTGACTCGTATCAGCACCACCAAAATACAGTTCTGAAATTGATTAGGCACGCTAGTTGGTTGGCACCTTCAGATTGATTTCCTGCTGAATTCGATTACGAGCTGATTAGTTGTAGGCATAATTAGTTGATTGAGATTGTGAAATATTCAGATGAAATTCTTTTTGGGATGATCAATGATATCTAGTTATGCCGACCATATTCTGTATTATATTGCGTGAGTCATATAAGTTGAAAGTTTGAATTGTTGATTATAGTTGATTTCGCGTGATTCAAGAATAAGATTATTATAGAACCTACGCGCTACAGTAACCGTGTTATTTCCCCATTGTTGTTGATGATGGTCGAAGCGGACCAGATCGAATCAGTCTAAAAGCAATTGGTGCTCGACATACCATTCATTTCATCGTTTTCTTTTTGGATGTATTATTTTTATTTTTAAATTTGAACTCAGAACATCATTTTCTTAAATAATTTTGAAAGAGCTTGTTCCTTCATTATAAATGTTTATTCATCTTATAATGTATGGGCTTCATTTGTAATCCTTCATTCAAAATCTCTCAGATTTTAGAACATTGGTGATATGAGCCATCCAGGACTGGTTGAATCGCATGGCCCATTGGCGAAGAATTACCACAATTCTGTTTTGAAGTAGCATGAGAAAAGGAAGAGAGAGAAAGGAAGAGCAAAGGTATGAATCATTAAATTATGGATCTTTGGGTTTTGTGTATAGTACAATTTATGTGGATTATGTATAGTTCAGTTCTGTGCAGGATTCTGGTTTTCAAACCTAGAGGTTTGTTTAGGATCTATCCAGCTAATTTCTTGAAAATAGGATTGAGCTTCCCTAATAATTTCAAGTTAAGGTATATGGAATCCTCCCTTTGGTTGATTCATGGTTTAATTCATAAATAATGAGTTTGGTTCAGAATAAACCTAACTAATACCTTTATTTGGTTTATCATTATAGTTGGATATTTGAGTTGTTTAGAATTATATTCATGAAGGTTTTGAATTAAGATTCAGTATTTGAAGATGATTCAATTGAATGAGGTTGCGATGGATCTCTAAATTGGTTTTGTTATATAATATCAGTTAGGTTGGTTTGGGTGAAAATTATATGGAAAAATGGGAAGAAAAACCCATTCTGGACATTTCAAGGTGTCTAGTTTTAAACAGGAGGTAATCTGCATTCTCTATAGGTATTCTATCATTTTGTTTTGGACCAGTTGAGTATTTTGATCTCTGCTTGATTGACTCTATAGTTAAGGTTATTCAAATTCTGGCGTTAATAGACTTCTGAAATAAAACATCCACAAATGATTCAGTCAAAACTATGTGACCCGAAATTCATAAATTGAACATGTTCAAACCCGATTCTGCCCGATTTTGATGATAAGTAGTCAGGATTGTTAGACTATCGTGGAAGGTTTGATATTTCGTTGTTCGATTGGAGAAGAACCCGCCAGCATAACTTCAAATAGTACTATGTGATTCTCGAGTATCTGGAGTTACCATTTACGAATGGTATTCTATTCTCTAAATAAAATGGGCGAAAACCAGCTAGTTTGTATCAAATCTCATAACTAAGTTTTGGATGAGTTCCATTTGAATAATTAATTCTAAATGAAGATTCTACTTGAAGACAGAAATATGAATCTGTTGAATACATAGTTGTCTTAATTCAAGTGAAATGCCATATGCAGGCATAATGAAAAATAAATCATTATATGATGTTGTGACTTATGTAGTCTTACAAATATAGAGAGGAAACGAGCGCGGCTTTGACATGAAGGCCTTCTTCTTTGAACACATAATGTGGCTAAAACCACCCTCTGCAATGACAAGATTCGACTCATATTATGGAACACTGGGCTGGGATGTTGATGACATGGCACCACCTTTGTTGTTAAGCGGGCGCGTATAATGCTGATGCTCGATTAGTTGCCCGATCTCCATGGGTGTAGTCTGTGGCACTCGCGTCTGCTTGGCACATTGTGCTGGTGCTCGATTAGTGCGGTGCTCGATTGTGCCGGTGCTCTCGGTGTTGTCAAAGCGTACTCGCCGGTCTTGCATTTCTTTGCTGTCTTTCGACACCTGTTACTATCTTTGTACCTTGGTACTGACTGTGATGTGTCCTACTCTTCGTATTATTCTAGGCAATCAGGATTATATATGATAAATTTCGAATAAAGAATAAGAGTAAAAGAAATGAATATGGTAAAAAATCTGGATGTTTCTGAATTTCCCTTTCCTTCTTATATTTCAGTTTACTTACACACAAGTAAAATCTGTAATTTCTGAATTTTTATCGTAATACAAATTTTCAGATGTGAATAAAGTATATGCTCTGTAATATAAGTATAAGTTCAGCTAAATATAATGTACTACCTATAAGTCTTCAATTATGATCAGAAATAGAGTATAACTCTAACCTAATTTTCTATAGTCTGTGGGCAGAATTGTAATATTTCATGTCTAAGCATAAGTTCCCATAAATAATGTGCTCAGTGATGATATAAGTCTGAAATGTCTGAGAATAAGTTCAACTCTATTATATGGATCAAAATATGAGTATTAACCTCAAACTGATATGGATCCGATTACCTGACATGGCTCAGTATTGGAGTGTATGAGGCAGAATGCCAGAAAAGGTCAGCTGGCGCCAGATCATGACCTGATATTAGTAGATCATTACAGGTGACCTCGTGGCCACAGTGGTCTTAGATGACCTGATCAGTATTTGTGAGATTGGCTCTACAAGAGTATTTCATTAATGCCTGTCTCAGATCTGTGTGAAGCCGGGATCTGCTGTGCACAAGGCACTGTTCATAATTTCAGTTTCAAGTGGAATTCAGGACTACGCTATATCTGATGGAGGGTTAACATGATGTAATCAGGCGGGATCAAACCTCAGATGTCTTTGAGTCGGACGGACCTGTTAGAGGGTTAAGGTATAGCCTGTGATTAAATTATTATATGTTTTTGGAGTCTTACGATCTGTCAGTCAAGACTAATTCTGCCATTAGTCAGATCCTCTCTGTATGTCTTTGGAGAGATCAGATAAGCATAAATACTGCATAAATGATATGTAGTGTCTGAGGACTTGAATATGATATAATTTTCTATAATCACGAATGATAACATCAACTCTCTTTGTGGATTATTGAAAAAATTCACATTAAATCACACATATCTATTCATTACTCTATACCTAAGCCTGAGTAATGAATTACTTGTTTACATTATAAGTCATCACTTTTAGCAAGCATAAGCAGCGGACTTTAATAGTTTTCAGTACGGTTAAATCAGAAACTTCCTGCTGCATATGTTCAGGCTCTTTCATGGGGTTCACTACATGTGGTTCCAAACTTCAGTTTAATGTAAAAGTATAGCTTTGTATAATAAATGGATTAATTCTATATATTTTGATAGACACCTAGGTGGTAGTTCTTTGTATATGTAAATGATTTTGTTATTAGAAATTGTTAGGTACAAATTCATTTCGAAAAAAAAAACGGGTAAGAAGTCCAGTACCATAGTCTCGCCTTCAGGACTCGGTTGAATATATTCGGGTGGGCCAAGGAATTGAGAATGTGTGATGGTTCTAAAACATTCATAATAATCCTTAATTTAACATATATTCTATACACTATCTTACCCCCTTTCTCTGCAGTGTTCAAAGCATCACTTTATATTATTTACAAATATTTCATTATACTTAGTTTATATACTTCTCAGATTCAGAATAAAACATGTCAAAAACACTACAGTTGATTTCTGAGATGACCTTTGATGTTGATGTGAGATAATATTCTCTACTTTTGATGATAAACTCATTAGATTTTAAATCTTCCCAGAATTTATAAATAAGAATAATGATGAATTACAGCTCTGACGATGATGACTCGAATTGTTCAATTGGGAAAATACAGCATAAAATCAAATTTTAGCAAAAAACTTCATAAAAATAAACTACTATTGAATTGAAATGGCTGGAATTTAAATCGCGCAGCAAGGCGATTTCCAATAATTTCGATCACGACATCCAACAAATTTGGCTAAAACGAAGGGCCGAATACAGTGATCGTGACGAAGATTGAGACAAAGAATGACTTGATGAGATTTAAAAGCGATCCGGCGAAAGTTCCGCTGTGCGTATGTTCGTCTATATTATTTAAAAGATAAATGATATCCTTATTTACCATGAGATTCGACAAGATCTCCACAAGCCACAAGAGCGATAGCCATGAAGTAATAGAAATCGCGGCAAAGATTTTCAGAGAGTGAACATAAGTCGTGATTAAAAGAATAGCGACATCAACGAATGGAAGATGTTGCTGTCATGTTGGTGCGACGCGATTTTAAGGAAGGTGACATCTGACTGCGATCGGCCGCTGATCGAGAAGTGTTAAAGGCAAGTCTGACCGGATAAAAGCTTACCGTGATAACGGAAAACGAAGTCGTATTCGTGTTGCATAAAGCAATCTCAGCGAACGTTGAGCGATCGCGGCGATGTAGAAGGTGCGTATCGCGCAACTCGCATGCGAATGAAATACCGCGGCACAAAGAAGTCGGCGACATCGTCGAGGTGCGACACCGTCGATCGTATGCTGACAATAATGTTGGTCTTCAAACCAAAAGACTATCGAGTTGGCGATGACTGGAATACCTACAAATGGCGGCGCTCGAGAAGCGGCTCTTGGCCATTTCGAGCGAAGTCGGAACGAGGCTCGTGTATTTTAATTTTGTTTCTTTTTCTACTGTTTTTTACATTTATTTTAGATTGTTCGGTAATTGTTCTTTCATTTGAATTTACGATCCGATGTTGTTCTTGAGTTGACTGAATGCGGTATTTATTTTCTTCAAAATTCTTGCTAGTTTGTTTGAAAGTCCAAACAAATTTTGGAATTCGAACTTCGAGTTTAGTTTGATGGATGATTTAACTTTATCGAGGGGAGAGAGGGGGGAGGAAGCTTACTATACGCAAAACATAACGTGTTAGTGTAGCTAAATGTTCCAAAAAACGACTTCCGTTAATTGCCTCATTGTTAGAATTTATCTTTCTGTGAGAAATTTATCAGTCCGACTAGTCTTAGGTACTATTGTTTGTTAATTTTATATGATCAGAAATATCGGTATCTATACGTAATAGGATTGTTTCCGCTCTGATTTCAGATACCCTCTGAAAGGACGCAGAGAAGGCATTCCCGAGAGTATTGAACAATTTCTCGCTGGTATGCGAACCTAATATCGGGATCTAATGGAGCCTCTGGAATTTTAATCGATAAATCTTCTTCTCACTTGAAACCGAGAATGAGTTGAATGACTTATCAATTAAAATGAGTGACTGGGCTTCGATTCAACAAGAAGTCTAATCCCGTGTTAGCAAGATCTAATTAAGGAAAGAATCAACTGCTCCAATTTTGAGGATGAGAAACCAAGATAGTGTGAAACCCATGCTTAGCCTATGTCTGAGCTATGTTTATAGATTCATGTTCGGTATGAAGTATTGAAAAGAAAATACCTGCACAAGGCAACTCGATTAAAAGTAGTTATCTAATCCCTCCTACTCAAAGAAATGTGGAAGATTAGATGATGAAATGTGTCGTTATGAGAAATCCACATGGCATTACCATCTTCCTGACCCGATTCTAAATCCGAGGCCCAGAAGCAAAGTTACAAAGTCGTTTCACAGAATTGATGTTTCACAATAAATTCGTGATTTTCAATGCATCCCTTTAAAAAGCTAACCGACCATCTATTTCTTTAATTTTTATTTTAGTTTAAGCATTATTTCATTTTGTTCTTAGTTTACATATTTTATCTTTTTATTATTTTAAAGGTTGCATAGAATTTATCAATCGCTTCTATCATAGTTCAAATAGTATAGAGCCGAGTAGTCGTGGTAGCTGATTGAGAATTCGAGATCTCAATGGCATCGATATCCTAGACTCCTAGAGTCCACTCTTATTACTAGGCGACCCGTGCACTTTGCGAAAGTGGGTCGAGTGTTGGTAAGACTCTTTCATTTCAAGCCAGTACACTTACTTTTGTTTCAAATCATGAGTATTTCACTCACATTCACTCCCTTTGGCCATATTTTCACATATACATCATTTGGTCTCTTTTACAAGTTTACGCCGCTGCTGTGGATCGAAAGAATTACTAGGATCAATATTCCACGAAAGTAGGAAATACTAATTGACATTTTAAGAAAAGAACAAAAATAGCTTTTCAAGCAGTGACTACATTAGTCACTAACCTTTAACAAGCCATGTTGAAAAATATTTGTTAGGTTTGACTAACTTATTAATATGAGTATGCCTTATTTCGTGAAACCTTAATGCATAGGAAATGTGATCCGACCTGATTCCAAAGAGACACCGACTGAGAGAACGCCAGAGCTTAAGAAAGACAAAAGAGCGTAAAACGCAGCCTATGGCGTAAGAGACATGACCAACAGAGAAACAGAGGACAAAGAATTTAGAAGACCCCCATTACCGACACAATGGAGGATTTCCTCTGAGGCCTACGGTCTAAGAAGAGCATTCTCAATCGACACTTACAAAGGGATGCAAACAATTTCAACTAAAGCCACTTTAATACAATGGTTCAAGAACATCAAGCATCGGGTCATCCCAATCGAAGACCCAAATGAGCACCCGGGGAAGATTTCTGGGATGGCTAATTCAAAGGAAGCCGAACTGGCAGGGAGACTGTGAGGTGGAGCAAAACTACATCTCTCTTCCCATTTTCTTTCGAGAGACATAAAGAGCCACATGGTATGCGAATCATTACCATATGGTTCTGCTGATACTTGGGAAGAGTTATGTGGCTTACTTAGGCGTATTCTTTCCCCATCTCTCACTTCATGTAGACGAAGAGAGATAATTGTATTCCAATTGTGTGGGAAAGATGAGAGCCCGTATGTCGCCGGGGAAAGATTCAAAGATTGCCGAAGAGGTGCCCAATGCATGGAATATACTTGAAGACCCAGATGGATATAGTGTATCACGCTCTGAATGATACATCCAAGGGTATTATCGATGCTTCATGCTGTGGAGCATTCAAGCGAAAAAGTGCTGAAGAGGCAAGAGATCTGATAGAGAACCTGGCAAAATGCACATTTAAAGCTCCATCCGAGTTTTCAAGAGGTGGTAAAGAGAGGAAAAGGGTCATGTGAGCCGAGCAAGCATGACAAACATGGAGGTTAAGTTGATGCTATAATGCATAATGGACAAACAAGAGAGAAGATGCCACGCTCATGAACAGGGAGCAAGTAGAAAGAGAATTGATGAGAAGAAGTGCCGATGTGCCAATGTAAGAAGATTCTTATGGTGCCGAGGGAGGTTAAGCGCGTGAACGAGCAAAGAAGTTATCATTTTCAAGCCAACTTAACCCGCCCATACACTCTACAATCCAAAGACCGAGGAACCATGAGAATTTCTCTTATATGGTGGAGGGCATTACATGGCCTACGCGTGGACAAAGATTCAACAAGGATATCGCCAGCCTACCAAGGTCCTTAGGAAGAGCTAAACAAAGAAGGGGAGGCGAGGGCAGAAATGAATACCAGGGTCAGAGGAGAACCCAACCATCTGAGGAAACAAATGCCGGGCTCATGGGGGGATAACAAGAGGCTATTACAATTCCACACATGAAACGTAAGAATGCTGCTTCACGAAAAATCTAGAGACACAAGTGTGTGGCACCGTCCCGAATATGCTAAATTAGGAACAAGGGAACATTCCCTGACACCTTAAGAACTCCTAAAGACTGCATGGCAATTCACATCTGAGAAGTGGGAAGGATTTGAGCAAAGAACTGAAAGACAAGATAGAAAAGAAGAGACCGAGGCAGAAAGAAGACTCAAAAGAAAGAAGAGAAGAACAATTGGACAATGAGATGAAAGGAAGAAATGACCAAAAGAAAGAAGGAAAATTAGCCTATGCTCCCAGCACATTCCCACAGAGACTTCGTGTCAAAAGAGAAGAACAAGCTAAATTTCGATCTTTTCAAGAAAATAGAAATAAATATCCCATTCGCAGAGGTGATCAGTCAAATGCCTCTTTATGTGAGTTCAAGAAAGCTTTATGTGACTCTGGAGCAAGTATAAATTTGATGCCTCTATCAGTTGTGCAGAGACTTAGTTTGGGGGAACTAACCCCAACAACAATTACACATGGTTGATAGATCAATGCGCACAACCGTGAGGGCATTCTCAGCATGTACTGCCAAGGTCGGGAAATTCATTTTCCTAGTAGATTTTGTTATCACGCAGATGGAGGAAGGATTCCTAAGTCTTCAGAAGGGAAGAACTTCAGCAACAGGAGCTGCCTTGATCGACGTACAGAAAGGTGAACTGACACTTAGTTGGGAATGAAGCAGTGCATTTTAATATTAATAGGAGTCTGGAACATCCTAATGTAGAGGAAGACAGTTGTATGGCTGTAAGAAGCAATAGCCTTCTCAATGATGAAGTGAATTCTGATTGTATCATTCAAAACTCTATCAATGAAATTGAGATGAATTTTCGCACTAGAGAGCTTTGATTGTGAAGTCTCCGCCTTCAAATTTGCTTAATAATGAAACAATCAGTATAAATAAAATGTGAACCAAGATGAAGTGAGCAGCCGACACAAAGAAACTCAGCGCGTGAAACTAGCGCGTGGCGTTAACATCGTTGAGCCGCCTGGGCCATTTGAAATATGAGCTTTTAGAGCCGTAAAGAAAAAAAAACCAAGCATCATATCAACAGATTGATCAAGGTCAAGAACGTAGTTGGCCGTAATTTTGAGAAAATACAGCAGTTATTGTTGTCAATCAAGATCCAAGGGTATCAATTTCTATTTGTATGCACAAAATATTGCCGAAGATAATGCAAAACTTCCTGAGCATCAGCGGAGGCGAACCTACTATGAAAGAAGTCAGTTTAAAAGAAGCCTCCGAAATGGTTAAATGCGTGCTCTTATATGCTATATCGATGCTTTCGTGCTCGCACATGGTTCCCAAGAAAGGTGGATTCACCGGTAATTTAAATGAAAAGAATGAACTTATTCCTACAAGAACCGTGACGTATTGGTGGTTTGTATCGACTACGTAAAATTGAATACCGCAAACTCGTAAAAGGATCATTTTCCCCTTACCATCGATCAAATGCCGGATAGGTCAAGTGTGACACCGCCATTTTTGCTTTTCGATGGATACTCGATATAAACCAAATAGCTATCGCACTAAGATCAGAGAAACCACTTTTACATGCCCATTTGGTACTTTTGCTTTTAGAAGAATGCCATTCGACTGCGGTAATGCTCCCGGTACCTTCCAAAGATGCATGATGCCCATTTTCCCGATTCAGTTAGTAATAGCTATGGAGATCTTCATGGATGATTTTACAGTGTATGGATCCGCCAACAATGCCTCATGGGCCCGGGGACAGCTCAAAGGTGCAAAGACAAAATCTAGCTCGAATTGGGAAAATGCCATTTTATGGTTACGTAAGGGATTGTCTTCAAGTACATGGCTTCGCAGTGAGGTCATGTACCTCAAGCAAAGGTTTCAATTATAAAGACCCACGCCACCCACTACGCTCGGGCGGAACTAAGTTTCTAGACATGCCGGATTTTAGAAGATTTATCGAGATTTCTCAAAATCTCGTATTCACTATGCAGATTTCGAGAAAGATACTAGTTTTATTTCGATGAATCTCGCCATAAAGCATTTGAAGAAATCAAATCCAGACTAGTCAAGCTCCCATCATTGCAAAACCACGGAACAGAGAATTCAGATCACGGTGATGCCAGTTGATTTTCGCAATGGGAGTCAGATTGGGACGTAAAGATGAAAGTGTTCAAGAGTCTACTATGCCAAAGAAACCTTAATGAAGCACAAGAAAATTCATTCTACTAATCGAAAAAGGAGATGTCAAGAATAAGTGTTTGCATGTGAAAATTAAGGCCATATATTTGGGTCCCATGTTGTTATACACACCGATCATGCAGAATTAAATATTTAATGGCAAAGAATGGGGCGTGCCAAGATTGATCAAAGGGTATTATCAAGTTGTAGGAATTCTGATTTAGAAATTAAAGACAAGAAGGGCAAAAGGACAATGTGATAGTGATCACTTGTCAAGAGTAGAGGAATCCACTCAGACAAGAAAAGGGAAGAGAAATAAAGCAGAAAATTTTCCAGATGAGTATTATTTGTACTGCCACTCCAATCACCCCCGGTATAGTCGATATTGTGAATTTTTAGCTCGTGGAATTATGCCACCGTAATTCGCCAACAGCAGAGAAAAAGTTAAGGATCGACAAGAGGTACTAAGACTGGGATGATCCATATTTGTTTAAAAGAGAGTCGATCTAATTATAAGGAGATGTGTACCGTAAATCGAAAGAAGCAAGATTTTACAAGAATGTCATGCATCACCCTGATGGAGGACACTTAGAGATAAACATCCCACAAAATTCTCCAATGATTTTACCCGCCTACGATTTTTAAGGACTGCTTGAATGGGTAAAGTTGTGTGATCAATGCCAAAGAATGGGAATATCAGCAAAGGCATGAGATGCCCGTGTATCCCGTGGTGCAATTGTTCGGCGGCTGGGAATGGATTTATGGGCCTTTCCAGCTCATATTTGGAAATATATACATACCCTAGCCAGGATTATGTATCAAAATGGGTGTATGCAGTTTGTCCTAAGAATGATGCCAACACAAGCTTGTGGGGTTTTTACAAAAGAAATATTCTTAGCGTATTTGGGGACAATCTTAACTATAATTAAGTGATGGAGGAATCCATTTTGCAAATATGTGTTTGACAAACTCCCATGAGTTTATATGTGATCAAACACATTATGAGCTTGGCTTATCATCCTCAAACAAATGGGCAAGCCGAAATTTCCAATTTAAAATAAAGAAAATTCTCGAGACTATGAGTTCTAGCAGAAAGATTGGTCTTTGAAGCTTGACGATGCATTACGGGCATACAGGATCGCTTTTAAACTCTATCGAATGTCCCCATACGCACTTGTCTTTTGGAAAACCATGCCTCCCTCTTGAACTAGAATACAAAGCCATGTGGGCCATCAAACAACCGAACTGAGCTAAAATTGCAAAGGAAGAGAGACTTCTCCAACTGAATGAACTGGAAGAACTGAGAAACGAAGCCTATGACAATGCTAGAATATACAAGGACAAGACAAAGAAATGGCATGATCAAAGGATTATGAGGAAAGAGTTCAGAGAGGGATCAGGTCTTGTTGTTTAACTCCAAATTAAGATTATTTCCAAGGAAGCTGAAATCAAAGTGGAGTGGACCATATACGTGGTGTCAAGTACCACCTGGGAGCAAAGAATACTGTGACCGATGTCGAAGAATCAAAGTTAATGGGAAGACCAAACACTATCTCGCAGGGAGAAAGAAAAGGAAGAACTCCAACCGGTGAATTAAGAGAGAGAAAGCTAAATACTTAGTCCAAACATGACTCAAAACGGAGTAAAATTTCAATGGGAGGCAAACCCATATAGATTTTTTTTTTTTTAGTTTCTTTATATGTATCAATTTTTATTATTACGCGTTTTGAATTTTTTTTAGTTATAGTCATGATTTGTTAAATTGCCAGTTAGTATTAGATTAATTTAATCCTTTTGGAATTGTTACAATATGCGTATGAAGAATCAAATGGCTCAAAGTAGTAGAACAAACTCCAGGATTCACTCCAAAGACTTACAGTACTGCAGCAACTCGAAAAGGGAGTACTTTTCTCCCTACATAAATTTTGTGAAAATTGAATAGAATACATGTTTGAATCATGTGGGAATGATTAAATGGATGCAAGAATGCAAATTAATAAGGAGGAAAAAGTCAGTTCGATCATCAAATTTAGTAAGGCAAACTAAGTCGCTGACCGCATTTGCGTCGCGGACAAGTCGAGGTTGCAAACTAGTCAAGACTGGTTGAAGAACAAGGGCAATGTGTCGTGACTGGGGATACTTAATGTCGCCACGTAAATCGAGGTCGCCATTTAACATTTGGGTCGCGAACAAGAACAATTCCTTCAAAAGATGCGAGGGTCGCGACAACTCAACTATGTCATAAAATACCGGCGTCGCAAATGATGATAACTTGTCCTCCCACGCTTACTTACGCTGACACAAACAATAATAAGTCATGGCATAGAGTAGTGCATGCCACCGGCAGCTTTTTAATTTTGCTCTAAATTTAATGACAAAGACACACTGCAAAATAAATTGTAAAGCTCGACAAGCACAAATAAATGAAGCAATAAAGAGCCCACAATAATGATCAATTTGAGAATCGTTGAGAAACTCCCTCCACTACCATCTCCTTCCTTGAAGCAAATACAACCCTTCATCTTCGCATATTCTCTGGTTCTCAATTCTTGCAAACCCTAAATCAGAACTTCTTCCTAAAAACTTTCCGATTTCTCTAATGGCCGAACCTTCAACCCTCATCCCAAATC
Source organism: Tetrastigma voinierianum (assembly GCA_016808115.1). Classification (NCBI taxonomy): domain Eukaryota; kingdom Viridiplantae; phylum Streptophyta; class Magnoliopsida; order Vitales; family Vitaceae; genus Tetrastigma; species Tetrastigma voinierianum. Next base: position 485,387 of record JAEQBH010000315.1, on the reverse strand, counting down.
TGAGTGAAATCATGGAGGAGTATACTTAATCGAAGGGAAGTCTATCCGAACCCGGGAAGGGAGAACAGCCGTAATGTACCTGGTTCAACCGGTTACAAAGTAACAGAGGAAAAAGGGAAAAGAAAAGCAGCAAGAAGGAGAAGAAGACAAGTTCGTTCAGAAGAAGCTTTCCATCCGAAAAAGCACTAGTGCCGAAAGGTTTGTGGGGAGAAAGAGGCTTCAACCAACTCATCTCCCTTTCAAGGAATTAATAGAAAGCAAAGAGGGTGGGTACCTCGCAAACATCAAAAGTCCGGATATGCAGCAGCCGCTCGAGAATTTTAATTTTAATCGTCAGAGGAAGCGATGAGAACTCGCTTATGTCGTGAGGAGTTCGGGTGCCTTAATGAGCAAGACTATTAATGAAATGTAATGGAATGGAAGCGGCAGAAGAATGGATCAAAAATTCAAGAAGTTGATGAACAACCCTAACCGGTGGAGAAGATTGCGAAAATTGACGTATCAGAAAGGGAAGTGGAAGAAAGGAAAATGAGAGCAAAAGACCGAAAGGTGAGATTCGGACAAGAGGCAAAAGTGTGGTTTACCGGCCTCTCGTCCCTACTACATGTCCGCACAAAGAAGAGAACAAGAAGCAACTTTCTATGCTATGTCAAGGGGTACAAGATTGATGTCGAACAAGCTTATTGAAAATTCTATACTGAGGTACCATGAAGGGAATAAAGAGGTTTGATCCTCATCCAAATGACTATCACGTTACGCCAGGGTCAGGAAAGGAACGTGGGAAGAAGAAGAAGAATGCCCAAAAATGTCACCACTAACTCTGACAGAGTAAGCAAAGGGCCCAGGAATCAAAGAAAAAAAGGGGGTATAATAGAAGCAGATTCGAGAAGAAAATGATAATGCAAGGCAGGAAGAGGACACACTTCTGGTTGCAGATCAGGAAGAAGAAGATCCAGAAGCGCATCCAGAAGAGAATACCTTCATATTTGCCGATGACAGAGAACAAGGTTATGGAAGTCCTATAGATTTTTTAACCCCACTGGCCAGCTCTCCCCCTATAAGGAACAATGATTTCAGAGAACTTGGTGAAAGCTCTAGGTTTCAGGGAATAATCAAATAACGGAGATGCTTTTAGCCCATTCGTAAGAGTATGAAGAAAGAGAAGAGCAATGGAACCTCCAACAAAATTCAGAGAGAGGCTGAGAGGAATCAACAGAGTGAATAACACAAAGAGATGAATTACAGAGAAGTATATAAAACAGATGAGAGAGATGAAAGAAGGAGAGATGAAGAAGATCCCAGAGCATCAAGAGAAAATTTAAGAAGGAATAGAGAAAGATCAAGATCTACTAAAGAAGTTAAAGCTACTATGAATCATTCTACAACAATCGCACCTGATTCTCAACTCCTAAAACTCATGAAAGGGGACTCACAGATCAAGAAGCCAAAACTAAGGAGCAGATCAAGGGATTCAAGTTCCTATACACGCTAATGTTCACGGACTTCGCAGTGCTGACGAAGGACGTGAGATCAAGAGCTTGACGATAAAGATGCCTTCGTAAGAAAAGTCCGGGCTTGAAAATTCCGATTTGATCAACAATAATCTTTCCAAATTCTTGTAGTCATGGCTGAAATGGAACGCATTAACGACCACACCGGGCACGACAAGATGATCCGAACAAAAAGGTTGATCTCACAAATGAACTGGATCCTCGGCTAACATATTAAAGTGGAGAATGACAAGAAGAAGAAGAGAATGGAATGAAATTCCCAAATTCTCTCCTAATTTGGCTACTCTTGATCCTCGATCCTCCCAACATTTTTGCTCTTCAAAAGAAAAGATGATCCTCCCATCGGGATTTATCCTTCTCTTCCTCTCTTCCCGATTGTCGTTTCAACTTTGCATCACATCATGAATAAAACAAGAAAATTTGTGAAAAAGGAAATGTTTGCTTGCTTGCAGTTAGATTTTATTTTTTATTTTTTATTTTTTATTTTTTATTTATTTATTTTTTTGCTTGACTTGTTAGGAAAATAACATTAGGATTTAGTTCAAGAATGAAAATGCCGAAATATCATAATCGAACCTAGTCAAGTAGTTTGACTAGAGATAAACTTGAACACAAATAATTGCAAATCAGTGGCATGAATAAAGAAACCGGAATTAGAGTATTTACTGCCTGCGAAATTCGCTTTAGTTGCAAAATCGGAAAATTGGTTATTAGCTGGCGGAACAAAAAAATACTTGGTTAAAATAATGTAAGTAGACAAGGAATAAGTACAAGTCTTGAAGAAATAATACACATCTAATAACAAAACTTATGGAACTTTTTGACAGAATTAGAACATCTTCTAGGGAATTCGGGATTTAGAGTCCACAAACCCTGTAACTTGTTTGATTATTGATTGAGGCGAAATCCTAGGTGAAAACAACCAACCAGAAACGATAGAGGCCATCTCGCAGCCTTGAGCCTTTTTAAGCTTCAATACCTCAAAATATGCTTAAGCATATTCTCTAGTTCCCGATTGGAGCCAAATAAGCCTCGATTTCTTCAATAAACAAAGAATTGAAAACTCGAATTCCTCCTTGTAATAAACTCAAGTAGTAAAGAAACCTAAATTATCCCAGCTTCTAGTTCATAAAAAGTTTAGTATAAAGGAAGAAACAAGTTCGGGGGAATAATATTTCCAAATTTCGATGCATGGGTCAAGAAGTAAAGAAGGTGGTTAGTGAAATAAGGAATAAGTTTTGGTCTCAGGCCTATTTCCTTGAACAATTAAGCTCAGAGGGGGTGTTTTAACACCTAGCACCCTAATGCCAACTGTATGGGAGTTGCTACCTCAAAGTTCTATATAATAGAAAGCCTAGTTAAGACAAAACATCAGACCATTCCAAATCTTAGAGAAATATAAGCAAAGGAGTTAAAGAACAAAGGAATCATCAATCAAGTATATATGGAAGTTGAAATCTATAAAAGAATTCAAAAAAGAGGAATCGTTAAGATTAAGGAGAATCGAAGAACAAAGAAGAAAAGGAAGAAAATTAGAGGCAACAATGTAGAGACAAGATGGAAACTGGTAAATTTACAACCTAAATTTTTCCATTATCTACCCACTACTCTTAAGCCCAAAATTACAAGCCTGAAAGCACCATTGATTTTGGAAGGTTGAATTTACCTACATTAATGGAGAGAGATCAATATGAAAACAAGCATATGGGACTTGATACCGCCTAAGAAAACTCCTGTAAGATTAACTTAATTCAACATAAAGATGAAAAGGATTGATGACCTGCACACACACACAAAACAAGACTTGTTAAATAAACTGTTTAAATACATTAGTTTATCAAGAAATTTTTGTAATAGAAGTACACTATGCTCGTTTCAGATCAAAACCGGAATTCTTGAAATAATAAGATATCTTTTAATTCCAAATTAGAAGGGTAGAATGAGAAAGACTGTGGAATAATTCAGAAAAATGTCCTTAAAAATTTTCTAAGTTTATTTGTTTGAGGACAAACAATTCTTTCTTTTCTTTGCTTGGGGACAAGCAAAATTTTAAGTTTGGGGAATTTGATGAGTCCAAAACTCATTAGATTTTTAATCCATTTTTCTGGAGTTTATAATGAGAATAATGATGAATTGGTTCGTAGAACCGATAATTGACTCAAATTCCAATTCTGCGTGAGTAATACAATATAAAATCAAATTTTAGCAAAATCATAAGAAATCAGCTGGCAGCTAGACCGTCAAAATCAAATTCTAAGTCGCGACAGGAAGCGCAGTTTCCAGCAATTTCAAGTCACGACATCAACAAATTTGGCTTTGAAGAAGAAACTAAAGAATGAACAAGTGAAGTCGTGACTTGAAGAAAGAAGAGACAAAGAATGACTTGGTCGAGATTAAAAAGAAGCAACAAACGAAGAGGTTATGTCGCGACATCATTGCGATGTCGCGACACCAAAAGGAGATAAATGATGTCGCAATACCACCATAAGGTCGCGACAAGGATCTGTCAACAAAGCCACAAGAACAGCCTTCACAAGTAATAGAAGTCGCGACAAAAGATTTTCAAGAGACTGAACATAGAGGTCGCGACAGTTAGAAGAGATAGCGACATCAACACTGAATCAGAAGATGTCGCGACGTCATTCAACGGTCGCGACATCAGTTACAAGGAAAGAAGGTCGCGACATCATTTAGCGGTCGCGACATCTGATCCAAGGCAAGCAAAGGAAAGTCGTGGACCAGATAAAAGCTCGCGAATTGCATTCCAATGTAAAACGTGTCGCGGACGTATAATTGAAGTCGCGACATCAAACAACTCATGTTAACATTGAAGTCGCTGACAAGAAAGGTCGCGACCTCAAAACAACTCACATGCAGATAAGAGAAGTCGCGACAAGAAAGAGAGGTCGCGACATCAAGTCAAGGTCGCGACAAACAAATGGAGTCGCGACATGAACAAACAAATGGGCTAGTTATTTTGAAACCCACAAGGAAGTGCATCGAAGTTAGGGCCCAACTCAGAACCCTATAAATAAGCAGCTGCTATAAAAGGAAAGGGTACCATGCTCAAACGAAGTCTCGTATCGGCGCTCAGGTATTTTAATTTTCGCTTTTCTTTTTTTTCTGCTATTTTATTGTATTAGAGTAGATTGTTATTTCATTCAATTTCCTGATCCGGATGTTAGTTGTTGCTGAAGTCAGTTTAATGCGTAATGTTATTTTCAAATTATTGCCTAGTTCGCTTGAAGTCCAAAAATTTTGGAATTAACCTGGGCCGGATTTTCGTAGTTCGATCGTGGAGCTACCGTTAGTGTAATGAAGTCATTTAGAAAACTCCAAATTTTCGTTGAATTTATCACAGAATTTATCTTTCTCCCGCATAAATTTATCGAGCTCATCAACTTCGCCTTGAACTGCCAGCTGGTTTTGTTAATTTTGTATCTAATCCAAATATCGTTGTCCTATACCGTATTAGGATTGCTTCATGCTCTCGATTTCCAGAGGCCCTCTCGAGTGACGCAGAAGGCATTCCCTGAGAGTACTGGAACAATTTCTGGCGGTATGCGAACCTAATATCGGGATCTATCGGCTCTCGTGAATTTTAATCGATAAATCTTCTTCTCACTTGAAACCCAGAATGAGTTGAATGACTTATCAATTTAAATGAGCAGTAGAGTTCGCCGATTCGGCAAGAAGTTCCAACTCGTGTTAGCAAGGATCTAATCAAGGAAAGAATCAATCGTCTAATTTTGAGGATGAGAAACTAGTATAGTAAACCCATGCTTAAAGCCTATGTCTTAGGAGCTAAGGTTTACGCCCATGTTCTGGGTATGAAGTAGCTGAAAAGAAAAATACCTTAATAAGGCAACTCGACAAAGTAGTTATCTAATCCTCTGCCTTCTAAAGAAACAGTGGAAGATTAGATGATGAAATGTGTCGCTATGAGAAATCCACATGGCATTACCATCTTCTTTTGACTCCGATTCTAAATCGAGGTTCATGAAGCAAAGTTACGAGTGTCTAAGAATTGATAAGCTACACAAATGATTTTCACGCATCCCTTTAAAAAGCTAATCGACCATCTATATTTCTTTAATTTTTTTATTTTAGTTTAAGCATTATTTCATTTTGTTCTTAGTTTACATATATCTTTATTCTTTTTATTATTTAAAGGTTGCATAGGAATTTATCAATCGTCATCATAGTTCAAATAGTATGTAGCTGGTGCAGTCGTAGAAGATTGAGAATTTCGAGATCTCTCGTGAGATCGATATCTCGGACTTAAATCCAATTTTATTACTTGTCTGACTTGTACACTTGCAGAATCATGGATCAAAAACCAGAAGAAATTCAATTACTTCATGAAACCGTTTTTGAATCAAGATAATTGCAAAGAAATATAACAAACAAGTTTCATGGTACATATCAGGATTAGACAATACGTCCCGGGTAATAACGTTATAAATTTGTGTTTATGTTTTGATCCATCACTCACACTTACATAGTGGGAGAATTAGACACGAACACCGCCTCCTCGGCACCTACACGAATAAACACCCGTGATAAGCATAAAGCTTAGTGAGGATCCTTACGCATGAATGACCACTAACCATGATCATCACATTCTAATACTCATACAACTTTCTATGCATGTATATATATAATCTTATAAACTTGTAAGTTACAATAATCCATGAACTTACCACAATTAGATAATTTAATTCATTATGTTAATCTCATGTGTTATGCTAACTTCATGTGCTTTGTCTATCGAATTCCATATCATTTTAGTCATAGTATTAATGACTATTCATGTATTTTATATTTCTATTATATATTACAAATTACTTTCTATGTTTATGATTCATGTCTCATTTATCCATATCTCTTCATCTCTTTTTACATGTGTCATGCCTGCATTTTCCAAAGAAGTGGATACAGGAAAGGATTGTATGTACCCAAGGGTACTATCACTGTACACGATAGTGATCTCTATTTGTACTGTACTATATGACCCAAACGAGGTCACTGTAATGACCTAAACAGGGCTAACTATATCTATATGCTGCAACAACTGAATCCCTAATAGGCATGCTCATCTATCCATCCACCGTCATAAAGTTAGCATAATCAATGATACATTTTCAAGATATCCCACATACATGAATAACTATTGTTATCATGTATGCATATGAATAACTATACATGTATTCTCTTTTCTTCACATGGCTGGAATTCATGTCTTTTATTATGCCATTCTATTTATTCCATATTATTTAGCATTAAATCATATAACTTTTAGGTCAATTTCTTTATCTCACTTAGCTAAGTTATACCTTAGGGACTTATTATCATACAAAACCATTCCAATAATACTTTGAGAGTATATAAAAGCACATTTAAATGTCTCAAAACCCATAGGAGAGGACATGAAACTTTTCTTTCCCAAAATGTGGTTCGACTTCCCTTAATTTCTGGGTACAATGAGTTCGAAATCTCAACATATTTCCTTCAAGCACTTTGTTCCTCTATGAATCTATTTTACTTAGAAATTGGAATCACCCCATTTGAATCATTCAAACTCAAGTTATGGCATTTTAATGCTAAACTGGTATGTTTGCCCGGTTTACACTAGTACCCGATTGTGAGACCCGATTTTAGAGATCTTAACTCCATAATTTGACACTGGTTCCTTCTACTTATGTGAAACTATGGTGTTAAGGGTTCCTCTCCAATTAGAATCATCTAATTTGGAGTACCAAAACTCAAGATGTGTTCTAAACAACCAAAACTTCTCTGTTTTCAAAAACAGAACCCGTAACTGGTCTTTAGACCCAAATTCAAGGGTCTTAAAGTCATACTAATACTTTAGGCTCTTATTAGAAAATGTAGTCACAAGTCTTAGGTTTCCTCTCCAACTAAAATTTCCAAAATCGAGCACCTCTAGGTGTTATGGCCAAATGTCATCTAGGTTTTGGGAAAATTTCGACAAAGATCTCCCAAACCTTAACATTTCCTTTATACAAAACTCCTCAATTGAGGACAACAAACCAAATAACAATTACTAACAACACAAACCACAAAGAATTGATCTTCAAAGGAGTCCCATACCTTGATTCCTTCTCTTCTAACTTGCCTTTTTTTTTTCTCTTCCTTCTCTTTGCTTTCTTCTACTTCTCTTCTTCTCTTCTCTTTTTCTCTCTTTAGCAAGTAGAACCCAAGACAAAGGAGAAGAGAAACCCACAATTTCTAGTTGCCAAAAACAAGAAAAATCTTCCTTTCTTCTTACTTGTACAAAGATAGCCAAGAAATGGAGTAAAATCACCAAGGATGGCTTCCTCTTCTTCAAACCCGTAAACACTAGTTTCTCCAGAGCCAAAATGAAGAACTCCTCTCAATCAATAGACCAAATTTGGTATTATCCTTATTTTCTTTACAAGGCCATGTTTTGCTCTAAAGCATTTAACTTGGTATCAATAGACACATGTCTCTCTCTTATTTGTTCACTTCTCTTTTATTATTTGGTCCTTCAAGACTAAACAAACCACTTACTACCTCTAACATTCACCATTACTCTTCTAAAAGAATCCCATCTAAGTCCTCACTTAGCCAATTACCATATTATCCTTTTTTTTCTTTAATAATTCCGATTATGCCCTTTTTCACACTTAACCCGGAAATTTCCGAAAAACACAATTTGACTTCCGTTTTACTTTAAACATGCCATAAAGTTATTAGGGTATAATTTGGGTGTTACACCTGCTTTGATCTTCCTTGGACTCGGATGGCTTCTTCCTAGGCAGCTTATTTCCCTCGGTTGACTGGTTTGTATTCATGACTGTCTAGGTCGTTGCACGAATATTGTCCTCCAGTACTGAGTACCTATCACTTCACCTATATACCTTCCTATCACACGGGCGAAGCGAAAGATAAGGACTGGAAGAAAGGAGTAGATGGCCCAAAGCTTCTCCTAAAGTTTTGAGGATACATCTATGCTATACAACTCTATCTCTGAATCCATTCGTCAACCTCCTTGTGAGTCTCAAATCGACTATTCTTCCTACTGAGAATAAATCAGAAGGAGCCGATGTTCCTCTTTGTCGTGATCGAATAAAGATACCGCAATACCGTCGATGCCCATAGTTCATTGAATCCAGTCTATCGAAGAGGTGAGCTTAGAACCAGCTAACGCAAGCCCCCACAAGCTAGCCGGGAACACTTTACACAACAGACGGTCATTGCCGACATTTAGGATCATCGCCTAATTATAATGGAGCATGTGATCATAAGGGTTAGCATAACCATCGAACGTGGCAAAAGCTACTATGACAAACCCATGAGGTGGCTCATAATCAAGGATGTGTCACTTAAAGAGAGCATGTCACCGTCTGCAGAAATTAAGGCATGAGGCATGTAGAACGCAGTCTCGCACCAAAGGTGATGTACAACGATACTGCGGCATCATACCTGTGAAATACAGGCATCATGCCTTTAGGTAACACCTACACGTCCCAAGGGCCTGAACCGCTGGTCTCCACCTCACTTGTCTCCCTCCCGCCCTACTGAGACGCCACTAATGACTCTGCCAAGGCAGGCCATGTGCTCACACATTCCTCGTCTGCGCCTCCCGAGCATTCTCATAGTGAGAGACTCCAAAGACTCCGGGAACTTCCCCGAGGACAACTCATCATCTATCGTACCACGATCACAAGGATAATAGGTTCGCTTTGTGGAGTGATCTGATGTTATCTCAACCTCCATCTTGTACATCTTTTCCAAGATCGCGGCTTTTCTCTATCTGGGCTCGTAACTAGTCATTCTCCCATTATAAGCGTTCGACGTGGCCTTGCAACTCCTTCATTTGTCTTGCTTGCTCATCCTATTTCCTCTCCATCTTCTGACGCCAATGGAGGAATTAATCTTCTGGCGATTGGATCAACGGATTGGTTGACATTGCAACTGCTTCGGGCAAATCGGATGTGGAAGGGGGAATCGTCAGAGTTCCCGGTGATGGAGGGCTACTAGACAATCATTGAAGCCAAGCCCTCGCAGCCTATAGACGAGACTTTCTGTTCGATTCCCACAAACTGAGCCAATTGTTGTTACCTTGATCGTCTAAACCTCTAGGCATCAATAGTGCAATATGAACCTACAAAAGGGTGATCCGACGATGGTGGGTCAGCCGCCTCTCTGATGATTAAGTCAACAAAAGATGGAGAAGAAAAGATAAAACCACATTTTCTAGAATCGGCTAATTTCCTCAGGGGATCTTTCCCGATTTATAGAAATTGGTTCACAAATCTCTCCTTAATTTTAGGAAAGAAAATCTCTTAATCTTAGGGATAAAACCTCTTCTTCCATATCAAGGATTAATCTTTTCGGGAAATAAGAGATTTGGAATCTGGGAAATCCACTAATAAATATCTTTTGTGTATTTTTCTCCTTTATATACTTATCCATAACAAACTTCCCATAAATCCAAAGAAGATGGGCCGATCAGGACTTAAAGTTCTGCATCGCCGCCTGAGCTAGCATATGGGAAGACATTTTGCCTCTTTAGGATTCTCCATTTAAAGGCCCCATGGTTTTAATATGGTAAGTGGGCTTCGATCGCCATTAACGCGCTGACCTACCAAATAAAGCCCCTGTACCATCAATGTTTTACCTAAAGCCACGATACCTATAAGCATGTCGTCGGTCATAAGTAATCTGCCAGAGCTTGTACATTCTCAATTGAGACAAAGAAACCCCACTCCCTCCTCATTCCCATTTCGTCTCATCCTCGTCCACCCATTATACCATTTATGTTCATGTTTTGTTTTGTTTTTGTTTTCTTTGAAAACGATGGGTTACCTAATAACATGACCTAAGAGGTTGATTTTTGAAATATTTGGTTAAAAGACATAATCCAATAATCCAAAATTTGTGAATTTAATATTCTCTATGTTTTTCTTTTCAAGAAAATAATGAAGGCATTCTTGTCAAAAGCATACAAAAATTTGATATAGGGTCAAATTTCCAAAATTGAGTTTTCAAAAGGTCTTTTAATTGATAGTTTAAAAAAAATGGTCTTTTAATCAAGAATTCTTTTTTTTTTTTTCAAATTTAGGGCATATTTCGTTTTTTGAAAACTATCCTTGAAAACAATTTTAGAAAAAACAAAGAACACCATATTGAGAACTAAATTAATTTATTTAGTAATTTTTAAGCTTATGTAATTTTTAAAAACATGTGTCTAATTATATCTAGCTACCCAAACTGCTTATTCCCAATTAATTATAGTAGTAAATTGAAGTTCTCTTGCCCTTGAGGCTCGGCTTAAGTAGTAAAAAGGTGGGATGAGCATCCGAGAGAACCTAGGATCGAATCAAAACAGAGTATTACAACATATTATGGAAAGTGAATAGATATAAAAAAAAAAAGTTCTCTTAAATTATCAAAGTGAATTGATGTCAAACTCAATTCTTTCAATAATGCATGGCCATCATATCATGGCATATCTTCATTCAGTTCTTCAACTTCATAAGATCTATCCTACTTTTACCTTCATATTTTTAAGCTTAAGACAAATTCAAATACTCCTCCCCGCTGGCAATATATATCATAAAGACTCATTCTCCTTTATAAGCTCCGTAATGAACCAATTGTCCCAAAGACTTGGCGAATGGAATGGGCTGATTGGCAACGCCCTCTCCGGGTTCACCACCACTCTATGCTTTATGCTCTTGTATTCCCCATTGCTCATTATCTGCTCCTCGCAAATAGAATCAAAAAGTCATTTTATTTGTATAATACTTGTTAAATACTCATGTTTCTTAATACTCTCCCTCACGTGCTACCTCATACACAGGACACAAATGGGGATTCAATCGCCCACCGAGCCATCCGTCCCGACAGATCGGGCTTATGTATAGTGCTCCTTAGAGGGAGGTTGGTGAGTACAATGATAAGGTGTAAGCCAGCAAAATGAGTTTTAAAGAGCCTACCCAGGGCTGCCCCCTGCTCAAAGACTCGGCATATAGATTTTCGCCCCGTACAGAGACTCGTTTTTCTATAAAGAATATCGGGTTCGCTTCTGTTCTCTTGAATAAAGCTGCACTTACTAACACATCAAAAACAACTATGTAGCGCCTCACCCGTCCCAGGCTAGCTAGAATCGTGGTCTTCGATGAGATATTACTTTATCGCCGCAAAGTGCCCCACACCCATTCCAAGATGTCATGCCCCTCACTCTGCCTGGCAAAGATAAAATATGCGACACCTACATTGTGACCTCTTAACCCGCTTTTCAGACATTAGTGGGCCCATTTCATTTTTAAAACCATAAGGAAATAAAAATTCTAATACCACCACCGTAGTAGTGTTTAAACTGTCCTGTACATATTCCTGAGTCCCTTGTACTTGTACTTATACAAATTTCACTATTACCAAAACTTACATTTACATTACAAAAAATAAAAAATAAAAAACCTACATTAGGTGGGCTCCTATTGCTGTGTGTTAGCCGTGGCAGATGCGGAATGCCTCGGATGTCCTCTTCAGTACCTATACTGATGAAACACCCGTGCAAAGCTTATAGATTAATGGGAAACAAATATCAAATATGACCACTTGGAGTGGTCCACACTTACAGGATACATATGACATAATTTCATATCTCCCATAGGAGTTCAAAACAGAGATCTTGTACAGAAGGTACCCTTAGGTACATTACAGAATATAATTGATTTCTTATGCTTTCTTCTTGTTCAATTTTCAGATTCTCGTCATATAAATGTTTGCATATGTCATATTATTCGGAGGAACAACATATAAGTATATGCCTGCATAGACCGGTAACAATGAATGAGAGGGACGTAATACAACAAAATTCAAGGTACAAGATTTAACGTAACGCGGTTTCCGGCTTCACATACCGTAAGTGTTGCGAAGACCAGCGTGAGTGTCGGCACCGACGAGACGTGCTTGCCCACGAATGGCGTCAGAGCACTAGCAAGAGTGCCGGGCACCGCTCGACGCAAGCTCGCCACGCGAACCGTGTAAAATGTCGTAGCACTAGTGGGGAGCGTCAAAGCATTGATCGTAGATGTGTCTCGCCCACGTAATGTATGTCGGTGAAGATCACAGAGGCCACTGACCGACACAGACGTGTCCGCCATAGCATTAGCAAGAGTGTTGAAGCACTGATCAAAGATGCCTATTTATTCAATATTCGGTCTTAAGAAAACATACGATTATGTGTTTCAGAACTCGTTATATAATTCTTAATCCCATTAGCAAATGAGGGCAAGAAACAATGTTTGCCCAACAACCCTTTCATTCTGAATTAACTGAGAACACGACAAAAAACAAATAGGTAGTACCCAAGACTAACTTTCGCATTTGTACTTAACCCTTTCGACCTTTGGGGCCTTTAAGCACCTGGGGACTACCTTTCGCATTCTGCATTCTTAACATTATCCAGCCTTAAATCACTTTCAGCACCTAAGATCAAATTTTCAATCGGTAATTAATACTCCTCTAAACTGAAAACAACTTTAAGTACCCAGATTCTCAACTTAAGACCAAAGACTCACCCTCTTCTAGGCTAAAACAACACCGAAATGCAGACTCACCGCGATTTTATTAAATGGCCGCTTCTAAACATTTTCACCGAAAATCTTCCAACCAAAACTATCTCATCTCAAAACCAACCACAAAACCAAACTAAAACCAACATAAATCACTTTTATACAGAGATAGGGTTCTTCAAACCCCAAACATAGGCAAAGAAAGAGGTAGGAGGGTTTCCTAACCAACAAAACCATACAAATAGGTTCCATACTTACAAATACAAGAGTTCCAAACAAAAGAGATGTTCCAAACCTGAATTTTCTTCTTCTCTTCTTCCTTCTTCCTTCTTCTTCTTCTCTTATTCCTTTCTCTCTTTCTCCCCTGTAAAGCCCTAACCTTCCAAAGCAAAAATGAGATATTCTAAGACCTTGTTTGGTCTTAACCCATTTTAGCCTAACTTTCTAATTTTTTTTCCATTTGGTCCTTCCCTTTCAATCTATTTGCAAATCTAACTTATCATATTTCCACTTTATCATAAAATCTTTTCATCTTATGTCACTTGGGTCCTTAATTAGAAAAATGCTAATTTACCCTTAGTACTTCAGTTTCCGGAAAATACCAATTTTACTTTTCTTATACTACAAAATTGCAATAAAACTACTATGGTCAAATTCGGGGTGTTACACAGTCGGCCCGCTAGGCTCCCCCTTTAGGGTGGAAAAAAATGACTTCAAACGATCTATGAAGCGAGATATGAACCACCCTAGGGCAGCCAACCGGCCAGTCAATTGTTGTACTCCTTTTCTAAAAGTGGGGGTCTAGGACTCCATTATGGCCTTGAGCTGGATAGGATTAGCCTCTATCCCCCTCTATGTTACCATAAACCCGTGGATTTGGTCTGAGCTGACCTCGAATGTGCGCATTTCAAAAGGGTTAAGTTTCATGTTGTGTCTTCTCAACAGCTCGAAGGTTTCTTTTGAAAATGCATTGTGTGGTCGGGGCGTTCTTTGGATTTTACGAGCATATCATCGATATAAACCTCCATAGATTAACCTATCAGAGGTCGGAATACCCTGGTCACCATTCTTTGATAAGTTGCCCCTACGTTTCTGAGGCCAAACAAAATTACGTTGTAGTAGTACAACCCGTGGGGTATGATGAAGGTTGTTTTCTTTGGGTCAAGCGGGTGCATAGGAATTTGGTGACATCCGGAGAGGGCGTCCAGAAATGACATAATGCCGCGTACGGGCCGCCAAGGCCCATAACTGACCGATCTCACGGAAGGGAAACCTGTCCTTTGGACATGCTTCGTTGAGATTAGTATAGTCTACACACACACGCCACTTACCACCCTTTTTTGGTACCACTACCACATTGGCCAACCATTCGAGATACTTCACCTCCCTTATAAACCCTACCGCAGAAGATCGCGCAGACTTCCGTCTCGAATTATCCGATGTCGGCCCGGTGGAACTGCCTCACCGCTTTACCGGTTTCATAAGAACGCTCAATTTATGAGAAGCCATCGCTGAATTATCCTAATCATATTAGAGGTTCCGTGAAAACACATCAATGCTGTGCTACAGCCAGTCAGAATCGTGGATCTTTCTTCATCGTCGAGTAAAGATTTGATATAGGTAAATTTCTCGCCAAATTCAACCTTAATTTTTCTAAGAGTCCACGCCAATGGATCATTTTCTTCCGCCTTGATTTAAGTGGCATATTGTGATTTCTATGTGGGTGTAAGATCGTCCAAGGGAGCCTATCTTAATCGCACCCTTCGTTCGTAGGTCACCGACAAAGAGCTGTCAGGTAGCCACCGCTACTTAAAGATCGACCGCCTTTACCATTGCCAACAACTACCATTTGGTGATATGTCGACGGCATAACCTTCAGGAGTGCAGCCGTCCACCCACTATGGCATTATATACCCTGCCTCGGACGACCGAGAGAACAAAACCCACCGACCGACCGGGGCCTGCCATTGTGGAATGGACATCTCCCAACGTGGTCAGGCCGCCTGCTGAAGATGTGAGGATCTGGGCCGATCGAATTTAGTATGTCAAGAGAAAACTTCATCTGTGTGAAGGCTGGGAGATGCAGCAAGTTTGCCGCACTGCCTGGATCCACCAACACCCTATGCACATCAAAACCATTAATACAGAGGGTGAGTACTAGTGCATCATAATGAGGTATGTTCACCTTGTCGTTAATCGAGCAAAGGATATGGGGTCATCACCGCTCGCTCTCGCCGCTTTGTATGGACGACATTCACCCTAGACTTAACCATAGCAACCTTGACAAGTTTCTTCTACTGGCGCTTTAACTAATACTGATCATCTATCGGGCTGCCTAGTATATAGTTTATACTGTCCAGTTCCCGCTGACGACCGGCCAATGCAATTCCCATGGATAGGCCGCCCGACCCACCCCCCCGCTCGACATCCCCGAGGCACATCTCGGAGGTGTCCCCGCTCTGATTAGCTTACCAGGAACTTTAGACTCTAGCATCGATTGGTTTCATGTCCATGGTCCTTGTGATAATCGCATCGCAAGGATTTATTTCTCTGAGCCGAGGATGCCTGGATAGGCACGAGCCATTTGAAATCTGGTAGGTCGCGAATGAGGGGAAACAATATTTCATATGAGATTTCCAAGGGAGTGAATCGCGGGCTCTCTCGGGACTAATCTCGTGGTCGCTTGGCTCGCTCTAAATTTCATTGACGCTAAAGAGCTTTTTCCCATTGACTTATCTTTTCGACCGGGCCGACGTGATCACACTGCTGTTGTTGCTCGGATATTATCTTCCAATGTTGGGTACCTGTCTGTCCGCCTGTATAACTCTTCCATTGTTGCTGGCGAGTCTAGAGATAGCGAGTGGAAGAAGGGGGTTGTCAACCCAGTTTCTTGGCTTCAAGTGACTACGTCCTGTCAGAATTCCTATTTGCTGGAATCTGGCCATTTGAATCTCCCTTGTGTGAAGTCCCGTATAGATTCCTCTTCGTGCTTTAAAATATTTTGTAAGGAATTAATGTTTCTTTTCTGACGCACTAAGCACAAGTGTTGCGAAATAAATACTCCCCAAAGTTTGTTAAACGAGTTAATTGAGCTTCGAGGGA
The DNA here is from genome assembly GCA_016808115.1 of Tetrastigma voinierianum. Lineage (NCBI taxonomy): Eukaryota > Viridiplantae > Streptophyta > Magnoliopsida > Vitales > Vitaceae > Tetrastigma > Tetrastigma voinierianum. The sequence goes on along the minus strand of JAEQBH010000315.1, from coordinate 469,204 downwards.
GCTTATGAAACTGTGTTAAGCAGGTCACAGAGGTCGAGAAAACTTTGCATATCAAGGCCGTTTATCCTCATTCAAAGTCATTGCTTGGTGATAATGGAGCATGTGGTCATATGGGTCAATAGAACTGTCAAACATAGTGAACGTTGGAATGACAAACCCACAGGGCGACTCATAGTCGAGGATGTGTCGACCTAGAGAGGAGGAGAACATGTCGTTGGGACTTCGAATAATTTCTACAAGTGGCATATAAGGTGTTGGTGTCGCACCGAAGGCGGGATAAACTGAGGGCATGATTGACACCACACCCATGGGTAATGCATATGAGTTTTCGGGCGCAGCGTTGGGACTTCGAATCATTGCTACAGGTGGCCTATTTCTCTTCTTGCCAGGCGGAGTAGGTCGTTATCAATGTTGTTGAATGCAAGAAGGTGCAAGTGTCTCTAGTGCAGGCTGGCCTAGTTGCTTTTTACCGGGGAGGGTTTCGCGGACTTGCTCGAGGATAACTCATATCCGCCAGTATCTGGTGTCGCTAGTGGTCAACGAAGCTTATTTCCTGTCGCGCATACGGTACTCTTTGCTCGCTCGCCATTCGCGGAGTCTCCTTCGTCAAGATTGCGTCTTTTCTCTACCTGGGCCCGGAGATGATTGTTTTCACATTGTAGGTGCTCAATGCGATCTTGCAATTCCCTCATCTACCTTGCTTGTTCCTCCTGCTTCTTCTCTATATCTTGACGCCAATGCAGGAATTGGTCTTCGAGATCAATCACCTGGATTGCCGATATCAGAATCAGGCCAAATTAGATGCGGGGAAGGGAAATCAGCCAGAGCTACCGTGGCGACGTTATTCGAAGCCATCGTGGAGCTAAGTTTCACGGCTATAAATGAGACTTTTGTTCGATTCCCATGCATGCTGCCAATTGTCGGTACCTAGTTTGCTTGTCCTCCAAGGTATCAGCGGATCAATGTATACTTGCAAAATGAAGGGGGTCTGGCGATGATGTGCCGACCGCCTCTTCGATGCTTAAGTCAGCAAAATGATGGAGAAGAAGGAGAATGAAGTTCAACAGTTAGGGTTATGTAGATGGAATTGCATACCTTTCCCTCGTTGGGGAGTTCTTGTTTTACACTTGAATTTGTCTTTGATTTTAGGAAATATAATCTCATGATTTTGGTGATGAGATCTCCCTTTCCTTATCAAAGACCAATTCTCCTTGATTTTTGGAAGGATAATCTCATGATTTTGGAAATAAAATATCTCCTTATCAAAGACCAATTCTCCCTTGTTAGGGGTCGATGTTTTTTAGGCATATCATATTTGGATGCTGGGATATTCGTAGATAAACATCTTATGCGTAATTTCTTCTTTAACATATTTATTTTTGCCTAACCACTCATATGTAGGATACCGACCGGGGATTCCGTGACCTCGTGACGTTCTGTGATCAGACCGCCTAACAAATTCCCATGTGGTTTTAATATATCGGTCAGACGTAATCGCTTTTATGTGGCTGGCCATGCAATAAGCCTACACAAACGTTGGACCTATTGATTAATGGATCTGGACCGAAAGGTCATAGTACTCACATGCAGTCAAACCTCTTTGTCACATCACCTCCGTATACATTTCCTTTATTATAATTCATTATTATTTTCTATTAACCGGGTCAACCACAAAAAGATTCCCCCTACCAATAAACTAATTCATTACTTAACTATCAAACTTTAAAAAAAAAAAAAAACCATCAAAAAAGTTCTAAGATCATTGTTTGTCATATCCTATAACCCATCCTAAGGGTACTAGAGTAATTTCACATTTTAAAGCCAAAGGTTGAAAGTAAAAACGATATAAATATTTTATCTTGTAGTCGGAATTTACCTCCAAAAGTAGTAAACAAAATTATATAATCCTCAAATCTCATCTTTCTATTATTTTCTTTTTCAATAAAATGGTTTTTTTACACAGATTTGAATTTTTAATTTGTTTTTTCATGATTTTATCGTCAATTTGTTGTGACGTGTGGTACTGTGGTTGTTTTGTTTTGACACGATAATTGGTTTTTAGTCATCTTGTTGCGACATTTATTAATGTATGTGAAATTTAAATGACAAAACATATTTGATCAGAAAGAAACAAAAAATCAAATCATAGTCATCTATATGCTGCAAAATTGGGGTCATATATATCCTAGTCATTATTGAATTATCAAATATGTAGGCTTTGAAACAATTCATTATTAACCTGGATGTTACACCACCCTCTAAAGTTTTTAGAGGGTTTAATTTTGTGTTTCTATCGAATATATTACTAATTTGAATCAATAAAATTATCGCTTTTAAAAAACAATCGAAATAGACATTAATTCTAACTTTTAATCAATGTTCTAAAATAAAATTTTAAACAAAATAATAAATAATAAAAATAAACATATCTTACAAAATAAAAATATATGATAAAAATATTATAAAAACAATTATTTTATTATTATAAGAATAAAATAAGGAGAGAATAGTAATACAATATTAAAATAATAGGAAAATATTGGTTACTATTCACATCTCCAATTATAAAGAAGGAAATGGAGGATGATTGTACTGAATTTTTTTGGTGCAAATTTCAAAATATGGAGATAGAGTTGAAAATGGAGAATGGTTAGAGTTGCTCTAAATCATATAAGAAACTCGCATATATACATAGGAAACTCTTTCTTTATCATGAATTAGATAATTTATTCCAATCAAAGTTCACTAACTTAACATAGTTATCTAAAGCATTAGTTGGTCTAAGGCCTTGAGATTTAACACAATGATCACCAATTCAAGTCTCCTCAGAATCATTAAAGGTTTATCCGGTCATTAACTTCAGTACTTCGTGGGATTAGTCGATGTGCGGGATAGCTGACCATTATCTAAGCTTTTTAGTTCCCTAATTTCATATGATATAATTGTGCTTCCAACCCACACTCCCCGTGGTCGTGAAGGTGTCACAAATCGAGAACTATAAACCTATTAACTTATATACTCTAAATTACTATCCGAAAATATAAACTTACAAAAAATTTCATAGACATCCAATCGTAGTGGTATTTACATGTTGTCCCGTACATATATTATGAGTCTCATTTACTTCAGACTTTTATATATTTACACTGCCTAAAATCTTACATTTATATTTACAAAATCGAGTCAAACCTACATGTGGTGGACTCCTACAATTGTGTTGGCTCTGCTGTATGTAAAATATCACGAACGTCCTCTTCGGTACCTACACGGATAAACACCCATGTTAAGCTTTATAGCTTAGTGGGAATCCATAAATATGGACGACCACTATAACAATCATCACAATCCTTCACAACATTTTATTCATATTACATATTACTTCTCATATCAATATAATTCAATTACATATTGCATTTTATATCATTTTCATGTTTCACGCTTTTTATAAACATTCCAAAAATTTCATCTCATCTTATGTCATGCTTGCATATTCCAAAAAAGTGGATACAGGAAAAACTATATATACCCGAGGGTACTATCACTGTACGAGACAATGATCTCTATCTATATTGTACTATATGGCCCAAACTTGAAAGTCGCAGACTCCAAACTGGTCACGTGAATGACTCAATCCAGGGCCAATTATATCTATATGTTTTAAGATTCAGATCCCTAATGAAAAGACGCCTACTTATCCATCTAACCGAACATAAGCAAAGCAATCGCTTTGGCTGTTTTTATCCGAGTTAGAGATATCAGACTATTCATATATCATATACATGGATAATTACAATCACATGTATTCATATGGGATACTTACAGACCATTATTCCTTTATACTTGTGAGATGACTGTCACATTTATCACATCTTGCATGCTCATATTCTCAGGATTCATTTACTGTCTTACACGGATTCATATATCAAATAATATGCTTGTATTTCGCTCATGTGATCAGATTATATTAAACTATCATAATCATGCCAATGTACAATTTCATATAACAACCACTCTTATAATTTATATGCAATTTCATTTACTTACTTCAATTCCTTATACCGAAATATTCTCATTCAAAACCATCTTTCAAGATACCAGAAAACCATATAAGAGACATTAGGATGTTTTAAAGTTGTATAGTAAAAGACATGAAAATCATCTCCTAAAACAGGGTCCGGCTTCGCTTATTTTCTGGGTACAATGTGTTCGACATCTCAACATGCTTCCTTTAGGTCCATTATTCCTCTATAAATATATTTTATTCAGAAATTGGAATCACCCCATTTGAATCATCCCAACTCAAGTTATGTCATTTTAATGCCAAACTGGTATGTTTGCCCAATTAACACTAGTAACTGATTACGAGACCCGATTTGCTTAACTCCATCATTTGACACTGGTTCCTTGTACTCGGTTGAAGCTATGGTATTAAGGGTTCTTCTCCAATTGGAATCATCCAATTCGGAGCACTGAAACTCAAGATATGTCCTAAACAACTAGGATTACTCTATTTTCAAAACAGAACCAGAAATTTTCTACAAACAGAGCTCCACTTTGACGAATTTCTAGGTACAATGGGGTTTAAATTTCAATAAACTTCTTCCAAGGAAAATTTTCTCCTACAAGTCTAGTTTACCTAGAAATTGGAATCACTCAATTTGGATGAGTGAAACTCAACTTATGACCTAAACACCAAAACTGTACCAAAACAGAGGATAACATGGCAGCTTACCCATATTTTCACTTAAGTCTCAAAAACAGGGGAATTAGGGTCATGTTTGCTTCTTGGTACCTTCTATACTTTTGTAGGTTTACCTCTTAGGGTTCTTTCCAAACTGGAATCACTCAATTTGGATGACTAATGGCCAAAACAAAAACATGGGTTTTAGAACAATTTTGACAGCATCTCTCCTAAAACTCCAACATTTTCTTTATACAAAAATTCCTCAATTGATAACCACAACCAATCAATCAAAGTCCAAGCACAGCAAAACAACTCCCAAATTTGATTTAAGCCAACCCAAAATCACTTTTATACAAAGTTAGGGTTTTCCTAACTCAAACATAAACAAAGAAAGAGTTTGGAGAATTTCCAAACATATTCAACTTATACAAGTGTCCATACTTTCCATACAAGTGTTCCATACTTATAGTTTTCAAAGATCAAATGAGAGATTTCCATCAAAGGAGAGATTTCCATACCTTGATCTTCAAAGACTTACACCAAACTTCTCATTTTCTTTACTTCTTCTCTTGAACAAGGCTAGATCAAGAAATAGAGAGACACTTGGCCTTTCTTCTCCACAAGCGTAAATGCCCTAGCCCCAAAACCCAAATGAGAAAAATATCTCATTCAAGAGACCAAATGTGGTCTTATCCTCTTTTCATGTACAAGGCCTTTCCTCTTTTTGGCATTTCTCATTTTTTGTTTAACTTTCCTCTTTGTTGCATTTTAGTCCATCTTCCATATTTTAATTGCAAAACAACTTATTACAATTTCTAATTAAGCATATACTCTTCTTCATTTACTTAATTTTCGTATCCTTATCGCGACATTTTACTATTTTACCCTTAACTCTTGAATTAATTATGGGTTTTATCATTTTTCTCACTTAGCATTTAAATTCCAGAAAAATACACATTTACTTTTATTATACCCTAAACATGTTATAAAACTACTATGGCATAATTTGGGGTGTTATAACTCTCCCCCCCTTAAAAGAATTTGGTCCTCAAAATTATTACCTGAACTGAAGAGTTGAGGGTACTATGCCCTCATTGTCGATCCTGGTTTCCATGTTGCTTCTTCCATACTGTGGTGTTACCAAAGCACCTTTACCAGAGGGACTTGTTTATTCTCGCAACCGTTTAATTTCACGAGCGTAATAGCCTGCTCTTCTTCATCATAGGAGAAACTCGCGCACTCAGATTTTATACCAAGGTGATATGATTCATCTTAATGGTATTTCCAAAGCATAAACACATGGAACACATCATGCAACTTAGCTAACTCTAGAGGGAGGCTAACTAAGAGGGCCACCTAGTCCAATTTCTTTCTAAACTCATATGGACCAAATGAATCCCAGACTCTTCTTCCTCTCTTTCCAAATCCGGTATCTTCTCCAGATGATACTTTCAAGAATACTATCTCCAACTCTATATTCAATATCTTTCCTCTTCAAACTGATATGACTTTGTCAATCATCGGCACCCTTAACCTTGTCGAACCCGAATCAACGCTTGTATCTTTACTATGTCTAGGCTAATCACTTTATGCTCATTCAATTCTGTCCAACACAAGGGAGTTCTACATCTCCGACCATAAAAAGCCTCATATGGTGTCATGCCGATGCTTGATTGATAACTGTTGTTATAGGAAAATTCCATCAATGGAATATACCTATCCTAATCTTCCAAGAAATTTCACACATCCCAAGATATTCGGAAAGACTCAATCAACCTCCTCAGATCAGCCCATCTATCTACGGGTGGAATGTTGTACTGAAATTAAGCCAAGTTCCTAAGGCTAACTGTAATTCCTTCCAAAACCTCGATGTAAATCACGGATCTCTATCCGACACAATAGACAACGGCACACCATGCAATCACACAATCTTATCCACATATAACTCAGCTAGTCGATCCAAAGAATAGTCAATCCTGACTTGTAGCACCCTTCCGGCCCAACCTCGATCGAATCGATCCCGAATCCAGTTCCGGACGCTTCATTTAATTCTTTTATTTTTATTTTTTTTATTTTTTTCAAAAGTGTCAGAATCAATCTCCACCACTCAAATGGCGATTCAATCGGAGCCCTGCACTCTTACCATTTTCATTTATCTTATCAAAACATTTTATTTATGTCATTTCATTTCAGAATTTTCAATTACGTGGAAGCATTTCAAATGGTAGGCCCATAAACATTTACTTTTATACAATACGTTTACAAAATGGCATATCATGCCTTTGTAAATGATATACAAAACACTATTTCAAAGATTAACTATTTTGTTCACAAAATATCACTTGTTCAAAAGAAATGATATGCATATGACGGGGTATATAGTTATACTCCATAACTTTCTCTATGACTCTGCGCTTCTTGATCTTGCCTTCTTTCCTATTCACTCGAAAACTGTGCATAGATAAAAACTACACGCTAAGCATTTTCATGATTAGTGTGTCACGCCCGGAGGCACGAGAGACTGGACTGGGACTCTTTACCTGATTTATCAGACATTGGTGTGTCCAAGTCTTATAACTGTGTCAATATATCGTATACAAAAATACAAAATAAAACTACCACCGTAGTGGTGTTTATAGTGTCACATACATATAGTCCTGAGTCCCGTTTACATACAAAAACTATACATTTACATTTACCGATCAAAGCGTAGAACCTACAGTGATGAACTCCCTACTAGGTGCCGGGCCCGCACGCGGAAGATCACCGGTCTCCTCTCTTTCACTCACAATGCATTTAAAACCTCGCGCTGCTTTCTCTTTACGCTTAATGGGAAACATAGGTAATGCATATACACATTATAGTAAGCATATAACATAACAAATATCAGGATTTTCATGCATTCATATAATGAACTTATACAATTACTTATGTTTATACCAATATGCTTATTCCGATCTCGTGAGGACTCATGTGTTTGTACTTATAGCAACTTTATGCTTGTTCAGATCTCCCGTAGGAGTTACAGAGCTTATTCTTATTCAGAATTACCCGTAGGTATTACAGATCATAACGATACTCATTTGTTTACTCTTATTCATCATTCAGGTTAGTCTCATATCACTATGGGAATACCTAGACCAGTAATAATAAATGAGTCGCATGACAAAGACAATAAGTACCCAAGGTACTATATAGCATCGGCGCTATAGCACAAAGCAGAGTGCCGGCATTAATTAGAACGCGGTCTCGCCTAATGCATGGGCGTCGCAGCACCGCAGAGTGCCAAGCACCGATCGTAACGCGCCTGCCCACGAATATGTCATGAGCACTAGCAGGAGTGCGTAAGCAATCAATCGAACGTGTCGTGTCATTTCATACCCGGGTCTTGGGTGCATTCCTACGATTATACGCGTGTTCTCTCGTAGCTTATCATTTTATTCTTTTCTTCTATAATTCTCTACATCAAATCTACGTATATTGCTATTTTTTGGTTATATCTTATCTTTTCTTATCATTCCAACTGATTTTAACTAGTTTATTATGACATCAGTACAAAAATCAAATTTTCAGATGTGGATACTGAATTCCATTAAATAGCATATGGTTAGATTCTAGACTCAATGATCTTTCCATAGAGTCCAAGAACACCCAAAACGGAGTCCTAACGAAGGAGTTATGCACATTGTGCCGCGGAAGAAAATCGAAGAACTTGCAAAGACCGCAGTGAGCGTGCCAGCAGCCACTATCTTTTATCATTTTCGGACTTATTATAAGCTCAAGATTGTATCAAGCTATATATTGATGGATTCTAGACTCAAAGGGCTTTCCCTAGATTCCAAGAACACCAAAAATGGAGTTCGAACGAAGAAGTTATGGTCGTCCGAAGTTGGAGGGTTGACATTGTGTAGGGGCTACGCTATAGCGTGGAATCCCACGCAATAGCGTACCCAAGGATGCACCCAGCCACGCAACACGCCCCGGCGTGCCAGAGAGCTCCTTGGCAGCTCCGATACATGCCAGTTTTCAACCCGAAACCATCCCGGAATAGTCCTTAGACCACGGCGCACTAACATCCCCACTGAGCCATAATATGCCAGCAAACACGTGCACCAAAACCATCCTACAATCAATCCCAAATCACCCTAAAAGTAGGGAATAAAACCAAACTCATATCCATACAAATTCTACAATCCATCCTCAAAGATTCCATACTCTAACAAGTAATCACACTCTAACACCTCAAACCCTAGCTCAAGGAGGAATTCCCATATACAAGTCCACAAATCACACTCAACCCATAACCATCCATACCAACCATACATAAACTCTTAGTTTCCGCTACCAAAACCATACTAAAATCTAACAAAAGTTCATACAAAGCTATACAAAGTTCCATACACAAAACCAAAACCACCAATCAAAGAGGGAAGAACCTTGACCAAGGTGAAAACTTATACCCGCATATATTCTATATAAAACCAAGGATCCTTACAAATCTATTAATAATCCATACCAAACTCCAAATATCCATATACCTTTTGGCAAACTTTCTTCTTCTTCTTCTTCTCCTTTCCTCTCTTCTTGGCCTCACGTTGAGTTTCAATGTGAGACCAAAATGATATTTTTGGTCTCTTCTTTTATACTCAATTTTCCTTTTATTGCAATAAGGTCCTCCCCAACTCTTGACCATTTGCATTTCAATTTCCCATTATTTTATTTTGGCCTCTAATCTTATCAACTTATGACTTTTAAGTCCCTTTTGAAAATTTACAATTTTGTCCTTATGTCTTGGTACAAGTTCCGGGTTTCTCAATTTCCATGTTTCGCATTTAAATTATGAAAAATTCAATTTATGTTTCACAAAATACTCCTAAACACGTTGAAACGACTCAGTATATTTCGGGATGTTACATGCTGGTTCTATACGCTCTATTCCAATTTTCGCTTAACATGACATGCATTTATCATAAAACCATGCCTTTATATCAAACTATACTATGCTTACTTTACAAATCATTGATCATAGTTAAAATATGCATTTACATGCTTTAATTTACTTAACTCAAATCATGAGATTCAAACATATACTCCCAAGGATGTATTTAGTTTACAAATCCCATTTACACTCATCAAAGTTTGTTATTTCACTTTGTCTATACAATTCACATTCATGACGGATTCCATTCGGTGAATCTCGTCCTTTTTGTCATTCGGTAATGTGCTTGCACATTTAAAAATTTTGGTCTCCCATCATGATGGATGTCGATTGGTGCAATTCTACCATGTGGTCATTTAAATGTCACGTCATTCACGATATGCCGAATGGTGCATCCTACCAAATGGGACATTTAATACGTTATACACCACGGCGACGAATGTCGATTGCGCATCCCGCCATGTTGGTCGTTCAGTATATCGATTCAATTCAAGATGTCAAGAATTGACCAATTCGTTTACAATTTGATTAATCACTCACATGCAATTAATTGTCAAACATTTCAAATATCACATTTTCAAATCCATATGCACTTTCGTAATATCACTTCAAGGATATACTCACTCCATATACTCATTTCAGGTTTATTTAGTAATTACCAAACACTTGAAATATGAAAATAATTTCGATGAACAAAGAACTAACAATACTTGAATCAGAATAGAGGTCCGAAGAACTAACCGAAGTCAAGTCTGGGCCTTTGCTTCCTCTTCTATTCCTGCCAGTTAGTGATCCCTCACCCATCCCTAGTCAATAACAATTACGCCACTCTTAGTGGATAAACAATTATTACACATATTTAGTGAATGACAATTAGTCTTCGTTAACAGTTTTGGGTTAAGACACTAAGTCTACCCAAAGACGAACTTGCCAAGGTAAGGCTTCGCTTCACCTCGGTGGCGAGGTACAATACGTTTTTCATTTAGTTTTATCCTTATTTGAACCCCCATTAATCATTTATTAGGGTCCTTAAACTATCGTTGTACGAATACAAGGTGTTTGGAAACAAAATCCAAAATTGCTCCTCAAGCAGAATAGTATCTATGCCAACGTAGCACTACTACATCGCGGCGTAGGTCATCGCAAGATAGCTTTGCTTACACCTCGTACTCGAGGGGTTATTTTGGCACCTCGGCCTCGCCATGCGTAGGGTATCCCATGCCTTGGCGTAGGGTCTAATGCTGGCTGGGTTCCTACGCTACAAAGATAGGAGCCCGATTTTTGCCTGCATTTTCCAACTTTTCTCCTCCTTTGCCATTTCCAAAACCTCAAAACTTAAAAACAAAGCATGGGAATCACTCCCAATAACATTCTAATATCATTCTAAATCAATCATGAGCAAAACCCATGGATGGATTAGGGTTTTTCTAACCCAAACATCAAATACAACTTTCTAGGGTTTTGGTTTTTACCTTGAAATCTCTTGTCCTTTGAAGCCCTAGCTTTCTTCTTCAATAATCTTGAAAAATCTTGCACAAACATGAAGAGATTCACACCAATCTCATACTATTTCCAAAGCCTTAGCTTTTTCTCCTCTCCCACTCTCTCAAAAACATTTTTGCACAAGTGGGAGATTTCTAAGACCAAAAATGGTCTAAGTCACTTATCCTTCTCAAGGCCATGTTTGGCACATCAAAAACCCATTTTTGGATTTAAGTTGCCTCAATTTACCTTATAGCACATATATCACTTCTATTTGCACTTAAACATATAAATATTTTCTCAAATGACCCTTAAGTCCTCATTTTACCAATTCCAAATTTGCCATTTTTACACTTGGGTTATTTCCGGGTTCAATCACTTAATCACTTAGTATATCACATTCAATCACATATCATTTGCAATTGACATTTAGTCATACAATCATATAACATTTAACAAATTCTGAAAAACCCCAAGTTTGCTCAATTCATTCCCTAATATAATAAAATTTATTATAAAAATTCTGTGGTATTAGCGTTACATGACCTGTATAAATGGGCCGACTTTGTGAGCCTATCAACTATCACCCATACAGAATCATGCTTCCTTTGCGTAAGAGGAAGACCAGACACAAAATCCATAACAATATTGTCCCACTTCCACTATGGAACCGGAATGGGATTTAACAGACCGGATGTTACTTGGTGTTCAACTTTTACTTGCTAACACATCAAACATTTGGACACATACTCTATCACATCCCTTTTCATTCCTCTCCACCAATAATGCTGTTTCAAATCCTGGTACATCTTGTTACCTCTAGGATGCATGGTAAATACCGTATTATGAGCTTCATACAACAACTTTTTCTTTTGCTTATTATCAGCTAGCACACATAATCTATTCTGGAAATACAAACTTCCATCTTCTTTTACTGAAAAATCAGTCTTATCACTATCTCTGACCAATTGTACCTTTTTCTGCATCTCTTTATCATTTTTCTAAGCATCTATAATCATTTGCTTTAAAACAAGCTACGCTTTTAATTGAGCTAATATAGCTCCATCAAATACTATTATCCATTCACTACACTATATTAACAAAGCTGCCATTGCCTTTCCACTTAAGGCAACTGCTACCACATTAGATTTTTTGAGGTGGTAGTGTCACGGCCCTACCCCCGCCTGGGAGTAGAGAGGGAGCACGGCACGGGACTAGGACTCTTTAACCTGCTTTTCGGACATTGGTGGGCCTATTTCATATCTAAAACCATAAGGAAATAAAAATTCTAATACCACCGATGGTGGTCTTTAAACTTTTCTTGTACATATTCCTGAGTCTCATTTACTTGTACATAAACAAATTACACTATTACAAAAACTTTTACATTTACAATCCAAAACTAAAAATCAAAACCTACATTAGGTGGACTCTTATTGTTGTGTTGGCCCTGTCGTATGCGGAAGGCCTCGGATGTCCTCTTCAAGCACTCCACACCTGATAAACACCCGGTGCTAAGCTTATAGCTTAGTGGGAAATAGATAACAGATATGACCACTTGAAGTGGTCTACAATTACATGATAAATATAACATATGCATATGTCAGAGTTTACGTACAACAGAATTCTATAACAAAGTTTTCATATAACATAATTCTTCTTACATGGTTTTCATATCTCCCGTAGGAGTTCAAAATAGAGATCTTGTACATAAGGTACCCGTAGGTACAATATAGAACAAAACAGAACTGATTACTTATGTTTGCTTATTGTTCATTATTTATAGTCTTATAATTCTTATGATGGGGTTTTCATATCTCCCATAAGAGTTCAAAATGTAAATCTTGCATTGCATAGTACCTGTAGGGTGCACAAAGCAAAACAAACCGATTCCTTATGCTTTCTTATTGTTCATTATTCAGATTCTTATCATTCTTATGACGGGGTTTTCATATCTCCCGTAGGAGTTCAGAACATAAATCTTGTACAGAAGGTACCCGTAGATACATTACATAACAGAATTGATTCCTTATGCTTTCTTATTGTTTATTAGTCAAATTCTTATCATTCTTATGACGGGGTTTTCATATCTCCTATAGGAATTCAGAACAAAGATCTTGTACAGAAGGTACCCGGAGGTACAATATAGAACAGAGCATAACTGATTACTTATGCTTTCTTATTGTTCTTTATTCAGGTTCTTTTAATATAAAAGTTTGCCTGTATAGACCTCAAAACATAACTGAGTACTTTTAGTTCCATGTATCATATTATTCATGTATATAACATATATATCTCAGCCTCGCATAGACTCCACATCAATGAGAGGACACAAGACACAGCACCAAGGTACGTACAAGATCAATGCAGACGTGCTTGCCCACGTGAATGTAAGTGTCGAGACTCAGCGTGAGTGCCGGGCTAATCGAATAGGAAACATGTCTACCCCGCAATGTATGTCAGAAGATTAGCAAGAGTGCCGGCTAATCAAGAGCAGATGTGCCCGCCCCACGAATGTATGTTGTAGCACTAGCAGGAGTGTCGAAGCACTAAATAGAGACATGCATGCTCACGTAACATAAGTGTCATAATATTAGCAAGAGTACCGAAGCACTGAACAGAGACGTGCCTACCCACGTATCAAAAGTTTCGTAGCACTAGCAAGAGTACGAGCATTCTACCGCAGACGTAGGTCTCGCCCACGCAATGTAAAATGTCATGAAGATTCGCCAGGAGTGCCTAAGATCAACGTAGACGTGTCTCCGCCTAATGCAATGTAAAGTGTCATAGCACTATGTGAGTGTCAAAGCACCGAATAAAGACGTGCCCGCCCATGTAATGTAAATGATGTGAAGACTAGCAGGAGTGTCGGCACCGAATGTAGACATGTCTCGCCCACGTGAATGTATGTCGTAGCACTAAAGCAGGAGTGCCAAGACCAACATAGGTACTTATTCATTCACTATTCAGCCTAGCGTGCATAATGAATATATGTGCTTTAACTTGTTATCATTCTCTTAACTTATTAGCAAATGAGGGCAAGAAATAATGTTTGCCCAACGACCGGATTTCGCTTCGCCTCGGCGACGAGGTACAAAACAATTTTCATATAACTTTTATACATATACGAATCTTTTTCATCCAGAATTAATGGAATAACATAATAGAAACAGAGTTACAAGACCAATACTCGGACCTTACACAACTTGGAGTATCGGTACTCAACTTTCAAAAGATTCGGTGACTAACATTTTTCGGGTCCTTAAACCACTTCTGAGCATCTGGGAGAATCAACCCCGCACCAGTACTTAACATCATCTGGACCTTATACCACTTTGAGTACCGATACTCAATTGTTAATACCGATACTTAACATCCACTGGACCTTAAACAACTTTGAGTACCGGTACTCAACTTTCAGTACCGGTACTCATCTACAATTTCTACAGGTTTGTCTCTTTTCACTCACAATTTCCAACCAAAATCTAAAACTGAACTAAAACCAACACAAATCACTTTTATACAGAGATAGGGTTCTTCAAACCCCAAACATAGGCAAAGAGAGAGCTAGGAGGGTTTCCTAACCAACAAATCCATACAAATAGGTTCCATACTAACAAATACAAGAGTTCCAAACCAAAGTTCCAAACATGAATTCCTAACAAGAATTCCATACCTAGATTTTCTTCTTCTTCTTTTCTTCCTTCTTCATTCTTCTTCTTCTCTTCTTCCTTCTTCCTTCTTCTTCTCTTCTCTATTTCTCCCCACCGAAAAGCCCTAACCTTCCCACACCAAAATGAGATATTTTGGTCTTATCATAAGGCCATGTTTAGCCTTTTATCCTCTTGCTTAAAATTCGTGATTTTAGTCCTTCCACTTCATTCTATTTGAAAATCAACTTGTCATATTTCTACTTTAACATATAATCTTTTCATCTTATGTCACTTTGGTCCTTAATTAGCAAATTACCAAATTTACCTTTAGTACTCAAATTTATGAAAAATGAAAATTCTACTTATATTATACCCTAAACATAAAATAAACTACTAAGGTGTAATTTGGGGTGTTACAAGTAGTCTATTATGCAGTCATAATCTTTGAACAACTCCAACCACCTCCGTTGTCTCAAATTAAGTTCCTTCTGCATTAACAAATATTTGAGACTTTTATGATATGTATAAATTATGCATTTTTCACCATATAAGTAGTGTTGCCATACCTTCAAAGCAAATACTACCACAGCCAATTCCAAATCATGTGTGTGATAATTGCTCATGCGCTCAACTCCGTCCTGATGCATACGCCACAACTTTACCATTTTGCATTAACACAACCTGCACTCAATTCTTGAAGCATCACTATACAGGTATACTTTACCAAAGGTAGATCACACAATAATCGTGCTTCAAACTAACATTTCCTTCCAACTCAAGCCAAAACTATCTTGACATTTATCTGTCCACTCAAATTTTACTCGTTTCCTAAGTAATTTAGTGAGTGGAGAAGCTATGACAGAGAACCCCTTCACAAATCTTCTATAATATCCTACTAGGCCCAAGAAACTTCTCACTTCGGTCACACTTCAGGGTGGTTTCCAATTCACCATAGCTTCAATCTTAGCATGATCAACTCTTATACCCTCAGTAGACACAATATGGCCTAGGAATGAAACTTCCTTTAGCCAAAAATCACATTTGCTAAGCTTAGCATACAACTTCTTCTCTCTCAAAGTCTTTAGAACTATTTTCAAATGTTGCTCATGCTCCTACTCATCTCTGGAATATACCAATATATCATCAATAAAGACCACGACAAACCGATCTAAATAAGGTTGAAACACCCTATTCACCAAATCCATGAATGTTGTTGCTGCATTAGTCAACCTAAATGGCATTACCAAGAACTCACAATGGCCATATCGAGTTCTGAATGTTGTCTTCGGCACATCGACATCTTTCACTCTTAGCTGATAGTACCCTGATCGCAGGTCTATCTTTGAGAAGACACCCGCTCCTTTTAACTAATCAAAGAGATCTTCAATTCTCGGCAATGGGTATTTGTTTTTCACTGTCACCTTATTGATTTACCGATAATCAATGCACATCCGTAGAATGTCATCTTTCTTTTTCACAAACAAAATAGGTGCACCCTAAGGAGAAACACTGGGTCGGATAAACCCTTTATCCAAAAGCTCTTGTAGTTGAATCTTTAGCTCTTTCAACTCAGTTAGAGCCATCCTGTATGGTGCCCTAGAAGTAGGAGTTGTTCCCAGTCAAATCTAAATTGATAAATCCACTTCTTTCGTGGAACACTGTGTAACTCGGGGAATACATTCGAAAATCTTCACAACCATAATATTTTCCAATTCTATTTGACCTCTTTTAGAGTCACATCAAAGCCAAAAGGCCTTCACATCCTTTTCAAGAATCGTCAACAGATAGCCGAAATCACATTAGGACATCGGGGCCGTAACGAACACCATGTACTATCACTTTAGACTGATCAGGACATCTAAGCACTATTGTCTTTTTATCACAATCAATTATAGCCCGGTGTTTAGATAACCAATCCATTCCCAAAATCAAATCAAATTCACAAAATGGTAGAGCAATCAAATCAACAGAAATTCCTTATCATGGATAATTATAGGGCAATTCTTATACACTTTATTAACTTTAACACTTTTCCCCAAGGGACTAGTTACATGCATATCATATAACAATCTCTCCACTGATGTTATCTTATCAATCACATGCTTAATGCATACATATGAATGGGTAGAACCAGGGTTATTCAATGCATGCATCTCAATATCATATAGAGAAACTATACCATCAATCACTTTAGGAGCATCCTAATCTTCACGAGCCTTTATAGCATATGCTTGTGTTGGAGTTGTAGGCATAGGACGATCCACTGTCTCTGACATTGTACCTCCACGTCCTCTATGCTGAATTGGGCCACCTCGACCTCTACCTCGATCCTGAGTCGAAGGTGCTGACGTCCTCTTTATAGCATATGCTTGTGTTGGAGTTGTAGGCATAGGACGCGCATCCACCGTCGATATCGCACCTCCACGCCCCCATCGACCGGGGCCACCCTCGACCCTTACCTCGATCCCGAAATGGTTGCAGCAACAGACTCTCCGCCACTTCCCTTGCATACCCTATTATCCCCGACTCTAGGTCAATTCACCATGAAATGGTCTATGCTTCCACACTCACATCCCCCTCACAATAATCCGAAAACACCCAAATGTCGCTTATGCGAATGGCATTCTGACTTCTTCCTTGCTCCACTAAGCACCTCACTGTAACTAGGTGCCATATTAGGCCCTTTCCTTCTACCTCTTGTAGCTAAGTTGTACCCTGATTGAGCTGGAGATTCCCTAGCTCTTTTTCCTGAGGAGGAAGAAGCTCCTCTTGAAAACTTCTTCTTCTAAAACCTTTCTTTGCTACTTGCTTTAGATCACTCTACTTTCATTTCTGCTTGAACCAACTGATAAAAATTTACTTGCTGGAGTAATGTCAAAGGCGCTAGATATCTTTTTATAGACTCATTTAGTCCATCCTCAAATTGCCTACACCGAAATGCCTCGGTAAGGATTGATTCAGGTGCGTACTTGCTAAGATGGCTAAATTCTTTCTCATATTCAGCCACCAATAAGTTCCTTTACTTCAGATTTAGGAACTGCTTCCACTTGGTCTCCTTATACATATCAAAGACATATTTGGCCCTGAATTCTTGGACAAAAAACTCCCATGGTATGGGATCTAAAAGCCTCAAACTCCTCAACACTAGCTTCCACTAATCATAAGCATTGCCTTGCAATAGAGAAACTGCACATGCCACTCTTTGATCGAGAGGGCATCTCACATCCTCTATTATTCTTTGTAGCTTTTCCAACCAGAATTCAACTTTATCGAACTCTTCCATGTTTGACCCATGGAATTCCTCAACCCCATGTCTTCTTATCATGTCTATCGAGGCTTTGGGAGCTGTCAATCTTTCCAATACCTGAGCCATGTCCTGAGATATCCTCAGCAAGGCTTCATTTGGCTTGGCTAGGGCATGACTCTCACTTTTGGATGAAGGATCCGAGTTTCTGCAACCCTTGATCTCCGGTTAACACTCGAAGCTTCTTCAACTCGACCGAGGACTATCCATCTATACAAAACACAAGGACATACACATCAGGCCAACACACTACTAAACACATGCTTTTCTATCATATACTCTATTCCAAAGCCGCCTAAACCTTGGCTCTGATACCACCTAACTGTGACGCCCCAACCCGGCACCTTGTGTTAGGAAAGGGTGTCAAAAATCTGAGAACTATAAACTTGTTAACTTATATCATTCTATACAATTATCTTGAAAATATAATTTTACAAAAATATTTTATATACATCCATTTTAATGGTATTTACAGTGTCCTCTACATATATTATGAGTCCCGTTTACTTGTATTTTTACATTTACACTATCTCCAAAATCTTACATTTACATTTACAAAATCGATTCAAACCTACCTGTGATGAACTCCTACAGTTGTGTTGGCCCTGCTGTATGCGGAATATCATGGACGTTTTCTTTGGTACCTACACGAATAAACACTCATGCTAAGCTTTATAGCTTAGTGGGAATCCATAAATATGGACGACCATTATAACGATCGTCACAATACTTCATAACATTTTATTCATATTACATAATACTTCTCATATCATTATAATTCAATTACATATTGCATTTCATATCATTTTCATATTTCACGCCTTTTATAAACATTCCAAAAATTTCATCTCAACTTATGTCATGTCTACATATTCTAAAGAAGTGGATATGGGAAAGAACTGTATGTACTCGAGGGTACTATCACCGTATGCTGACAATGATCTTATCTATATCAGACCATATGATCTAAATTTGTGGCCATCAGAATTTAATTCCAAACTTGGCCATTGTAATGACCCAAATGGGCTTAAAACTATATTTGTACGCTGCAAAGATTCGTATCCCTAATAAAAAGATGCCTACTTATCCATCTACTTGAGAACATATGCAATCAGTTTATTAAGTTTTTTATCCGAAGCTAGGATTTATCAAACTATTCATATCTCATATACATAGATAATTACAATCACATGTATTCATATGGGATACTTACAGACCATTATTCCTTTATACTTGTGAAATGAATGTCACATTTATCACAACTTGCATGCTCATATTCTCAGGATTCATTTACTGTCTTACACATATTCATATATCAAACATGCTTCAGATTGCTCTCATGTGGATCAAATTTCACTTTAAACTATCATAATCATGCCAATGTACACAATTTCATATAACAACCACTCTTATAATTTATATGCAATTTCATTTACTACTTCACCTTTATATTCGAAATATTCTATCTAAAACCATCTTCCAAGATACCAAAACCATATAAGAGACATTAGGATGTTTTAAAGTCAGATAGTAAAAGACATGAAAATCATCTCCCAATGTGGTCCCCACTTTGCTTTTATTTTCAGTGGCCAATGAGTTTTACATCTCAACATGCTTCCCTTAAGTTCATTGTTCCTCTATAAATATATTTTATTCGGAAATTGGAATCACCTCATTTGAATCATCCCAACTCAAGTTATGGCATTTTAATGCCAAACTAGCATGTTTACCCAATTTACATTGGTAACTGACTGTGAGACCCAATTTCAGGGGTCTTAACTCCATTATTTCCGACACTGGGCCTCAGACTCGGCTTAAAGCTACGGTACTAAGGGTTCTTTCCAATTGAATCATCCACTGAACATTGAAACTCAAGATATGTTCTAAACAACCGACTACTTCCTATTTTCAAAACATAACTTAAATTCTTTCACAAACGTAGCCCACTTTGACGAATTTGCACAATGGGGTCTAAATTTGAATACATTTCTTCCAAGGAAATTGTTCTCCTAGAAGCTCAGATTACCTGTGGAAATTGAATCACTCAATTTGATGAGTGAAACTCAACTAATGACCTAAACACTAAAATTAAAATTAAAAAAGAAAGGATAACCTTGCAAATTTTATCTTATTTTTCACTTCGCCTCAAAACAAGGACTTAGGTCAGTTTGCTTCTTGGTACCTTATGTACTTTTGTAGGTTTACTTCTTAGGATTCTTCTCAACTAGAATCATTCAATTTGGATGACTAATGGTGAAGTTATGGCCAAAACAAAAATATGGGTTTTAGAAAAAATTTGATATCATCTCCCCTAAAACTCCAACATTTTCTTTATACGAAAATTCCTTAATTGAGAACCACAACCAATCAATCAAAGCCCAAGCACAGAAAAACAACTCCAAAATATGACTTAAGCCAACCCAAAATCACTTTTATACAAAGTTAGGGTTTTCCTAACCCAAACATAAACAAAGAAGGAGTTTGGAGAATTTCCAAACATACTCAACTTTTACAAGTGTCCATACTTTCCATACAAGTGCTCCATACTTATAGTTTTCATAGATCAAAGGAGAGATTTCCTACAGATCAAAGGGAGAGATTTCCACACTCCTTTGATCTTCAAAGACGGAACCAAAATTCTATTTTCTTCACTTCTTCTCTTAAACAAGGCTGGGATCAAATCGGTAGAATCAAACATCTCTCCACACGCTGCAACGCTTCTACTCAAAACGCAAACCTAAATGAAATATCTCATTCAAGAGACCAATGCGTCTCATCTCTATTTTCATGTACATATCTGTTTGGTTTTTCTTCTCATTTTTTGCTTCTTTCCTTTTTTTATTTACCATCTTCCATATTCTACTACACAACAACTTATTACAATTTCTAATTAAGCATATATTCTTTCTTCATTTATGACCTTGGGTCCCCTTAATGTGACATTTTACTATTTTACTCCTTAACTCTTGGAATTACTCGAGTTTTAATATTTTTTCACTTAGCATTGAAATTCCGGAAAAATACATATTTACTTTTATTATACCCTAAACATGTTATAAAACTAGTAGGGCATAATTTGAGGTGTTATATATACTATCTCATTGGGACTCGAACCCGAGACCTTTTTTATGCCCTTATGTCTGTTTTAATGGTGAACCTAGTATCAATTTCAAACTATAAATTTTTTTGATATTTTTCAATTATTCATCCCATTTTTAAATCTATGGCGCTTATTTTTCTCACATATGAAGTATTTTAAGAAAAACATTTAATTGTAGGTAAAAAAAACAATGGGGTTGGTTTGTTTACATTTTTTAAAACTGTTTTTTGTTTTGAAAAAATGAGAATAAGGAAAATATAAGGAACATTTTTTGTTTTCGTTTTTTTTTTATTCTAAAAAGCATAGAGAACACAAAAAATACTAAATTTAGAAAACAAAAACAATTTTCAGAAAACACCAAAGGCTTGTTTAGTTATAGATTTTGAAAACAGTTTTTTGTTTTGAAAACAAAAACTCTAAAAATTAGTTTGGTTCCCTTTTATGTGTTCTGAAAAACACAAAGAACCTCAAATTAGCAATGATAACACAAATTCAGAGAATACCAAAATGGTGTTTTTTGTGTTTTTAAAAACTATTTTCTAAAATAGTTTTCAAAATTTGAAACCAAAAAGGACCTATAATAATGTTATTTGTTTTTCAAAAATGGTTATCAAGAACAATTTTAAAAAATAGGAAAAAAAAACATGGAGTTTTGGATTAAAATAATATTTTAAGAAAAAAAATTACAAAAATAATTTATTTTTAAAACTATTGTTCAATCTAGTTCATATGGGCCACATAGGCGACAACTAAGCAAATGTCGGTATCCTCAACAACGGCTTTATAAATTTTTTTAACCAAAAACCGTTGTCTTCAACATCGGCTTTATCATTTTTTAAAAAATAAAAATGTCACAGTTGAAGATAGCGGCATTATCATCGTTTTAAACATGTTATAAACATATTCGCTATCCTCAATAACGGTATAACGTTTGATATCTAAAATCATAACATTCCTAAATTTATATGTTTTTTAATTTAAATAATCTTTTTAGTTTAAATGATTTATCTAAAAAAAATCTACTTTTATGTATTTGTTGAATCAATAAAAAAATCAAATACAAATTATTAAAATTAATGATATCTCACTTGATTCACCTATTGGTACTATTTACTCACCCTTTAAAAAATTTGCTTTTGTATTTTAGAAGATTTATTGTAATAGTAATAATAATAAAATTAAAGTGACAATAATTCTTAAAAACGACACAAGATAAATATGAAAACAATTTAAAAGACTAATATAAAATAAAGGAAAATATAATTTTAGTATTCATATTCTAAAAAATTAGTTTATCTCGGATTAAAACAATTTTTTGATATTTTATATTAATTATTAAAAAAATATGAGTTATGTTTAGGGGCTGGTATGATTTTTCTTTTCCCCCTTCTTTTAGCTTGGTTTTTCAGAGCCTATGTATACTTCCTGTATGCTTTTGGTTCATCCCTTTTGTTTTAATATATTCTTTTGCTGACTTTACCTATAAAAAAAATCCTAATTGAACCTTAATTGATAAGTGAATTAGGATGTTTAATGAACATAAATGAGGGAAGATCATTTTTTGATAATATACTGCTTAGTTTATTTATCAGAAAAAATAAAAAGAGGGAATATCATAATGAAGAAGCTTTATAGGAAAAAAGTGGTTAGTTTTTGGTGCATTGAAGGGTGGATGTGTTTAGTCTCTAAAAAGTATTAGAAGAAGACCGGGATGTTTTTTCTCATTGATCCATATGAAACTAAATTTTGGTCCAACATATGGTGTGAGGAAACACCTCTGAGAGAGTTTATTTATTATTATTGTAGTGAATTGGGACACTTTGTTGACAAATTACTGTTTTAGGGAAAGTGGAACCTAAGGTTCTTGAGAAAATCATGATTGGATTAGAATGATGATGTCATTCTCACCACATAATCAGTAATGTGGTTGTGCAATGTAATCAAGGTGGATAAGTACTATGGAATTTATCTAAGATGAGCTGCTTCTAGCATCCCCATGATATATTTTAATTTCATCTTTTATTTTTTCATATACATGGGCTGGGCCATTTTCCATCCAACTTTTGATATATTTCCTCTGAAAGTTTTTGCAGACACAATTTTCGTAGTAGACTAACTTATGGGGACTAGTATTATTGCCAATTTGTGTCGTTTGTGCAAGTTTTTGCAGACACAATTTTCATAGTAGACTAACTTATGGTGACTAGTATTATTGCCAATTTGTGCTGTTTGTGCAGATAAGATGAGGAATTGTCCTTTCGTTTTTGACCTTGTGTATTTCTTGGATGCTTTAAAGTAAAATTAAAAAACATCTTGGGTCAACTAGTTGGCAAGGAGGACTTGTTGAGAGAGAAAAAGGGAAGTATAGAATATGGTTCTGGTATGTTCATTTTGGTTTGATGGTCTGTATTAGGAATAGGAGGCTACTCTGTATTGATTTCATTGACGTGTTGGTCACTTCTTAAGGACCATGTGGTCCTGTCTTTTTTGTTTGTTAGCTACTATGTATTCCTCATGTCTACATCCAATATTTGCCTATGGAATGAAGTTACTAGTTTTCTGCCATTAGTGACAATTAGATCAGGCACTGATAGTGATAGTGTACTGAGCTTAAAAGAGGATAAAACATTGTTTCTCTGTGAAAATGGCATAAAATTCGGTATAAAATATGGTTTCTTTAATTATCCATGCAACTTTTGGGTGATGAATGAAATGGATAAAGACATTTAGAACCATGATTCATTGAGAAGGTGCAAAATTGTTGTTGAACAGAAATGATCTGAGTAATTTTGAACCAATTAAATTTGTTCCTTGTTTCTCTTGTCTAAGTTGTCATTTTATTTTATATCATTCTTTTTAAGTTGTTTTTCATATTTACCTTATTAATCTTTTTTTTAAAGAATTATTGTCACTTTAATTTTATAATTATTTTTAAAATATATAAAATACAAACTTATTTTTTTATTTTTTTATTTTTTGGATCGTCAACTTATTTAAAAATGATTGAAATGAGAATAATGAAGTTATAAGATTTGATAATTATTATATTTTTCTGCTTGTATTAATTATTAATATATTTATGAGCTTATCTTCTAATATGTTATTTCATAGTATTGTAACAAAATTTAAAGAATTTTTTTATTGTTATTAATTTAGAGAAATATATTTATTTTGATTGTTATTCATAATTTTTTTACTTCATGATTAAGAACCAACTATTATCAATTTTATATCCATATTCATGTAAAACTTTATAATATTTCGACACACCCTACCTGCCTTACTAGCAGTTAGCAAGGGCCCAATCCCATTGTAAATCTCAAATAAGTATTTAACGACTTAATCTTCGCAAGTCAGTTCAGACGCCATTTAAACCGTATAAAATTTTTTCCTTTTCTAACTTATGATTTGCTAAAATCTCGGCAGCATAACAGCTGCATATAGAACATATTCCAAATCCTGTAAACACAATTTACACTTTTCCAAATATGGCAACCAGCAACGTTCTTTCAAAAAAGCCTCAGGCTCATCACATTTTCACAAACAAAATTATGTACATACATATACTCCACTATACAAATTCAAAGTATGTCCTTATAAAATATTGTTAATACAACACTGATACAAGATTGCTGCTTTACTCGCTTAAAAGTTTATAAAACTATTAACACGAGCCGACCAACCGCTTGTTGAACAGCTTATAAACACGGAGCTCTGGCTCGACTGCACCGTTGGCTGATTTCAAACCGTATGGAAATTGTTTATAAATCAAGATCAACCACTTGAGGCCTTTCTTGTTTGTTGTACCCTAGTAAACACGGGAGCTTGGGCTTCAACCGTGCCGGTGGAAAGGACCTGGGTTCGCATCACCTAGGTGGAAGAGCCTTGGTTCAATTCCCCTTTTCTAGTAAATATGGTGGAATGACCTTGGTCTACATCACCATAATCTAGCTAGCGCGCTAACCTTATATACTCCAAGATGCGCACGCCTCTTTTAAACCATGATGATGAACTATGTTTACGATCAAAATCTAAACATGAAATGATGTCCTAACACCACCGTAGCATCAATACCTTCCGACCTAAGAGGTTTGGTTAAAACTTGTACGTTCGATAGGCCCGTTTCTTTATAAAAATATATTTTTGCTTGCTTGCTTGCTTGCTCTTTGAAATATGGTTTTACAACTCAAAACCATTGTTTGCTTGCTTTTTAAAAATATGGTTGAATACATCAAAACCATTACTTGTTTGCTTTTCACATATGGTTTAAATCAAAATCATTGTTTGCTTGCTAAAATGCTTGCTTTTCAAATATGGTTTACAATCAAAACCATTAAATACCACAGAAATGCTTTATAATAATACACTAAGATTAAAATAAAGCTTAGAACACTCACCTTTTTGTTTACCAAAACTTGAGCATGACTCCACAACTTTCCCGCCTTTGCTTTTAGCCTACACACTCAAACGAATACGGTGAAAATATTAATCGCCTGTGTAATCGCATATACTTAACGTACTTCATAGGCACGTCACTTTGAGTAACTAGCACTTATTCACACTCAATGAATATCGTCACCTCTAAAGCTATTATGCTCCTGCTTTTTCATCAATTTCATTCTTCTTTCGAACCTCTCTTAATCATTTATTAAGGTTCCATACTACTCCGCGGCACGACCTGGCTTAATCCATGCGAAATTACAAAAAATATGGGCTTTTGGAATGGTACGGCATCACTCATGTTTGCAATCGGTACTAAACACATTCTATATCAGAATCGGTACCACTGGCTCGTACCGACACACAATGTGGGTTTGTTAAGGGGTACCTATATTCACTGCTTGCACCGGCATTCACCTCGTGGTTTTGCCCAGAATTGCTGATTCTTGCCCTTTTTGGTACCATTTTCCTTCATACAACTTCTCCATTCCATAATACCTCAAAAACCAACATGGAATTTATCCAAAACCACACCATAACACTTGTATTGGTGGTTTGGAACTTCATACAACCAAACCCCTAAGTGAAAATCCTAAGAATTCAACTCAAGGTCCACTAATTCCTACAAAACCATATAAATAGGAGGATTCCATGTTTAATTTTTACCAACTAGGGTTTTACCCACATAACTTCAACAAACTGTGGTTTGGGTGATTCTCCACAAAACCCTTAGAAAAGAGCAACTAATCTTTTATACCAAAACCCAGAACTAAAATACACACAATTCCAATACAAAAACATACCTTATTTCTCTTCTCCTTCTTCTTCTTCCTCTTTCATTCTTCTTCTTCCTTTTCTTTTCTCCTTCTCCACGGTGTTTTCCTCTCTACCAAAACGGTAATTTCAATTTAAAATGTTTTGTTTGTCTCACCTCTATTTATACCACTTGCCTCTGACTTGCAAGTTGGTCCTCAACCACTTAATATTTGCAATTCAACTTATGTTATTTATATAATGGCCCATCATCTTCTCTTTACATGTTATGGTTTTTCATATCCTTTATGGGACTACAACTTTACCTCTTTCTAGTACTAAACATTCCTGGGTTCAATCAATTTATGATTTTACAATTTCATCCCTAACAACAACTCCCAAAATACTACACGACACTCTAAGGTAATAGCTTCCTACGGTTACACGTATCGCACACCCTTCGGGATCGGCACATTTCCTTTCAATTTAGTTTTTGTAGGATGATGGAAAACAAGTGATTTAATAAGAAGAAATGAGCAACAAGTTTCAGCACTTATCTGGTGTTCACACAACGTTCTGGGAAGATAAATTTTTCTATATTTTCCGATCAAATGTCTCCATACATGACATTATAGCTAAAGAAGTTTAACACATTGCTGTCGCTTCAAATCCAAGTTAAAATGAAGAAATTATGACCCCGAAAAGTTAGAGAAGAAAATGCAACCATGTAAACTTTGTCACGACAACTTGTTTTCTTCAACTTGTTTGCGCTCATAACTTCTTCAAGAATCATATTTCCTGGGGTGCTGAGAATGCTTGAATTTCTTTAAATATAAATGCAACCACGCGGAATTGAACCATTTGATCTTCCGGTGATGGTACAAAAATTCATCTTCAATGACACGTTGTGAGACACTCCTACTGACTCTCATTTCAAAACATGTCAAGCCATTTATTGTCAAATCACTTCGCTTTCTATCGTTAGCCCCACAAAACCAAGTTTTTATGAATTTATATATTTTACATGAATATATATAAAATCATAATGTTATTTAACTTAAATATAAAAAATAATGAGAGATAACAATCAAAATATTCATATTTTTCTAAAATTATCTTTCTTTAAAAAAATTATTTTAAAATTTTATTACAATACGATGATAACATATTGAACTTAAAATTTTCATAAATTATATTAATAATTCTTCTATTTAAAATCATATTAACTTATTTGTAAATCTTTGTTCGAACTCATTAATTTATCAAATCTTATAACTTCATTATTCTCATTTCAATAATTTTTAACTAAGTTGATGTCAAAAATAATAATAATAATTTTTAAATATGTTTGTATTTTAAATATTTAAAAGATAATTATCAAATTAATAAAATTAAAGTTTATATTTCACTACTTGTAATAATAATATGGGAATAAATGACAATATAATTTAAATTAATACTTAATATTAATATCAAATATAAAACATTGTTTTAATTCAAGATAAACTAATTTTTTAGAATATGAGTTTTTTAAATTATATTTTCCTTTTATTTTATATTATTCTTTTTAAATTGTTTTTCATATTTATCTTATTAATCTTTTTTTAAATGATTAATGTCAGTTTAATTTTAATATTATTATTTTTATTATTACTATTACAATAAATATTCCAAAACATAAAAACAAGTTATTTAAAAAGGTGAGTAAATAGTATTAATAGGTGAATCAAGTGAGATATCATTAATTTTAATAATTTGCATTTGCTTTTTGATTGATTCAACAAATGTGTAAAAATAGATTTTTTTTAGATAAATTATTTAAACTAAAAAGATTATTTAAACTAAAAACCATATAGATTTAGGAAAATTATGATTTTAGATATCAAACATAATCTTTAAAATCAATATTTACAATTTAGTAAATACCGTTGTACTCAATAACGCTTTATCATTTTAAAAAAAATTATGAAGCCGATGCCCCCGTTCTTTTTTTTTTTTTCTTTAAATTTTTCCCAAGTCCCAACAAATGAAATTAGTACTTGTATGTCGATTGTCTCTTTAAAACGCTTCTCCTCTCTGTCACGGTTATCCCTATTCGTCCCCAGGCTGGGTTATTCCTATAAACGCTCCCTTTAATGTCAGCGTTATCCCTAAACAATGGCTTTATCGACTGTCCTCAACAACAATATTTTAAGAAGATTTATTATAATAATAATAAAATTAAAGTCACAATAATTCCTTAAAAAAAATATTAATAAGATAAATATGAAAAATAATTTAAAAAGAATAATCTAAAATAAAAGAAATATATAATTTAAAATAATTATATTTTAAATTATCTATGGGAAAACAATGGATTTTTGTACGAAGCTCGAATATTTTAATATATAATATTTTTTTTAAAAATTCATAAGATAAATATGTAAAACAATTTAAAAAGTATAATATAAAATAAAATGACAATATAAATTATTTTCTAGTATTCTATTTAAATTGTTTTTCATATTTTAAAAAATTAATTAATTATCGGTATTAAAATTAATTATATAATTAATAAAATTAAAATGACAATAATTCTTTAAAAAAAGATTAAGAAGATAAATATGAAAAATAATTTGAAAAGAATAATATAAAATAAAATGACAATATAATTTAAAATAAATAATTTTTTAATAATTACTATTAAATATCAAACAAATTATTTTAATCCGAGATAAATTAATTTTTTTAAGCGAATAATTTTAAATTAGTTTATGTCGGATTAAAATAAAATTTGCCGCAATTCAAATTTTTTAAAATACTGACCCGCTCTTCTTTTTTTTCCCAAGTCCCCACAAAAGAAATTAGGGCTAGGGTTAGGGTTTGCCCTATAAAATGCTCCTTTCTCACCCCTATACCTCTGGTCTCTGTGTATCTGTACTTTTTACCTCCTCTGTTTCCATTTCTTTCTCCTTTCTGTTTCTTTTGCAATTACTAGTTATGGCGATGATAAAAATCTATTCTTGTGTACCGAAGACTCTCTATTCGGAGTTGGTCTGTGACGGCAACACAACCGTCTAAGAAGTTCTGAGCTTTTCTTTCTTTCCTTTTTTTTTTTTTTTCTTTAAATGTTTTGCAGATTCGATTTTGTTAGATCTGTTTTTCTCGAAAGTTCATTTGTTGATTTTGGGAATGCTATGTCCGGTTTGAGATTGAGAAAAGCGAGGTGACGATAGAATTCATTGGTCTGTCAATCCACTTATATAAACATCAATGATGTTAAACAATGAATCCCGACAGGTTCCGATCGCCTTAATCTCCCTCTTCTCTCCATAATCCCACACTTCCATATCTTTTTCTTATCTACTTCATTTTCTCTAGATTTTCTTTCTTACTCTTTTTTCATGAAAGAACCTTTGTTTTCTTGTAAATCTATTTGCTGTCGGTATCGTTGATTTGAGTTTGATTTGATTGGGGGCAAGTGATGAATCTCATAAAAGTAATGGGTAATTTGCGTCTGAATCTTTCCATTGATGCTATCACCTTGGAGACCTGATGCCCCTTTTCTTTTGTGTTCTTAAAATTCATCTCTCTGGGATTTTTGTTTCTTTTACTCATAATTTTTTCTGTTAAAATTGTCTGTTCCCCCACAAAATGCAGAAGCTTCATTCCTTCTACAGGTTGTTAAAGAACTAATGCCTCATCATTGTCTTGCCAAACAATTCAAACCTTTTGAAAACACGGAGTTTTCCGAGAATTGAAATCGTGTTCAACTCGAGCCAAAGATGTATGTCTGAGCTTCTGATTACACCTCCTTACGGAGTAATTATAAGTAAAATTTTTGTATATTGTATTAATAAATATAATTTTAATTATTACTATACATAATTTTTTTTCATTCTTTCAAACATTTTTTATATATTTAAATATCATTAATATACATATTATGTTCCATGATATTAATACATCTATGAAAATGAATAAATAATATTATGAATATTAAATTAAATCTATTAAAATTAATTTTAATTTTAATAATATATTAATTATATTTATGAATTCATCGATTTAGCCATGATTTTACTAGTGAATTATATGAATATATAGCTTTTTCAGTCCAATCACCAATATGGTTTTTAAAACATTGATAAAAATATTAAAGATCAATCTCACTTATCTAAATCTTGGTCTTTTTGTCTCATTTTCACTATGGATATGAATTCTAATGTTATTTTCGTTCAAAAGGAGGATTTTTTTTACCTTCCTTCAGGATTTTAAAGTGGTAAGGTTTGGGGAGATGGCAAGAATTCACAAAATATTTACAAATCTAACCATTTTCTTTGAAATCCAAAAAATTGCATAAAAATGCATCTTTTCTAATAAGAATGTTTTTATAGATTTAATTATAATGTGAGGTTGATATTGCACTATAGATATAGTTATACTGTAAAGATTTAGTTTTTATTTTTAGGTATATTTTGTTAAGCACTTGTGTTAGTTTTGTAAATACTTGAATTTGTTATCCCTTTTTAAACAATTATTCTTAACTTAACATATGTGATATAAGATAATGTTATTTTGAGTTAATGGGCTCTCAATGATGTCACTCATGTGGGACGATGAATGCAGCAGGCTCACTTGGGTACTCACTTATGGTATAAGATTATTCGACACTGATTAACCTATCGCGACATTGTGTGTAAATAACGCTTTTCGATACCCATTGGCCACTTGACACTTGCCATTTCTCTTAATTTGCAAGCCTTGTACTTCATATTGACTTGAACAAGGAGGAGGATAATAATTCATTCTTATAAGATGTATTTGTTCCCTTCTCAAAAGGACCCATGGATTGATCTTATACCTTTGCTATTAACTTCAATAAGAGGCAGATTGAACCTTTTTGGAGCTCTGATGATTACAGTACCTCTCTAATGTTGTCCTGATACAGGTGGTGGAAAGTAGGAAGTGGAAACTTTAAAAAATATACCAATAAATGGATATGTATATAACAATTTATGGGGTGCCTATATTTCAATTTATGTGAAAAATTATGAACATGAGACCAAAAAGTCTAGATGTCCTTATTTTTTAAAAAAATATTTGATGAAAAATAAAAACTAAATTAATAAAAAATGCATTATGTGTGAGTGCTATCTTAGTAAATCTTGGGTGCTACCTAAAAACGGGGTACTATAGTACTTAGTTGGTACTACAATTCACAAAATGAGTACTTGCTTATATGCAACACATTTTATCAACACTTTTATATGAGAAGATTTTAGACTTGGTTTTAGGCTTTTTGTTCACAATTATTTTTCAAATAAATAATTTAAAGAATTCATGTGATTAGAGGAGTTAATCTATTTACTTGAGGCCAGAACCACATATATCTTTCAGAAAGTCTATCACTCCAATCAAGCTTCTGGTCTTGGGGAAACAACAAAGTGTAGCACATAGTTTTCAACCCCATTTCATTTGGTACATTGCATATTCATTCTTCTCTTCAGTGGTACTTGAAGAATTCTTGACGTCTGCCATTTTCTCAATAATTTCTTTCAGTTAGCCCCATGATTTATTACTGTTTTATCACACATGCTTAATTTCAAACTACTCCCATTGAGGCATAAAAGTTGAAACCATCCAACAAACCTCCCATTCAGCTATAAAGATTTAAAAGATTTTTTTTTTCTTTCTTTTATGTTTTCAATACATGTTATAAGATTGTTTTTATTATTTCAAATCAGAAATTTTAGCATTTATCTGCTGAGGATAAGACTAGAAATTAAAAACAAATATATCATCCATGAAATGATTTTTTACTGAGGTACCGGGAGTGGGCATTATTGTTGTCTGAGGCATCGCAGAGTGTAATGTGATCCCTATGTGCGGAGTTTAAAGTGGCAAGGGTCGTCAGTTTCTCCAATGATTAAAGCCAAGAAAGATGGAGAGTTGTAAAATAGTATAGTAGCTTGAATCGCTATCCCATCTGGGAGATCCCTCTGATTTTAGAAGTGGTTCAGAATCCTCCCCTTGTTCTCAAGGAAGAATCTCCTCTTTTTTGGGATAAAATTTCTCATTCCTTATCAAAGATTAATTATTCCTTATCAAGGATTAATCTTTCGAGAAGTGAGGGATTTGGGAACTAGGAAATTCGTGGATAAATACCTTTATGCAGCCATTTCCTTATCCATTCGTCCATACCAACTTTGCTATAAGTGGAAGGACGGTCGATTAGGTGATTCTGAACTTTGCATTGAGCCGCCAGGCCGCCTTGTGAGGACACCTGACACAGACATACCTCCTATTTCGTCTGTGTAGTGCCTACTTTCGCCCATGACGTGTTTAGGTCGGCTCATATCACAAGGCCGCGAACCACGGACTGCTTATTCCGGCCCTGTGCTCCATCGAGCAGCGGGTTTAAAAAACCACTCGTGACTCACAATGCCCCCTCTTTTTCCTCGGGTCGATTTTGTGCTTTCCCACCAGGGCAACACTGTAGTATTAAATGTTGAATGTAAGGAGGCGATGCTCTTGTGGGTTTAAAGTGTGTGGAAACGACGCCCTTATCACATACAACAGAACTTTACTCTGATTTATGTGCATTTAATGAGCCCGTCGACGCCTTACCCTACAAATAAGGGTATGTGTTTCAATAGAATTTTCGTTTACGTTTTCTCAAAGTTTTTTTACTCTTGTGATTTTGCCTTTTATGTGCTTCAACGAACTTTCCTTTCAAAGGAGCCATCGGAGACTCTTGACTCTTCAACGACTGTCGATTTTCTGGTGAGTGTTCGCATATCAAACCTTCTTCTTATCGTTGGTTTGTTTGAGTGTTTTTGTGGTTGGGGTGTCCTTGCTCGCAAGGTTTTCGATTCAATGCTTCCTAGGTTTTGCCACTATGGATGTAAATAAAAAGGTGTGCAAGATTTCTTTATCTCAGGTTTTGTTTCACCTTCGTGCTAACGGACCCTGCCGACCCCTTCTTCTGCCTTTTTATTTTTTTTTTATTTGCATAGAAAGGGTAAGAGGTTACGAGAGGTTTCCAAATAGTCGGCCGTATTTAGGACCTCAGAATGTCTACCGTAAGCAATCTAGTTGTTGCTATGTCAAGGAGGAATACAGCAGAGTAGCTGCCTCAAAATCGGTCTGGAGATGTTAGACGGCCCGACTGCCTCAATTATAGGGGAGGCAAATAATTCCATCTACTTCACCCGAGAGTCATTCACATTGGCTTCGTCCCAAATCTACTCTGCTGTGAAGCAGCCGTGATTTTACCCGGGCACCTCCTGTTCTTGTACACCCGAACGTTTTTTCTGATTCTAATGGCTTACGCAGTCGAACTCTCACTAGGTGACAGGAGATTTGTTTCCATTACATCTTAGCTTATGATTGGGGCTGCTTGTGTAACACCTAAAATTATACCATAGTAGTTTATTACATGTTTACAGTATAATAGTAAAATTTGTAGTTTTTGGAAATTTAAGTACCAAGGTTAAAATGGTAAAATTTGACATTAAGGACCCAAAGGTCATAATTCAAGAAGATAGTATGTTATTATAAGAATTGGATAAGTTGATATGTAAATAGAATGAAATTCAAGTGACTAAATGCATATGAGTAAATTAAGTCCACCAGATAAGCCAAACATGGCTCAAGCCAAAATTGGGAGGCACCAAACATGGTCTTAGAGAGATGAGGGAGTTTTCATTCTTGTTGCAGGCATTTACTTGCTCTTATGCAGGGAAAAAGAAGT
This sequence comes from Tetrastigma voinierianum, assembly GCA_016808115.1. Taxonomy (NCBI): domain Eukaryota; kingdom Viridiplantae; phylum Streptophyta; class Magnoliopsida; order Vitales; family Vitaceae; genus Tetrastigma; species Tetrastigma voinierianum. The sequence goes on along the minus strand of JAEQBH010000315.1, from coordinate 435,114 downwards.
TTGGGGTTGAGTTCTCAATTTCTTGGTGTTCCTTGTTCAAGTGGGAAGAAAAGAAGAAGTTTGGTTCAAGTCTTTGAAGATTAAGGTATGGAAACTATTAGTATGGATTTTATGTATGGAAACTATAAGTATGAAGATTTCTCATTTGATGTTAGGAAATTAACTTAACTCACTCTTTGTCTATGTTTGAGTTAGGAAAACCCTAACTATCGTGCCCCCAGACATGATGGCTAGATCGGACCTGGGGACGCGGACCACTAAATCCATTTATCTGTAAAACACATCATATACTTATTTTCGATGAGATATTTAATATCCATTTATTTTATATTTATGTATGTATGAAAATATGATCTCATTACTAATATGCATTATATATATAAAATTATACATCAATCATGGTAGAGAGCCCATCATTTGCTCAATTCCCACAGTTATACAAGACGACATTTCTTGCCCTTTTTAAATCATTTGCAAAACATTGTAGTTCATGTCTAAACGTAAGTCAAAATATACTCTTCCCATGACGATTTACACTTCTTTGTTTGCAATGCAAAACAATTACGATTTTTTTTTTTAATGAAATGTATGCATGAGACGGAACATTTACTTATAACAGACGATTCGACGATGACTCGTGGCTCATGTGCCTGACTTACTCCCTATTCACTTCTGGTACTGTGTTCGAGCAAACAACGTGTTACATTTTCATGCTTAGTGGTTTTATGCATTACCTATTTCAATCAAACATAAAATATGTATCTTTTCGAAAACAACATTGTGGCACATTTTCAATGATCAATGCAATAAACAATATATATGTTAATTTTTCATTCAAAACTCAAATTATGCATTTCACACATTTACTTATAAGTTTGCCTTTAAAAGAATTTAACCATGACTCTACGACAGAATAATCCAGATTATTCGGGCACTGGGTCCCTAGGGTCGTTGTGCCTAAAAAAAACATTTAATAACACAAGATACCTCCACTGGGCTGCTGATTGATTATGCTACATTGACCTTTATTGGTATACCAATATATCCTTAACTTGAATATGACGGATAACATTATCTTAAGAGCATTAATACTCAGTCATAGTAAATTACAATATTGTATGTACATATATACCCCAATAAACACATTTTGACCTCCTCATGTGCCATGGCAATCCATTGCACAAATTTCAATCACTTAAGATAAATTGAGAGCTTATGGTTAAACAAAGCACACATGGATTTTTTCCATAAATCATTTCAATTTGATAAATCTAATACACAAAGTCGCAATAAGAAAAAGAAATGAGAAGATCAAACCAAAAGGTTGTCGCTCCTTGACTATATCCTTGAATTCGATCTTATTTAGGCTTCACACTAACCCCTAATCCATCAAAACAGAGAAAAAATATTAGTCGTGCATGCTAGCAGCTTTGGTTAGGTTGATTTCAACCCAATACACCTTCACTTGTAAAATTTTCTCTCTCAAAACAAATGAGCCATATTTCTACCCAACTCTCTCAAGTTCATTGTTCCTCTATAAATCTATTTTATTCAGAAATTGGAATCATCTAATTCGAAGCACTGAAACTCAAGATATGTTCTAAACAACCAGAACTACTCTATTTTCAAAACATAACCATAATTTTCCTATAAACAGAGCTCACTTGAGACGAATTTCTAGGTACAATGGGGTCTAAATTTGAATACACTTATTTAAAGGAAATTTGTTCTCCTAGAAGTTTAGTTTCCCCAGAAATTTGAATCACTCAATTTGGATGAGTGAAACTCAACTTATGGCTCAAAATCGTCTCCAAAGACCAAAACTCTGCACCAAACCAACTAAAGATTTCACCCAAAAAACGTAGAGGCTCACTTTAATGAATTTCTGGGTCCAATGGGGTCTAAATTTGATTACACTTACAAGAAAATTTGTTTCCCTAGAAGTCTAGTTTACCCATAAATTTGAATTACTCAATTTGGATGAGTAATCGCTGCTATTCGCCAAAAAAAACAAAAACACGGTTTTAAAAAATTTTGACAACATCTCCCCCTAAAACCCTAACATTTCCCTTTATACGAAATCTCAAAACCACTCATAATCAGTTAAAAGCCTTCTTGAACTCAAACTTAAACATATATATAGTTAAAGTGTGGTTTTTACTTAAAACCCAAACACATTCAAAGATGTTAGAGCCAGTTTCCATACACCTTAAATCTCTCAAGTCAAACCCCGGTTTTCTCTCCTCTTCTCCTTCTTCCTTTCCTTTCACCTATTCTTCTTCTTCCTTTCTTCCCTTCTCTTAACCATATCTAGAGAGTTAATAAAAATGAGAGAAGAGCCCAAACCCTTGATCTCATTCTCCCAAGCTAACTGGGATTTCAGTTCTACAATTTGAATCTATTCTTCAGAGATTCCATGTGTCACCCTCCCATGTGATCAACTTTTCATTTTGGCATATAAGACCCTAATTTGCACAGGTCCTTGCTTTTAAGTCCCCTAACTTTATTCACTTCTCACAACAATTTAACATAATCTACCATGACACAAGACTAATCACTTTATATCAAACAAAACTCAATTGAGAATTTACCAAAATAGCTCCCTTTTCACATTCCAATATACATTGAAATTATGTTATAAAACTATTGTAGCTAATTTAGTGCACTAATCCACTACGTGAATTATCACTTTAAAACTCATTTTTATCACTTAAAACTAATAAATATCGAATAAATAAAATAAAATTTATAACAGCAAATGCTGCTATAAAGTAAAAATAATAAAACGAAAATGCTATTTTTGCGACATTACACTCAACCTGCTCATCACATTGTGGTATTTTGGTTAGTTTGCTTCATTTTGTAGTTGTTTCGAAAGGTTTTGTTTGCTGAAAGGATTTAGTGAAAATAGCTAAAACTGTCCATATTTTTCTGGAACACGACACTCCCATGCCTAGATCAGGAGTGCACGCGCCAGCAGCAGGGTCCCTACGCTAGGCTTTGACTCGAGACCCTCTGAGAAGTTTCTACTACGCCTAGGCGTAGAACCTCTACGCCTAGCACTGCTACGCCTTGTGCCAAGCTACGCTCCACTGTGTTCTCTCGTCTACACTCGAATTCGTTACTCTTTGTTTGACTTTCAATGGAAGATAGTTAGGCATAAAAATTGATTAATTGAGGATCCAAGCTTAATGAAAGTAGCTCAGATAAGTATAAAAGTTATATGAAAGATGCTTTGTACCTCGCGCTTCACCTTGACGATCCTATCGTTGGGTAAACATTGTTTCTTGCCCTTTGCCAAGCTGAATAAGAACAATATAACAAGCTTAGTAATATATATATAATTGTATGTCTGTCAGAGACTGGATAGTGAATGAATAGGCACGTTTGTTCAATGCGGCGTCACTCCTACATTGTGCTACGACACCTTTGTTATATGGGTAGGCACGTCTCTGTTCAGTGCGACGACACTCATGCATTGTGCTATAGCACCTCTGTTACATGGTCAAGCACGTCTCTGTTCAATGTGACAACACTCTTGCTAGTGCTACGACACTTTTGTTATGTGGGTGCTACTCGCCACTGTCAAGCGACTACCCTATATTGTGCTATGACACCTCACCTCCGCAGGTGTGGGCGTGCATGTCTCTCGTTCACTGCATCAAGACCTTCGTAGCTATTATGATGTGTCCCTCTCATTCATTACTACTAGTCTATACAGGTAAACATTTATATGATAAAAATTTGAATAATGAACAATAAGAAAGCATAAGAAATCAGTTATTGCTCAGAATGCACCTACTGGCACCTTCCCCGTATAAGATCTCAACTCCTACTGCATACGAAAATTCCGTTTATAAGAATTATGTTATATGAAGACTCAAGTAGAATCTCACATACGCAAACTCCGATTTATGCATTATGTTATATGTATCCTGTAATTGTGGACCACTTCAAGTGGTCATATATGTTTTCTGTTTCCCTCTTAGCTATAAGCTTAACACAGGTGTTTCATTCGTGTAGGTACTGAATAAGACATCCGAGGCTTTCCGTATACAACAGGGTTAACACAACAATAGGAGTCCACCATATGTAGGTTTTGACTTTGTTTTGTAATGTAAAAGTAACATTTTTGTAATAGTGAATTTGTGTAAGTACAAGTAAATGAGACTCATGAATATATGTACAAGAACATTTAAGCACCACTACAGTGGTAGTTTTATAAGTTATATTCTGATATATGGATTTGTTTATTGAAATGGGCCCACAAATGTAAAAAGTCAAGTAAAGGAGTCTCAGTCCCGTGCCGCACCCCCTCTCTTCTCCCAAGCGGGGGTAAGGTTGTGACAGTCTGTCTATGTCGACCTACAGTCCCCGGTTGCAATTTGTAACCGGGCTCCCTGACTCCCCCAAAATGGAGGCTAAAGGGGTTGTCTTGGTTAGGGGCCCGTGGCACGTGACGCCTGGCTCTCCAAGGCTTCCTTTTAATATGAATCAGTCCCTCTCGTCCCCAGGTTTGTCTTAGTTTTGATGTAGCTCATGTTTTCCTAGGCAATTACCGACATGCCTCTCTATATTCTTGATTATTTGTAGGTAGGCTCAGGCGAGGTAAGATGGTCAACTGGGTAGAGAAGGCAAGTCTTGACCGCATCAGCCAACTACTTAAGATTATAGAGAGGGAGCACAACTACAAGCTCTTTCTGTCTGTGAAGAATCTGTAGGAGCTGGGTGCCAGTCCTTTCCCATACATAGTTTTTGTTCTTCTTTGTTCATTACCCATCTAAGCCAGAAGGGCAAGACTTCGTCCTGCGTAATCTCTTGCTTAATACCAAGGAGCTCTTCAAGTGGAATTCCAGTCCAGTCTCTTGTCTGGCTCGAATCTCCACTCCTTCGCACTAAGATCCTGAAGTCACTCAGCGATGAAGGAGAAAAAGAAGAAGGAGAAGAAGACCAAGCGGGTAAAGGCTATCGGTGAGGGCTTGAAGGGGTTTATTGACTAGAGTGAACCAACAACCAACGAGCTGGCCAAGGAAAAGGAGGGCGACATGTCTAGCCTCGTCGCACGGATGCGCAAGCGAGCTCCTAGGGGGAAATCCACCCCGGCCCGATGTGCCAGTCGCAAGGCCCTAACCCACCGGGTCTGGGATGGAGAAGTCTGCACAATCCGCTATTAATATAGTGGACTCTAAATGTGGGCTCGCGCCCTTCCTCGGCTTCAAGGGCATCGCCTAAGAGGTCTCAGGGAGCCTGCGCCCGCGTAGGGACGAGGTCTCTGTGACGAGGGCCTCGATGCCGGGGCCGAGCCGTGGGGAGGCCCATTAGAGATAAACCACCGAGCTTACGAGGAATACTCCATCCCCTTCCCGCCATTTAGACAAAAGTCTTACCTACGTTAAGTATCGAGGACGGATGCAAATGCGCAACCATGATTTCAATGAGACGACGGAGCTGGTATGTTCTAACCTTTTTTCACTCCCCCGCTCTTTTTCTTTTAGAGGCGAATTCTTATGGCGTCATTTCTTTCTAATGCCTCATTTTTTGCAAGATGTCACTGCCATCAAACATGGCATGCCAAAGATAGGAACCCATCCGGCTGACACGAGTAGCATGAGCCGCCATGCCTGGTCCGCCTCCAAGCACACTCCTTAGATGACGCCAAGGCCGTGGCTAAGTCCAGGTACTGGGAGCAAAAGGCCAAGGAGAGCACTAACAGAGCCACGAGCACAAAGAATGAGAGGGATGAGGCTAATGAGGAGTCTCAAATTTCCCGATTGGTTGCAGTCATAGCGGGTGATGTAAGGGCACGGGCAGAGGATGACTTAGCTAGGCTTAGAGACGCCCTGGTGGTTGCCGAGGGAAGCTAAGGTCGAGGTCGAACCGTCACGGAGGCTGAGCAGATGTCCTTTCATCGAGTCGGGGCAGCAAAAGATGAAGTATCCTTTCTTTAGTCCCAAGCCGATAAAGACAAAGAAACCACATGTGAGAGGTGACTACCAAAAAGGCCCTCGAGGTGATCTCAGCCAGCTACTACGTGTTGTATGGTCAAATACTCAACATTTTCAGGAAGTCAACTAAAGGTTCTAGATGGCATGTCCGACTCCTCCAACCAACCGCTTTCGAGTTTTTCAACCCCAGTGTCCCCTAAATTCTAACGCTATCGAAAGAACAAATGATGTGGATATGATCGAGCCATTGCTGAATCTAAGGACAATGCCTCCGTTGGGGATCAGGGCTGACTTTGTTCTCCTTACCTTTCGTTCCTTTTCCTTTTTTTTTTTTTTTTTTTTGTGACTTTTTGTAACGGGTCCCCGTTTGGCCTCAGTCACACCAAGTTATTAATGAAATACGATTTTTTGGTATTCTCATGCATTGAATCTTTATTATTTCTCATCATTTTCACGAATATCGAATAGGATAGTTAATTTTTTTAGGGGCTAGGAGTTGGTAGAGATTGCGCCTAGGTCAACAAGCAAGGCACCATTCTTAGGATTTTTCCACCAGGCTTGAGAGCTACTGTCTATGCTTAAACACGTGTTAACGGACTGTGAGCCACAAGCCTAGCTCTCTGAAGGTGCCAATAGGCTTAGAGCCAAACCGATCTTCTAAAAGCCACAAGAGCTTAGAGTTACAAGTAATTCATTTTGAAAAGTTCCAAATGTGATTAGATCCACAAGTCTCGTCTTTTGAGCTACCATGTGCTTAGAGCCACAAGTTTAGTCTTTTGAAAGTGCCAGCAGGCTTAGAGCCACAAGTCTGATCTTTTGAAAGTGGGCGGTTGCAAATATTGAGAGGAAATATTCTAAAAAAAAAAAACTTTATTGATAATACCTCTTAAGGTGCATAGCATTCCACATTCTGCATCATAGTATCCGCCTAGTTTATTAAATGCATATGATCCGTCATTTCCACTGACAACTATATGGTCCTTCCCAGTTTGGTTGAAATTTGCTAACCGTAGGGGCAGCTGTGCTTTCAAAGACCTTTCTTAAGACTAGATCCTCGGCTCGGAATGCACGCGACCTTATATGCCTGTTGTATAAATTCACCATTCTTTGTTAGTAAGATGCTATACGTATAGCGACTGCTTCCCGAAGCTCGTCTGCCATATCTAGGTCCTTGGAGATGGCTTTAGCATTAGTCATTTCAGGAGCCTCAGTTCAAAGAGTGGGCATCCTGATTTCTATAGGGATAATGGCCTCCATACAATAAGGCAAATGGTGATATTCCAAGAGAGGCTTGGGTCGGGTTGTTCATAGCCCAAAGGACTCTCAGAAATCTGGCCACCCATTTTCCCCTAGTCGGTGCACGCTTTTTCAAAGCTACAAAGAGAGTTTCCTATTGATGCTTACCTAGCCATCGTTTCCGCAGGTACCTGGGCGCAGTTTAGTACAAGTTTCCATTTTCAGCCTGCGATTTAAGTTTCTCGTATACTTTGATGTCGAACTCCATCCATTATCGCTGGCATCAACTGAGGTATTCCGAATCAGAATATTAAAATTCTTCCACACAAATCGGTGACTCTCTATTCGATGGAGGCGAAGGTCACTTTCTATTCTCATAAAGCACCTGCGTGGTAACCAACAACAATTTTTCCGAGCTGTGGTGGCAGCAAGTGGTCCAACTATATCAATTCCCTATTGAGCAAAGGGCCAAGGGCTTGTAATGGTGGCTAGGTCTCGAAATGGGCATCCCGATACCTGAGTCGCTTATCGGGCAAAGGGTTACACTTTCGACATAGGCATCCGCTCCATGGTCACACACACTTATGTACGGCTCCATGGCGCCAAAGTTTTGCCACTCTGATGCTCGCATACCCCTCATGAAGCTCTGCTAGTATATATTGTCCCTGCCGAGGGGTGAGACACTTAAGGTACGACTCGTCCAGAGACTGCTTAGAGAATCAGCCATTTACCAAGGAAAATCTGCCATTTCCGATCTCTGACTCGCGCGCTTTGCTATTATTCGACAAGCCCCGAGCTCAGATAATGCAATATTAGAGTCAGCTAAGAAGGGCCTGTATTATCTATTTGACTTACTCGATTTGTTGCAATAGACGGCGTCACCGGTAGTAGATCGGGAGAACATGCGCTTCTTTTATCAGACGGACGCCACCACTCGCCACAGCATGCCGCTACCAATGCATCCGTCTCTTTCATCGAGTCCTCGGGGATATGCTAAGCTTCCAAAGCCAAAACTCCTAGTTGCCGCCGATCGTGCCATATACCCGCCATACGGTCTCGCATTTCATATTCTAATTGGCCCTACTACCACTTGAAAGTCGCTGCGTATGAGGAGTTTCTCTGATGATACTAATTGAGCGAGATCAATCCCGGCTAGGATTGCTTCATACTCAATCTCATTATTTGACGCAGGGAAGTCTAGTCTTATGGCTTGCTCTACCCTTTCCCCAGTTGGGGTTTTTAGTTGCAAGTTGACCCCAACTCCCGTTTGGCAAGAGGCTCCGTCCACATTAAGGATCCACCAACCATTGTTATCTTGTACCACATCCGGCTGGGGTAGTTCTGTTAGAAAATCTGCCAATACCTGCCCCTTCAATGCTAACCAAGGTTTACACTGGATACCGAACTCACTTAGCTCGACCGCCCACCGGGCCAACCTCCCTAATAGGTCAGGCTTATGTATAGTGTTTCATATAGGGAGATTGGTTAGAACGACGATAAGGTGTGCCTGAAAGTAGGGACGAAGCTTCTTGGCTTCCACACGTAGGCCAGTGCCGCTTATTATAGGCGAGTATATCGAAGCTTTTGGCTCGCTAGGATTTGCTGGCGAATAGACGGTCTCTCGCTTTTTGGTTTTCAGGCCTTCTTTGAATAAAGTTGCGCTTTATCGAGACTTCGAAGACCGGGTAAAGATGGGAGTGTATCTCCTGCCCCTAGGCTAACTAGTATTGGTGGTTCGATAAGATACAGTTTGATAACCATGAGGGGTTGGTCACACTCTTCATTCTAGCTGGCCCATTTGGCTCCCTTTAGGGTGGTGAAAAATGGTTTTAATTGGTTAGTGAAGCGGGATATAAACCGCCGAGAGCCAAGCAAATGACGGCCAATCTGTTAAACCCTTGAGGTGGGGAGTTCAGAGTCCATTATTGTTATTGAAGTGGGATTGGCCTCAACCCTTTTCATCACCATGAAGCCTAAAACTTGCATGCACTAACTCGAACGCATTACTTCGTAGGGTCGAAGCCTCATGTCATACCTTCGTAGTAACTCAAAGGCCAGAGATGCTAAAGTGGTCGAAGCGTTCTTTGGATTTTACTAGCATGTCATCAATATAGGCTTCCATGGTTTTGCCCAACATCGATCGAAATATCTTAGTCACTAACTTTTGGTAAGTCGCCTTAGCATCCTTCAGACCAAAGAGCATCACATTATAGCATTACAACCCATGCAGGGTGATGAAGGCCTTTTTATCTAAGTCAGGCAGGTGCATGGGAATCTGATGATATCCAAAGAAGTCGTCCAGAAACGATAGTATTCCATGCTCGGCTGCGGCGTCAACAATTTGATCTATATGCGGCAAGGGGAACCTATCCTTTGGGAATGCTTCGTTGAGGTCAATGTAATCCATGCATACTCGCCAATTTCCTTCTTTCTTTGGAACTACCACCACGTTGTCTAACCACTTGGGGTACTTCACTTCCCTGATGAAGTCTGCTTTCAATAAGTTATTTACCTCTATTAGGATGATTTGATGGCGACCTGGCCGTGGGAATGATATTTAGCTTATGAGAGGCCACCGTTGGACTAATCCCTACCATATATGAGTGGTTCCAGGATATTGGTTCCATCTAATGCTCAGCCAATGCCGCTTACTCAAGTAAATTAGGGCGTAATAAGGATCGACAGAGCTCCAGTGATAAAGGGCTACTTCGCAACCAAGTAGCCAAGTTCTTAGCCTCGTAGCGTAGACTTGCTTTGTTTCCCACTGCATCTGCCAATTGTTGTGACCTTGATCGTCTGATTTTTAAGGCATCACTACAAGAATGTGATCCTCGCAGTGTGATGCTCCTACACGGGTGGTTCGGCCACCTCTCCAATGATTAAGTTATCAAAAAGATGGAGAGTGTTGTAAAAATAAGGTTTTTGCAGTTGGAATCGCTTGTCTTCTCATCATGGGAGACCCTCCCGATTTATAGAAAGTGGTTCATAAATCCCTCCCCCTTTTTTCTCAAGGAAGAATCTTCTCTTCTTTGGGATAAAATCTCTCATTCCTTATCAAAGACTAATTTTTCCTTATTAAAGATTAATCTTCCAAGAAGTAAGGGATTTGAGAACTAAGAAATTCGTAAATAAATACATTTTCCGTGTTTCCCACATTTATCCATTCATCCATAACTTGCCATAGCGTATGATCACCGGCCGAGGGACTTGGAACTCTAGACGGCCGCCTCAGGCTGGTTCCCCAGAGGACACCCCGACTTTCACATACGCCCCGATTTTGCCTAGGTAAGGCCGATCTGGCCTTTAATATGATCGATGAGCTTGTAATCGCTTCACACTACAGCTAATCACGTGGACTGCTACCGGGCCCCGGGCACATCGAGTTGTGGGTTTAAAACCACCAGATTCAGCATGTCGTCGTGGTTTGCTGGCGCGGACGAGAGCTTGTACATTCTCAATCGGGACAAAGAAATCCCACTCTCTCCTCATTCCCATCTCTTCTCATCATCATCCACCATTATACCATTTATGCTCATGTTTTGTTTTATTTTGTTTTTGTTTTCTTTGAAAACGATGGGTTACCTAATAACACGACAAAAGAGGTTGATTTTTTAAATATTTGGTTAAAAGACATCATCCAATAATAAAAAATTTGTGAATTTAATATTCTCTTTGTTTTTTTTTTTAAAGAATTTTTGTCAAAATCATGCAAAATTTTGATAGAGGGTCAAAATTTCCAAAATTGAGTTTTAAAAAGGTATTTTAATTAGTTGTTCAAGATTTTTTTTTTTTCAACTTTAAGGCATGTTTAGTTTTTTGAAAACTATTCTTGAGAACAGTTTTAAAAAAGACAAAGAACACCATTGGTTCAGAAAAGATAACTAAATTAATTTATTTAGTAATTTTTATGCTTATGTAATTGTTAAAAACAGGTGTCTAATTATATCTAGCTACCCAAACTGCTTATTCCCAATTAATTATTTAGCAAATTGAAGTTCTCTTGACCTTGAGGCCTCGATTCAAGTGGTAAAAAGGTGAAATGAGCATCCGAGAGAACCTAGGATTGAATCGAAATAAGGTATTACAACATATTATGCAAAGTGACAAATACTCATGTTTCTTAATACTCTCACTGTGGACAAAAACGGTTTTTCTACCGATATCGACGAAAAACTCCAGCTAGCCCACGAGAAGAAAAGCAGAGGTAAATCCACTTAAGGGAAAAAATCTGTGAAAATCGATAAACGATTTTTCGTCGAAAACGCGATCGTGGAGCACGCTACAGTGTGTGAATTTCGAAAAATATCTGCAAATATCTAGTGAATTACTATTTTGACTTCAAAAATTTATAAATACTCCATAAAATCAGTTAATCGCTTTACAAACTCATCTATACACAATCCAAGCTCCATTTAACTCTCAAATTGTTTTTTCTTTTCGCGATTTATCTCAATATTTTAAAAGTCTTATTATGAATATTATCTTCATCATATGATCCTTTCATCAACAATGTAATGAGCCACACTGGCCTTAATTTTTGTTTTAAATTACTATTGTAATGTAATTTCTCGATAAATTATAATGAATATTGTTTTCAATAAGTGTATATTTGCTTATTTATGTTTTTTTTATAGTTCAACAAATTATTTCCATGAATTTCAAATTATTTTATTAATTTTCGCTTTATCAATATTTTTGTTAAAATATCCATCGATATTTACTGATATTTTCGATATATCCGTAAAATCCAAGTACGATATATCCGTAATTACCAATATTTTGTTTTTTGCTCTTACTCACTTGCAGCCCTATACACAAGACGCAAATGGGGATTCAAATTGCAGAGAGATGGCTCAAACCCAGGACCCCCTGTCAAACCAAGTTTTAATACTATGTTAAGCGACCAACTCTCCTAAAAGTTCAAACTCAGAGGATTCGTGGCTCACATGAAGATCATACTCTTAACAAAGCATCAACACAAAATTTGCCAATTCGGGTTATAATTACCTACCCTAATGATATTCCAATGTCGACGGCGAAAGCACTGTGAAGAGGCCTAATTGGTATCCATTTACCATTTCTCTTAATCAAGTAGTTCTTTATTTCATTGACTTGAACAAGTAGGTGTCCTCCAAAATCAGAGGAGAGGAGACCGACACTTGCTTGTCTGCACAAGGTGGATAGTAATTACAATGGCTATCGTCATCTTTACGCCCTCAAACATATTTGTGAACCGCCTTCAGATTTAACACAAGGTTCTAGCCATCAACTCGTATGCGCTTTAAACTTTACGAGCTCTGACGAGTACTTGTCCAAAGTTTCCCTGACATACAAGGGGAAACTTAAACAATATTTTGCCAAGAGGGGCATATTTTTGGCATTATCAAGTGCTAATTCTTTCAAAATTTGAAAATCTGTATATAAAATAAAGAGGGCAAAAACTGTAAAGTCTTCAGAGAGAATTAACTTAATGAATTCATATAATTAGAGGAGCACTAACCTACTTATTCCTCGTTAAGAGGCTCCTCAAAGCGAACCTCCTTTTCTTTCGTGTGGGTTGCGTAGTTTGAAGAAAGCATATCGCCCCCAATCAAGCTTCGGTCTTCAAACAAATCAAGTTTTGGCCATAACCATCCACATGCCAAGTTGTTTTGCATATGCATTCTTCTCGTCTAAGGCAATTTAAAGCACTCCTTTAACATCCGCTTTCATTTTCTCCACCACGCTTCGCTACTCCCATGATTTATCAACTGCTTTCTATCACAATATGCTCAATTTAGAATTAAGACATTAACCCATTAAGCTCGCCTAATGGGTTCTATATATTATATATAGTATATATATATATATATATATATATATATTGGGAAAACTACTAAAGACAATAAGTCCAACACACCTTTTCCTCTTTCAGGTGCTACATGAGTCTAACAAACAAATTAACCAACGTAACAAAGTCAACCAAGCAACAAGAAATCAATCACAATAAGAGACAACAATTTTTACATGGAAAAGCCCTCAATGAAAAGGGTAAAAATCATGGAACTCGTAAACCACTTAAACCTTCCATTATTTTGACAATACAAATAATGGGTTACACTAAGTTCTTCTCTAGCAATCTAGCGGACCCAACAATATATATATAATGTAAAACCAGCCAACAAGCTCAGCTTCAAGTTCATTTATCAAATGTATGATAATTTTTCAGGTGTTAAGAAGCATGATACTCGAATTGAATCCAAATCCTACAAGAATTTTTAGGAAAGTTGGAAGTTTAACATGATAGTTTGGTAGGAGATCATAAGTTCAAGCCACCCCTTTGCAATTTAAATATTTATTCCCTATTTGTATTCTTGAAAGTCAATAAAAGGACTTGATTTGTTTGACTCTCCCGTGATACTCATTTATTTGATAGACTGCAATCAAGTAAGAATGATATCAACCCGAATTATAGAAGGTCGAACATTGAGGAAAGTTGGTAGTTTAACATCAAGTAATTGAAATGACGAGAATTAATCATAACCTCCCAATCTTGATTTCAGAAAATATGATACCGTATCATGGATGTATGATAGAAAATTCCTAGATCTTAACATTCTGTATCTGATCTACATTTGGGGCTCCATACAAAAACCTCCCCCAAAACATTCAGTCCTCAGAACAAATTTATATTCATTGCCAAGAGACAAATTCTAGAAAAACAAAAAAACATAGAAGCAGCCCAAAGGAGGAACTTGATGAAAATCCCAAACCAGGATCCAACAAATAAAAATCATGTGAATTAATACTCTGAAAGAAACCCCATTCTTTACAGGCCAAGTGAAGTTTACCCATTTCATCATCAACATCATCACTTCAACCACAGCTCTCTATATCTATGGTGGGAATTTGAAGAGTCTCATCCACCAAAACTCGGAATGAAGTCTACGGACGAACCGGAGCGGTATATCACCGGAGTAAGTGGAAGCAAGAGCTTGGACATTTGCAACCGGAAATGAACCTCCCAACTCTCTTCTTAACTCTTCACTCGCCATCTCCAGTCTCCTCTTCCTCTTTGGGTGTTGTAGCTTCTTGCTTTTGCAGCATAAATATAATATCCCCTTTCCTGTTTCTGTCACCTAAAATGTGTCCGCCGTTGACATTTTGCTGACACAAATTTCGTGAAAGAAAATTTGGCTTATTAATCTCATGCCTAACGAAAATTACAAATTGCAACCATTGAATGAAAGGGATGCTTAGGGCATGTTTGTTCTTATTTTTTAAAATGGTTCTAGAACAGTTTTTAAAAAACCAGATAACATAATTATGTTGTTATCTGATTTCTTTAATTTAGTGTTTTTTTTTCTGTTTTCTTTCCATATTTTTTTAGAAAGAAAAAAAAAACAAAAGAGTTATCCATGTTCTCCTTCTTGTTATTTTAGAATTTGTAATAAAAAGTAGCTTTCAATCCCATTGAGAGCTCATATAAAGATAAAACTTTAGGCTGGGTACCCAAGGACATATACTAAATTCCTTTAGAGGCACTAGAAAGATTTATCTGACAATATCCTACGCTCAGACAATGGCGACGTAAACTAAATTCCCAACATCCACGGTTATAAAAATAAAATAAAAAAGTTTTCAAAACTAACCAAACATGCTGTTAATGTCTTAATCAGGTTTTAATTTCTATTTAAAATTTTAAGGTTGTTTTCCCTGTATAAATGAAGGAAAACGAGTTTCCTTCTAAATATATAAGTTAAGACTATGCAAATATTAAATGTGTAAGAATGGTCAATTTCTTTATGACAATAAGTTAATTCCTTGAAATCACTAAGTGAAGCAAATCTAATTGCAAAGTATTTTTATTGGGTAGTAGTTATGTTCCTCAAAATGCCCATCATATATCTCTACCTAGTTACTATGAAACAGAAAGGAAACTCATGGAAAATAACACAAATGGGTTTGCTTAGGCCCAATTTATAACTATATTAGCAAACTGAAATTCTCTGAAATCACCAAACTTCACTTTATTTATTCAACTCAATTATTTCAACTATACATTACTATCATGGCTGATCTAATTTCAGCTCTCCAACTTCATATGATTCACTGAACTTTTACCATCAAGTTTCCTAGTTAGTACATATTTTATATATTCCTCCCTGCTTACAGATTTATACTTTGGACCATTCTCCTTTGTAAGCTCTGGTAAAGGACCAATGATTGTCCCATCACATGGAGAATAGAATGCTGCAATGGAGAGCCTTTCCTTTTCTGGGTCCACCACAGCTCTATGCTCAATACTCTTGTATTCCCCATTGCTCAATATCTGTACAAAAACGAAACTGAAAAAGGATTACATAACTGTAAACTTTTGATCTCACAAAGAATACTAATACAAGATTTGATTGGCAATTTGGTTGTAATTACCTCAATAACATCACCAATGTTGACAATGAAAGCATCAGGGAGAGGCCTAATTGGTATCCATTTACCATTTCTCTTAATTTGCAAGCCTTGTACTTCATTCACTTGAACAAGTAGGGTAAGTCCACCGAAATCCGAGTGGGGAGTGAGACCTAACACCTTGCTTGCTTGCTCACAAGGTGGATAGTAGTTCATTCTTAATGATTGTCTTCCATCCTCAAACATATTAGCAAACTGCTCAAGATTTATGGCGAGATTCTTAGCCATCAGCTTCAAAAGGCATTTTGAAACTTTTACGAGCTCCAACGAGTACTTGTCCAAAGTTTCCCTGATATAAAGGAAGAAACTTAAACAATTTCCCAAGAAGAGTATATACACATAAAACAATTTGTCAAGTGCAAATTCTTTCAAATATTGAAAAATTTAGTGAAATGCAATCATCATTCAAGGACCACAATCATCAACGAGGGCATGGATAAATGAAATCATTTAAGAAGAGGAGTTAAAACACTTACCTGAAAGAAGTAGGTTGTTGAGGCCAGAACCTCATTTTTCTTTCAGGGATTGGCAGGGTTTGAAGAAAAAGCTTATCAGCCCAATCAAGCTTTTGTTCTTCAGAAAAAACAAAGTTTTGGCCATAACCATCAACCCCAGTTGGTTGTTTTGCATATGCATTCTTCTCCTTTTGTGGAAGTTTAAAGAATTCTTGAACATCTGCCTTCATTTTCTCCATTACTTCTTCTGCTACCCCATCATGATTTATTAACTGTTTGATCACAATATGCTCAATTTAGAATACTATATTTGGTATTCTTAGTTGTTATAGTTGGTTCTGTAAAGTATTAAGGAAAGAAAATAGTAAAAAAAAGTAGAAAAAATAGAGGGAAAAAATAGAATTAAATATGACATATCATTTTTATTTGCTACTTCAAACTCATTTTAGTTACTTTGACTCATCAATATAAAGATTAACCAGTTTAAAAGTATATATAAGTTTTTGAATATTGAGATTTTTCATTATACAATCAAATATAAAAAAATTATTTTTTTTAACATTTTTTTCTTTCCTAATCATTTTCAGGGGACACAACCTAGTAACCCTAGTCTACCTTAGGGTTTCGCCTTCAATCCTCATCTGCATATGTATATGTACGGTAAGTCAATCGCTTCTTCCTTAAAAGAAGTGTTTACAAATACAATAGCAGTTGAAAATCAAATAATCAATGATCCAATTGAGGCAAATTCCAAGAGAAAACAAAGAGCATAGAAGCAACCTACTAGAGGTATTTGATAAAAATTCCAAGAAAGAAAGCATCTGATGAAACAAAAAGAAATAATTATACCTGAAAGAAACCCCATTCTTTACAGGCCGAATGAAGTTTACCCATTTCATCATCATCATCATCAACCATGAGCTTCCCTATATTCCAGGAATTTGAGAGTATCATCCACCAAAATTTCTTCCGATTGGAGCTCCGGCCGAAGGTACCGGAGTGGTATGTCGCCGGAGCAGCTGGAAGCAAGGGCTTGGACATTTGCCACTGGAAGTGAACCTCCCAACTCCCTACTCATCTCTTCACCCACCATTTCTGTCTTCTGATCTATTGATGCCAATTTATCTGTGCACACCTTCTGACTTTATAGCAAGGGTAATTTGATTAAATAACCTTTTAAAACTCAAAATTTGAAATTTGACTCATCTTCAATTTTTTGGCATGATTTTGATACAAATACCTATTTTGTTTTCTTGCAAAAATAACCTTATCGGGGAATGACGTAAATACATGAAATATAAAAGGACATTTTTGTCCGAAATATATGATTTTTCAAGAAAAAACATAAGAGATGTTAGATTCACAAATTCAATATTATTCGATGTCTTTTAACCAAATATTTTTTTTATAGTAAATACCATTTGAAATTACGACTTCAAAATCTAACCTTTACATTTTGACAAAACACCTTCATTGCTTGAAAATAGTGTGCAACTTTCCCACGTTTTACCCGATATCTTACTTATAATTAAACTTCATTCGGCCTAAAGAGGTCCTTATGTTTTTACTCAGAATCTAAATAGTTTTCACCATTGATCACGTTGAAATGGATCAACCGACAGAATTTTGTTGTTATGTCAAATTAAAAGTAAATAGTCGTAGTAGCAAAATTTGTCCTAGACCAACTTAAAGGGAGGTTTGTCAGGGGATTAAAAAACCTTAATCATTTTATCCATTTGACCCAAAAAACTCAAGTTGGGGCCAAAAGAACCCTGTGGTTTACCCTCTCTCCTCACTGCCTCATTTCTCTCCTAACCTTCACAGAACTCCTGCTCGCAATATGTTTAAATAAGCAAGAAAACAACACTTAAATTTGCATCTTGCGATTTTGCTCGATATTTTCATTTAACCCTTCAAACTCCATTTTTTTTAATTTTTGTTTATCCTTCTAAGTCTTGATTTATTCTCTATAGGAGTGTTTGGTTTATGAGAAAATGAGGGAAGAGGAAAAAAACTTGAATATATATTAAGACTGATTACAGAGTTAAAGAAAAACCTGTAGGCAAAGACATTTGACGAAGATGCTCAAATTCCATTAACGAAACATGTTCCAGCATTTACAAAAAAAGTCCATTGTGCAACCATATGACCGAGAAGTCTTTGTTTGGTTGCTGAGAAAAATAAAGAAAGAAAAACCCAAAAAATAAAGAACACTAAATGAAGATGCTCAAATCCCATTAATAAAAAATAAGTGTTATAAATCTTTGAAGAAGATATACGGATCGAAAACATACATAACAATTCTTTTAAAGCGTAAAATTATACTAACCTTCAAACACATTCATTGATAAATCATATTTGAATTCGTGAGACAAAGAAGACCGTAAAAGTAGCCCATGGATACATTCACTCTCAAAATCACTTTCTTACTTAAAACCCTGGGGATCACCAAAATACAACATATCATTAATCACAGAATGGTCTGAATAGCCTTTATGTAGCTCAGAAAGTTATAACGGCTTTTAAAGAGAGTCAGTCCTCCCGTCCAATGGGCCAACCAGTCTTGATAGAGTGTGACCAAGAGCCCCAGCCACACACAATAGTAAAACAAGCTATTCCTTAGCTAATTTATAAATTTATGACGCCCATCCCTCGTAGCCTCACGACCAATCGTCAACTCATTTGAACCTCGCGTGTCTCATATCACGGTAATCTGATACACATTTTAAAAACGGCCACATCGCCTACACATCATACTCACCAAAATACATCCAACTATATCAGTAAATAGTTTCAAGAGTTGTTACATCACTTAATACAAACATATATTAAATTAAGAATTCCAATAGGTATGTTTTACAAAATATATATCAAAGCCACAATCCGACTTTCTTTCTTAAAACGGTTTCAAGGAGCTGCCTTCCCAAACACTTCAGAATCGAAATAATTTTCCTCGACAGCATGAAAGAATGCCTAATAGGCCATGATCTCCTACATGGGTTACTTCCTCACCTAAGTGCATATAATGGTAACCAAACATATTCAAGCAAATGCATGATCCTACTTGAATATCTACATGCCCAATCCCATGTCTCAGTCCTCACGACTCCTCACACACTTCCTAAGCCATGTATGAAAATCATTTTCCTCCTAACAAAAATATTTGCTTTTGACCATGCAGAACCTCCGATATAAATACGCGGGACAATCTCGGCGCTAATTGTCAAGAACTTTAAACAATTCATGCAACATCCGACGTGAATTGTTAGACAATTTTCCCCAACACAATTCTTCTCGATTAAACTTTCCAATAAAATTATTATTTTTAATAATTTTACAAAAGCACTATCAAGCTGACAACTCCTCCGATTTATTTGTCATGCACTCACATCTACGTTTCTAGTATGTTTCTAAGTATGAAATGCATTATGCTATTTCGACATAAATATATGTTAATATATCAAGCATGCATATATTAACAAAATTCACATACTAACCACATGTTATTCAATTCATAAAGAATAACACCAAAATTAATTTCAGTTACATGTTAATAATAAACAATTTAAGCAATTCATTTTGAACTGCCCAAGCAACACAAACCACACACAAGATCATGTGAACAGTAAAACCCTAGGTCTAAACACTGTTCACGACCACACTAGGGATTTCTTCACTAAATCCAAATATGATGGAACCGAAAACACGGCCATCCAGGCCTTAACAAATCCCCATCCATTAAAATGGCTTCAAATCTAAAGAATAAATCAAGGAGAAGACCCCTTACCTCCCCGGATTTGGCGAAACTCCACAAAATCGACGCCCACGCAGAATTCTCAGAAGCCTTAGGATCAACTTCTTTCTCTGCTCCGACGGTAACCGATCATCCGAACGCCGAAATCTAGAGCCGTGACTTTCTCTCTAAACTGCTTTCCCCTCACCGTACGCACAGGCCAAAATGGAGAAGGAGACGTTTTTTCTTTTCATTTAATTTCTTTGTCTCCTGGGCTTTGACTTTTAAGCATTTCGACATGTGTACTTAATATAAGCCACATTATCTCTATCCTCTCACTCATTCATGCGACATGTGTCACACTGACAGTACGTAGCAGCGACCTCATTACGATCACACGCCTCATGTTCGTCATACAACACCCGACACCCACAAAGAAGCACGTGAAATTTCGATTGTCTCTAATTCGACGAAATTCAACGCGTGGTGATGATTTCGTGGAGACGATTCCAATCGGTGAAGTCCGTTTCGTCATCTGAGATCTAGAAAAATTCAAGATTTTGATCGAAATTACCATTTTACCATTTTTCAGAAAATTAGAATTTTCTCGGGTTTTACAAAATTGGCCTTGTAAGTGAGTAATTGATTATGCTAAGTCCACAAAAATATTTATCTAATATTCTCCCACTTGGACTACATAATCATCAACACATATAAATATCATACAAAACTCACTTACTATAGAATCTCCCAAAACAAAATACAATTTCATCTCAATTTACATTATATGCCGACAGGGCACAACAACATACTAGACTAGGTAGTAGAGATTCTCTCAATAAATCTCCCAAATATGATACCATTTCAACCTAACACTTTGCATACTATAAACTAAGTCTAAATAGTAGAGATCTACCTAACCACATCTAATCCCCCAACACATAATACCATTTCATCTAAGCATATTGTGTATCGACATGATACAACAATATACCCAAACTAGGTAGTAGGGACTCATCATAGCACATGTGGATCAACATACACATATACAAAGACTAAAAGTCTTAAACAAGCTTGTGAATATAAGGAACAATAATATGTGTAATAAATCATCTCATAAATAAATAATGATCCACATTCATCAATGTATCAAAAATACTCAAAGAAATAAATAATACTCAATATGGATATTACTGTAGAATATATAATAAATTCTCACTGACCCATAGCAGTCTCAACTGCCTAACAATCCCATACGAGAAACATGCTCTTCAAATATGCCTATTTTTTCTCTCATATTTTTCTCCTGTAACCTATTTTCCTTAAGCAAGAAGGGGTGATATTTTTTTTTGTCATTCTTAGCTTGAAATCACCCCCTACATCTTTTTATTTCATTTTCTTGCTTAATAAAGTAGTTCTTTCCGCAAAGATTTAGGTTTTATCTTGTTTTTTTTGTGTTGTCGTAGTTTTATTGACGTTTGGTTTATCATCGGCTTGTTACAATGTTTTATCTGTGTAGGGGCGATTCAAATAGACAAAGCGGATATGATGATATCAAATTATGGTCATCAGTATGTTGAAGAACTGAAGTCGTAGATATTCTAGTTATTATATTATCAAATATATAGGCTTATGCCAGTTTATTATACTGTTAACCTGAATATTGTTTTATCATGTATGGTTTTTAGCTATTTGTATCTTGGATCTATCGATCTATTATAAGTTTGAATCAATAATATTATTATTTTTTTTTAAAAAAGAAATGGTTATTTTTAGGGAAAAAAGAATAAAAAACCATGAACTTTCTAGTTTTTTTTTTTGCATATTAAGCCTAAACTTTGAAAATAACATAAAAAAACCCCTAAAATTTAATTTTTATTGCAAATGAAGTCTCAACAACTCAAATTTGTATCCAAATCAGACCTCTATTTGTAATAAAATAAAATCAAAATCAAAATTTCGGGTTTTTTTATGCTATTTTTAAAGTTCATGCTTAATATGCAAAAAACTTAAAAGTTTGGGGATTTTTTTACACTATTTTCCTTTATTTTTATGAGTAAACTAATAAAGGTATTTTTGTCAAAATAGATATATCAAATTGTATTTTCAAAGGTCCCTTGAAAACGATGTATACCTACAATCGACGTGTTCCTGTTTAACATTTGGCATAAAGAGTTTAGACCGAAATACTTTAATTGGAAAAAAAAAAAATTCTAAAATTAGTTTTAAACCGACTAAAAGACGAAGATTGGTGATCGCTTACAACAGACAATTAGAAATAAAATCATTAAACGCCGCTGTCTACGATAAATGCGCACCGCTCTTTAAATCAAATCCCCATTTTAACAAATTCCTTATTAGATTTTGTTCTTTTCCCCCCTTTTTCTCCCCTCGTCCGTCGCAAGACGACTTCCGCTTCGACCTGATTCTTCATCAACATATTTTAGCTTCTTCACATTTATGTTTCTTCACTCAAGTTTCTTCTCATCTTCCACCACAACTATCTTTGGTTTCATTTCATTTCATTTTATTTTGATATTTTTGTTTTTTCGAACTATTGTGAATCTGGAGTAATTTGGTATGATTCAAGAGTAGGTTCTTTGATTTCATAACTATGATTTTTATTTTCACAGCTCTATTGATTTTAGTTTTAAAAGAAATGATGAAAATAAAATAAACCAATTTTTGACATCAATCCCCTATTCAGAATAAAAACAACTTTTTTCAGAATATAAACTAGTTTTTTTAGAATAAAAACCTGTTTTTTCATAATATAAAATAGTTTTTTCATAATAAAAACCAGTTTTTTTCAGAATTAAAACCATTTTTTGTTCTTGACATCTTGTTCTCCCCCGTTCTTGTTTTTTTCAGAATAAAAATCAGTTTTAAATAGGTTTCATGTTTTTAGTGTGGAATGTTCTGGGCTAGTGTTATTGGAAAAAATGTGTTTCATGTTTTTAAGAAAAAAAAAAGGAACCAAACATGTTCTTGTTTTTTCAGAAATAGTAAACACAAACATAGCTAGATGAGAACAATATAAATGTAATTTGTAATAAGTTTTCAGATTTGCTATTTGCTATCAAACCAGATGCTGTAAATCACTATGATAGGTTGTAGCAGTATTATGTAATCAAAATCATACTTACAATCACTTAAGTCACATGAGTATTTCTACCTACAACTTTTCATTTCTATTTAACTTAAAATGAAAAAAATTCTTTAATTAGTCTAAAATATTCATAAAATGAGTATCACATGTTCTTAAGAAAATTTAAAAATTTTTACTAATGATTTTAAGATACTTGAGCTTCAGATCTCAATGTGGATAATCTTTAAAAAGAAGTTATACTATTTGCTATTGACATTAAGATAATTGTGTTTTGGTGCTCAATCTAGTTATTCTTTGAAGAAAAGTTATACTATCTGCTATTGACATTAAGATACTTGTGTTTCAGCACTCAATTGAAATATTTATGAGTAATAAATGATGCATTTCAATTGTAAAATGTACCAAAATTTGGAAAGTTTTAGACAACAAAAAGAATAGGAAAAGTGACAAGCCTCATTTGCATATTTGAAACAACTTGAGTCTACTTTCTTTGCCAACTTATTCTCCAACATCTAGTGGTCAATAAGGCAAGAGCATCAAGTAGATGGTCACTTCCATGAACTCTTGAAGGAGCACATTTCATCTTCAAGAACGCATAATAGTACTTATTACAAGTGATGATTAATATATCACCGTCGATACAAGACCGCTTCGTGATTGGATGAGGATCTTTGAGATGTCACCAAACTTAATTAATGGGAATGATATTCAATGGTCAGTATGTAATCAGACATCATTCAGTAACCTCTAAAAAGTCAAGCAAAAAACAGATTTCTTGACAAAACTAAAAAGTCACCCATCTATGGCAATATCCTCAACATGTGTATTTTACAATTTCTCTAGACCTCTTATGTGACGATGTATATTTTGGAACTTGTTACCATGGTTCCGAAAATAAAACCCACTAGAAATTGGTTCTAAAATCACTAGTTGGAATGACAAACTCTCAAGGATGCTGATTTTTCTTTGTAACTCCTTGTTAATACAGCTTGCAAAGATCATTTCGTATCTATTTACTATGCATGTGATTTTCCCCTTCCAAACACATCGGGAGGAAAAATACTATATATACAGCTTGGTTGATTGATTTTGCTTGCTTGATTATTTTCGAGGTAGGAAAATAATCTAACTTTTTTACATTGCCGGGTTGGCCCGCTTAGCCCGATACATAGGCCTGGATGGGCCACAGTGGTAAATTTCGGGCTTTAAATCAGGCCCGACCTATCCAAGACGAGTATACCCTTGAATGTAGTTTAAATGGTATGGATAATGACCTCTCATATTATTTAATTCATTCTTAATTCATTTTGTACAGGTGAATTATGTTCGTTTTCAACTATTCCTGAGTACGTTATTACAATTTTAAATATATTTATGACCGAAACATATGTCAAATATGTGGGAACAGTCGTTATTTCAGGCCTTTGATGTACCGGTTGAATGCACGTTTGAACAAATGAGTGATATGATATGCTCAAGGATAACCATTGACAAAGAAAGGTTCAAATTAGTCCTCAATTGTAAGTATTCCCTAAAAAGTGGAAATAGGTTCCAACCTTTTCCAATATGGGATGATAGTAGTGTGTACGGAATGTTGAACATGGTTAACAGAACTAGCGTTAAGGAAATTGAATTGTATATTGAAGTTGTTCGAAAGGTTTACAAGTGAATTTAATTCAGGTGACTATATAGATTACTAGTTCGCGATAGCTTATAATGTTGCACTTGACACGGCTAGGCCTAGTAGCGTCTACAAGACGACATGCTAGAGTATATGGAGATGATGAAGACTGAGCTTATGAAGAAGCTGATGAAAATGTTGATGATGAATCTAATGGAGACGCGAATGTTCAAGTTGATGGACATGTATCATCATTCCAGATTTTCAACCAAGTTTTAGAGAATGAGCAAGAGATATATGTCTATGCCTATGCAACATCTTGTGATGTATCGAATAACCCAAATGTTGAGGAACCAGATGAGTCATCCCCTGTTCATCATCACTTACCACCAGCACCTCAATTTGAAAATGTTGAAAACTTAGGTAATGCTATTTCAAGTGGTTGGACTCCATGGGTGCAACATACGATCGGTTATTCGAGTGGAGAATTTGTAGTTGGCCAAGTTTTTAATTCTAAATCTGATTTGCAAGAGGCTGCAAAGATTTACTCAAATAAAGCACACCAAGAGTTTGTCGTTGTTGCATCCTAAAAAATGTCTTTTTAAGATGGGCAAGGTCAAGAATGCTAATGCCTATGGAAGCTTCGTGCCATGGCTGTGAAAGATACTGCTTATTTGAGCGCACAACAAATATAAAGGGCCACATACTTGTGTCAATCCTTGCTTGAACCGGGACCATCATCAATTGGACTCAAACTTGGTTGCTGCTCATATAAAGGCAATAATTAAGGCACAATTCACATTGACTACGACTTCTATTCAAGTAAGTGCGATGGAGAAATGAGGATATGAAATATCATACAAAAAGGCGTTGGATGGAAAGCATAAAGCACTTTGACAGTTATTTGGTGAATTTTTTCAGTCATATACAGAGCTGCCATGTTTGTTCTTGGCCATAGAGCAAGCAAATCTTAGATGTGTTGTAATTTGGAAAACATTTGACACTAATATGCCAAACACTGAGATATTCCAACGTGTGTTCTGGTCATTCAAGCCATCTTTTGAAGGGTTCGAACATTGTCGTCCCGTATTGAGTATTGATGGTACACATTTGTATGGGAAGTATAAAGGCACATTATTGATTGCTATGGGGTGTGACATAAATAATTAGTTGTTTCCATTGACATTTGCTATTACAAAAGGTGAGAATATTGATAGTTGGGGATGGTTCTTGGCATGTATAAGAAACAGAGTAACTTAAGGGACGAGGATTTGTGTTATATCTGATGTACATCCGTGTATTATGGCAAGAATGGTTTCGATCCTCACATCTATCGGCCGCACCATCCGCTCTATCATTAGATTCGTGACGCTGGCCATCTGCAAAGAATTTTACGACCGTTCAAGGATAAACTTCAAGAATTTGGTATATGGAGCACTACCAAGATTAACGCAAATTCACATATGGGCTTACAATTGGGAGAATTAATTATGAAGCAAAACAATGGTTAAAGGGAATCCCTTTCGCTGGTAAAATTATCGACGGGAGGTCGAAGATATAGGATAATGACAACCAACAGCTCAAGGTATTTAACAGTTGTTCTTAAAGGAGCACGTAGCTTACCATTCACTCATAGTGAGGGCTGGGGCTTGACCTTCTCCGATTTTGCACAATTACTTTGTTGCAAGAAGGGAAACAAGGTGCTAAGAAGCCAGGCATCCGATGAGCAGTTCACCCATATGTTAAGGTTGGTCTGATGGAAATTGGTTTTTCGCGATCACACTGTGGCCGATTTCATGTCAAGTCAAGGAAGGGTCAAAATGCATCGCTCAACTTACATGACAAAAATGCACATGTGGAAAGACACTGACGATGGATTTCCATGTGGCTTATATCATAGCAATATGTCAAGATCGAGGTGTTGATTTTCGGTTATTTGTTCAAGGCTACTAAGACCGTGCAATGCATTTCATGGATATATGGCGTTTTGCTCTATCCAATATTCAAATAAAGTGATGGATGGCCTCTTTATGATGGTCCTGCGATTGTACCTCTTGAGTTAATGAAACACATAGGCAGTGGACGTCATAAATCAACCCGGTTGCATAATGAAATGGACGTTAGGGAGGGGAAAACTAATATCACATGTGGGTTGTGCAAACAACTGGGTCACAATCGGCGGTCTTGTAAGAATAGAAATCAAGTTCGGTGATAGATGTGAAGTAACTCACCTTTTTTTCTTTTTTTTCTTTGGGGGCAATTGCCTCGGGGAATTGTAGCTGCTTTGTATAACACTTATGTACGAATGTGTTTTTCTTGGATTATGAAATACTTATGTACGTTATTTAAGTAAATGAGACATCAATCATGTACATATGTATTTTAATTCATTGTCATTGTAATTAGTAATTGCATTAATTATGTTGATACTATTTCTCCAATGTGTTTTATTTATAATTATACTGCCTTCGTGTTATCTGTTATAGATATGGCGTTCAGAGGGCTTCATGATGTAGATCCTTTGGATCCACCTATCTTGGTATTGCAAGACAAACACAAATCGCACTTAGTAGATATAAAGCAGGTATGTATTTTATTACTTATCAATTAATATTTCCAGTTGTAACATGTAATTTATATATAATCAATTATAAATTTTGTTTCTTCATTGCTTGTAGTTTTAGGAAGTACTTTACCCTCGACAGCAGATGAAAGCCTTCATGAGTATGTGGAGGATGGATATATCGCTGTCATTCCATACATGATATGCACTTGATTTACGGTGTATACCGCTGGTCACATCATGATCGAATGGATTCACTTATCACTTGTCTCATCGAGATGGTGGCCTCGAAACACACACGCTTCATGTGCCCGCTTGAGAGATGATAATCACATTACAGATGTTGCTATCATCCTTGGCCTCAGATCGACGCACCAAAGAAGCACGGGTGAAAGATCCCCACCCTGACATTAACCTCTACGAATCCGAGGGGGACTCGGCACTCCAACTGACATGTAAACTTTTCCTCAAAACAATCAAATAAAATCCATGGAGTGAACCCCTTTGCCAATCCTTAACATATCTTAGAAAATAATGCGGAAGTCGGGCGGTAAAAATTTTTTTTTTTTTTTTTTAAACAATTAAATTTTCGTAAAATCGCAGTTTCCTCCGCTTCTGGACTTTGCCAAATTTACAAAAAACCTCGCAAAACATTTAAAACACATTCTCAACTCGTTTGACCTCGTCCACAACTCAATCAAGTACAATATATACACATATACATTTATTCAATCACAAACATTCAAAACTCTTCAATTCCACGCACGCTTTATAAAAGATCGGGCTTGAGCCTGACTTGCCGACCGCCTACGTACCTCGTCCCACCGAGGATCAAAGCCCACGTGAGTTCCTTTTCAAATATATACATATATACATATATAAGCACATGACAAAACATTCAACATATGTCATGCAAAATATATATACAATGCAATACAAAGGCCGTCTTCTCGATGGCTCGACTCATCGCAAGCAGGGGATGCTCTACCGGCACACCTGTCTCGGGTCCTGAAAATGTTTTGAAACATACGGAAAAGAGTGAGCTAAAGGAGCTCAGTGAGTGTACATTTTCATTTAGACAACATTTTCAGTATATATCAAAGTAATGAATACTTAGTAAATAAAAAAATCAATTTATACTTTAAACTTTCTTCTAATGGAACCTGGGGTAAACACATCGGTCAGCCTCGGGTACCGACGGTGAGGGACAGTCTCAATCTAGTCATAACCACTACGCTGTGGAGAAACTCACGCCTTGCATACAGTGCTCAAATACAAGACCTTTATCCAATGCAGAAGACATTACGCTAAAAAATCTATTTCTCCTCTTTGAACCTATAACTTTTCCCCTCTAAATCCTTACACGCTTTAAGGTACCTCAATGGATATTAGTCATACAAATATATAGAGTTAGGGTAATCATCAAGAAACATTTTATTCAAAATACATTTATAAATCCATTTAAATCATTTACTTTATCATTAGCACATATATACGTGAAATATACATATGCATCCTTACACATTTTAAGCTTCCATGATGTCTTAACATATGCATACATATATAATTTAATATAAATACATATATTTAGGCAAGATAAATATATATATATATATATATATATATAATAATAACATATAATACATATATAAACATTTACATTAAACTTTCATTTTAACATTAAAATCGCTCACTTTAAAACTCCATTTTCAAAACATCGCTTTACACTCATCTGCTCACCGCTCAATCCCGCTTGCTCTGCCGAATTCTGCTTTCCCCCGTCCGATATAGTCCTTTCACATTTTTCAAGAAAAACCACAATTAAACATTAACCATAACTTCCATTTTAATCCACCATGCACATTCATTTTCACCCAACCACATCACATTCACTTTAATCCCATTTAACCACACTTAAAAATACATAACTAAGGAAATGACCAAAATACCCTTTACTTTACAAAATGACCTTAATGCCCTCAATTCAAATCCTTTTCTTTTCTAACCAACTCCAATGCATTTCTAGAGTTAATATTCACCCTCAAACACATGGAAACTACCAACTACCCTTGACCCCTCTTATTTCATTTTACGAAATATGCACAAAGCCATATTCAATTTTTGTTCTTCCATTTTCTTCTTCACTCTAATCACTCCAATCTATAATGCCTTATACCTCAATTTCACTAATCCCTAACCAATTTCAACATATCACACAAAATTCACTATCAAACCCTAACAAATCACTCACTTTATTTTTCAAAACCTAATCTAATCCATTTCTTTCTCAACTCATATCAAAATCATCATCATTCAACCTTAAATAACACTAATCTAACATCCATACAAGAACATCAAGACATTAGGCATGAAAAACATCAAAATCCAACTTCACAAATAGAAACTTACTTGTTTCTTGGTTTTCCTTGGCTTCTCTCTCTTGATTCCACTTGTAGATCACTTGGAAAGCTTGAAGGAGAAGAAAAAATCACATCTCACCCTTGCTCCACCTTGGCCTAACACGTTTTTTCCTTCCTTCTCTTTTCTTTCCTTTCTTTTCTCTCTTTTCTTCTCTCTTTTCTCTCATGGCCGGCCAAGCTCTCCCCTTTTGATAGAATTTAACTTCTTGAATTTATATTTTGACCCACACTACTTGCCAAAATTGCACTTGAGCCCAAGAAGCTCATTGGTCCATTCTCATGATATTTTAATCATAACTTAGCCATTAAGAAAGGTTTCGACGCTTCACAGAAAAATATCTCCCTTATATCATATTTTATTCATTTTCACGAGCATCGTTTTATACCGATTAAACGTCAAAAATATTCTATGGTCGCCTAAACTTAAAATCAACATTAAATATTCTAATTAAATCATCTCTAGATCAGCATCTGAACATCGAAATTGATGAAATCCGTAGAAACTAAATCTGATAACAGCATATTATTCTAATTTACTGCCTGATCACATTGAGTCTTACTTCAACGGATCTCGCTTCAGCCTAACTTATAGATTACTCATTTATCACCCATCGAAAATTTAACATATACTCACTTCAAATCTGAACAATTATTAACTTAGTTCCTGACTTCTAGTTATCAATTTAAATAGAATTGGTTTTAAAATTCTACAACCCTCCATCCCGATATAATAAGAAGAATTATTTATTCATTAGGAGTATCCAGTGAAAATTGTCGAAAATTTTCACTTTATGCCCAAATGACATTCAAGCGCTCTAAATTTAATCTACCCTGTTTCTATTATCGACTCTAATCATTTCAACAACTGGTCATTATAACATTCAATAAGGTCAGTTTTACAATCACCCCTCCTTATAAAAAATTTCGCCCCCGAAATTAAAACATCTCGCACTGCATCAAAGAGACGGGGTAATGCCTCTTCATCCGCTCCTCATGCTCCCATGTAGCTTCCATCCGCTTTCATGCTCCCATGTAGCCTCTACTCGTATGATTCCTCCATAATACCTCTACCCGAATAGTTCATTACAAGCAGAACTTGCTCTCGACGGTCGAGGATCCGTGACCGTTCCTCAGATGTCAAGTTCTCCTCGTATTTCCAATCGCTTGCTCACAATACATGTGAAGTGTCCGGGTAGCTGACCACCGCGTGAGTGATAGAAACATGGAAAACATCGTGAATGCGATCGAGTCTGCGGTAACTCCAATCGATATGCTACTCTCAAATCCTTTCAACAATCCCAGATGGTTCAATATACCGGACTTAGCTCTAATGCTTCCAATCTTAGTACGTCCTTCCATGGGAAACCCTAAAAATAAATACCATATCCTCTAATTTAACTCTGTGTCCCTACTACATTGTCCGATAACTTTTCTATCGGGCCTTGTGGAAATTTTTTAGTCCCTCCCTTATAACCTTGACCTTACTTCAAGTCATTTGACACCTCCTAATTTACTACTTCTTTCACTCTACCTCGTCCCAAATGCATCGAGTTCGACATTTCAGCCCATAAAGAGCTCTAAGGGGCCACACTAATACCGACCATAACCCGCTATTGTATGCGAACCCATTGTGGGTGCAGATGGGCGTCCCGCCCCTGAACCTTACAACACATGCCCTAAGCATCCTCTAAAGTCTCAGATAGTCCTCTCAGATTAGCCATCCGTCATGGATGAAAAGCCGCATCGTAAATGTAGTCTAAAGGCCAAGGGCATTCTCAGAATTTGGCCAAAACTGTAGAAGTAAACCTCGATCTCTCGTCAAATAATGGAAACTCATGCAACATGCAATCCGACACTTAACGTGATAATTGGGCTAACTTATCCAAGGAATCACTATTCCCGAGTAGGTAGGAAATGGCTGATTTCACTACCGCCCACAATCACCCATATCGTATCGTGACCACTCCGGCAACGTGGAAGTCCTACCATAAAATCCATAGTGATTCTCTCCCATTTCCACTGAGGGATCGAGAGTGACTGTAATAGTCCTGCAGGCTTCTGATGTTCAGCTTTTTACCTGCTGACATGTGAGACATCTGGAGACGAACTCTGCAATACATCTTTGTGCTTCTCGGA
Organism: Tetrastigma voinierianum; assembly: GCA_016808115.1. Lineage (NCBI taxonomy): Eukaryota > Viridiplantae > Streptophyta > Magnoliopsida > Vitales > Vitaceae > Tetrastigma > Tetrastigma voinierianum. The sequence continues at coordinate 403,448 of JAEQBH010000315.1, read as the reverse complement.
TGCATAGCATAAGCGGAGGAATGGGCTTCCTCCATAATCTCTCTCCTCACATCACCTACATCTGGTACACACAACCTCTGCTCCATGACCACGGTACCATCCTCTCTCAATGACAAACTCATGTCTGCACTCTACTTCACCTCAACTTCACTATCCGTGGATCCTGAATCAAGCTTCTAATTCTGTCTATCAACACAGGATGTACATGAAATGTGGCTAACAAGGTTCTGAACAGTCAGCCTACCTACAATCTAAGGTCCCTAATAAATTCCCATGAGTCGAGGAAGATGCACTAACTTTCGCGCTATATGGAACTCATGGGTCTCCTACTAAGAGCATCTCAAGTACCACGTCATTTTCCAGATGATATTCAATGGTACATTCATAATCCTGATAAGTTCAATCCATTCTCCGTCTCATGTTCGGGCCTTCAGAACAGACACGCAAGCTCTTATGATCCGTAAAACTTACGGTGGCACTCCATATAAGAATGGCTCATATCCGTAAGGCAAATACCACGGGCCATAGCTTGGGTGGTCGGTGTAGGATAATTCCTGCCTACGCTTCTTCAATCGCTCTAGAAGATATGCAATCACCCTGTTATTCTCGTACAACACACAACCTAGGGCCTCAATAGAGGCATCACGGCCAATACACCGCAGCTTCATCCTACCCGATGGAAGTGTGGGTACCGAGCCGAGGTCAACTCCTTTCGCTCAACGAAACTCGCCGACACAAGCCTCTGACCATAAAACGGTTCCTCTTTCCTTTCATTCTAGTCAAAGGTGTGGCTATCTCTCGAGAATCCTCAACAAAACTTACTATGAATACCCTCGACAAACCTAGAAAACTCCTTGACTCCGTAACACCTGTGAGGAGGCTCCAATTCAGTATAGCTTGACTTTCCGCTGATCCACCGGCACTCTCTCCCGCGTAAACTACGTTCCAAAAGCGCCGATAATCGTCGGCTCAAACCGACACTCAATCGAGTTTGGTATATAACCGGCGTTCCCGCAATGCTCGTGTAACTATCCCCGCGCTCGTATGTTCTTCTCCACCGCCTCGAATAGACGCATATCGCCAATAAACACGATAACAAACTCGACGGCAAGGCCCGAAAATCTCGCTCATGATCCATAAAATCGACCGCATTCAAGTCCAAATGGCATGACTAGAAACTCAAAATGCCCGTACTGTTCTGAATGTTGTCTTTGGAACATCCTCATCATGAATTCTCAACTGATGATAGCCTGACTTCAAACTTCAATCTCTCGAGAATACCTTACCCCTCGTAATCGATAAAAGAGATCATCAACTCGTATGGATAACGATTACGATTGTTACCTTATTCAACTCTCTGTAATCAATACATAATTGCATGCTTCCGTCCTTCTTCTTCACAAATAAAACCGATGCTCCCCAAGGAGACGTGGTCGGTCTGACGAACCCCTTGTTGATCATTTCTTCCATCTGCACCTTAAGTTCTTTCAATTCTGCAAAGGCCATCCCAGAGGCGCTCGAAATCAAGCTATGTTCCAGGGGCTAACTCCGATCTGAAAATCAATCTCTCGTCTGGGGTAATCCCGAAGACTATCCTGAAAACACATTCGAAATTCTCTCAACACTACCGGAATGTCTTCCGGGGCCCCCTTTACATCATCATCTCTCACCTCAACTACATAGGAAGGCTGATAACACTCGGATATGACTCAAGCATCTTCCAACCATCATCACAGGATGCGATATCACTCAAGGACAATATCTTCCTTACCCCATAAAAAGTAATCTCGCCCTCCTGCCCACAACCTTAACCCTCTCCCGAAGAAACCATGGTATTTGACGCCTAAAAACAAACCACCATCCCTGGGCACGCCATCTGAAGTCCCCATGTCCGCATCAGCGTCAATTGGTCCCAAACTCATACCTCAATAATCACTCCTACAACCCATGTATACCTATCCTGCTATAAGTGAATCTCATGTGTAGGCGGAGACAACATACTACACCCACGGGTCGTATTCTATATTCATCAGGCAATAAATTTCGCAGAATAACGAGTGAGTAGCAACCCTGATTCATCAAGACATAAGCATCACTATCAAAACTTGGATAGTAACTCCGCCTATGACCTCCGGTGCTAAGATCCGCCTCCCAATGGTGACTCGCAAAACCCTAGCCTCCGTCTCCATGTCGGTCCTATCCGTCCCTCCCGATGTCCGACCCCACCCGCCTCGGGTCCCTCCAGTCTAGTAAAATGCAAGTGGGGCCTCCGCCAGAGCCCCTCTGACTCCGACCTCGACCCCACTGAAGACCGAACCGGCTCATTCCACTGGTCTCACTCATCCATTGCAAAAACTATCTATGGAATCAGGACACGGCGTCCCTACCGTCTGCACTTGAAGCAACTCGTCTGCGGTCTTAATCCAGACTCACCATAATGGTTCTTCCTACACCGAGCATACCACTCGCTTGACCTCGAGCTACCCGTCTGCAATTTCACCGAACCCCTCGGCTAGATCAGGCCCCCTCGACCGGCCCCGGCCGCCACCGTCCATCAGGTCTTTCCTCCCCTCTGGATCGCTATCGAACTCCCCGAACCCACGTCGACCCAATTCGCTTCGGGTCCTCGACTAGGTGTAGCTCCCGATTTCAACCCCATGCTCCTCTCACCCTAATCGCGGGCCTCTACTAATGCGCCGGCATCGTGTGGGTCGCCGACGCCATCGTGGTTCTAATCTCTCGACTAAGACTCTACAACAAACCTTCAAGCTCTAAACTTCTGTCATCCCCGATATAAATGGAACATGCGCCCGACGAGCCTTAAAACTCCGCCATAACTGTGAATGCAGAGGTCCCCTACTCCAAATTTAAAGAACTCCTGCCAGCCTCTCTCAGATCTCCTCGTGAATCAATGGAACAAACTTATCTATAAACTCTTCCTTAAACTGTGCCTGTGATACTCCCTCCTGTGTATCTCCTCTCGAACTCCGCCCTCTACCACTCTAACGCCTCCGCCCGCAGAGAAAGGCGTGAAAGTGATCATCTATTCATCCGTATTAATCGTGCATCACCGGGCAGACCCGCTCATTTCCTAACCATGACGGCTTCCTTCCTGGTCTCCCAATCCATCATAGTTCCGTGCTCCCTAGCTTTCGCCCCCTCTCTATAGAAGCTACCGGCTCTCGGGGCTGTCGTAATGCAGTGGCTAAAAGCTGAGCCATCTGCTCTAAAGGTATCTGTCCTCCCACGACCTCAGGAGGCTGTGGCGGCCCTGTCTGTGGTGGCTCTAAAGGCATAGGGTCACTATGTACTGTGGGTAGAGGAACATGCGCAAACTCATCAACATGTTCTCGTGTACACGCCTCGTAGAGCTCTCGATGGAGGGTCTACGACGACGCATTTTCTATGAATTCAAAAATTTAATATGTCATGTAATGCATATATGATTTTAAATCACATAAATAATTTATGAAATTTTAAAAGAAACATTAAAACAATCATATAAAAATAAAATTTTCAAATCTTTATAATATTTTCAAAACCGTGGCTCGATACACGTCAAAGATCCCCACCCTGATTAACCTCAGCGAACCCAGGGACCTCCTGGCACTCCAACGGATATAGAAACTTTCTCTCAAACAATCAAATAAAATCCATGGAGCGAACCCCTTATAAACTTAACATATCTTTAGAAAATAATGCGAAGCTGTGCGGTAAAATTTTTTTTTAAAATTAAATTTTTAGAAAACTGCCGTAGTTTCTCCTGTTTTCTGACTTTCCTAAATTTACAAACCCGCGAAAACATTTAAAACACATTCTCTAACTTCCGTTTTCTGACTTCGTCCACAACTCAATCAAGCACAATATATACACATATACATTTATCTACAACGCCAAACATTCAAACTTCTTCAATTCCATGCACAGTTTTATAAAAAGATTGGGCTTGAGCCGGACTTAAGCCGATCGCCTACGCACTGGGCCCACGAGGATCAAAGCCCACGTAGTTCCTTTTCAATATATATACATATACATAAATATGTTGACAAAAATATTCAACATATACAATATGCAAAATATATATACAATGCGCCAAAGGCTGCCTCTTCGATGGCTCGACCATCGCAGGGGGATGCCTCTACCAACACACCGTCTCTTGGTCTTGAAAATGTTTTTGAAACATACTGAAAAGAGTGAGCTAAAGGAGCCTGAGGTATACATTTTCTAATAGACAACATTTTCGTATATATCAAAAAGTGTAATTAAATACTTATTAAATAAAAATCAATTTATAATTTAAACTTCTTCTAATGGAACCATAAAGTGTCATAATCAACGCTTCCGGCAATCGACTGGAGGGACAAGCCCCAATCTAGTCATAACCACTACGCCGCTGAGAAACCTACGCCTGGCAGGTCCCCACCATGTTCCATCACGTGTAAGGATATTACGCTAAAATCTTATTTCCCTCCCTCTGCAAGAACCTATAACTTTTCCCCTCTAAATCCTTACACGCTTAAGGTACTTTAGCCGATATTAATAATATACAGCCTATATAAAGGTTAGGTAAATCCATCGAGAAACATTTATTCAAAATACATTTATAAATCCATTTCTAAATCTTTTACTTTATCATTAAAGCACATATATACGCAAATATACATGTATGCATCCTTACACATTTTTAAGCTCTATGATGTCTAATATATGCATACATATATAATTTAATATAAATACATATATTTAGGGTAAGATAATATAGTATATATATATATATATATATATATATATATATATATATATATATATATATATATATATATATATATATATATATATATATATATATATACTAATAACATATAATACATATAAACATTTACATTAAACTTTCACTTACATTAAAATCGCTCACTTTTAAAACTCCATTTTCAAACATCAGCTTTTACACTCACTCAACACGCTTCAATCTCGCTTGCTTCCCGTCGACCCCTGCCTCTGGGTCCGATAGTCCTTCACCTTTTAAAGAAAAACCACAATTAAACATTAACCATAACTTCCATTTTAATCCACCATACACATTCATTTTCACCCAACCACATCACATCTACTTTAATCCCATTTCTTAACCAGCACTTAAAAATACGTAATCCAAGGAAATGACCAAAATACCCTTTATTTTACAAAATGACCTTAATGCCCTCAATTCAAATCATTTTCTTTTCTAACCAACTCCAATGCAAAACTAGAGTTAATATTCACCCTCAAACACATGGAAACTACCAACTACCCTTGACCCCTCTTATTTCATTTTGGCTTCTAAATATAATAAAAGCCATGGTCTAATTTTGTTCTTCCATTTTCTTCACTCTAACTTACCCAATCTAATGCCTTATACCTCAATTTCACTAACTTTCTAAACCACTCCCAACATATCAGCACAAAATTCACTATCAAACCCTAACAAATCACTCACTTTATTTTTCAAAACCTAATCTAATCCATTTTTCTCAACTCATCAAAATCATCATCATTCAACCTAAATAACACTAATCTAACATCCATATAAGAAATATCAAGACATTCTTTCTTTTCAGGCATGAAAACATCAAAATCCAACTTCCCCACAAATAGAAACTTACTTGTTTCTTGGTTTTCCTTGGCTTCTCTCTCTTGATTCCACTTGTAGATCACTTGGAAAGCTTGAAGGAGAAGAAAAAAAATCACATCTCACCCTTGCTCCACCTTGGCCTAACGCGTTTTTTCCTTCCTTCTCTTTTCTTTCCTTTCTTTTTCTCTCTCTTCTTTTCCCAAGGCCGGCCTGCTCTCCTTTTGATAGAATTTAACTTCTTGAATTTATATTTTGACCTACACAACTTGCCAAAATTGCACTTCTTAGCCTAAGAAGTCATTGGTCCATTCTCGGGAGGCCAAGCCACTAATCTATTATTTTAATCATAACTTAGCCATTAAGAAAAAGGTTTTACTACTCACAAGAAAATATCTCCCTTTATATCATATTTTACCATTTTCGCTTATACTCGCTTTTATATCGGGACAAAGTCAAAATATTCTATGGTCGTCGAAAATTAAAATTGAACATGAAATGGTTCTACCTAAATCATTCACAAGTGGATTCCTGTGCTCAAATCACCTAAATCGACTTAAAATCGCAAATCTGGAACCATATGACGCATTATCCGAATTACGCTCGACGCTCGTAACTATCCAAACGGACTGCTAGCTCGTTAGACTCTAAGGATTAATTCCACATTTTGTATTTTCGGCCCAGTCTCCGGCACCTCAAGCATAGCCCGACCCCATCCCAAATCACTATTCACTTAAACTCAATTCTCTTCTAAATATCGTCAAAGTCATAGAAACTAAATTCTTAAAAATTCCTCCCAGAACCTCTCCATCCTGAGATATAATAAGAAGAATCAATGCTATTCATTAGGGCATCCTAAGTGAAAATTTTCGAAAAATTTCACTTTATGCCCAAATGACGTCCGGTTAGTTTCTAAATTCTAATCTACCCTTGCTTCTATCATCGACTTAATCATTCAACAACTATCATTATAACATCTGGTCAAGGCTGGGGTTTGCTAACCGACATGTGTCTGATGGCGGGAGTCGCGGCGGAGCCGGTCATGTCACCCCACCCGGTGATGCTTCTGCAGGATCCGTTATCTCCATTCCTGGTTATGTGACCGCTTATCCACCCCAACACCCAATGCGTATGAGGTCATGAGTGGAGTGCTGCTCTCATCTTAGCTGGCTGATGGGATCCTTCTTGTTTGTGGACAAGAAGGGAGTGCATATTCATATGTGCTTTCTCCCACTACTACGAGATTTGACACATACTATGACTTATAGTTGGGGTGGTGCAGTACTAGCACAAACATATCGCGAGTTATGCCGAGTTAGCTTGGATCGTAGATGTAGTATTAGCGGTTGTATTACACTAATACATGTATGTAATATTTTTTTTATTACATACACATTCATATACACAACACATCATTAGGTTGCTTACTTTCTATTTATTTGAGATTCATCATATGTCTCTGGGAGGAGACTTCACATGGGGCACCCGATTCGTGATCGCTGAAGATATCCATCACCACTAGTCGCTCATGACTTATATGATGACGATGTCGATGTCGTCAATGGAGGCACTCGACGATGGATTACCAGTTGAGCTTGCAGTTGAGCCAGAGCCAAAGCCAGAGCCATCTCTTCCATTGGGGTGTAGGTGGAGAGTACCTTTGACACATGTGCATAACCCATCCGGTGTACTCCTCCTATATCAAGATCAATGACAAACAAACTCGACTCGTAAGCAATGATATGGCAAAGTGTTATGGTTATATAGTAATTTCATTCATATTCACATAAATTTTTTTGATGTCAAGTGTAAATGTGTAGGTCTTATGGTAGCCATAATGCTAGGGAGAGTTGGTCGACTCAGCCTGATATCCGCTTAGCCGATTAGGAGATCCTGACGATGTCACCACTTATATGTGTTTCGAGAACGCTGAAAGGGCATCGCTTCAGAGCGAAGTCTTGCGCCGCCATTATACCAGAGATACCTCCATCTTACTCTTATGAGCAACAACTACATAGAGTGGATACTGAACAACACCAAAGAGATTGAGCGGCGTATCATGCTTCATACATTGCCTTATGGGATATGCGAGCGGGCGGGATCATCACTACATGGTGGGTATAATGGACTTCCATGATCCATATATGTAGTGGTATCATTGTATTACACGACGTTTTATGACACCACCACTCCATAGGGATGATATAAGGTTCCATACTACAGCCAGTACTACTAAGATTTTGGTAAGTTAGAGTCCTGTGTTTCTAAACTGTTTTCCAAATTTCAATCAATAGATTATGTATTTATAATTATTTTGTTCGTTCATTTAGATCTCTACCATGGCTGACATAGCTAGTCGCCGCTACTATGCTACCACCAGCTTCCAGTAATGACTTACATCATATTGCTAGATCAAGATACACCGATCGTGGAGAAGAGCATCGTATCTCCAAGCACACCAAGGCACTACAATTGGTTAATGGACCATCCATTAAACCTCTGGTGTCATCCATTCTAGTACGTATGCAACTCCTTCGAGGTAGGGGGAGAGGGAGAGTTGATCAGCGAGGTCATGGTCGAGATGGTGGGCAAGGTCATAATCGAGATGGGGAGGGCGGTCATGGTACACCTAAGCCAACATTGCCTACTTCGATACCCCCCATACTTACCCATCACCCGAGATTTTTATACCCCCACTGACTTACACATCACCTTCCATACCCCCAGACACTTACACATCTTTACCATATCCGATGTCGCCAGAGCCAGCCTCCATAGCAGTAGATATCACTTTATCATCTCACCCTTCATCATCCCCTACATTGCCTCCCATCGGTGACACCATCGTTGACCTTGTATCAGAGTTGGGCACTTCCAAATCTAGGCGACCAGGCTCCACGTGACAGCCGAAAGTACTTTATCCATTAAATTCCCTACTCCATCAACTCTCGCTTGAGATTGCACGGACTCTATGCATCAACTAGCTATGATTCCCAGCGCCAACCTACGGTAAATATAAAGACGCCATCTTGTGGGACTCCATTGATATATGTTGATATTTTATATATTGATATTTATGTATTGTAAATTCTTTTATATATATTTATAATATCTTATTACATACGAGGTCATAATTGAGTTTTTAATGCAAAATTCCATTTAATATCCTATGAATTTCGTATTACCTTGTATGTGTTTGTTGTTTTGACGATTAAACTATATTTCGCTTATTTTTTCAAATAAATAAATTTCACACGATTTACAAATTATTGATTACTTATAATATAACAAATATATTTGAATCCATTAGTTCATGTAATTTATTAAATAGTAAATATTTTAAACAAGTTTCAAAGTTAAAAACAATCATAAACAAATATACGATAATATAATAAGTTTCAATATTTAAGACATCACATCGCTTACTGATAACGACATTTGACAAAGTTTCAATTTGCTGCTGTCTACGATTAACGACTTTGCATGTTCAACTGCCGCTGCCACTACATCGCACTGGTAATTATAAGTTTCCAATTATCACACGATAAATAAATATTACGATATTTCGATAATTAAGCCATTTCTAAACTAATTTAATAATTAATTTTTTTTTAAATTTCGGTCTAAAGCTTTGGCATAAATTCGTATAACTTAAAAAAAAACCACGTGCGTCAAATGAAAATAAAAAATTAAAACATGGAATCGATTTAAAAAAAAAAATCCATAATTACAACGGGAATAAATATCGAAGAAGCTTCTGACACGACATTTGGTTTGAACAAACCGTTGTTGGGAAATAATATTTTTTTTTGTATTTTTCGACACGCCCCTTGTTTGTAGGTTGTTTAATTAAAACATCTTAAATTTGCGGATTTAACCATTTATATATTTCAATTTACAATATGTTTTCTTAATGAATATATCCTTTATTATTATTATTTTTAAAAAATCAAATTAACAGTTTTTATTCAAACTTAAATACAAATAATGTTGCTCATCATTATTTCTAGTTTATGTGATAAAGTCAATGATTCAAAAAGCACAAGTAACATGTGTAGTTTTTAGTCTCAACATGTAGCTCAATTTTGGACAATATACTATATTATAATTAAAGTGTTTAATTGTAAAAAAAAAATACAAATAATGCTTTTATGAGTGAAAAATATAAATAATGTTCTTTCATTATTATGTTGTGTTCTCTTGACATTACATAATAATATAAAAAAATAAAAATAAAACTAGAAATTTTTGGTTAAAAGACATCAAATAATTTAAAATTTGTAAATCTAATTCTTTCAATTTTTTTCTTAAAAAGTAACTCATTATAGATACACCCTTTATCCTTTTAGGTATTTACATGTGTATGGTTACTTAACTATTTTTATAAGAAAATAATGAAAGTATTTTTATCAAAATATGATCAAAATTAATGGAGAATTAGATTTTCAAAATTATGTTCCAAAGGTCTTTTAATCAAATCATCCATAAAACTATCATTACTAATTATTAATCTAAAATTAAAATTTTGATAATTCTATTTTTTTTAAAATCTCAAATTGTGTTATTATTGTGGGTACTAGGCCCAGAACCAGCTCTACCATTCACCAAGCCCAAACACCTTTACCCATAGGCCAGACCCAAATATCACATTCCAGGCAGCCCTGAGATGCAACTCTTAGACTTATCTTCTTATATCCGGGAGCCATCTATAAGAAGACGACCGACTAATGATTACTCGGCTGACTCTCAGTTTAAAGATGCCCCCATACACATAACCATTTTGGATATGGTCAAACACTTCTTAGGGCACAAGTTGCGGCCAACTTGGCCACCAAAAAAGAAAGAACAGGTCATGACACGCAAAGAACGCCCTTTTTCCCCTTCCGTTTTGGAAGGAAATCACCAACTTTCCATGAAAATCGGATCATCTTCCTCCATAAAAAAAGGAGGAACGAGAACAAACAAGGTACGACATTCTTTACTGAAAAATACTGACTCTTTCACTCTCCAGATTCCTTGACCTGACTTAGGCATCGGAGAGGCGATGGGCGCACCACCACATTTTTTTTGTTTGTTTTGCAGGTATATACTTGCAGGTTAATGCTCCGACGATCCAATGACTCCAAAAATTCAAAAGACTACAATTATTTATTCATGCTCTTACAATAAACTAGGCATGACTGTTATTATTTCCACCTTATTCATTCAACCCTCTTTGTCACATCACCTCCGTATACATTTCCTTTATTATAATTCACTTTTATTTTCTATTAACCGAGTCAACCAAAAAAATATTCCCCCCACCAATAAACTAATGCATTACTTAACTATCAAACTTATAAAAAAAAAAAAAAAGGAAGTAAGATCATAACCTAATGTCTAATACTACTTTGTCATATCCTAGAACCCATCCTAGTAATTTCACATTTTAAACCCAAAGGTTGAAAGTAAAAACGATATAAATATTTTATCTTGTAGTTGGAATTTACCACCAGAAGTAGTAAACAAAATTATATAATCCTCAAATCTCATCCTTAAAATTGAAAAATTAACCAATTTGCTATCTTCCAAACAACTTTAAACTTAACCAATTTTTGGGTCGTTCTTAATTTGAAATCACTAATCTATGTCTTTTTCTATTATTTTCTTTTCTAATAAAGTGGTTTTTACTACACATATTTGGGTTTTTAATTTGTTTTTTCCTGATTTTATCATCGATTTGTTGTGGCGTATGGTTATGTCATCTTGGTACGATAATTGGTTTTTCATTATTTTGTTATGACATTTATTATTGTGTGAGCATTTAGACGACAAAACATATTCGATCATTTAGAAATAACAAATCAAATCATGGTCGTGAATATGTCAGAGATGCACGCCCAAAACCGGGTCCCGCTTGACAACCCGTCAACCTCGCTGACACTCGTGGATGCCGGTAACCGACACCACTCATGAAAATCGCGTAGCCCTTTATACGGAGCTCTACCCAAGGTACAAAACCCGTCTCTAACACTTACAATGACCACACAGGCCCACACGCGAAGAAATAATGGGCCACTGGGCCCCTGCATTAATACTCACAAAATACATCAACTATAAACAATAGTTCAAGAGTTAATAAATTACTCTTTACCAAACATATATTAAAATGTACAATTTCTAATACATGTTATACAAAATGACAATGCCAAAGCCATAACTCGGCTTTCTTCTAAACGCGGCCTCTAGTGAGCGCCGTCCTCCTGTACACTCCCAGTACTTGAAATAGTGATCCCTCGACAGGGTGAGCAAAGCTCAGTAGTGATAATTTCCTACATGGGTTACTCCTCACCTAAATGCACATGCCATGGCTGACAATCACATCTAAGCAATTACATGAACCTACTCGAATGTCTACATGCCCAATCCCATGTCCCGAGTCTCACCGACTCCCTCACATATGCCTAAGTCGAACGCGAGTAAATCACGCTTTTCAAAACAAAAGCTTTGTTCTCGAAAACTCACTACCGAATTTCAGTAAATACATTGGACTACCCTCCGAGGTGAATTGCTGGATAATGCTTCGCAACAGACATGGTCCTCATCCGAAGTGATCTGTTGGACGACTCTCCAAGACAATTCTTCTGAAAATCTTCCTTTAAATTCCTTTCACAAACATTTTCGTTTTTCTTTCAATTTCATGTAATGCACTCACTCCTAATATTCTAGGGTGCCCTAGTGCATATGGAATGCATGATGCCAATCCCATCAATATTCATGCTAATATATTCACAAGCATATATATTAACAAAATTTACATACATACCACATGTTATTTAATTCACATCAATAACATCAAAATTAGCTCACTTGAGCTAATTACAATTCATTTCCAATGGCTTACACACAATTATATTTTTATATTATTCCACATCATGTTAACACATTTAATTACATGCATTGACATATTAATTCTCACACAATTCCAAGCCATTCATGCTAATACATTTACATGCATGTATTAACACAATTAATTCCCATAATTCATATTAGTCGGTTCTCAATTAATAACACCAAAATTAGCTCACTTGGGCTGACTTTACCAATCAAGCAACGATCTTTGAATCACTCAACAACATAAAAATTCACACCAAAACTGCATTCACTATTCACATGAATAAAGGAAACCTCGGTTGGCAATCGCCACTGGCCACAACAATGGGGATTTTCTCCACTTGCTCAAATGTTCGAGATCAAAACACGGCTAACTAAGCCTTAGAACGTCCCTAACCATTTACATGGCTCTTAGCCAAAGAATAACACAAGTAGGAAAATATCCCACTCCCTCGAGTCAGCCGGAACCCGCACCAAACCCGTGTCCACGCGTAGCCCTCGCCGCGTAGATCGACTTTGCTTCTTGCTCCGTCAAGAACCAACGGTCCGATCGGCCGCAAATCCAGAGAGAAGGAGCTCCTTCTCTCTCTAAAAATCACAAAACCCCAAGCTATCGCATTTTGTTCCACTCGACGCCCATTTTTCTTTTGTTTCTGAGAAGACAAATTATCTGGTGTTTGTTCCCACTCTCATTAACATTTCAATAATTCCACATGTCCCTTCCTTTCACTATTCGACACGTAACACCCAGCTATCTATCTCATCCTCACTAATCATGCAACATGTGTCACATGAGTACATGTAGTAGGTAACTTTTGTCACATCACATGTTTCTCATAAGTCGTTTTACGACACTCGGCACCCGACACCTCGAAAAACGTGAAAATTCCGACTGTCTTAGAATTCGACTAAATTTGACGTGGTGGCTAGATTTCAAGCAGAGACGACCTAACTCCAAAATCCGCTTTCACAATCCAGATTCAGAAAAATTTCTGCTGGACCGGTTACCATTACATTTTTCAGAAAATTAGATTTTCTCCGGGTTTCACAGTAGAACTAAAGTCATAGGTATTCTAATCATTATTGCAATATCAAATATGTAGACTTTAAATCGATTCATTATTTTATTAATTTGGATGTTGCGCTATCAAGTAAAGTTTTGTTTAATTTTGATTTTGTGTCATTTAATGTATGGCTAGTTTGAATCAATAAAATTATTCTTAAAAACAATTTGAAACAGATATTAATTCTAACTTTTAACTCAATGTTCTAAAATAAAAATTTAAATCAACATTTAAATAATAAAAATAAAACATATTACAAATAAAAATATATTATAAAAATATTATTAAAAATTACTATTATTATAAGAATAAAATAATGAGAAAATAATAGTATAATATTAAAATAATAGAAAAATAGTAATTACTATTCACATCTCTAAATTGGGAGATGTGAGATGTATTATTCACATCTCCAAATATGAAAAAGGAAATGAAAGATGGTTGGAGTGAATTTTTTTAGTACTTATCTCCAAATATGGAGATTAAGTTGAAAATGGAAAATTGTTGAAATTGCTCTAAATCATATAAGAACCTCATATATAGAAACTCTTACTTTACCATGAAAATTACATTAATTTATTCTGATCAAAATTCATCTAACATAACATAGTTATCTAAAGCATCAATTGGTCTAAGGCCTTGAGGTTTAACCCAATGATCATCGGTTCGAGTCTCCTCAGAGCGTCCTGCTGATTAGTCGAGGTATCGGCCAAATGACCGTATCTAAGCTTTTTAGCTACCTAATTTCATATGATATAATATGCCCTTACCATCAAGTTTACCCTTTTGTAAAAGTCGAAAAAACTCATCATTGGTAAGAGTTTTATAATGTAACACCTCAAATTATACCATGACAATTTTATAATATGTTGATGGTGTAATACAAGTTAAAAGTTAAATTTTTTAGGAATAATAATGCTAAAAATAAAATAAACAAACCTGTATTCTATCTTAGGGCCTAAGGGTAAATTAGTAATTCTAATAACTAAAGACCCAAATGTCATAAGATCATAAGACTATATGCCCAATTAGAATATGTGAGAAAAGAATGCAAATGAAAGGGAATAGAGGACTTAAAATGTAAAATGGTATTAAATCACAAATATTGCTAAACATGGCCTTAGCTATGTAAGTGCAAGACCACATTTGGTCTTGCACTGGCATTTGTCCCATTTGAGCTAGGACACGTTTGAGAGAGAAAGAGGAGAAGAGAAGAAGAAGGAGAAGCCTTTACGGTATGGATACTAGTTTGAATCCTTGTTTATGTAAGGATTTGTATGGATATTTGATGGAATTGTGTTTAGGTTTGGGTTTTTCCTTATTTATTATTAGGAATTTCTCCTACCCTCAAACAATGAAGTTGATTAGCGAATCCAGCTTTCAGTTTCCTCTAAGTTGTTATAATGTTGTCTGCTTGGTCAGGTCCCCAACAGAAAATTTGTATAGAGAAATGATGGGTTTTAGGGAGATGTCATCTGTTTTAAAACCCATGTTTTTGTTCTTTACACTTCTGGCCATCACTCATCCAAATTGAGTGGATTCAAAATTTGTGTAAATTAGGGATTGTCTAGAAGAACAAATCTCCTTGAAATAGGTATATGCAAATCTCCGGGACCCCACTGATCCATAAAATTCCGTTTAAGAGGGAGCTTGTTTGCAAGAAAATTCTATAGTATATGGAAAATACATGAAATGCAAATATAAGAGTAAATGATCGTGAATATCGATATGATTACCGGATAACAATATTTATTCGGGATATGAGATATGTAATCAAAACGAAATAAAATGGATTGTCTACTTAACCCGGTAGTGTGAATAGATGGACATCTATTAGGATAAAAGTTTGCAAGATATCGATCGTGTGACCCTGCTAGTAATGGCCATAACACCTTTCTGTCCTTATAGAAGTCATTGTCTCGCATAATGATAATAGCCACTTTGACCCTTATAGTTCATTATCTTCAGATAAATATATCAACACTTTCGGTCCTTATAGTTTCCTAGATTCACTTCTAAGGTATATGCAAGCATGAAACATAAAAACAATGACAAGAATATAATGCTTGAATATAATAAATAACATGATATGAGAAGCATCACACTGTTATGTGATGACAAGTACACTCTGATAAGAACAAGAAGCAAAGTATAAAATGACACAAAATATATATGAACGATGATAAGAAATGAAACATGATATGATAAGTATGTATGAAATAAGTATAAGCATGTGTAAATTATATGTATGTTAGATGTATATGCATGTGTCTAAAGTGTGATGATCCTTATTAGGGGTCGTCCACGAGTATTCCCACTAAGCTATAAGCTTAGCACGGGTGTTTCATCCATGTAGGTACATAAGAAGGAAATAGAAACCAGGACAATCTGCATCAGCAATCAAGGTCAACGCAACACTAGGTTCCCATCGGCGAATCTTTGGTATACTTGTATATGTCTTTGTTTTTGTAAACAATGTAAAGTTTGTATATGCTGAACACTCATTTATGGAGTTTGAATATTTTGTAATCCACTGCTACATAATATACTCTGCTAAAGGTTTAACAAAGTATATGAATGAACAAGTTTATATTAAATGTAATATATATATATATATATATATATATATATATATATATATATATATATATATATATATATATATATATATATATATATATATATATATATAAGACACTCCGCATGACACCGGGTGCCGAGTTAAGGGCATCACATATAAAGTGCACCATTTTCCTCTACTAGGTCTTTCAGAGGACCAACCAAGGATGTAGCATTTAAAGAATGAAATGCAGCAATGGAGAAGCGTTCCTTTTCTGGGTTCAACATTGTTTTTTGCTCTATGATCTTGTCTTTCCCATTGCTCATTACCTGTCCACAATTCCAGATCCCCTACATTGTCTTATTCCTCATAACTAATATCTAAGAATACGTTTACAAATATTTAATTACAGTTTTCTTCTTCTAATATTTCTACTTCTTGAAAAAAAAAAATATTTTCAACATCAAATGTAACTACTCTACCCCATAACTATGCAAGGAGGGGACACCACATAGAGCTGAGACTCAGAACTCCAAGATTTGACAAATAATTGAGAACAACTCAAGCAAAAAGTAAAAAATGACATAATCTTACTTCAAAAGTCTGATTTATAAAAATTCAAGACTGCAAAATATAACCAAGTAAAACTACCACCGTAGTGGTGTTTAAAAAGTCTTGTACATATGCTTAAGTCTAAAAAAAATTACTTGTATCAATAAAAGTTTCACTATAACAAAAAAATAAATAAATTACACAACCACTTCTATTGCAAAAAGAATAAGGTCCTACAAAGGGAGACTCCTAAGGTTGTGTTGGCCTTGACGAACGTGGGGTGTCCTTGACAACTTCTTCAGCACCTATATGGATTAAA
Organism: Tetrastigma voinierianum; assembly: GCA_016808115.1. Taxonomy (NCBI): domain Eukaryota; kingdom Viridiplantae; phylum Streptophyta; class Magnoliopsida; order Vitales; family Vitaceae; genus Tetrastigma; species Tetrastigma voinierianum. The sequence continues at coordinate 386,472 of JAEQBH010000315.1, read as the reverse complement.
CACTCATGCTAAGCTTATAGCTTAGTGAGGAAAATACATAAAAACAAAACCACTTATAATTAGTCTCAAATACAGTAAACAAGCATGCAATATTATTTCAAGTACATTTAACCATTTTCATGCTTATCAGGTTCATCTATATATATACACACACACACACACACACATGTACGTATCCTTTGCGGGTCATCATATTCATCTCTCGCGTAGTAATACATATCATATAATTCGAACTAGAAGGTACCCGAGAGTACACTACAATACGGTACAAAAGTATGTCGATGCATCATAAATTCTTATTTTCATGAGCATACTAGTCCTTATTCATGTAATTTTCATATAAATGTTTGTCTGTGTAGACCAGTAAGAATGAATAACAGGTACACGGTACAATAGGTATCCGGTAGAGCAAGATAAGAGTGTCAAGCATTGAATAGGAGTGCTATAGCATCAATCAGAGGCCGAAACATTAAAATACGAGTGCCGTAGCACTAATCAAGAGTGTCGAGTCACTAAAACAGAGTGCCAAGATTCAATCGTGAGCGTCGAGCACTAGTCCCTATTTATTCATGATCCAGCCATGTATATACAATTATATGTGATTTAGAACATTTTACGTAGGTCTAACCTCATTCATATTATTTTCCAAGTCACCTTATGACCGTAATTTCTTTTTATGGTATATCCACATGCTGTTTATTACTATCATGCATTAACAATGTATTTTGCCAAAGAGGCCAAATTATTTCTTCATGCATATCAACATGTTCAAGTCATAACTATCATGCATTAACAATGCATTTTAGCCAAAGAGGTCAAATTATGGAAATGCTCGCCCACACGTAAAACATTTTTTACCTTCATCAGACAATTTTCTCGAATGAGACATATTTTACTCCAAACTTTCATAAAAGTTGTAATTCTATGAGTCTATTTTCAGTAGAAATTAGAATCATCTCATTTGGAACTTTATAACTTAACTTATGGCCAAAATACAGAACCTACCCAAGTTAAGAAATCAAAACTCGTATCTTCACTTCAGTCTCAAAAAACAGGGGACTTAGGGTCATAATTGCTTTTGGTACCTTCTAGATTTTTGTCTACCTCTTAGGGTTCTTCCCCAACTAGAATCATCCAATTTGAGGTCAGAGGCTATAATAAGATAAGAAAATGGGTTCTAGGAACTTTGACAACACTTCCCTATAATTTATCATTTCCATTTTATACAAAATGGTCCTAGCAGCACACTCCCAACACAATTCCTTGCAATGCTTTCTTCATGAAATTTGTTCCTCCCAAAAGCCTAGAATATAAGAATTTTAAACACTCAATTTGGAATAATATAACCTGTTCTCGATGAAACAACTCACTTATCTACTGTGGACTGCTTAGATAGGTTTTAGGGACATAATTGTTCCCTTACTTTGACGAATCCTCAGTAAACAATTGGGACCACCTGGCTATACTTCATAAAAGTTGTTCTCCCAGATGTCCAGCTTTACCAAAACAAACCACCGATTTGGATGAACCTATCCTAAGACATGACTCAAACACTCGCCAAGTTTTGACGAATCTAATCGACTAAAAACAAAGCTCCACTTTGATTAATTTCTTGGTATAATGGGTCCAATATGAATACACTTCGTGAAGTTATTCTACAAGAAGTCTAATTTACCCAGAAACAGGAATCACTCATTTTAGATCACCAAAACTCAAGATATGACACCAACATTAAGACTGGTATTATTGGCAAGACCAAACCAGGGACTAAACTTTAGATCCAAATTCAAGGGTCTTATGCCAACAATCAGACCTTGAGGTCTTCAACACATTTTCAGCTAAGGGATTTAAGATTCTCCTCAAATTGGAATAATCTCATTTGAAGGTCCGTAGGCCATGTTATGGCATGAATAAAAACACGACACAACCTAGAAATTTTCTTATTATCGACTCTGTTTTGGTCCATCTCTGAAATACCAAAATTATTGCTATTTCTGGACTGATTTAAGTCTCTTCTTCTTCTAGACATTTTCATTCATGAGTCTTACACACCATCTCCAATTGAAATTATCTAATTTAGAGATCTGTAGGCCAAGTTATGGGGGTTTTAGGAAAACTTTTGACATCAAATCCCTTAAAACCTATGCATCTCTTTTTACACTTCTTGGTCTTTAACCATAAACACTTCCAAAATAGCCCAAAGCATCATCAAACAACCTCAAACCAATCAAAATCAAAGATGGAGAGTTAGGTTTTTCCTAACCTAGTAGCTTGAAACTACAAAACCGAGCTTCCTTTTCTTCACTTCTTCAATTCCTTTAATTAATCAAATAACTCAAAAGATGAGAAAAGCAAACCAAAGGTTTCCCAAAACCATAGCCCTAGCTCTCTTTGAGCCAAATTTGGAGAACTCTCTGATACTCTAGAAGACCATGTTTGGTCTTATCCCCTTTTTGGGCTAATTCTTTAGCCCTTGCATTTTAGTCCTTCAACTCCCATCTATTTGCAAGTCAACTTATTATATTTCTATTTTAACACATAACCTTTTAGCTTAATGTCTCTTAAGTCCCTAATTTGACATTTTACCATTATCATCTTTACTTCTTAAAATCCCGGGTTATGTCATTTTTCTACATTTAGCATTTGAATTTAAAACATAAATTTTAACTTCATTTTACTTTAAACATGTCAAAAAACTATTAGAGTATAATTTGGAGTGTTATAAAATGACCAAATAAGTTATTACTAATAGATGATTTGTGTATCAAATTCACTCATTAGTATCACCCCCATGTTTGAATTCTCTTAGAAGTTAAAATCGCTTCTTGCTTTAAATAGTGCTTTTATGCTTTTAATAGTTTCCATACGACTTAAAAGCAATCTTAATATATATGTATATTGATAGGTAAATGTTTTTCTTTGTTTTTTTTTTGTCTATATTGGATCTTCCTCAACCTGAATCTCCCATACCCCTGCCATCCCTTTACACTTATCGCCTCATGACAAAAATGTTCTAACAACTAATGCCCTGACTGGTTACAAGCTTCTCACAAAGCTCTACTTAATGGAATTTTATAAGAGAAATTAATTTAAAAGGGACAAATTCAAAAGTTATTTGCAAAACTAACTAACCTCTTGTAAAAGTAATCTTGAAAATATCCCATTTCGGACATAAATGTCCATGGAAGTATAAAGATAAATTCTCCACATGATAATCCTAAACTCCTGTGTGGTCCATTCTATCTCATCCTCAACATTATAACCTAATCCCCAATGACATCTTTGTTAGAAAGTGTCTTTTTATACTGTATTTAAATTTCCAATGAAAGGTCGCTTTATAGTTTCTACCGATTTGTCCCTTTTTAAATGGCGGTCCCCTTTATAATATCACTATCATCCCTCTCAAAATCAGACTTTACTTTAACTTCCAGTTAAACAGAACTAAGTTACTCCCAAGGACTAAACACTGCATTAATTAAAGAAATTAGGATTAATTACTTCAATAATGTCACCAATATTGACAATAAATGCAGAGATGGGCATACTGGGATCCATTCACCATTTTTCTGATTTGCAGAGCTTGTACTTCATTGACTTGAAGTAGGGTGATTCCAGTGGCATCTGTATGGGGAGTGATGCCCATAACATTGCTTCCATTCACAGAAGCTGGATAGTAATTCACTCTCACTATTTGTCTTCCATTCTCAAACACATCCATAAGTTGCTTAGGCTTATTCCCAAAGATCCTACCCATCAACTCAGCAAGGCTACTTGAAACTTTTTGAAGCTCCAATGAATACTTGTTCACTGTTTCCCTAATTTACAGGCTGAAAAAGTTAGTGCTGTGTGGAAGAATTATCAAGATTATGTTTGCTTCCAAGGAAAATGAAAGAAAAAAGAATTAGAGAAGGAAAGAAAATAAAAATAGAGTTAAATGAGATTTTTTTTGCTTGAAAAGAAAATAATTTTATGGATTCAAACTAGCAATACATCGAGAAATAAATACGTATATAAATTTGTTGAAAACTATATACAATGAAACAATAACCATGTTAATAATATAATAAATTACCAAAGCCTACAAATTTGATAATACTATAGTGATTAGAATACATATAACTCAAGTTCAGCAATGACCCAACTCGACATCCGGTGTTAGGCCAGGTGTCTTTCTTTTTATTCTTGTTTACTATAAACTTGTTCATTCATATACTATTAAACATTTAACTTGAAATATATTCTGTAGCAGTGAATTACAAAATATATTCAAACTCTATAAATGAGAGTGTTCAACGTATAAAACTTTACATTGTTTACAAAAACAAATACATATACAAAATAGACCATAGAGGTCTTCAATGGGCACCTAGTATTGTGTTGACCTTTGTTGCTGATGCGAATTGTTCGGGCTTCTAGTTTTTTCTTCTGTACCTACACGGATGAAACACCCGTGCTAAGCTTATACCTTAGTGGGAATAAATACTCTGTGGATTTAATCTCTAATAAGGATCATTACCTTGTGACACATGCACAGCTACATTCAACACACGTATACCTTCTATACCCATGCTTATGCATATTTCATACATGTAATTTACACATGCTTATACATACTTCATATTTACTTATCATTGTTCATACATTTTAAGTTTCGTTTCATACAAGATACTTCACATCACATACCAATGCTATACTATATCATGTCATAATGTCATTTATCATATTCAAATCATTTATTCGCTATTCGCTTACGCTTCATGCTCGTGACACCTTAGAAGTGGTATCGGAAAGAACGTATGTACCCGAAGGTACTATCATTACCGAGATGTTGATTTCATCTCGTATGACCCAAACAGAGCCGCTATAAAGATCCAAACGAGATCTATGTCATCGACCCAAACGGGACCTCGATATCTATAAATTGTATGCTGCATCGACTGTATCCCTATAAGCATGCCTACCTATCCAACTACACGATCATAAACAGACAATCAGTTTTATTATGTTTTCTCAACAATCTTTCAGGTATCTAAAAAAGATATCTCATATACATGAATAACTACTAATATCATGTATACATATGAGATATTCATTATAAAATAATCTCTTATAAACATTTAACCCAGATTCATACAAAATTATACGTGTATTCTTTTAGCTTTCATAACATGTTATCATGATCATATTACTATGATGCATTATTTCATATAAAAATACATTTATATAACCTTTATACAATTTGATTTCCATAACCAATTACACCAGGAACAATTAGGAAGCGACCACGATCCATTTCGGTATAATTTTGACCTTATGCAGGATTGTTATGGAAAGTGATCTTCTTTATATACCCCTATGTCTTAAGTTTGTTATGGTTCAAAAATCATGTCATTTGAATTTTTAATTTGGGATATATGGTCTAAATATTCCGAACTGCTCCTGGAAAGTTTCTAGGAACATAATCTGGAATTGTGTCTTATATTTAAAAATTTTATGGGAATGATAGATACATAATTTGACCATAATTTCTCTTAAAAGTTGTTCTCCCAGATGTCTAGTTTGTACAGAAATTTGAATCACCTCATTTGAACCAATATAATTCAAGTTATGATTTGCAGCAGCCCCGAATTCTCCCGAGTTCGAGGGGCGATGCGAGATAATTTGGAGGGTTGTCATTGTTCCATACTTTAATGAATTTAAGGTCCGATGAGTTAAATTTGGATACACTTATTTCGAAGAAATTTGTTCTCTAAGTATATTTTATAAAAATTTGAATCACTCAATTTAGATGAGAGAAACTCGCTTATGGACTAAATACAAGAATTGTTCCAAAACCCAGCTTTGTGTGGCCGGGCAGAATTGACAAATGAGGCCTCAATTTGATGAATTTTCTGGGTTCAATGGGGTCCAAATTTGCATACACCTATTTCAAGGAGATTTGTTCTCCTAGAAGTCTAGTTTACCCATAATTTTTAATCATTCAATTTGAATGAATGATGGCCAAGTTATGGCCAAAACAAAAACATGGTTTTAAAAAAACGGACAGCATCTCTCCTAAACAACCATTTTCTCTATCTGATTTTTCCTCAATTGAGGACCATAATCAAAGCCAAACACACTTTGTAAATTTGAGGTTTCTTAACCTACATATAGACTAAGAAAGAGGTTGGAAAATTCCCAACTTCCCCACATGAATTCCATACAAATCCTTAACTAGTATCCATACAAAATTTCATACCTTGCTTTTCTTTTCTTCTTCTTCTTCTCTCCTCCTCTTCTTCTTCTTCTTCTTCTTTTCTCTTCTCTCTTTCTCTTCTTTTCTCTACCGGAGCCCTAGTTTTTTCCCCCAATTCTAAGACCAATTGTTTGGTCTTATCTCATTTTTAGAGTTAAGGCCATGTTTGGCCAAAACCCCTTTTTGCATTCTTTTTCCATTCTTGCATTTAAGTCCTTTTATTTCATTTTATATGCAACTCTAATTTAACATATTTCCACTTTATCATATAAGCTTCTTAAATTATGTCACTTGGGTCCTTAATTGACAAATTACTAATTTATCCTTGACTTTTGTATTAATTCCAGGTTTTGCTTATTTTATTTTATTTTTAGCATTATTTTATTCCGGAAAAATATACATTTACTTTTATTATATCCTAAACATGATATAAAAATGTTAGAGTATAATTTAAGTGTTACAACTCTCCCCCTTAAAGAATTTGCCCTCGTTCCTTTCCATCGAGAAGGATTCTTGGATCTTGCAGCTTTCATAGTTGCCGGCTCCGTAAACGCTTCCCTGCCATGGTGTTTTAAGCACCTTTACTAGAGGACTTGTTTATTCGCAGTGGCATTCACGAGCCTTAATAGCCTTTGGCTCTTCATCATAGGAGAAATCCTATTGCACTTGCACTTCTTATACTGTCAGGATATGCGATTCATCTGAATGGTATTTCCGAAGCATAGACACATGGAACACATCATGCAACTTGGCTAACTCTGGAGGGAGTGCCAATCGATACTCCACTGGTCCGATTCTCTCCAAAATCTCATATTGGTTAATGATCATCCAACTCAGCTTCCCTTTCTTCTCAAATCTAAGCACCTTCCTCCATGGAGATACCTTTAGGAATACTTTATCACCCACTTCCTATTCAATGTCCTTCCTTTTCAAATCGGCATATGGTACATGCATCCTTTGACCTTTAACCTTTATGAATACTTGAACTTTCGCTTTTGTATCTTTTACTATGTTTGGACCAATCACTTTATACTCATTCAGTATATCGACACCACGGGGGTTCTACATCTCGGCCACTCTGAGAAGTCTCATATGGTGCCATGCCAATGCTTGATTGATAACTGTTGTTATAGGCAAATTCTATCAATGGAATATACCTATCCCAACTTCCAGTAAATTCCATTACACATCCCCAAATTGTAATACCTCAAAATATGCCATAACAGTTTTATAACATGTTTATGGTGTAATATAAGTTCATCAATTTTCGGGAAATAAGCGAAAGCGGAAAAATTATTTTAAAGAAGTAAGGGTAAATTAGTAATTTAACAATTCATGACACAATGGTCATAACTTACTATAAGTTTATATACATAGTATAATAATAGGTTAAGTGGAAATGTAAATAGAAAGAAGAAGGAAGGGAGGCAGGGACTTAAAAAATATATATGGAAAAAGGGCACAAAACCAAACAGGCCTTAATGTTAAACAGGGATAAAGACGAAAGTGGTCTTGGAAGGGGGTGTTCTTCATTTTAAGAAGAGAGAGACGGTAGAGAGAGGAAGAGAAGAGAGAGGATCTCTCCATTTTCGGGTTTGGTGTGATCAGAAGAAGAAACCAGAAGGTAGAAGAAAAAGATTAAGGGTATGGAAAAAATCAAACCATAAACCTTTTTTTTTTTATGAATTTGGGTCTAAAGAACCCTACTTGAGTATATTGGTGGTGTTTGGCGGTTTTAAACTAGATTTGGAGTTGTTTTGGTTTGGTTTGTGGTTGATTGAGGTTATATGGAAACTAAGTATAGGTTAGATTTTTTGAGACTTAGGAAACTCGTAACCCATTAATTGTGTAGGATGGGGTTAGCAAACCATAAGTCTTCTCACTATGTGTTTTGGGAATTGTTTGGTTGTGTTTTGGACTTGGGTTAGTTGATTATCAATCCTCAGTTGAGAATATTTGTATTAAGAAATGGGGTTTGGGGGAGATCTTTGTCAAAATTTATCCAAAACCCATGTTTTTGTCTTGGTCATAATTTCTTCATCTGCACTCCGTTTCGGATGTTCTTAGACTCTATGGAAAGCCCTTTGAGTCTTGAATCCATCCATATATAGCTTGATGAAATTGGAACTCATATTAGTCGAAATCACAGCAGTGAAGCCTGGCAGTTACGCTTTCGTAGTCATTGTTCGCAAGGAAGCCTTGACTTGGATGGTCATAATTTCTTCGTCCGAATTTTGTTTTAAATGTTCTTGAACTCTATGGAAAGCCCTTTGAGTCTAAAATCTACCCATAAACCCTGATGAAATGGAGACTCGTATTAGGTCGAAATCGCAAAAAGCATTAGCCCTCTTTGATTTACCGTGAATCCTTTATTCGCCCAGAGGCCTTGACGGACGATCACTTAATTTCTTTGTCAGACGTTCCGGATGTTCTTAGACTCTATGGAAATCCTTTGGTATAGAGAATCCATCCATATATATCTTGATGAAATTGGAATGATAGTAAATAGCTTTCATGGCAGACATGGTAACCATAGTTTTTCTATTACATATAATGAGATATGAAAAATCACGAATCTGAATAAATGATTGTAAATACTCGCATATGATCAGGATGACAATAATTATTCGGAATATGTGATATATCTTGAACATAAAATGCACATGGTTAATGCCTTAGAACCCTAGTAGAGGGATAGATGGGCATACTGATAAGGGAAAACAAGTCTGCGAGCATATATTGATCGGTTGACCCCATTTAAGGTCATTCTGACATATGAATATATAGATGGTGTTGTCTCGTACAATGTGCAGGCGCGTTATAGGGCCCTTATATATGGTCATTGTCTGTTACAATGATAGCAGCATAACGGGCCCTTATAGTTTCCTTCATCCTTTTAAGGTTTATCTGAGCAAAAACATAAAACAAATGACTTGAATATGACATATGAAATGTATATGAACGTTGATAAGAAATGAAAAATGATATGATAAGTAAATATCAGATATGTATAAGCATGTTTAAATGATATGATATGTTAGATGTATATGCATGTGTATAGAAGTGTAATGATCCGTGTTATCCACAAGTTTATTCCCTTTCAAAGGCGTCAAAAGCATGAGTTTTCATCCAGGTGTAGTCACGGAACGAGAGCGAAGAAGTGGGATAACCCTCATTAGTCTCGAGGTCAACACATGAGGTTAGATGCCCATGAAGACTTTGGTCTTTTAGTATATGTAATATTCTTTTTGTTGTTTGTAAACAAATGTAAAGTTTTTGTATAAGTCGAACACTCCCATTTGTGGAGCTTGAATATATTTTGAAATTTCGCTGCTATAGAATATATCTCAAGATACATGCTTATTAGTGTATGAATGAACATGTTATAGTGTAAAGGGAAAATTAACAATGACACTCTAGCTACCACATGCTGCGTGGGTGGCGGGTCGGGGTGGGGGGTGTCTGGAGTTAGTTAGTATCGGAGGCACTAGGTTTAAGGCATTTTTTAGACCAGTTTTAAACCTTAGATAAATTATAAGATAAACATGCATATGTTAAGTAATGTTGACCTCTGATGTGGATGTCCTTGTGTGTTTTTATAGATGGATTGTCTAAAGAAGGTCTTTGAGTGTTAACCCAGGAACCAAGGCTATTAACCACGAGCCTTCCAAGTAATGTACCTAATGAGCCCACAGAAGCCTTGCTGAGAATATCATAGGACATGGCTCGGGTATTGGATAGATTGACCTCTCCTAAAGCTCCAATAGACACAGTAAGAAGACATGGAGCATTGGAATTCCATGAGTCGAGCATGGAAGAGTCAGCGAAAGTAGAATTCTAGTTAGAAAAGCTAGAAAGGGTATTGGAAGAGGTTAGATGCCCTCCTGATCAAAGAGCATCATGTGCGGAGTCTCCTTTATTGCGGGGTGAGGCATATGATTGAGTGAAGCTGGTGCTCAAAAGTCACAGGGTTTCAAAATCATGACATGGAATTCTTTGTCCAGAGTTGGGGCAAAGTATGTTACAAACATGTATTGGGAGTCAAGTGAAACAATTCACGAATATAAACAAGGAACTTATGCGTAGGCAGTATGAAGAAGAGTTCATCCATCTCGACAAATATGCAGGAATGGTTCTCAGAGCATTTCGATGTGGCGATTTGAAAATGGACTACATGATTCCACTCAAAGTGCTTTACACCAGCGTGACTTCTCTAACAGGTGAACTTTTATCGGTTAGTCTAATTTATAATGAAAGTGGAGATTTAGAAACCGTGACAAAGAAAAGTCTGAAAGAACCTCGCCATCTTCTGGTAAAAGGGTAGAGATGTTCAGCCCAGAGAAGTCGGTACGGGGTTCGTATAAGGTGCAAAGACAAGGAGGTACATCAGTATCTAGTGCGGGTAGAGGTGCTTCAGTTGGACAGGGAGAAATCCCGGAGTTCACTCATTGCCATAGATGGCATTCGGGTGTTTGCAGGTTATTGACAGGAGGGTGTTTCCAGTGTGGAAGCCTTGAGCATTTGATAACACAGTGTCCCCGAGAGTTAGGGGATAATAGAAGTCGACAAGGAAGTGGCAGAGGAAGATCTGCGACACCACTTTCGACTCGCGATCGAGGTAGGGGTCGTAGTGGCCCATCTAGACATAGAGGACGAGGAGGCATAGTTTCAGAGACAATGGATCGTCCACAATACTTTCTGGCCTAACCACGAGCATATGCTATGAAGGCTCGTGAGGATCGGGAGGATGCTCCTGAGTTATATTTGGTATATTTTCTTTATATGATGTTGAGATGCATGCATTGATTGATCCTGAATCTACTCGTTCATATACCGTCGTGGGCGATGTATTAACAAAGTACCCAGTGATTGAAAAAATTAGCATATGACATGCATGTGACTAGTGGGTTGGAACTGCGTTGGTATGAATAGCGTATCTGAAATTGCCCCATTGTTATACCAAATAAGAGAGTTTATCGTTGATTTCACCGGCCTTAGCATTCAGAAGTTTGACTTGATTTTGGGAATGGATTGGTTAACTAAACAGAGCCATACGTTGATTGTGGACAAAAAGCCTTGATGTGACGTGAGATTACTCTGATAAGTTTGTGGTGATAATACAAGGCATTAAATCAGCGTAATGTCGATGTGGTCGATATGCGGCGAAGATTTACAAGAGAAGGATATAGGCATTCTTAGCCTTAATACTTGACTCAAGAGGTCGAGTTGATGTGGAAAAGATTCGATTAGTAAAGGGAATTTCTAGATGTATTCCACTGATGAGTTGCAATTCCCCTTGAGAGGGAGGTGGACTTATCCATAGAAATTGTGCAGAATAGCCCACTGTGTCTAGAACTTTTATAGGATAGCTCGGTGGGTTGAAGGATTTAAGGTTGTTCTGAGATTTTAGATAAAGGGTTTGTACAACCCAGTGTTTCGCCTTGGGGTGCACGTGTTTTATTTGTGAAAAAGAAAGATGGCACTTTACGGATGTGCATCGATTATCGGAAGATCAATAAGGTGACAGTGAAAAACAAGTACCCATTGCCGAGAATCGAAGATTTTTTTGATTAGTTGAAAGGAGCGGGTGTCTTTTCGAAGATCGACCTGCGATCTGGATATTATCAGTTAAGAGTAAAGGAAGTAGATGTGCGAGGCATTTAGAACCCGATATAGCCATTATGAGTTTTTGGTAATGCAAGTTTGGGTTGACCTAATCTACCGTGACGATGATAGATTAATGAACCATGAATGATCGAGCCACCTGTGAATCGATTTGTAATGGTCTTTATTGATGACATCTGGTGTATTGTAAGTTACGAGACATATGAACAACATCTAAAAATAGTCACGTAGGCGAAGGAAAAGTTATATGCTAGAAACAGCAAATGTGATTTTGGCTAAAAGTTTCCTTCTTAGAGCCGTATTGTGTCGTGGGTATAAGAGTTGATACAAGGTGAGGCCTTTGTGAATTGGAAACCACCTCGAAATGTAACCGAGGTGAGAAGTTTCTTGGGCCTAGCAGGTTATTATAGAAGATTTGTGAGGCACCACGTACTTAAGCTTCTCAAAACTGCAGTTACTCGAGGAAAGGAATAAAGTTTGGTGAGACCAGAATGGAGCGTATCATAATAGTTTTGAACAATCAGAGGATCTTGGTTGAAGCACCGAGTGTGTGTGACCTACTTTGGGAGAAGAGTATACCTTGTATGAAGTGATGCTTGGGCATTGGTTTGGGATGCGTGTTAATGCAAAGATGGGAAAGTAATTGGCTTATCGCGTCAGCAGTTGAACCGCATGAACAAAATTATCCCACTCATGACCTAGAGTTGGCTGCGGTAGTATTTGCTTTGAAAATATGGCGACATTACTTATATTGGGAAAAGTGTAGAATTTACATCGATCATAAGAGTTTCAAGTACTTGCTAATGCAGAAAGAGTTAAATTTGAGACAGAGGAGGTGGTTAGAGGTTATTCAGTTATAGTTTGCATCATAGACTACCATCGGAAGGCTAATGTATTGGCCCAGATGCTTTAAGTCGAAGACAGTGGTAGAAATGTCACTACGATACGGTGGAATTTGGAGACTAGGATAATGGAGCTATGTTAGCTCAACTAGACGCAACTAGTTTTAAAGAAAATGATTATAGATGTGCGAAAAATGATGAAATTTACATAAAAATTCTGAGATGGTTAGGAGATGGTAGCGAGGCCAGAGTTTCGGTGAAAGAAAATTTGGAAGTATGTATTTCGAGCAGTTATGTGTGCGGATGATAAAGGGCTAAAGAAAAGTTGTTATTTGGGGCTCATAATACGGTATTTACCATGCATCTGAGTAATAAGATGTACCAAGACTTGAACATTTTTTTATTGGGCGGAAAGGAATGAAAAGAGATGTGACTGAGTATGTGTCTAAGTGTTTAACATGTCAGCAAGTCAAAGCTGAACACCAAGTGCAAATAGGTTTGTTAAATCCCTTTCCAATTCCCCAATGGAAGTGGGATAACATTACCATGGATTTTGTGTCAGGTTTCCCCCCTCCTAACGAAGCATGACTTTAATAAGGTGATTGTTGATAAACTCCACAAAGTCGGCCCATTTATACGGTCATGATGAACTATTCATGGATCGACTAGCTAGAAGTTATATGTGGAGGAGATTGTACGATTACATGATTGTCACAGATTATCTATTGTGTTAGATAGAGATCAGCGTTTTACATCGAGTTCTAGAAAATTCTGATCGGCTTTAGACGCTAAGATGAATTTTGTACAACATTCCATCCCTTGAAAGCGGATGGACGATTCGAAGGTTCTTGATTCAAGTACTTGAAGATATGCTTGAGGTTATGTCATGGAATTTTCGGGAAGTTGGGATCTGTATATTGAATTGATGGAATTTCTTATATGATAGTTTCAGTCAAGCATTGGTATGGCACCATACGAGGCTTTGTATGGCCGGAAATGTAGAACTCCTGTGTGTTGGACGGAGTTAAATGAGCATAAAGTGATTAGTCCAGACATAGTGAAAGATATGGAAGAGAAAGTGCAGGTTATTCGGAAAAGGTTAAAGGCGGCTAGTGATCGACAAAAATCTTATGCCGATTTGAAGATAGAGACATTGCATATGGAAATTGGGAGACAAGGTCTTCTTGAAAGTATTCTTGAGTGGAGGAAAATTCTACGGTTTAGTAAAAGGAAATTGAGTCCCAGGGTTCATATGGCCATATGAGGTTTGGAGCAATTAATACAGTGGCTTATCGTTTGGCACTCCCTCTAGAATTGGCCAAATTACGATGTATTTCATGTCGATGCTTTGGAGTGCAGCTCACGATGGAGTCGCACATACCTCTGAGTGCGGGATATCTGGTCTGGCCAGTTGTCATGAGTGAAGCGAAAATTGTTGACTCGAGGTGAAATGGTTGTGGAATAAGCTTAAGTCTTGTTAGTAGAAAATGCTCACGGCAACACCATGTCGGGAAGAAGCTCTTGAGAGGGGCGGGAAGTAGGCAGAGCGCGAGTGTGTGACTCTTCACTATAGGTAAAAATTTATAGGACGAAATTTCTTTAAGTGGGGGAGAGTTGTAATACTCCCAAAATATGCCCTAATAGTTTTATAACATGTTTAGGGTGTAATATAAGTTAAATCATAATTTTTGGGAAATAAAACGAGAAACGGAAAAATTATTTCAAGAAGTAAGGGTAAATTAGTAATTTAACAATTCAGGACACAATGGTCATAACACTATAAGTTTATATGCCAAAGTATAATAATGAGTTAAGTGGAAATGTAAATGAAAGAGAGATGAGGGACTTAAAAAAAAATATGGAAAAAAGGGCACAAACCAAATAAGGCCTTAATGTTAAATAAGGGATAAAGACCAAATGTGGTCTTGGAAAGGGGGTGTTCTTCATTTTAGGAGAAAGAGAGAGAGATGGTGAGAGAGAGGAAGAGAAGAGGAGGTTAATTCTCTCCATTTTTCCAGGTTTGGTGTGATCAAGAAGAAGAAACAAGAGGAAGGAAGAAGAAAAGAAAAGATTAAGGTATGGAAAAATCAAACCATAAACCCATTTTTTATTTATGAATTTGGGTCTAAAAGAACCCTATTTGGTATATTGGTGGTGTTTGGCAGTTTTAGACTAGATTTGGATTTGTTTTGGTTTGGTTTTGTGGTTGATTTGGGGTTGTATGGAAACTAAGTATGGATTCCTCAAAATTTTGAGACTTAGGAAACTCTCCTAACCCATTAATTGTGTAGGATGGGGTTAAACCATAAAGTCTTCTCTATGTGTTTGGGAATTGTTTGAATTTGTGTTTTGGATTTGGGTTAGTTGATTGTAATCCTCAATTGAGAAATATTTGTATTAAGGAAATATTAGGGTTTTTGGGGAGATGCTGTTAAAATTTCTCCAAAACCCATGTTTTTGTCTTGGTCATAATTTCTTCACCCGAACTTTGTTTCGGATATTCTTAGACTCTATGGAAAGCCCTTTGAGTTTTAGAATCTATCCATATATAGCTTGATGAAATTGTAACTCATATTAGGTCCAAAAATCATGAAAAATAGTAGGCCCTGCTGGTTCTGCTCGTAGTCACTGTTCATAGGAAGCTTTCAACTTCGGACGGTCATAATTTCTTTGTCCGAACTCCGTTTCGGATTTTATTGGACTCTATGGAAAGCCCTTTGAGTCTAGAATCCATCCACATATAACTTGATGAAATTGGAACTCATATTAGGTCCATAAATCACTAAAAACAGTAGGCCCCGCTGGTTCTGATTATAGTCACTATTCATAGGAAGCCTTCAATTTCGGACGGTCATAATTTCTTCGTACAAACTTCGTTTCAGATGTTCTTGGACTCTATGGAAATCCATTTGAGTATAGAATCCATCCATATATAGCTTGATTAAATTGGAATGATAGTAAATAACTCATAAGCATACATGTTAACCATAGTTATTCATGCATATAATGAGATATGAAAAATGCAAAGATACAAATAAATGATTGTAAATATCGCATATGATCACCGGATGACAATGATTATTCAGGAATATGAGATATGTACTGAACATAAAATACACATGGATTGTCTACTTAGAACCTGGTAGAGGGATAGATGGGCATGCCTATTAGGGAAAAACAAGTATGCAACATATTGATCATTTGGCCCCGTTTGGGTCATTACAGCGCCTTCGGGCCCTTATAGATGGTCATTGTCTCGTACAATGATAACAACGCCTTCGGGCCCTTATATATGGTCATTGTCTCGCACAATGATAACAGCGCCTTCGGGCCCTTATAGACCACTGTTTCGTACATTGAGTACAGCGCCTTCGGGCCCTTATAGTTTCCTTTATCCACTTCTAAGGTTTATGTAAGCATAAAACATAAAACAAATGACTTGAATAGGACATATGAAATGTATATGAACGTTGATAAGAAATGAAAAATGATATGATAAGTAAATATCAGATATGTATAAGCATGTTTAAATGATATGATATGTTAGATGTATATGCATGTGTATAGAAGTGTAATGATCCGTGTTATCCACAAGTTTATTCCCACTAAGCGTAAAGCTTAGCATGAGTTTTCATCCGTGTAGTGCAGGCGGAGCGAGAAGGCGGATAACCCTCGCTGATCCCCAGAATTGACACATAGTTAGATGCCCACTTGAAGACTTTTTGGTCTTTTAGTATATGTAATATTCTTTTTGTTGTTTGTAAACAAATGTAAAGTTTTTGTATAAGTCGAACACTCCCATTTGTGGAGCTTGAATATATTTTGAAATTTTGCTGCTATATAATATATCTCAAGATACATGCTTATTAGTGTATGAATGAACATGTTATAGTGTACATGTAAAATGAACAGTGACACCCTCACCCTACATCGCACATGGGTGGCGAGTCGGGGGGGAGGGGGGTTGTCACACTATTCATATCTTTGAGCACTTGAATCAACCTCTCGGACTGTCCATCTATCTGCGGATGGAATGCTGTATTGAAATTAAGCCGAGTTCCCAAGGCTAATTGTAATTCTTTCGAAAACCTCGATGTAAATCACGGATCTCTATCTGACACAATAGACAACGACACACCATGAAATGGCATAATCTCATCCACATATAGCTCCGCTAGTTGATCCATAGCATAGTCAATCCTGACTGGTATAAAATGGGTCGACTTTGTGAGCCTCTCAACTATCACCCATACAGAATCATGCTTCCTTTGCGTAAGAGGAAGACCAGACACAAAATCCATGGCAATGTTATCCCACTTCCATTGAGGAATTGGTAGGGGATTCAACAGACCTATTGGAACTTGGTGTTCAGCTTTGACTTGTTGACACGTACCCTATCACATCTTTTTTTCATTCCTTTCCACCAATAATGCTGTTTCAAATCTTGGTACATCTTATTACCTCCAAGATGCATAGTAAATACCATATTATGAGCTTGAATATGACTTTTTCTTTGGCTCCCATCTTGGCACACATAATCTATTACGGAAATACAAACTTCCCGGCTTCTTTTGAAAAATCGGTCTTATCACTATCTTTGGTAATTTCTTAACTTTGCGCATCTCTTCAATAATTTTTTCTAAGCATCTATAATCATTTGCTTTAAAATAGGTTGCGCTTTTAATCGAGCTAATATAGCTCCATAAGATACTATTCTCCATTCACTACGCTGTATTAACAGAGCTACCATTGCCTTTCTACTTAAAGCATCTGCTACCACATTAACTTTTCCGGGGTGGTAGTGTATTATGCAGTCATAATCCTTAAACAACTCCAACCACCTCCGTTGTCTCAAATTAAGCTCTTTCAGTGTTAACAAATATTTGAGACTTTTATGATCTATATAAATTCTGCATTTTTCACCATATAAGTAGTGTCGCCATATCTTCAAAGAGAATACTACCGCTACCAATTCCAAATCATGTGTAGGATAATTCTATTCATGTGGCTTCAACTGTCTGGATGCATATGCCATAACTTTACCATCTTGCATTAACACACAACCCAGACCAATTCTTGAAGCATCATTATACAGAGTATACTCTTTACCCAGGGTAGACTGCGTCAATAGTGGTCCTTCAACCAGCATTTCCTTCAACTACTCAAAACTATCTTGAATTTTATCTGTCCACTCAAACTTTACTCATTTCCTAGTAATTTAGTGAGTGAAGAAGCTATGACAGAGATTCCCTTCACAAATTTTCTATAATATCCTGCCATGCCCAAGAGACTTCTCACTTTGGTAACACTTTGGGACGGTGATTCACATTCAAACCCAGCGGGTGTTCTTAAATCAAACAAAATTTATAACCTAACACCTCGTACTGGTGTAGCATAGCTACTATAGTATAGTGGTTCTAGGATCGTCTATAGAGATGGGTTTTCTTCATGTAAATGACTGACAGTAAAATTTAAGCTGGTGATTTCATTTTTGATTTTGGGTTGTTATAAAAAGAGTAGATTTGTGTGGTGAAAACTAAAAGTAAAATGAGTTAAAATGTAAAATAGAAATCCTTGAAGTATTAGGTCATTGGGGTTAGGTTCCCAGGGCAAATGAGGGTTTCTCGGGGTCTTTTCCTCGCATTGGGGATAGTAACATATAGTTACTTCCTGAATCGGATCTTGGTTTAGCTATAAAACTTAACCCTCAATAACTATCCTTTGAAGATGCATTCACTGAGCATTAATGGTCTCAGACAATAAAAACATATCTCCTTGACTCACCTTCCAATAGCTCATAAATGATAACTAACGAACATTACTGGATCAGCAATAAGCATCCAATGATCCCTAAAAGCTTACTAAGTACTGACCATTCAAGGTGACTCGAAGGGATCTGAACCTAGAGTTTAAGGACAACATAAATGTCAGTGAATACCTATGTCTAAACCGAATCCGGGATGCCACTAAATTGTGACTCCCCCAGTTGGGGCTCTGATTACCAACTTTTATTTACTATAACTTATACACTTTAAGCTCATTCATATAATGTTAAACATTTTACTTGTATTATATTCTGTAGCAGCGGATTACAAAATATATACAATCTCCATATATGGAAGTGTTCGACATTTACATTATTTACAAAAAGAAACAAAAAGACATATACATTATACCAAAAATCTTCCAGTGGACCCCTAGTGATGTGTTGACCTTGGCTGTTGATGTGGATCGTCTTGCCTTACGAGACCTCTGCACGTACCTGCAGATGAAACACCGGTACTAAGCTTATAGCTTAGTGAGAATTTACACATATGGAGCCTACAACAGGGGTCATCCCACTTTAAACACATGCATATCTTTATGACACATATAACATGTACATATATTTATTCCATTTCTCATGTCTACTTTCTTTTTTTTATAACATGTTTTTCTCTTTATCATATTTCATATACTTTTTGTGTCATCTTATACTGTATTTCTTGTTCTTGTAACCGTATACTATCATCGCATAGCAGTGTTATGCTTCTCATATCATATCATATACTTTATACATTTCCCTTTCATATACTTTTCATTTTCTTTTATGTTCATGCTGCAAATGCACAGTGGATACGAGGAAGAAGCGTATGTACCGTCTTATAACTATCTATTTGTATGTACCCGAAGGTACTATCAGCATGCAAAGGCGATGATCTCTATTTGTATGTACCGAAGGTACTATCAGCGTACGAGACGGTGATCTACGTATGACCAGACGGGGCCTCGATACTGTCTTTGTATCACTACTGGCGGTTTGTGTCCCTATAGGCATGCCCTATCATCAAACTACCGGTCCTTGAAGCGAGTAATCAATTTTATTATGTTTTCTTAATACTCTTTATATCTCATATACATGAATAACTATAGATATCATGTATACTTATGAGATATTCATTATCACATAATCTTTTATAAACATTTAACTATACTTTTCATGTAACCAATTCATATACTTATTTGTAATTTTAATAGGCTTATACTTGTTCAGGAACTTACTATCCTATCATAGGGCATTAAGTTTGCCCTCAAATCTCGCCAGTGACGAAGCTTCAGAGCAATGAGTCTGATGCCAGTTTCCTCTTAGTTTCATTCTTATTTGAACCCCCGTTAGTCATTTACTAGGGTTCCTATACTATCGGTGTATGAATTTGGGCTTAATAATGTCCAAATACAAGAAATCCGGGTTGCAGGGGGCAGTGGTACCTGTACCACGGAGCCCGAAGTACCCGAGTCTGGAGCCAGTTCGGTGAGTGGTCTGGAGTACCATTTAGCCTCCTACATAAATTAGTCTTGGTACTGATCCTGCTTGCCTAGAAATCGTGAGTTTGCCCTCTTTCACTCACTTTTCTTCCATACTCTTCCTACCATTCCATCTTACTTCCAAAAAACCTACCATGAATTACTCCCAAAACAACTCTAAAAGCGGGTCATAACCCATACATAAATAAACATGAAGATTGCGTTAGGAGTTGTGTTAAACCCCAGAACTCGATTACTTGCAAATAAACCATGAATCCATACTCGAGGAGGATTCATGCTCTTCTTGAGCAATTTGGGTTTACCAGCCCTACTTTCAAGAAATCTAGGGTTATGATGAAATCCTAACTAAACCATAGGTTTGGACCAAACTCTCCATACTAAAATCATAGTATTCTATACCCAAAACCATACTGATTCCATACAAGTTTCCATACAATTTCATACCTTTGATCTTCTTTGAACTCCTCTTTTCTTCTTCTTCTTCTCCCCTTCTCTTCTCTTCTCTACGTGTTTGCTCTCCAAAATGAGAGACCAAATGATATTTTTGATTCCAACATAAGGCCATGTTTGGCCTTACACATTTTTGTCTTCTTTTTCCCATTTTTGCATTTAGGTCCTTCAACTCTCATATATTCTCAATTCAACTTATTCTAATTGCAAACTTGACTTGTCTTATTTTCACTTTAGCATACAATCTTATTAAATTATGACCCTTGGGTCCTAAATTGGTAAATGACCAATTTACCCTTGTATTTTATGCAAATTCCGGGTTTTTGCTATTTTATTTTTAGCATTATTTTATTCCGGAAAAATATACATTTACTTTTATTATACCCAAACATCTTTATGTCAGCGTAGGGTATAATTTGGGGTGTTCTGAGGAGGTGCAGTGTAGCCGCAAGCGGGAGTGTCGAGAAGCAGCGACGGAGGTGTCGTCGCACTAATCAGTACCGAAGTACTAATGAAGTCTTGAGTGACTAATCGAGAGTACCAAAGTACTAATCCAAAGAGTACGAAGTACTAAATGTGGCGAAACGCGGTCAGTGTGGTCGCCTTGTCAGTCGCAGAAGTACTACACGTGTCTGCCCACATAACAGAGGTGTCGTATCATTCCATATCCAGTCTTAGGTAGTCCTACAATTATATGTGTTTAGGAACTTATTATCTTATCATAGGGCATTAAGTTTGCCAACGATAAACTTGCCGAGGCGGCGAGGTATGGTCTAATTTTTCTTTCCTTTACCTTACAAACATGAATGGACCCTTTCATACACTTATAGGGTCCTCATTAGTCTAATAGATGAGTACTCGGAATAACGGAATAGAAAAACAAAACAAAACACAACATTTTACATGCCATGAACAGTAGCTACGCCGCGCTGTCTTTGCTACGCTAAGGCGTACCGGAGATTCTGCTTTTTATTTCACGGCCCAACCCGTTTGGGCGCCCAGACGAGTCGGGTTGCTCTAATGTCCGCTCAATCCTGCCTCCAAAGGTATTTTATCAAAAACCGTCATAGCGTTACACTTGAGTTGGCATAAAAATCCTTTTCAAATATCGAAGCATTTTAAAGAGTCATCCATTCATTTCATTCATGCAAAAGTACAATTACTATAAAGGCATATCAAGCCTTTTCAAATAATTTACGAAATAGATATTCAGAGTTGAAATTGTTTTTACAAAATATTAATGTTCAAAAAGAGATATGGGGTGAATGCATATGTCGGAACATACTCCGCAATTCTTTCTTTATGACTCGACGCTCCTTGATTTTGCTTTTCGCTCCTGTTCAATCGGTACTTGCGCATAGATAAAACTACACGCTAAGCATTTTCATGCTTAGTGGTTCTATACAATTTCATTCTCGGTTTCAATTTAAATCAAATCATGCAGTTTTACTACACAAACTTTCAGATCTTTTTGGATGATCAATGTCAATACAATACATATACTTATTTCATATACAATCATTTATGGTTCATTGATCAAATCCAAATATACACTTCCATATACGATAAGTCATTGATAATCAAATCATGCATTTCACAATACTCTTTTCATTTCGATTCGCAATCATGCTTTTTTGATTCGAATTTGTCACAATCTCAAATCAATTCAATTTAGTTCTGCCTTAACAAATTCTTATATTTTCGATATACAAGATATCGGAATCAAACGCAGTCGGCCCGGGTATGACCCAGGTATACAAACGGTTTTATAACACAGTATGATCTCGTTGGGCTGTTGACTGGTTATTAAAAAAAATCAATTAATGAACACTACCGACACATCAATACAATCGTTCGCAGCACTACTATTTTGGCCTATTGATATAATCATCGCCGTATGAACTAAGCGGTTAACATTCCAATTAAGGCGTTAGATCTTTTATAGCATCATCTGATGTTCTTGCATTTGTATAAGCAGTTTCATTTTCAATACTCATGCAATTTTCATTTGCAAACATTTCACAATCAATTTCTTCAAATCAATTAAAACAATTCAATATGCATTTCTTATGCGATTGGAACAAATAGTTCAAATCTTGAAGCTTGAGAATAGGAGAAGATAGAGCGAACCAAAATCGTCACTTTGATTCTGATCTTGAATCGACTTCAATACGGGCTTTCCTCCTCGTCCAGCCCTTATTGAAATACAGCTGACAATCCACATATTAGTAGGTTATTCTAGGAGTTTTTGGTCAGGGTTTATGTCTACCCGATACCCCTTCACTTGATAAATTTTCTGGGGACCCATGAGCCATAATTTGCTCATGCTTCCTTCAAGAAAATTTTAGCTCTATGAGTTTATTTTTAGTAGGAATTGGAATCATCTCATTTAGATCACCAAACTCAAGTTACGGCATTTTAATGCCAAACTGGTCAGTATGCCCAACTCACTCGGTTACCTACTATGTTATTCCCAATTTCAGGGGTCTTAACTCCATAAATTGGTAATGGTTCCTTCTACTCATTTGAAGCTATGGTTCTAAGGTTTCTTCTCCAACTCATCCAATTTGGATCACCAAAACTCAAGTTATTGCATTTTACATCTAGACTACTCCAATTTGCAAAGCAGAATCAGACTATTCTTACACATAGCTCCACTTTGAAAATTTCTAGGCACTTTGGGGTTACAATTTACGTACACTTCATTCAAGTAAATTATTCCCCTAGAAGTCTATTTTACCCATAATTTTGAATCGCTCAATTTGGATGAGTGAAACTCAACTTATGGCCAAAACACTATAACAATACCCAAAAGCAGGCATAACACCTTGAGCTACTAGAGCTCACTTGCAATGTGCTGTTGGGAGCCTTAAACTACAATTTGCTCCACATCCCTTCTATACATTTGTAGACCTATCTCTTATAGTTTTACCAATTAGAATCCCTTCCATTTGGATGATTATAACTTAATCTATAGCCAAAACGAGAACAAGGGTTTTGACAAAATTTACGACTTTAACATTTCGCTGAAAACCCGACATTTTCCCTTTACAAACACTCCTCAAACCAATCCAAACCAATCTAAACAATGCAAAACAATCTCAAACTGAACTAAAACCATCCAAGAACACTTTTATATCACATTTGGGGTTTTATTAAACCCAAACACAGAAGGTTAGGGTTTGGTTTTCTGTAAATCTCTTTCAATCTTCAATGCCAAGCTTCTTCTTCAACTTGATCTCTTAAACTCTTTGCTTTAATGGAGCAGAATACTAACCTCCTCACTTTGCAAGCCCTGGCTCTCCCTTCCTCTCTCTCTCAAACAAGTTTTGCTCAAAATGAGCTTCCCAGATACTTTTAGTGCTTAAATATCAGTGTCAGCATAGAGTCATTGTTTTGGCACTTCTTTAAAAATCCATTTTGGGTTTAAGTTCTCCTAATTGCTAGTTTGCCCACTATTTGTCTCTATTTGCATTTAAATTCTCATTACTCACATTTAGACATTTCTTCTTTCTAACTTATAACCCTTAGGTCCTTATTTACAATTCCAATTTGCCCTTTTCACTTCAGGTTTTATTCGATTCGATTAATTTCTCATTTAGCATTTAATATTTGCATTTGGCTTTTAGCTATATATAATTTAATCAACATTCATTTTAACAATTCGAGAGAAAATACCAAAGTTGGCTCAATTTATACCTGGAATATATAATAATTTTATTATAAAATTCTAGGAGTATTTTGGAGCGTTAAACTCTCCCGAGCTTAATAAAATTTAGTCCCTCGAAATTATCTTCATTGAACGATTCTGAGATATTGTTTGTATGTCGTTTCTTCACTTTCCAAAGTAGCAGCCACTCGGTCTTGTGGTTTCTCCTGACACTTCAACTTCTTGGAATCTTCTTATTCAGCTGATTCTTTCACTTCTCGAGCCGAAGATCTCAGCGGCGTCTTCTCATAGGTCAAATCTAGTCTACATTTCGATTGTCTCAGAAGAGACTACATCTTAAGCCGATTACGATCTATACCTCCTCGCTTATTAGACATAGAAAAACATTATGGATCTTTTCCAAGTCGGGTAATGCCAATCTGCATGTCACTGGACCCACTTTTCAATCTCTTCATAGGGGCGATAAATCTAGGGCTGACTTGCCGCTTTTCCCGAATCTCATTACCTTAACACCAGGCGATACTTCAAAAAACACTTTTCTTAGATCTCATATCGAATATCTTTTCTTTTCATATTGGCATATGATTTATGTCTATCGGTGGCCACCTTCAATCTTTCTTTAATTATTTTCATTTTTTCTTCAGTCTCCTGTATCAAGTCAGGGCTAATCACTTTCTTTTCGCTCAATTTGAGTCCCGACCTGTGGTGTTACATTTTCTTCCATATAAAACCTGTGTCATTCCCAATACTCAGTTAAGCTGTTGTTGTACCACCGTTTCTAAGGGATGTGTCTATCTGACTACCCTCATAATCAGTCACAACTCCTTGGCGTATCTTCCAGAATTACTTTCCTTAATTCACAATCATTGGGTACACAAACCCTATCCTTATAATACAAGGATCCATCTTCCTTTACCTTAAACTCAGTTTCTTTACCATCTCCAATCTGTTTTCACTATGGAAAAAATTTTCTCATCATCCATTTTGTGCCTCTAGCATTTAGTTTAACATATTCGGTCTCACAATCAATTCTACCATTACTATACCATCGTCAGCCGCGTGGTGTGCATTCAACGCTCGAAGCGTTTGCATTGACTTTCTACTCAAAGCGTCAACCACTACATTGGCCTTTCCCGAGTGATAATCAATCACACGGTCATAATATTTACAATTCCATCCATTTCCGTTGTCTCAAGTTAAGCTCTCGTTCACCGAGGGCAAATGTAAGACTCTTATGATCGTGTAAATGAAGCACTTTTCTCCATACAAGTAGTGTCTCCAAATTTCAACGCCAAAAATAATTGCGACTAGTTCTATGAATCATGCGTGGGGTGGTTAACTTTCATGCGGGTTCAAGCTTGTCTTGAAGCATAGGCTACCACTTTACCCTCTTGTGATCGGACACATCAAGTCCACTTAGTGAAGCGTCTAAAGATCGCATGGTAACTTACCGCGAGTCGGTAGTAAGAACCCGGGCCTCGATTAAAAGATTGCTTTATTTATCAAAACTTCTTTGACATTCTTCCACCCCATTAATTTCACATTTTTCTAAATGATCTCGTCATTAGGTGCTATCATGAACCCATAAATCTTATGTAGTAACCTGCCAGTCCTAGGAAACTATGCACTTCTGTAACATTTCTTCGTGGCTTCCATTCGATAACCACTTCTATTTTCTTTGGATCCACTCGGATTCTTTCTTCGTCTGATGTGCGAAAGGATACTTCGTTGACAAAACTCACGCGCTCGATTTCGCATACAACTGCTCTTTTCTCAAAGTCTCTAACACTACCCGAAGGTGTGTGTCATGATTTTCCCGATCTTTTGAATACACAAGAATGTCATATATGAACACTACGAAAAACCGATCCACATACGATCAGAAAACACGATTCATTAGGTCTATGAAAGTCGCTGGAGCATTTGTCAAACCAAACAGCATTACAAGGAACTCATAATGTCCATATCGCGTTCTAAATGTTGTCTTATGCACATTCACATCTTTAATTCTCAACCGATGATACCGGATAAGTCAATCTTGAAAGATACTTGCACCTTTCGATTAATTGAAACAAATCATCGATTACGGGTATGGATGCTTGTTCTTCACGATTGACTTGTTCGGTTGTCTATAATCAATACATAGCGAAGTGTACCATCTTTCTTCTTAACAAAAAGCAGGAGCTCCCCAGGGTGATACACTTGGTCGAATAAACCCTTTTTTCGCCAGTTCTTGCAGCCCGAAGCTTCAATTCTTTTAACTCATTTAGACCCATTGATTATGGTGCTGTAATGGATGCGGTCGTAGCGGTAGTACAACGTGATAGCAAACTTAATCTCCCTCTATGGAGGCAATCACGAAACTCTTAGAACATGTCAAAAGTCGCTAATGAGCCACCGGATACTCCGGATACACTGGGCCTTGCCTTTACATATCAATCACATAAGCCCAGTAGGCTTCACATCCCTTTCCAGCATTTTCTCGTAGTGGTGCCGGATATCACATTAGGCAGGTGGTTTTGACCTCGCCGATGAAAGTTACTTCATCGCCATTCGGTGTTCTTAAGGTCACTCTTTTCATTCTGATCAACTATCACTTAGTGTCGGGACAACCCGGTCAACCCCCGATATCACATCAAACTCCTTAAAGGATGTCAGTCAAATCCCCCCCGAAATTCATCTACTCGTATTTTGATGGGAAAATCTATCTGCTCTCAAGTGGTCACCCTCGACCCTAAGGGGACTTATACCACTCATATTTGTCTTATTAAGACCAACAAGATCCGCGTCAAAGTCATGTCATCCCTTTATATGCAAATGCAATGTATGTTAAATACCATTTTCAAAATCCTTTTACAAAATCGTTTAGGGCCTTTTTCCAGAAACGCCTAAACCTAGGCTCTGATACCACTATAAATGTAGCACCTCTTTCCCGATCCGAGCCCATTTGAGGTAGATTACGAGGCAGAAGTCGAGTTGCTTTAATGTTTCAATCACCTTATCAAAAACACGTCGTAATGTTAAGCAGGTTGGCATAAAAATCCTTTTCACATATGCAGGCGTTTTAAAGGGAGTAAGCCATTCATTTCATTCATGCAAAGTACGATTACTATAAGGCATATCAAGTCTTTTTCAAATGATTCCTGAAAATAGATATTCGAGTTGAAATTGTTTTACAAAATATCAATGTTAATAGATATAGAGGTGAATGCATATGTCGAAACATGCCGTAATTCTTTCTTTATGACTGAAGCTCCTTGATTTGCTTTTGCTCTGTTCAGGTGATACTGCGCATAGATAAAACTACACTCTTTTCATGCTTATTGGTTCTATTCAATTGCATTCTCGGTTTCAATTTAAATCAAATCATGCAGTTTTATTAAAAAACTTTCAGATCTTTTTAGATGATCAATGTCAATACAATACATATACTTATTTCATATACAATCATTTATGGTTCATTGATCAAATCCAAATATACACTTCCATATGCAATAAGTCATTGATAATCAAATCATGCATTTCACAATACTCTTTTTCATTTCGATTCGCAATCATGCTTTTCAATTCGATTTGTCACAATCTGAATCAATTCAATTCGAGTTCTGCCCAGCAACAAATTTAACCTATGTTTTTCGATATCTGAGAATATCGAGTCTCAGGCACGATCCTGTGCGGGTTGCGGGCGGTATAAGCGGTTTTATAACGCGGTATGGTCACCAGCGGGCTCTTTGAATGGTTATTAAAAAAATCAATTAGTGAACACCGATACGGTCTGGCGGAGCTCTTGTCCAGGTGACACATCAATACAATCGTTCGCGATCTTTGCTATTTTGACCCACTGTTGCGATTTATCCTTCGCCATGAACTAAGCGGTTAACATTCAATTAAGGGGCGTTCAAATCGCTATAGCATAATTGCTTCATGTACATTTGTATAAGCGGTTCATTTTCAATACTCCTCTGATTTTCATTTACCAAACATTTCACAATCAATTTCTTCAAATCAATTAAACAATTCAATATGTTTTTCTTATGCATTTAGAACAAATAGTTCAAATCTTGAAGCTTGAGAATAGGAGAAGATAGAACAAACCAAAATCGATCGCTTTGATTCCAATCTTCGGAATCTCAACTTCAATGCGGGTTTTCCTCCTCGTTAGCCCCTATTCAAATACAATGACAATCACATATTAGTAGGTTATTCTAGGAGTTTTTGGTCAGGGTTTATGTCTACCCGATACCCCTTTACTTACAAAATTTTTTGGGGACACATGAGCCATAATTTGCTCATTCTTCCTTCAAGAAAATTTTAGCTCTATGAGTCTATTATTAGTAGGAATTAGAATCATCTCATTTGGATCACCCAAACTCAAGTTATGGCCTTTTAATGCCAAACTGGTCAGTATGCCCAACTCACTCGGTTACCTACTGTTATTCCCAATTTCAGGGGTCTTAACTCCATAAATTGGTAATAGTTCCTACTACTCATTTGAAGCTATGATTCTAAGGTTTCTTCTCCAATTGGAATCATCCAATTTAGATCACCAAAACTCAAGTTATTGCATTCTACATCCAGACTACTCCAATTTGCAAAGCAGAATCAGACTATTCTTACACATAGCTCCACTTTGAAAAATTTCTAGGCACTTTGGGGTTACAATTTTCATACACTTCCTTCAAGTAAAATATTCCCCTAGAAGTCTATTTTACCCAGAATTTTGAATCACTCAATTTGGATGAGCGAAACTCAACTTATGGCCAAAACACTATAACAATACTCAAAGCTGAACATAACCCATGAGCTGCAGCTCACTTTTAAGCCTGTTGGGAGCCTTAGTACTACATTTGCTCCTAGTCCCTTCTATACATTTTGTAGACCTATAAACATGAGTTTTTATCCAATTAGAATCACTTCATTTGGATGATTATAACTTAATCTATAGCCAAAACAAGAACAGGTGTTTTGACAAAATTTTGACAACATTTCCTTTGAAAACCCAACATTTTCCCTTTTTACAAACATTCCTCCAAACCAATCTAAACAATGCAAAACAATCTCAAACTGAACTAAAACCATCCAAGAACCTTTTATACCACATTTGGGGTTTTAGTAAACTAAACACAAGTAGAAAGGGGGTTGGGTTTAGTTTTCTTATAAATCTCTTTCAATCTTCATTGCCAAGCTTTCTTCTTCAACTTGATCTTAAACTCTTGCTTTAATGGAGCAAGAATCACAACTTCCTCACTTTGCAAGCCCTAGCTCTCCCTTCCTCTCTCTCTCAAACCGTTTTGCTCAAAATGAGCTTCCAAGACCACTTTTGGTCTTAAATATCACATGTCACATAAGTCCTTGTTTTGCCTTCTTTAAAAATCCATTTTTGGGTTTAAGTTCTCCTAATTGCTAGCTTGCCCACTATTTGTCTCTATTTGCATTTAAATTCTCATTAATCACACTTAGACATCTCTTCTTTCTAACTATAACCATGTAGGTCCTTATTTCAAAATTTACAATTTTGCCCTTTTCATTGGGTTTATTCAAGGTTCAATTAATTTATCATTTTAGCATTTAATATTTGCATTTGGCTTTTAGCCATATAATAATTTAATCAACATACATTTAACAATTCCCGAAAAATACCCAAGTTGGCTCAATTTATACCCGGAATATATAATAATTTTTATTATAAAAATTCTAGGAACATTTTGGGAAGCGTTCTGAGGCCCCATCCGAAACTCCACTCTCGGCCACGCGCCCGCGGCATGGACATGCCACGCGGCGTGGACCTCTCTTCTTCGCGATAGGGATCCCAATCGTGGCGTGGGACCCCGAACTACCAGTTTTGCTGATTTTTCATCCTTTTCCTGAAAACCAGCCAAAAACAAAGAATACTCATATACTCTCGAGAAAAACATCTTACAAGTGTGTTCTAACCCGACCAAAACCAAACATAGGGTCGCAGGGTTTTTCCAAACCACAACTCAATTACTTGTAAGTTAGGTTAACTTCTAACACCCAAACATGTATCCATACATCTTAAACTAGAATCCATACTCAAGGGAGGAGTCCACTCATCTTATACAATTGAGCTTTACAACTGACTCTGATGATCTAGGGTTAGGGTAGATTCTTAACTAAACCTAGGAATGGAACTACTAATATCCATACAAACACTTCCAGCTAAGTTCCATACAAAAAACATAGCCATCCATGCAAGTTTCATACAAAACCATGAGCCATAGGATCTCTTCTTCTTCTTACGCACCTCTACTTCTTCTCTTCTCCTCTCTTCTTCTTCACGTTTTCGTTCCCCCAAAATGAGAAACCAACTTAGTCTTATCCCATTTGATTTCTAATTTTCCTTTTATTGCACTTTGGTTCTCAAATTCCCTTTTATTTGCACCACAACTTCCCATTATTCCACTTTGGCATATAATCTTATTATCTTATGACTTTTATATCCTGTTTTGACAAATTACAAATTTACCCTTGTATCTTGTACCAATTCCGGGTTTCAAAATTTTCACTTAGCAAATAATAATTACGAAAAATTCAAATTATACCTACAAAATACCCTAAACACGTTGAAAACGACTAGAGTATATTTCGGGGTGTTACATATCTCCTTTCGCACTTACCTACAGGATGGAAGCTATAATCCCTACATAAATCAGTATGCCTACGCTCCGAACGGATATGCCCGAACAGTTGAATACGGAGTCCATAATCAAGAACCTAGACACGACAGATGAACTGCACGAGACAACAGCCATACGGATAGCATCCTACCACTACCGGTTGGCAAATCTATACAACAGACGCTTAAAACCCGAGTGTTCCGGCTAAGAGACCTGGTCTTAAGGAAAGTCTTCAAAAACACAGCCGATCCAGTGGTAGGAAAGTTTCAAGCCAACTGGGAAGGGCCATATATTGTAACTCGAGTCAGTAAATCCAGATCATATGCTTTAGATAATCTAGATGGAACACCTATACCCAGAATGTGGAATGTTATACACCTCAAAAGGTACTATCAATAAAAAGATGATTTTTCTTCTAAAAGTTTGCATCTTCATTTATAATCTAAGTCACGGATAGTATTGCCTGTCCACGACCCCCACGATACCCTCTACAGGCGAGATGAGAAGGGGGGACTCGAAGCTATAGGACTCTTTACTTTTTCAAACATTGGTGGGTCAGAATCTTATAACGGAATCAAATATCATATACAGATACAAATAAAACTACCCCTTTGTAGTGGTGTTTACGATGTCAATACATACAATCCTGGTGGGTATATACATATACAAAAGCGGCCACATTTACATTTACATAATCAAAGCGCAAAACCTACAGGTGATGGACCCTACAAGTGTCTTTGGCCAATGATATCTGAAAGATCGCGAACGTCCTCCTCTGTACCTACAGTTAAAACCGTGCTAAGTTTCGCTTAGTGAAACATATGACTTATACTTACACACATGCACGATACTCATTCTGATAAGCATATAACGATAGCAGTATGCGATGCGAATGCTCGAAATTTTCATGAATTTATATAACAAACTTATACACATACTTGTTCTTATAGTAGACTTATACTTGTTCAGATCTCCCGTAGGACACATGTACTTATAGTAGGCTTATACTTGTTCAAATCTCCCATAGGAGTTACAGAGCTTATACTTGTACGGAGGTACCCGTAGGTACTACAAAGCTTATACGTATACAGAGGTACCCATAGGTACGTCGAGGACGAACAATGTACATTATTTACTCTTATTCGTTATTTGGACTCTTATCATATAAGACCCGATAATAAGAAATGGTAGGACACAACCTGATAAGTACACGAAGGTGCGATTACGATCTTGAGGTGTGTGCTGCGAAGTCTTGCGACATTGGCCAGATTGTCGTCGCATAATAAGAGAAGTAGCAGTACTAAATGTGCCCGAAGAACTAATCGAGTACGAAGTACTAAATGTGCGGAAGCGCGATTAGGAGAGTAATCATCGCGCACTAATCGAGTCTTAGAAGTACTATACGTGCAGCCCACGTAACGGAGGTGTCGTGTCATTCCTTATCGGTCTGGGCAGTCTGATTATATGTGTTCGAGACACTATCTTATCATAGGGGCATTAAGTTTGCACGCATCGAACTCGCGAGGCGAGGTATCGTCTAATTTTCCTTTACCTTCTGAACATGAATGGACCGCTTTCCTTGCACTTATAAAGGTCCTCATTAGTCTAATAAACAAGTCCTCATAGCAACGGAAAAACAAAAAAAAAACAAAACACATAAATTTCCATGCTATGAACAGTAGCTACGTTGTGGCGTAAACCTTCGCCGTGCGTAGACCTTCGCCGCAGCGTAGACTTTCGTCGTGGTGTAGCACGGCTACATTGCGGCGTACCTGAGGCTGCCCAAACCTCCCACTCAGCCATGCCACGGCATGGACCTATGTTGTTGCATAGGGATCCCTACGCCGCTGCGTAGGACCCTCGAAATTGCCCTAATTTTGCTGATTTTGTCAATTTTACCAAAAATCTAACCAAAAACCCCAAAATAATCCAAAAGCATCACCAAAAACAACTCCCAAAGGTGTTCTAACCCAACCAAAACCAAACATAGAGATTAATTAGGATTTTTCCAAACTCAAACTCAAATACTTGTAAATTAGGTTAACTTCTAACACCCGAATAGGTATCCATACATCATAAACCAATAATGCTCTTAGGAGATTATACTCGCTTATCTGGTAGTGTTTTACCAGCCTGACTTTCAACAAATCTAGGGTTATGATGAATTCTTAACTAAACCTTAGGAATGGAACCACTAATATCCATCTGAGAACACTTCCATCTGAGTTCCATACAAAAACATAGCCATCCATATAACAATTCCATACAAAACCATAAGTTTCCATACCTTTCCTCTTCTTCTTCCTCTTCTTTCTTCTCTTCTTTCTCTCTTCCACGTTTTAGCTCAAAAATACTAAATAGAGACCACTAATTGGTCTTATTTGGTCTAATTTCTCTTTTATTGCTCTTTGGTCCTCAAGTTCCCTTCTATTTGCACCACAATTTCCCATTATTCTAACTTTGGCATATAATCTTATTATCCTATGACTTTTATATCCTGTTTTTACAAATTCCACTTTTATCCTTGTTTCTTATCTGATTTCGGGTTTCTCCAGTTCCGCGTTTTGCATTTAAATTACGAAAAATTCAAATTATACCTACAAAATACCCTAATTATGTTTAAAAACGACTACGGTATATTTTGGGGTGTTACATGCCCTGTCCAACCTAGCATGGTTAATGCCCAACTGGCTCAGTGTAAAGTTCGGATGGCGTTATTGCCCTGTCCGGCCCAGTATAGTTAATTCCCAACTGGCTCATTATAAAGTCCAGATGGCGCTATTGCCTTATCCGGCCCAGCATGGTTAATGTGGCGGCTCGATATAAAGTCGGATGGCGCTATTACTGTCCGACCCGGTATAGTTAATTCACGGAGTTGGCTGGAAATTATAAAAGTGCAGATAGCTCATGCCTTGTCCGTGACATGGTTAATGCCCGGGCGGCTCGGTATAAAGTCACGGATGGCGTATTGCAATCCCATTAACATAGTTAATTCGATTAGCTCGATGCCTTAAAGTCCAAATGGCGCTATTGCCATGTCCGGCCTAGCATGGTTAATGCCCAGTTGGCTTAGTATAAAGTCCGGATGGCGTTATTGCCCTGTCCGGCCTAGTATGGTTAATTCAGTGGCTCGAAATAAAAAGTGCGGATAGGCGTACCACTGTCTGGCTTTAGTATGGTTAATGCCAAACTAGCTCAGATTAAAGTCCGGACGGCGTTAATTACAACATCGGTGCCACCCGGCTAAGCAAGAATGAACTACTCCATTAATAAGGGGAATCAGTAAAGTCGTAAAATAACACATGCTTCATTAAGATGTCCAGTTACACTTATCAAAATGTCGGGACACAGAACGGAGGCAAAGGAGCACGGCTAGGCAAGCAAGCACAAAATGCATTCCTTAACTCTCTCGGATGCACGAGATCCTCCTCTCCCCGAGTACCTAGACAGAGAAAATCAAGGTTATTTCTGCCTTAGTCCTTGCGGCGGAGGAACTCTCGACCTCCTTTGTCCACCTGCGGGGGCGTGCGACTTCACCGGGAGCGGCACCGGGGCATCGGGGATTAACAAGAACTCTGGAGTTAATGGAGTTGACATGTTCGGCATCCCGACTGGAATCCCAAGCTTACTCCCACAAATATTATGTGTAAAGGCACAACACCCATAGCCATAATTAAAGATGATTTCAAAGCCAACGTCATACTCCGCCTCCAAAGCCTTCTTCTCTTTAGAGACCTCTGCGCGGAAAGCGGACAGCTAGTCTTTTCTAGCCCCAAGCTCTACAAGCAAGGAAACTCTTTCATCGGTCATACGGTAAACTTCCTCTTCCGCCTTCCGCCAGGCCTCTCCATAAATAGCCAAACCTTGCTGAGCCGAGTCATTTCGGACTCCACCTTCCTTTGGCATCTTGAAGCGGTAGGAACACAACGAACAGGGCTAACTTTCAGTTCCATCTGCGCGGGCATTGCACGCGCATTGATCTCAGTCGGCCCATTGCCACTTCATGGCGAGTGGCGTCTCTCTCCGCCTCAACCGCGGTTGCCGCCCGACAACTTCTCTAACCTCGATTACAGCGCCTTGACTTTGACTCTGCTTCCGTTAAAGGCTTCGAGGCCACCACGATTTCAAAAACACCGACTAAGCATAAAGCCGTAGTCTCTCCGCATCCCTCAATCTGGTCTGAAATTCTCGGTGTTGGAAGGCCATGTTCCGGATAGCAACAATCACCTACGAAGCAACATATTAATGATATGACAAGAACTAAGATATAATACTCTGACGAAATGAATTCAAGCTCACGAGTTCCGTTGGCGCGAAAGTGGGATTGCGGGCACATCCCATCTTCAATCATTTCTTTGGAGATCCTCTTTATTAGTACCGAGCGGGGGTGAGATGGTGATCTCTTCGCCTGCCCCTCTGCCGACGACCCGCAGGCATCCGTAGCATCATTAGATGCGGTCGTGCAAATGGTCGGCCCAGTTTCGCCCGCATTGGGGGCCTCCATCGATCAATAATCTCTTGAGCACCCTCCGGCCTAGGAACTGATACCTCCTCCATAGGGGGAGTCGGGCCACGAGGAGGAGATGCGAATCAGGAACATATGACCCCGAGGAAGTAAGCGGCTTCTGTGCGACCCATGCCAGCCTATCGGTAGTCGATGCTTCTTTCGGGAGGATGGATCACTTGGATGGTTGTGGGAACCGGGGAAGCCTCTCTGGACTCCACCACGGTGACGTTTTCCAGAGCCAGCTGGTCATTCAAACCCATCTCAAGTGAACCTGAGATGACAATGGCACACGCTTCCTTCCTCATCCGAGTAGAGGCGAACCCTCGGCCCGCCGGGGGCACGATCGCTTGCTCGCGGATAGCATCTCGCTTCCTCTTCCGAGCTGCAAAGTTATGAATCAAATCGGACATCCCGTCCTCTTCCTCTTCTTCTTCTTCCAAGTCCAGGGAACGGCGGGATATTGGAGGGATCCACGGAATGAAATCCTCGCCCACCTTTCAGCGGCTTTACATCGCCTCAGCGTCCTGCTTTTCTTGATGCTTAGGGGCGGGGCGGGGAGAATCCTTGTGCCAATGGGACGCTCCAGGCTATCCCCCTCCAACTGCTTAGAAGCTGGGGGTAGGATGGAATCCTCACTAGTAAGAGGAGGTTCGCCTTGAGTTGAGTGCCGATCCACCGGTTCCAGTCGGCTAGCCTCGCTCTCACTTCCACGTTTGGGAAGCTACCGGGATAGCTCGAAAAGGTCCGCGGTGACAAAGTGCTCACTTTCACAATCTACGAGGGGTGGGACATTAGGATTATTAGGACACTGTAAGGAGACGGGTGGCAGTTTAAATCATGCAAATTCTTCACGGTAAGAAGGACTTCATGATGCCGCTCTTGCTAGGAAATCTCCAATAGCCTCCGGATTTTCGTAAAACTGGCTCTCTCCACCCAATGCACCAGTTTGCCCCTTCGGCTTTTCCCTGTACAAACAAACTACAATAGTGAAACACGTGTACATGAATGGGCATACAAAAAATACATCAGCAAGCAGGCCCCATTACTTATACACACCTGGAAAAGACATCATATGGTTAACATCAAACGGAAGGTCGGGGGAACCCGGGGTCTCATCCTAAGGTCCCCTGACTAGGATTACCCCCTTCGCCTCACTCTTAGGCTAGTTGGGGAGTCTTGTAATGAATTGCAACCAGGGGCTCTTGGCCGACATGGACATCCGGCCACCTTGCGCTATCCTCAAAGTATAAGCAAAACAAACCCCCGCCAATGAAAGATCAAGCTGGTAAAGAAGGTTCAGTACACAACACCTAGTCATAATCCGGATGATGTTTGGGTGAACAAGGGTAGGTGGAACTCTAGTAAAGTGCAAGAATTGCTTTACCAGGGACGACACGGGGAAGTGAAGCTAGACCGCCAGTTGCTCCCAAGTGAAAAATACATTGTTGTACTCTTCGCCCACAGTATTTTGAGTCGGGCCATCCAATAGCATGACATCAATGTCATCGGGAATTTCACAATAGGCCCTCAACTCCTCCATAGACAAGGAGGAGATGATGCTTCTTAATAGAGCGTCCGGGTAGGCCTAAAGCAACCGATCGGGCTAGTGGAGTCTCTTCTTGACCTGCTTGCCATTCTACAAGCAAGCAGACAAAAATGGAAACTGGCAATTAGGCACAAAGCCATGATACCAACGTGGCAGGCGGAAACCACTTGCAGCCCAATAAGCTGGCGGGAGTCGCAGTCTGGCAGGCTCTATGTCGGCCCCCACCTGAGCTATCCACAACAGAAAGCGTCTAGATAGTAAAATGATGACCCAGAGTAGGAACATGGTTTACATATATAATGGAACTAAACAAGCACCTGGACGAACGGTTTGCAGCAACAAGCAACATCGCTGCCGGGTATTATCCATAGAAAATCTCAGAGCTAGAGAGAGAAACAAGATAGCGAGCGAAACCAGTACGAAATGGGTGAAATCGAATGATAGCTCCTTTATATTTTAAACGATAGAGCTGGGTGCATTAAATCTTGCCATTGACTCATCACCTCCACAACCAATTTGAGTCTTGGTGGCCTTCATCTATTAGAACTACGTGTGAGAGGCGTGGTCAGTGACTCATGGACCTTCGGGCCACCACAGTATACGTTCGCCTTTGGCAACCATATTGTTTCTAAATCGGTCCATTTCGAAGCATATCAAATACCATAGCTCTCCGCCCTAGGACTAAATCCTTATCACTAGTCGGGGATTGGGAAGGATGACAATGTGTGCGGGAACACAGAAAATTTCAGAAAATGTAAATTCATTAGTACACAAATAGCCTTCATAGGTACCTGGCAATGTTTACACCAAAGTAATCATACTATGATTACATGATCCATCAAGGCCAAATCCGAAGCCCTGAAAAAAAAAAAAAAAGAAAAAGAAAAAAAGAGAAGAGGCAGAACAAGTTGAAGCAAAGGCTAGGAAAGAAGGTCCTATGAAGATGGAAAGGGGCATAAAGATCCCCCGTTAATTCAGAAGGTGGCAAGGAACACAAAGAGCCTCACTGATTTAGGAGGGGGTGTTCTTGGCTGCAGAGGATTCCATTCGAGTTTTCGAACCACCCGGAGACGCAACCAACTCAGGAATATCCCTCTCAACACCAATAATTTCGACTCCGCTCAATCCTTGCAAACTTTGCCCTCGTCCATGCTTGACAATCACGTTTAACCCTCTTCATAGTCCTCGTCCATACAGCCCGATCCACGAGTCCAGGCTCTGGGAGAAAACCACCTGTTGTGAGCCGGTAATAGCGGAGTGGCACAAAGAATCCTTCCTCCTACAAACCTTTTATAGAGACCTCCAGCCTCAGAGGAATCCCAAACAACCGCATCAAGTATGACTTCAAAAAACTAGGAAATTCCCCGATAATGTGTACATTGGAACACCCCAGCATTAACGGTCCACCAGTTCCAACATCAAACAAGTCCCAAATATTCTCTTTTCCCACCAATCCCCACATCAAGCAAGTCCCAAATATTCTCTTTTCCCGACCGGGAAGACCGACCTCCCAAGCCCCGGGAAAGGGGGCATTGGCGCTGGGCTGTGGGCTTTAGCGGACCCTCAAACCAAACAGGACCCGGTCGACTACGGACTAGCGAAACCTGAGCTCAATCTACGGACCCAAATCATCTTCATTTACAAGTCAGACCCAAACATACTTCCCAGTAGGCGGAGATATAATACACGGGGAACAATCTTTCGGCGAGCTACCATCTTTAGGAAATGGCGGTGACTCTCTCAGCAAACAGTAACCACCCGTGAGTCACACCACGTAAGTACCACGATGCGATCAAACGCATCATGGAAGCCGAGAAGATCTCGCGGGCAATTTGGCTATCTAAAGAGCAGTTTGGCTATCTAAAGGGAAGAAACCTTAGTCATAACAACGCGAACAAAGTGCCACGCTTCCGCTACGTTCGGAGAAATGGCGTCTACTTCCCATAAAAAGCGGACAACGACCATCCTCCATAAAAGAGGAGGGGGTAACACCATAGAAGGTAAGACACTCTTGATTGAAAAAGACGAATTCTTTCTCTCTCAAGATTTCCGAATCGGCTTAGCCATCGAAGAGGCGTCGGGCGCATCACCGTCGTTTTCTTGTTTGTTTTGCAGGTACATGCTGGCAAGTTGATGCTCCGACGATCCAGTAACTAAGAAATTTCAGAAGACTACAAATACATCATCCATAAAATGAGTTCCGGCTGGAGTGGCCATGTCGGCGTGATGCAAGGTTGGGACCGTGATGGATGATCCAGAAGTTTAGGTAAGTCAAAATATGGGTTTGGGGTAGTTTTCTTGGGTCAAAAATAGGTTATGGACGAATTTTAGAGATTTTCTAAGTTAAGAAGGTGAATTTATGGTATATAAGGGAAAGGGGTATTTTATGAAGGTTTTGGTAGTATGGAACAAGATTTGGAAAGTTTTGGGTTGAGGTTGAAAGATTTAGTTATGGAAATTTTAGAAAATATGAGATGAGTGAGGAGAGTAGAGTTTGCACAGAGTAGTTACTTCTTTGGAGTTCTTGAAAGATCCACAAGATAGATGATGGAGTGAAGGCGCCACAATCAGCTATGGACCGGGTTGATTGATAAAGCGGGACAAAGACCGCCACGAGGAATCCACCTAGGTATGAAGCCACGAACTGAGTCCCAAGAATCCATGAGATAAAGAGACAAGAGAACTCTTAAGAGAAATCAGAAAATATTATTAAACTTGAAGCGATTGTCAAAGACTACATATGGGAATTTATATATAGCCTCATACTTTCTAAATCAAAAAAAAGCAACTTCTTTAACTAGGAAAAGCTTCAAATTTTAAAAGCAACTCCTAAAGAAAACTTTCTAAAATAAATAAAGCAAACTTTCTAAAATAAACAAAGCAAATCTTCCTAAAATAAATAAAGCAAACTTTCTAAAATAAATAAAGCAAATCTTAGTAAAATAAATAAAGCAAACTTTCTAAAATTAATATGGCAGCTCCACATCAGGGGTTTGTCAAGTCGACCACGTTTTTGCGCTGGTGAATGAGGTCAAAGGAGTTTTCACATGTATTCAATGCGTCTTGACCTCCCAATCAAATCTTCAATAATTGGGCTGAATTCCCAATGTTGGTGTGTTTATAGAAGCTCTGCATCAATCCATGTTGGGAAAAAAGACTTGCCCTCGAGTCTTCCGTGATAAGCCCTCAAGTCCTTAACATTGAACATTGGAGAAATTTCATGTCGTCGGCAGCGCAACTTGACAGGCATTCTCTCGATTTTCTCTATAATCTTGAAAGGCCATCGCCCAGCGAGCTTTCCCAGAACTTTCCGGTGAAACATCCTTGCGAAGGTGTACGAACCAATTCATGACCTCGAGCTCAACATACTTATGACGTCTATTTGCTTGTTCCACATGTGGCATTCTTCTTCTCAATCTTCAAGCGAACTTCTTCATGCGAGCTTCTTGATCTCTTTGGCTCTAACTTCCCAGCATCTCCATAAATTGTTGAATAGTCGGATGGGGTGCTAATTCCATGGGTCCAATCGGTTTGTAGTCTGGAGCTACCTCGAATGGGCTTTTCGACGGTTCTATGCTGGACCTATTGTAGGCAAGCTCGATTTAATGGTAGAATCAAATCCCATTGTTTCACGTTCTTTCCCTTAGCTCGCACTTAAAATTTCCCAAGCCATTAGTAACCCGGTTTGACCATCAGTTTGAGGGTGATAAGAGGTACTAAGCATTAAAAGAAAGTCCCGATTTTCTCCACAAAAGTTCTCAAAAGTGACTAAGAAACTTGAGTCTCATTTGAAACCATAGTCTTGGGAATACCATGTGGCTGCAATCTCTTTGAAGTCTGAGTGTATGCGAAGCATCATTAGGCTTTGTTGCATGGTACCAAAGTGACCATCTTTGGCTTACATCCAACGACCACGGAATCGGGCTCTTTGTTTCTTTGTGTTCTAGGTAATCCCAAAACAAAATCCAAGCTTACCTCCTCCCATGGCATATTTGGAATTGGCAATGGTGTATAGTCCCGCATTGTTTCCATGAGTTTTTATGCATGTGCACCTGACACACTTCTTGACAAATCTATGATGTCTTTCTCTGGCTTAGGCCCGAAAGAAGTTTGCCTTCGCTAGAGCTAAGGTTTTTGCTTCACCAAAGTGTCCTCTAATGTTTCCACCCGTACAGCTCATCAAAATACTCGATCTCGAGGAACAAGATGGGATGCATAGAGTGTTTCCTTTAAAGAGAAAACCGTCCGTCCCTTACAAATCCTTGAAAGGCTTATTAGAGCGCATATCAGTTTCACCAAAATCGGCATCCTCCTCGTATAGTTCTTTCAACACATTCGAATCCAACTACTTGGACTTGCATGGAAGTCAGCTAGGGCATGTCTCTATGAGGCATCGCGACAACGTTATGAACACCAGCTTTATGCTTGATTGTGAAGTTGTGCGCTTGTAGAATTCACCCGTAGCCATGTCTTCGATTCAACTTGTGTACGGTGGTTGATGAATTTTAGTGCTTCATGATCTGAGAAAAGCACAAATGGCTTGTAAAAGCGAAGTATTGACTCGATGAAATAGAAACTATAGATAGCATAAAACTCCTTGTCATAGGTGGAGTACTTCCTTTTTGCTTCATTTAACTTCTCACTAAAAGAAAGCGATGGGTCTTCCTTCTTGACTAAGGGCTGATCAAACTTGAGATGCATCACACTCGCCGAAGACTTTATTTGAAATCGGGTAAAACCCAGGCATGGGAGCTTGATTACTTTAACCTGTCTGACTCGAGCTTTCTTCGGCAACACTAGTCCACTTGGTTGTCTCCCTTTAAGCATTCACTTACAGGAGCCATTTATCAGAGCTAAATCCACGAATAAATCTCCTATAAAAGAGACTAGCCCTTTGAAAACTTCTCACATCATGGATCAGGCTAGGAGTTGGCGGTCATGTCGCCTCTATCGCCGGTCCATCACGATTCCATCTTTAGTAACCACATAACCAAAAATATGATTACGTCGGCATAAAGTCACACTTAACTGGGTTGTGAGGAAATGTCGTTGCTCCCTTAGGATAGAGAACAGAATTGCCTCAGATGCTCCCGAGTGCTCCATCCAATTTTGCTATAGGTCGAAATATCATCAAAGTATACCACCCGCAAAAATTTCCAATGCATGGCTTAGGATATGATTCATAAGCCTCATAAAGTGCTAGGGGCATTGGATAGTCCAAATGGCATCACCGTCCGCTCCGCAGAGTCCATCTCGAGTTTTAAAGGCCGTCATCCATTCATCTCTCCTTCCTCATATCACGAATTTGATGGTATCCGGCCACTCGAATCAATCTTCGAAAAGATGGGCGCACCATAGGTTGATCCGACAAATCCTTCGAGTCTTGGAATGGGAATCGATATTCAATAGTAATCTTGTTATTTGTCACACTATCAACACACATCCTCCAGTCCGTCCTTCTTTGGTACTAGCGAGGCGGGAACGCCTGAGGCTCTTACTACTCTCTCGAATAAGCCCTTTGGCTGAAAGCAACTCATCAACTCACTTCAGAAGCCTTCATGTTCTTGCAGACTCCATCCTATAGGCCTGCGCTTATCAAGAAAATTGTAACTGCAGAGGGTCTATTTGATGTTGAATATTCTCATGGCAACCCATGTGAATCTCCCTCAGTAATTACATCAACAAATTCCGCTTTAATTGGCTCCACTTCTTGGGATCTCCTTCTCACTTTCTGGCCAATATAACCAAGGCCATCACATCTCAACCAAATTGATTTCTTTCTCCAACTCCTGATTTTTGACAACAAAGAATTTGCTCCCCCACGGTTTGAGGCCGGAGCACTGTCGGTTTCAACGGTAAGCAAGACAATTTGTGGCCTCAATCCTTATGAATGTGTTCTTGAAGCCATCATAAATTACCTTCCTATCATATTGCAATGGCCTCCTAAGTAGCAAGTGACAAACATCCATTGGAACAACATCACTCCATACTTCGTCTTGGTAGTGCTTTCCAATTGTAAAAGAGACAAGGCATCGATGCTTTAATTACATCACTACCTCCCAGCCGCCTAAGTTTATAGTAGTTTCGATGGGATCCATCTTCAACCGCTTTGCACCATCTCCAAGGAAACACAATTCTCGAAGTCTCACCATCAATAATAACCAAACAACCCCGTCCTTAGATGTGCACTTGCGGTGAAAGCACATTGACCGCAACCACTCCTTCTACCATACCATTCCTATCTTAAGACTCCTTGAACAACTAAGGAAGTCCTGGGCTTGCTCCGCATAGTAAGTTCATCCCTATCTTCATGGTCGACAATCGCTTCTTCGACATCTTCTTCCTCATCTTCATATTTCAATTAGCAACCACTGCCTAGGACATTCGTAGCTATATGCCCAAACTGCGGCATTTAAAGCACGCTTCGACTTGAGGTAGACCTTGCCGAGGCTTGTGCACTTCACCTTTTGCATTTGAGGTTTAAGGGGGTGGTTTTCTTAGCACTACTAGGACCCTTTCTTGAAGTCGAATTTTGATAAATCCTTCTTAATCCGATTTGTAGTAAAAACCCCATACTTGTATTTCTGTAGCCTCAACTTTTAAGGCAAGCTTTATCACATCTCAAGAGTATTATATGGTCGCAATCAACGCTTTAAATTCAACCTCAAACCGAAGAAGGTACGCTGCTGGATCCTCCACCCTCTCGTAAGTCTCCTTGATCATCAAATTAAACTCACTAATACCTCCACGTCATATTCTCGTCGCTTCAAATTCAATTTTCGAGGAAGATATCTTACGATAGTGGAAGGAAGATACTCTTTAGCTCTTTCTTCATCTTTTCCTGCTTCAATCTTCTTCACATCTCTCCGACGCCTTAAATTTTCCCACCAAAAGAAGCATTCTCGCGCATCTTGATAGCCACCAACTTCACCTTGCTTCTGGGGATCATAATATTCAAAGACACGCTCGACCTGCATTAAGCCAATCCAAGAAGTCATCAAGATGCATTCTTCCTTCAAATTCTAATATCAAACTTTGATTGAATCGAACTTTCATCATTATTACGCTTCTTATAAGAATCATCATCGCTGTATCGACCATACCTTCCCTCCATAATCATATTCTCTGAATGCTTGTCTTAGGCTTCGCGCCTCAAGTAATCTCGAACTTGGCTAGGCGCACAATTCCCTCAAAATCTCTCATCACCTTCACCTTCCATGAAGGTCTTGTCAGCCATGTGATCATCATTGATAGCCATCTGCTTTTGTAGACGCTGAACCACAGATTCAAGATCAGCAATGCGTTTTTGCAATGGGGATTGAGAACCACTTGAACCATGATTAGACTCTGTCTCCCGAATCCAAGAATATTCTTAGCTTATGATCGCCCATCAATCCTGAGCCTTCCGATACCAC
Source organism: Tetrastigma voinierianum (assembly GCA_016808115.1). Lineage (NCBI taxonomy): Eukaryota > Viridiplantae > Streptophyta > Magnoliopsida > Vitales > Vitaceae > Tetrastigma > Tetrastigma voinierianum. Next base: position 342,239 of record JAEQBH010000315.1, on the reverse strand, counting down.
TGATGCAAGGTCAGACCGCGACGGATGATCCGTAAGCCAGTAAGTCAAAATATGGGTTCGGGGGTAGTTTTCTGGGTCAAAATAGGTTATGGCACGAATTTTAGAGATTTTCTAAGTTAAGAAAGGTGAATTTATGGTATATATGAAAAGCGGGGTATTTTATGAAGGTTTTAGTATGGAACAAGATTTGGAAAGTTTTCAGGTTGAGGTTGAAAATTTGGTTATGGAAATTTTAGAGAAAATATGAGATGGTGAGGAGAGCAGGAGTTTTGCACAAGAGTACATTTCATCAAGTTACCGAAAAGATCCACACAAGATAGATGATGCGGAGTGAAGGCGCCATAATCAACTATGGACTGTTGATCGGGATAAGCCTGACAAAGACTTCGCCACCGCGAATCCACCTAGGTATGAGAAGCCACGAACTCGTCCCTAAGGAATCCACCCAAGAGATAAGAGAACAAGAGAGAACTCTAAAAAAGAAAATTCAAAATATTATTAAATTTGAACCCATCATCAAGACTACATTATGGGGGTATATATAGCCTCATACTTTCTTAAATCAAAAGCAACTTCTACTTTAACTAGGAAAAGAAACTTTCTAAATTACAAAAAGCAACTCCCTAAAAGAAAACTTCTTAAAATAACAAAGCAAACTTTCTAAAATAAACAAAGCAAATCTTCCTAAAATAAATAAAGCAAACTTTCTAAAATAAATAAAGCAAATCTTATAAAATAAATAAAGCAAACTTTCTAAAATTAATACGGGTAGCTCCACATCGTGCTTGTCCAAGTCTCGACCACGTTTTTGCTCTTCAAGTGCCCAAATGAGTCCAAAAGGAGTTTTCACATGTATTCAATGCCTGACCTCCCAATCCAAATCTTCAATAATTGAAAATAATTCAATGTTCGGCTGGCTTATAGAAGCTCTCAGTGATCACTACGACAAATGGTAGCTTGTACATTCTCAACCTGACAAAGAAACCCCACTCTCTCCCTCATTCCCATCTCTTCTCATCAATATCCACCATTATACCATTCATGCTCATGTTTTGTTTTTTGTTTCTTTCTTTGAAAACGATGGTTATTAGTGTTTTGTTTTGTTTTTGTTTTTTGAAAACAATGGGCGCTCTTCCAATAACATGACCTAAGAGGTTGATTTTTGAAATATTTGGCTGTTATCATCCAATAATCCAAAAGTCATGAATTTAATTCCCATGCTTTTTTAAAACAAAATAATTCGAAGATTAATTCTTGTCAAAATCATGCAAAAATTGATAGAGGATCAAGCTTCCAAATTAAGTTTTAAAAGGTCTTTAATTAATAGTTTTGAAAAAGGCCCTCCAACAAGTTGGAATTTTTTTTCAATTTAGTGGCATGATTCGTGCTTTTGAAAACTATTATTGAAAACATTTGAAAAGACAAAAGAACACCATATTGGTTCTAATAAGAGAACTAAATTAATTTATTTAGTAATTTTAAAAAACAAAGTCTAATTATACTCCTTATTAGCCAACCGTTTATTCCCAATTAATTATAGCAAATTGAAGTTCTCTTGACATTGAGGCCCTCGACTCAAGTGGTGTAAGGATGGGATGAGCATCCGAGAGAACCCAGATCGAATCAAACAAAGTATTACAACATATTATAAAAGTGAATACATGTAAATAAATAAATAAAAAACTTGAAGTTCTCTTAAATCATCAAATCAATGTATGTCAAACTCCAATTCTTTCAACGCAAGGCCATCATATCATGGTCGAAATGATCATTCGCCAACTTCATAAGATCTATCCTACTTTTACCTTCATATTTCTTGCTTAGTACAAATTTGAAATACTCCTCCCTGCTTACAGATTTATATATTGCAATACCATTCTCCTTTATAAGCTCTGGTAAAGGACCAACAATTGTCCAAGCACTTGGCAAATGGAATGTCGCAATGGTGACTGCCTTCCGTTCACCACCACCATGCTCTACGCCCCGTATTCCCCATTGCTCATTATCCGTCTCACAAATAGAACCAAAGTCATTTCGCGATTGTATAGTACTTGTTAAATACTCATGTTTCTCAATATTCTCCCCTCACGCATACTCTATACACAAGACGCAAATGGGGATTCAATTTATAGAGAGGTGGCTCAAACCCAAGACCTCCTGCCAAACAAAGCTTTAATATTATGTTAAGCGACCAACTCTCCTAAAAGCTCAAACTTGTAGGATTTGGATTCGATATAAGTATCATGCTTCTTAACAAGACTAACACAAGATTTGCCAATTCTATATAATTACCTACCTCAATGATATCTCCAATGCCTTAATATGATGAAAGCACCAGAAGAGGCCTAATCGTATCCATTTACCATTTCCTCTTAATCTCAAGCCTTGTACTCATTGACTTGAACAAGTAGGTAAGTCCTCCAAAATCGAGCGAGGAGGAGACTCATTACTCGCTTGTTCGCACACAAGGTGGATAGTAATTACTAGTTATCATGGTCTTGGCATCCTCAAACATATTTGTGAACTGCTCAGGATTTACCACAAGGTTCTTAGCCATCAACTCGTATGCGCTTAAACTTTACTTAGCTCGACGAGTACTTGTCCAAAGTTTCCCCGACATGCCAAGGGGGAAACTCAAACAATATTTTTGCCAAGAAGAGGGGCATATTTTTGGCATTATCAAGTGCTAATTCTTTCAAAATTTGAAAATCAGATATAAAATAAAGAGGCAAAATCAGAAAGTCTTTAGAGAGAATTAATCCTAATGAATTCATATAATTAGAGGAGTTAATCACCTACTTACTCCTCCGAAGAGCTTTTAGGTTCCTCAGCGAACCTCCTTTTTCTTTCAGGGCTGGCGTGGTTTGTGCTAGTGCCATTATCACCCTTCAATCGCTTCTGGTCTTCTGAAACAACCAAGTTTTGGCCATAACCATCCATGGCGTTTGGTTGTTTTGCGTATGCATTCTTCTTCTCTAGTGGCAATTTAAAGAATTCTTGAACATCTGCCTTCATTTTCTCCACCACTGCTTCTACTACCCCATGATTTATCAACTGTTTCATCACAATATGCTCAATTTAGAACAAGACATTAACCCATTAAGCTCAGCTAATGGACTCTATATATATATATATATATATATATATATATATATATATATATATATATATATATATATATTGGGAAAAACTAACAAAGACAATAATTCTAACAATAATCTTTTTCCCTCTCTGTGTGCCAAGATGAGTTCAACAAACAAATTAACCAAATTAACAAAGTCAACTCAAGAACAAGAAATCACTCATGATACTGAATTGAATCCTAATCCTACAAGATTTTTAGAAAGTTGGAAGTTTAACATGATAGTTTGGTAGAGATCACAAGTTAAACCAATTTCTTTGGTAATTTTAAACATTTATTCCTTATTTTGTATACTTGAAAGTCAATAAAAGACTTTGATTTGTTTGACTCTCTGTGATGGACTTGATTTGTTTGATAGACTGCACCGCTAAGAAATGATATTGAACCCTAATTATGTAAGTGTCTGAAGTATAAGCCATAATAACATCAAGCCATTGAAATGACGAGAATTAATCATAACCTCCCAATCTTGATTTCAGAAAATATGATACCGTATCATGGATGTTTGATAGAAAATTCCTAGATCTTAACATTCTGTATCTGATCTACATTTGGGGCTCCATACAAAAACCTCCCCAAAAACATTCAGTCCTCGGAACAAATTTATATTCATTGAGCCAAGAGACAAATTCCTAGAAAAAAAAAACATAGAAGCAGCCCAAAGGAGGAACTTGATGAAAATCCCAAAACCAGGATCCAACAAATAAAAATCATGAATTAATACCTGAAAGAAACCCCATTCTTTACAGGCTGGCGAAGTTTACCCATTTCATCATCGTCATCATCATCATCAACCATTAGCTTCCTCATATCTATATTGGAATTTGGAGAGTCCTTATCCACCAAAACTTCCTCGGAATGAAGCTCCGGCCGGACGAACCGGAGCGGTATATCACCGGAGTAAAGCAAGAGCTTGGACATTTGCAACCGGAAATGAACCTCCCAACTCTCTTCTTAACTCTTCACTCGCCATCTCCAGTCTCCTCTTCCTCTTTGGGTATTGTAGCTTCTTGCTTTTGCCGCATAAATATAATATCCCCTTTCCTGTTTCTGTCACCTAAAATGTGTCCGCCGTTGACATTTGTCTGACACAAATTTCATGAAAGAAAATTTGGCTTATTAATCTCATGCGTAACGAAAATTACAAATTGCAACCATTGAATGAAAGGGATGCTAGGGGTATGCTTGTTCTATTTTTTAAAAATGGTTCTTTAACAAATAGTTTTTTAAAACACAGATAACATAATTATGTTGTTATCCGATTTATTTCTTTTTCTTTTTAATTTTGTTTTTCAGTTTCATGCTTTTAGAAAAGAAAAAAACAAACAAAATGAGTTAACCTTTGTTATTTAGAATAAAAAGAAGTTTTCAATCCTAAGGGAGAGCTCAAATGACGAAAACCTAGGGTCAGGGTACCCAAATACATATGCTCGTAGTCTCTTTGCGAAGACTAAAAAAATCTCATCCCATTAGTCATTTCAGTATTGTGATTAGTCGACACCAGGGTAAATCCGCTTTAAACATCCACTAAGAAAAAAAAAAGTTTTCAAAAACTATTTGTTGTTAATGTCTTAATTAGGTTTGACAATTTAATTGAAAATTATAAGTGTTGTTTTCCTTGGTATAAATAAGGAAAACGAGTTTCCTCTAAATATAAGTTATGACTATGCAAATATTAAATGTAAGAATGGTCAATTTCTTTATGACAATAAGTTGAAATCACTAAGTGAAGCAAATCTAATTGCAAAGTATTTTTATTGGGTAGTAGTTATGTTCCTCAAAATGCCCATCATATATCTCTAACTAGTTACTATGAAACAGAAAGGAAAATCATGGAAAAAAAGACAAATGGGTTTGCTGAGGCCCAATTTATAACTATAGCAGCAAATTGAAATTCTCTGAAATCACCAAACTTCACTTGATTTATTCAACTCAATTATTTCAACTATACATAACTATCATGGCTGATCTAATTTCAGCTCTCCAACTTCATAAGATTCACTGAACTTTTGCCATCAGGTTTCCTAGTTAGTACATATTTAATATATTCCTCCCTGCTTACAGATTTATACTTTGCACCACTCTCCTTTGTAAGCTCTGGTAAAGGACCAATGATTGTCCCATAACATGGAGTATAGAATGCTGCAATGGATAGCCTTTCCTTTTCTGGGTCCACCACAGCTCTATGCTCAATGCTCTTGTATTCCCCATTGCTCAATATCTGTTCAAAAACGAAACCGAAAAAGGATTACATAACTGTAAACTTTTGATCTCACAAAGAATACTAATACAAGATTTGATTGGCAATTTGGTTGTAATTACCTCAATAACATCACCAATGTTGACAATGAAAGCACCAGGAAGAGGCCTAATTGGTATCCATTTACCATTTCTTCTTTAATTTGCAAGCCTTGTACTTCATTCACTTGAACAAGTAGGGTAAGTCCAATCGAAATCCGAGTGGGGGAGGAGACCTAACACCTGCTTGCTTGCCTCTGGCCAAGGTGGATAGTAGTTCATTCTTACTGATAGTCTTCCATCCTCAAACATATTAGCAAACTGCTCAGGATTTATGGCGAGATTCTTAGCCATCAGCTTCAAAAGGCATTTTGAAACGTTTACGAGCTCCAACGAGTACTTGTCCAAAGTTTCTGATATAAAGGAAGAAACTTAAACAATTTCCCAAGAAGAGTATATATACATAAAAACAATTTGTCAAGTGCAAATTCTTTCAAATATTGAGTACTTTGCGAAAATAAATCATCATTCAAGGACCGCAATCATCAACCAGGGCATGGATAAACAGAAATCATTTAAGAAGAGGAGCAAAATACTTACCTGAAAGAAGTAGGTTGTTGTGAGGCCAGAACCTCATTTTTCTTTCAGGATTGGCAGGGTTTGAAGAAAAGATCATCAGCCCACTGCTTTTTGTTCTTCAGAACGAACAAAGTTTTGGCTTTTCTGGGCAACCATCAACCCCAGTTGGTTGTTTTGCATATGCATTCTTCTCCTTTTGTGGCAGTTTAAAGAATTCTTGAACATCTGCCTTCATTTTCTCCATTACTTCTTCTGCTACCCCATCATGATTTATTAACTGCTTGATCACAATATGCTCAATTTAGAATACTATATTTGGTATTCTTAGTTGTTAATACTATAGTTGGTTCTGTAAAGTATTAGGGAAAGAAAATAGTAAGGGAAAGTAGAAAAAATAGAGGAAAAAAATAGAATTAAATATGACATATCATTTTTATTTGCTACTTCAAACTCATTTTAGTTACTTTGACTTGTCAATATAAAGATTAAACAGTTTAAAAGAATATTTAAGTTTTTGAATATTGAGATTTTTCATTATACAACCAAATATAAGAAAAATATTTTCTTTAACATTTTTTTCTTTCCTCATCATTTTCAGGGGAATCAAACACAACCTAATAGTCTGTCCCTAGTCTACCTTAGGGTTTCGCCTTCAATCCTCATATGCATATGTATATGTACGGTAAGTCAACGCTTCCTCTTTTCAAGAAGTGTTTACAACAACAAATAGCAGTTGAAAATCAAGTAATCAATGATCCAATTGAGGCAAATTCCAAGAAAAAAAAAAGAGCATAGAAGCAGCCTACTAGAGGTATTTGATAAAAATCCCAAGAAAGAATGCATCTGATGAAGCAAATAGAAATAATTATACCTGAAAGAAACCCCACTCTTTACAGGCCGAATGAAGTTTACCCATTTCATCATCATCATCATCAACCAGCGAGCTTCCTCATATCTATGGTGGGAATTTGAGTATCATCCACCAAAACTTTCCTGATTGAGTTCCGGCCGGAGGTACTGGAGTGGTATGTTGCCGGAGCAACTGGAAGCAAGGGCTTGACATCATGATTGAACTGAACCTCCCAATCCCCTACTCATCTCCTTCAATTGTATCATTTCTGTCTTCTGTTTTATTGATGCCACAATTTCTGTGCACACCTTCTGCCTTAGAGTAGCAAGGTGATTTTACTAAATACCCCCTTTAAACCCAAAATTTTGAAATCTTAATTCATCATCAATTTTTTGACCTGGTTTTGGAGAGAAAATACCTATTTTGTTTTCATGTAAAATAACGGGAATGACGTAAATACATGAAATATAAAGTTAAGGGTATTTTTTTCCAAATATGTTATTTTTCAAAAAACACAAGATGCTAAATTCATAAATTCACGGTATTTGATGTCTTTTAACCAAATATTTCTTATAAGAACTAATGTATTAAATATGAATTTCCGAAATCTAACCTTACATTTTGACAAAAAACATCTTCACTGCTTTCTTGTAAAATGGGAAAAGGTGCAACCCCTCTCCCCGCGTTTTACCCGATATCTTAATTATATCTCAAACTTTATTTCGATCCAAAGAAGGGCATCTTTATAGCTTTTTACTAGAACAGAAAATGTATAGCCTTCTCAAGGTCATTGACATCACGCTTTCAAATGATCAACCGACGTTAACTTTGTTGTTATTTCAGCCATGCAAATAGTTGACAAAAATTTTCCCTAATCCAACTTAAAAGTTTAGGGGCTTCTTATTTAGGGAGATTAAAAAACCCTAATTTCATTTTATCCATTTGATCCAAAAACTGTTTAGCTAAAGTTAACCCTGTGTTTACCCTCTCTCCTCATCTTCGTCTCAACTCTCTCCTTTCTAACCCTCATGAACTCCCAAGTTGCAATCTGTTTAGTTGCTAAGAAAATAACATGAAATTTTGGATCTTAGGTCTTTTTGTTGATATTTTCATTTAACCCTTCAAACTCCAATTTTTAAATTTTTGTTTATCCCCCTGAGTCTTGATTTATTCTCTATAGGAGTGTTTGGTTTATGAGAAAATGGGGGAAGGAGAGAGAAAAAAAAATCTCATTGTGATATGTTGCTAAGCTATAGAAAAGAAGAAAAAAACCCAAGAAAAATACAAAGTGAACATTTGACTAAAGATGCTCAAATCCCATTAATGTAAAATGTTCACATTTACAAAGTCCATTGTGCAATCAATTAGATCGAGAAGTCTCTGCTGTTGTTCAAGAAATAAAGTAAGAAAACCTAAAAATAAAGGATGCACTAGATGAAGACAAGTTTTCAAAAAATCTCATTAATTTAAAATGCTCAAGTATTATAAATATTCGTTAAAATATACGTGATTGAAACATACATAACAATACTTTTAAAGTTTAAAATTATACTGAAGCTCAACACATCCATCGAGCAATCATATCTCAAATTCCCTTGTGAAACAAAGATCACCATAAAAGTAGCCATTTATGGATACACTATCCAAATCACTTTATTTTCAAACCCTAGATCACCAAAAAAAAAAAAATATAACATATCACAGTTCACTTGCCCTGCGCCTTTATAAGCCATAAGAATCATCACGCTTAAAGAAAGTTGGTCCTTCAATCTAATGGGCCAAACCAGAGTCTTATAGAGAGTGTATGACCAAGGACCCTATCACAACATAGTAAACAAGTCATTTCCATTAATGACATAAAATTGGCTTTGTAAGTGAGTAATTGATTATGTTAAGTCCACAAAACTATTTATCTAACATTCTCCCACTTGATTGCATAATCATCAACACATATAATATTTATACAAACTCAATTACTACATAATCTCCCCAAAACAAAATACATACTTATGAATACATTAGTATGATAGGGCATAACAACATACTAGACTAGGTAGTAGAGATTTTCCTGAACTCCTAAATACGATATCATTTAATCAAAGATTTTGCATGTCATAAACTCGCCTTGTGTAAGAGAGATTTCACTTTAAATTCACGTCTAATCCCCCAACACACAATACCATTTCATCCAAACATATCGTTGTGATCGACAAAGATACAAACAATACACCCAAACTAGGTAGTAGGAACTCATCATAGCATGAATCACTATATACAAAGACTAAAAGTCTAAACAACTTAACATAACTAACAATACTACGTGTAATAAATCATCTCTTAAAAACACTCAAAGAATAAATAATAACCAACATGAATATTACTATATCACATATTAAATTCCCTATTGATCCAATAAATACCTCTAACTGCCAAACAATCCCATGTCTCAAACATTCTCAAAACATACATATTTTTCTCTCATCTGTTTTCTATACCTATTTTTTTCAAATACGAGTGGGATAAATTTTTTTTTTATCAATTCTCGTCAAAATCAATAATTTACATTTTTTTATCTCTCTTTTCTTTTCAATAAAATTATTTTTCCACGAAAATCCAAAAGTTCAAGATTTTTTTATGCTATTTTCTTCTTCTTATTTTTATCACAATTAATGCTGTGATCTTTGTAAAAAGGAGACTAGATATTTCAAATTGTATTTTCAAAGGTCCCTAGAAAACGATGTATACCTAACTAAAACTGACATGTCCCTGTTTGACATGTGTCATAAATTCGTCTAACTTAAAAAAAAACATGCGTCAAATGAAAATAAAAAATTAAAACATGGAATCGATTTAATAAAAAAAAATCCATAATTACAACGTGACGAAGAAGCTTCCGACACGACATTTGGTTTGAACAAACCGTTGTCGGGAAATAATATTTTTTTAGTGCTTTTTTCTTACACGCCCCTTGTTTGTAGGTTATTTAATTAAAACATCTTAAATTTACAGATTTAACCAATTATATATTTCAATTTACAATATGTTTTTTTAATGAATATATCCTTTATTATTATTTTTTTAATCAAAGTAACAGTTTTTATTCAAACTTAAATACAAATAATGTTGCTCATCATTAGGTTTAGCTCATGTCATAAATGATCAACGATTCAAAAATGTGAGTGACATAAGTGAAAGCGAGTGAATTCGGATTGAGCTTTAATTTTATTAATATATACTATATTATAATTAAAATGCGAATTAAAATACAAATAATGCTTGGTAAAATATAAATAATGCTGTTTCATTATTATGTTGTGTTTCTGACATTACATAATAATATAAATAAAAATAAAATAAACTAAAATACGGTTAAAACATTAAATATCCAAAATTGTAAATCTAATTCTTCAAATTTTTCTTAAAAAGTAACTCATTATGTATATACCCTTTATCCTTGTGTATTACATGTATATTATTTAACTTATTTTATAAGAAAATAATGAAAGTGATTTTTATCAAAATACGATCAAAATTAACGGCTAATTGATTTCCAAAATTACGTTCCAAAAGTTTTTTAATCAAATCACCCAGAAACTATCATTACTAATTATTAATCTAAAATTAAAATTTTGATAATTCTATTATTTTTTAAATCTCAAATATTGTTATTACTTATTCCTACCTACAATAAACTAGGTACGATTGTTAATATTTCCACCTTACGCATTCAAGCCTCTTTTGTCACATCACCTCCAACTATATTTCATTATAATTCATTATTATTTTCTATTAACTGAGTCAACCAAAAAAATATCTCCAATTCAATAAACTAATGCATTACTTAACTATCAAACTTAAAAAAAAAAAAAAAAAAAAAAATCCAAAAAGTTCTAAAGTTCTAATATCATAGCCTAATATCTAATACTACTTTGTCATATCCTACAACCCATCCTATATAATGAGTATTCTCATTTTAAACCCAAAGTTTGAAAGCAAAACGATATAAATATTTTATCTTGTAGTCGGAATTTACTCCTCCAAAAGTAGTAAATAAAATTACATAACTCTTCAAATCTCATCCTTAAAATTGAAAAATTAACCAATTTGCTATCTTCCAAAAAGCTTTAAACTTAACCAATTTTTGAATCATTTTTTATTTAAAATCACTTATCTATGTCTTTTTCTATTTTTTTCGTTTTCAATAAAATGGTTTTTTTTTACACATATTTGAGTTTTTAATTTATCTTTTTGTGATTTGTCAACACTTCCTGCCATACAGCTATGTCGTTGTTGCCTTTAAGATAATAATTGGTTTTTTATCAAGGACAGAACATTTATTGGGCCACGATTTAAACAGAAAACATATTCGATCGTTGTGAACAAATCAAATCATAATCATCAATACGCCGTGGTAACTATAATAGATAGTTATAGTCATGCTTACTGACTATCGTGTTCAGGGCAGCTTTTAAGGCGATCTTATTTATTAACTCGAATATCATACTACTCCTTCAAAGTTTGGTAGAATGGATTACTGCTTTCTATCGCATGTATTAATAATCAATAAAATTACTCTATTTAAAAACAATCGAAACTCGAAACGTACTTTAATTCTAACTTTTAATCGATGTTCTAAAATAAAAATTTTAACCAAATAATAAACATAAATATATCTTACAAAATAAAAAATATTATAAAAATAAAATAACGAGAGAATAGTAATATAATATTAAAATAATAGGAAAGTAGTAGTTTACTCTTTATCTTTCAATTATAAATAAGGAAATGGAGGATGATTGGAGTGAATTTTTTTGGTACAAATCTCCAAATATGAAGATGGAGTTGAAAATGAAACGATTAAGTATATAAATCATATAAAAGCTTCATATATACCTTAGGGAACTCTTAATTTATCATGAATTACATAATTTATTCGATCCAAAATTCATCAACATAACATAGTTATCTAAAAAAGGATCCAGTTGGTCTAAGGCCTTGGCGTTTAGCAATGATTATCCGTTCAGTCTGCCATGTAATTTAAGGTTTATTCGATAGTGCTTGATGTCTCGTGAAATTAATGAGATGCTCGATCAGTGACCATTAGTGCTACAGCAATAGAGAAGCGTTCCTTTTCTGGATTCAACGTTGTTCTGTGCTCTATGCTCTTGTATTTCCCATTGCTCATTATACTTGTCCATAATTCCAGACCCCCACAATGTTTTATTCCTCACACTTTAATATTTAAGAATATGTTTACAAAATATTTTAATTAAGAAGCTTTTCTAACATTTCTACTTCTTGAAAAAAATATATTTTCAATATTATCAAATGGATTCCAAATAAGTTGTTACTAATAGATGATTTGTGTATCAAATTTACTGATCAGTATCACCCCCATGTTTGAATTCTCATAGAAGTTAAAAACTGCTCTCTAAGCTAAATAAAAGCTTTTTTGCTTTTTAATAGTTTCATACGACTTAATAGCAAATCTTAATATATATATTGATTGGTAAATATTTTTCTTATGTTTTTTTTTTGTCTATATTGGGACTCGAACCTAAAATCTCTCATTCTTTGTGTCATCCTTTTGCAGCTTGAGTCGGCGCAAAAGCAAAATGTTCTAACAATCTCAATCTTTGTAGTTTACACAAGCTTATTGTCACAAAGCTCGGGTATGGAGTTTTATAAAGAAATTGATTTAAAGGGAGAAATTGAGTTATTTGCAAAACTAACCGCCTTTGTAAAAGTAATCATTTGAAAATATTCCATTTCGAGGCATAAATGCCGATGAAAGTGCAAAGATAAATTCTTATGATAACTAAATCACAGAGAGGTGCATTTGTCGCATCACGCATTATAAGCTGTCGTGGCATATTTGTTTGAAAGTGTGTCTTTTTGTACTTGTGTTTGGATTTCAATGAAAGATGTCAGTTTTACAATTTTTATTGAGATTTGTCCCTTTTAAACTGTTATCCCTTTTTATAATATTAATATCATTGTCTAAAAAGCAAAAACTGTGACTTTGGCTTTAACTTCCCTTAAAACAGAAACGGAAAGCTACCCCAAGTGCTAAACAGTGCATTAATTAAAGAAATTAGGGTTAATTACCTCGATAATGTCACCAATATTGACAATGAATGCAGCAGTGATGGGCATAATTGGGATCCACTCTGCCCATTTTTCTTGATTTTAGAGCTTGTGCTTCATTGACTTGAAGGAAGTAGGGTGATTCGAGTGGCATCTGTATGGAGAGTGATGCCCATAACATTGCTTCCATTCACAGAAGCTGGATGCGTAATTCACTCTCTTTGTTTGTCTTCCATTCTCAAAGATGATTAGATGTTAGTTCTGCATTAAACATGAAGCTGCGAGATTTGATATTGGATGGCATTCATGTTTCCTGAGTTGCAGTTTGAAGGAGTTGGTTAGTGTGGAGGATTATCCAGATTATGTTTGCTTCCCAGGAAAATGAAAAAAAAGAATTAGAAAGGAAAGAAAATAAAAATAGAGTTAAAAATGTGAGATTTTTTTGAAAAGAAAATAATTTTATGGATTCAAACTAGCAATACATCGATAGAAACAACATAGATATAAATTCGTTGAAAATCATATAGGATGAAACAATAACTATGTTAAAACATGATAAATAAGCTCAAAGTCTATAAATTTGATAATACTATAATGATTAGAATATACATATAAATCAAGTTCAGCAATTTACTAATGATCATAATTTGATTTGTTCTCTTTGTCTTATCGAATTTTGCCTGTTTGAATCATTCATACACAAATAAAACGCCACAACAAGACAACGAAATCACGAAAAAACAAAAAAAAAACCTAGATCTATGTGGAATAACTACCTTTTAAAATAAATTTATAGAAATAGATATAAATGAGTGATTTCAGGCTAAAAATGATTCATAATTACCCCTTCTTGCTTAAGGAAGATGACTGACTATATGAGAAAGTCAAGAGAAAAGGAGACTAGGTTTTATTTATTTATTTATTTACTACTTTAAACCCATTTTATTTATTATATTCATCAATATAAAAATTAAATAGATCATATAATTTTATTAGTAAATTTATTCACATTTGATATTTTTTTTTTTGAGATTTTTCACTAGACAATCAAATATAAGAAAATAATTTATTTTCCTTAACATTTTCTCATTCCTCAATACTTTTCCAAGAACCAAACACAACCTACACAACCAAACATAAAGAAAATTATTTTCCTTAGCATTTTTGTTTTTTGCTTAGTAGTTTCAGAACCAAACACAACCTAAAAGAACTCAGTTAATGAGAGATAATATAGCTATATTCACCTGAAAGAAGGGGGGTTTTCAGGCCAAAACTTCATAGTTCTTTTAGAGACAAGTAGTGAGCGAAGCATTAGAATATCACCCCAGTCCAGCTTCCGGCCTTGGGTAAAAAGGTAGGCTTGGCCATGTTAGGACTTTGATCGTCAGATCCCCTAAATGTCATCAAGTTGTAGGGGTCTTGATTGTTAGATTTCCTGAGCATCAGCAGCGCAATGTGAACTTGCAAAAAGGGAGTTCCTACAGCGGTGGGCCGACCACCTCTTCGATGATTAAGTCAGCAAAAAATGCGAAGAGGAAGAAGAGAATATGCACAGTTAGAATTGCTTACCTTTCCCAGTGGGGGATCTTTCCGACTTATAGGGTTAGGTTAACGAAATCCCCTCTTTCCTTCTTGGGGTAGGATTTTATCTCCTTATTAACGGCTGGTTCTTCCTTATCAAGGATGCTTCGGTGAGGACTGACTCAGGTGCATACTTACTGAGATGGCTAAATTCTTTCATACATAGCCCGATAAATTCCTTTGCTTCAAATGCGTTTGCTTCACTTAGTTTCCACTATACATATACATGCTTGTACTTTGCCCTAAACTCTTGGACAAAGAAATCCCAAGGCATGGGATCTGGAATCCTCGGACTTTTCAGCACCAATTTCCACCAGTCATATGCCTCACTCTGCAATAGTGAGACTGCACATGATACCCTCTGATCGGGAGGGCATCTAACTTCCTCAAGCTCTTTGTAGGTTTTCTAACTAGTGGCCAGTTGCTCAGACTCTTCCATGCTTGTCGGCTGAAATTCCCTCGCTCCATGTCTTCTTACCATGTCTATCAGGCCTTAAAAGCGATTAGTTTGTCCAATACGAGTACGTCTTGAGATATTCTATTAAAGCTTACGGTAGCTCAGTGGGCATTACTTTCACTTTTAAAATATTCAAAAGGATCCAAAGCTGATAACCCTTGATCTCCTAGGTTAACACTCTCAGCCGCTTCTTCTGCTGGATTCGGAGGGCGGTCCATCATATTCAAAAAACAAAGACATTTACATTAGACAACTTGTTACTCTACATGCTTGTCCTATCATCATAGCCCCCTACCCCGCCTAGGCAAGAGTGGGGGCCGCGACCGCAGGTGAGACTCTTTAACTTTGTTTTACGTCATTAGTGGACCCGATTTATATATATTTTCATAAAAGAAATAAAACTTATAACATATACATATAAAACAATCAGTAGTGGTGTTCATAATAATACACACATATATCAGAGTCCCATTTACTTGTTCTTATACAATTTCACTATTACAAAACTCTATATTTACATATACAAAAACAAATCCAAAACCTACTTAGGGTGGGCTTCTATTGTTGTGTTGGCTCTGGCGGATGCGGAATGTCGTGAATGTCCTCTTCAATACCTACACGGATGAAACAAAAAGGTCACTTTGAGTTTATAGGCAGTGGAAACATATAGCATGTATGCCTTGCGATGATGCTAATTCAGTATACATATCAATAACTTATATAAACATATACTTATTTTACATATCATATGTATCTTTCGTATCATTTGCATTTTTCATGTGTCATGTTTCATATTATCTTATATCATCTTGTATCATTTTTTTATATTTTTTTTATGCCTGTATATTCCAGAGATGTGGATATGGGAGATAACTGTATATACCCGAAGGTATCATCAATGTACGAAATAGTGACCTATGCCTGTACTGTATGACCCAAATAAGGTCGTATATACCCGAAGGTATCATCACTATACGAGACAGTGACCTATGCCTATAATGACCCAAACGGGGCCACTTTAATGACCCAAACGAGGCCGCTTTAATGACCAAAACGGGGCCAACTTATAACTTGTAATCCCTCATAGGCAATGTCTACTTGTCCATCCACTTTGGAATATATGTAGCAAATCAGGCTTATTAGGTTTTTATCCGAGTTAGAGATATCATACAAGTCATTTACATGTTTGTATTACTATTCATGTGTTCATATTTCATATATCAACCCTTCTTTTGTTATTTACTTCAAATCTTTCTGTGAAATATTTCATACAAACAACACTTTACTTTAATGAATTTTCTGGATCCAATGGGGTACAAATTTGAATATACTTATTTCAAGGAGATTTATTCTCCTAGAAGTCTAGTTTACTCAAAAATTTGAATCATTAAATTTGGATGAGTGAAACTCAACTTATGGCCTAAATACCGAAAACTGTACCAAGACACCAAAACTGTATTAGAAACTACCCAAAAACAAGATTTCACTTTGACGAATTTTCTAGATCTAATGGGGTCCAAATTTGAATACTCTTATTTCAAGGATATTTGTTTTCCTAGAAGTCTAGTTTACCCAGAAATTTTAATCACTCAATTTTGATAAGTGAAACTCAACTTATGGCCTAAATACCCAAGACTATAGTAAGACAC
The DNA here is from genome assembly GCA_016808115.1 of Tetrastigma voinierianum. Taxonomy (NCBI): domain Eukaryota; kingdom Viridiplantae; phylum Streptophyta; class Magnoliopsida; order Vitales; family Vitaceae; genus Tetrastigma; species Tetrastigma voinierianum. The sequence goes on along the minus strand of JAEQBH010000315.1, from coordinate 325,656 downwards.
CAAAACTGTATCAGAAACTGCCCGAAAATAGGGTTTCACTTTGACGAATTTTATGGGTCCAATTGGGTCCAAATTTGAATATACTTATTTCAAGGATATTTGTTATCCTAGAAGTCTAGTTTACCTAGAAATTTTAATCACTGAATTTGGATGAATATTGGTAAGTTATGGCGAATAAAAGCAGCGTGGGTTTGGAAAATTTTTCTGACATCTCTCCTAAAACTCAACCCATTTCCTTTATCTGAAATTCCTCAATTGGGGACCACAACCAACTCAAACAACTTCAAAAACAACACAAACTGAACTAAAACAATTAAATTCACACTTATACAAGTTAGGGTTTGATGAAACCCAAGCAGAAATGCTCAAGTTAGGATGAGTTCCTAACATTAATCTTTTCTTCGAACTTGCTTTTCCTCCTCTCCTTCCTTCCTTCTCTTTGCTTGAACAAATAAAACCCAAAGATGGCTTCTCCCTTCAACAACCGTGTCTCTCTCTCACTCTCTCTTTTCTCCACATGAGCAAATGCTCATTCAATAAACCATTTTGGTCTTATCCTTAATTTTGGTCTAAGGCCTTGTTTGGCCTTGCATTTTTAGTTAGTTTTCCAGTTTTGCTCAAAAACCCTTCATCTCTCTTCATTTGCATTTCAAATTATCTCATTATTCTATTTTGGCATATAAACTTCTTGTCTTATGCCCTTTGGGTCCTTATTTTACAATTTACCCTTTTACCCTTGATTCTTGAATTTAATTTCCAGGTTGCTATCATTTTCACACTTAACAGTATAAATTCGGAAAATTTCAAATTTATATATATTATACCCTAAACTTGTTATAAAAGCAGATTGGGTATATTTAGGGAGTATTATCTACCTATCGAGTAAGCTTAAAACCTAGAGCTACGATACTCTTGCTGAAAACACTGACGGCCTCTGTGTTAGGAAGGGTGTCCTGGCTAATAAACTTTAAACTGATTAACTAAGCGATTCTAAAACATTCATAAATATAATCCATATAATTTAACATATATTACGAGAACCACACTATATATCTCTTGTTGTGCGAAGCGTTCAAAGCATCACTTACATATTGTTACAAATCATTTCATTGTACTTTGAAGTTTATATACATTATGGTTAGGAATAAAACATTAAAAGAAGGTAGCGGGTGAAACACCTATCTTGAGATGACCTTTGATGTTGATATGGAATGTTCATTCTCTAGCCGCCTCCTCGATTACCTACGGATAAACACATGCTAAACATAAAGCAGACGGATCATATGCATGGATGACCTAACCATGATCATCACATTCTAATACTCATCTGACTTGCTGGCACATGTATATATATAATCATATAAACTTATGAGTTACAATAATCCATGAACTTACCACCACTAGATAATTTAATTCATTATAATCTCTATGTGTTATGCTAACTCATGCTTTGTCTATAGAATTTGCTATCATTTTAGTCATAGTATTAATGACTATTCATGTATTTTATATTTCTATTATATATTACAAATTACTTCCTATGTTTATAATTCATGTCTCATTTATCCATATCTCTTCATCTCTTTTACATGTGTCATGCCTGCATTTTCCAAAGAAGTGATACGTTTGAAAAGTGTGCTTATCCTCATGGGAAGAGGGAGGAATGTGGAGGCATTTATTGTAGCTCGATTTCACAGGGAAGTTTACCTTCCACCTATTTGGGGCTTCTGTTGGGTGCTCGTTACAAGTCAGTGAGAGCTTGGGATGTTATTGTGGAAAGGTTCAGAAGAAGATTGGCCATGTGGAAGAGACAATACATATCTAAAGGTGGGCGTACTACCTTGATCAAGGGCACCTTATCGAGCCTTCCTATTTATTTCTTGTCTCTTTTTCAGATTCCTGGGACTTTAAGGGCGAGGCTTGATTAGACTCAAAGAAATTTCTTGTGGAGAGGGGGAAAGTTGGAGAAGAAGCCTTGTCTAGTTAATTGGAAGACAATGTGTTTAGATAAAAAAAGTGGAGGCTTGGGGGTGAAGAAATTGGATATCCTCAACAAGGCCTTACTTTAGAAATGGTGTGGGAAGCTTATACTTATATGATGCCTCAGGAACGAGGTGATTATGGTAAGCATGGGGGAGTAGATGGGGGGTTATGCTCTGTAGTGAGGGGTGGTTTTGGGGTGGGGGGTGTGATAGGCAATTCAGTGATGTTGGCCCCTTGTTCATAGTAAGTTGTCTTTTGTGGTTGGTAATGGACATAGAATTAAATGTTGGAAAGACTTGGCTTGGAAACTCCCCCATTTATGTCTCTTATCCTAATTTGTTTGCTTTGGTGGCTTTAAAGGAGGCTTGGGTGAGGGATTACTAGAGCGGCATTGATGAAGGAGGAGGTTGGAATCCTGTTTTTACTAAACCTTTCAATGATTGGGAAGTAGAGGAGGTAGAGAGGCTTTTGTGTGAAATTAGGAGGTCGGGGTGTCAGATGAGGCCGAGATCATGGAGATGGATGATGACAAAGTAGGGGTATTCTTCGTGAAGTCTTGCTGTTCAGGGCTCTTCTACTTAGTCTCTATGAATCTTTTCCCTTTGGTAGGCAAAGTAGGAGATTCGTGGCACCCAAAGATTAGCTTTTTCACTTGAGAGGCAGTTTGGGAAAAAAATCCTAACCATTGACAAGCTCCAGAGGAGGGGTATTCACCTAGCCAACAGGTGCTACCTGTGCCTTTAGTATGAGAAATTGGTGGATCACCTTCTCCTCCATTGTCCGAAGACACATTTGTTGTGGGAGTTATTGTTTTCCTCTTGTATCAAGCCAGTACCGCTGGGTAATGTCGGGTTCTGATATGGATTTGCTTTCGAAGCTGAGGGTTTCCATTTATTGTGGGAAAAAAGTGAAGAAATTTTATGCGCCTCCTTTATATGTGCTTTGGACAGTGTGGAAGGCTTGGAATCATATTGTTTTTGTCCATATAGAAACTAAAAACTATGTTTCTTTTCTTGCTTTAGCTGTTATTTATAGAAAATGCTCCTTTTTATTCCTTAGTTGGTTTCATTGATTGGGTGGGTGCTAAGTGATTGAGGGGTTGCTATGTTTAGCGGGGTTTTGTTTTTTGTGCTAGGTGGTGGGTGAGTTGTTCTCCTATTTGTATTCGCATCTTTAACTAGAACCACAAGGTAGAGATTTTATCCTTTTTAGAACATATGGGCCACCACTTTAAGACTCCAATCTCTGGGTGGAGAGAGATTCTATAATTATTATTTTGTGGGTGTTAGAGGAAAGTGGTATGTGGAAGTATGACATGTGGCTTTGCCAAATTGTAGGTGTTGCTAGTCATTTAGATTGCTCTTTCTCTTGGATTTAGTGCTTGGCGAAGTCATGCTGTAGGTCCTTAGCCAAGAAAGTGGCTAGGCAGCTAGAGCCTTCTGTAGGTCATGTTGTAGGTTATTTAACCAATTCATGCTGTAGGTTGTTCAGTAAAGGGAAGGAGCTAGCTAGGTAAGATATGTTAGGGTTAAATGTAATTTTCGATTTTCTCTTTTCTTTTAAGTTGTTATGCTACTGATGAATGTCTAAAACACTCATGTCATACCGGCGTCCTTACAACGTTTTAGCTCTATTTTATATCTTAATAAGTGCATTATCGTCGATATCCGATTTCAGATCTCAGGTGCATTGCGTGTGAATGTGGTGGTCTTCGTGCTTGGAACTGCAAAGAAGAAGAATTGGAAAACTAGCAGCAACGTCACGATGTCTGGTCAACAGAAGAAAAAGTCAAAGAGCGACCCAACGTCGCGACGTTCCCGCGATTTCTACTTCAGAATTATAAAAAGCACGGGAGACCTAATTTGGGATTATCGAAGAACGTATTTAACGATGGGAATTGAAGCAAAGAGTAACCCGAGGGATCGAAAAGACTCGCTTTTGTATTCCTTCTCAAACTTATTCATGATTTATAGAATCAGTTCTGTAATTAATTCGATATGTTCTAGAATTATTTCTAGGGTTTTGTTGAACCCTGTTTCAGTTGTATGGATTAAGGCTTAAATATTATATTATTCAGTTTATTCATGATTTATATTGATTGTTCTACTTATATGGTTTATTTTCATGGTGATGTTTGGCCAACATTGGCATGATCTTGCTGGGTATCCGAGATCGAGAGATAAGGACTCCTGTGTGGATATGAGGTAGCAACCCTCGTCAACTCCAAGAAATAGAAATATCCCGATTCCAAGGGTGGCGATTAAGGTTTGAGCATTTAAGAGTTTTGGAGTACAGGGTCGGGGTAGAGATGCACCCAACCCTACTGGTGAGATAGGCGGATATACCTCGAGAGAGGCTATCTCATAGGCACCGTCATCGAGAAATCGTTAATAGACTGAATAGTAATTCCTATAGATAAACATCCATTAAATGAGGCAGGGGGAGGCAAAACCCTAGTTTTCTCAAAAAGTGATTTCACAAGTTAATTAGACTTAGTTTTAAGTTGATACATTAGTTAGATATTCATTAAGAGTTTAAGTCCGTATAATATCATAAAAATAACTTCAAAGAGTCAACGCACTTCTCCCTGTGGATTGATATCCGTACTTAAGTACACTATATAACTTGATACGACGCGTGCACTTGCTCACATAGGCGCTTACCTAGCTTATACAAATCGCACATCACGCTTTCGGCCTATCAACTACTGTTTAAGATGTTATCTGAGCTCCTTGAGTCATTTTTTATTCAGAAGAGATAAAGTAATAGCAACTATTTAGAGGCAATTACCTTTTTGTACATATTCTGATTTTCATCCCTCTTATGATAGTTTTTAATGTTCCAATGATTTTTCGTCAGAAGAGGTCAAATTAAACTACTCTATGGGGGCGACATCATCTAACCGTCGAGTATCCGATCTCGACCTGAGTCATAGTAAAAGAACTTTGATGAGTGATTCTGTCATTAAGGTACATATATTTTCTAAATAAGCTTCATATTCTATACATCACAAACAAACTCTTCTTGAAGATATCCTCAGCAAAGTTGTCTTCATTTCATCAATCAAGTGTCATAACCATGTTGGGTATAAGTGACATTTTCTCTCCAAGTTGACTGACAATTTGAGGTGGGCTTCCAATATTATTAGAATTTTTTTGTCTTCCTTTCTTTCTTCCTCGTACATCTTTTGAAACCTCAGCAAAGAATGTATCTTAGAATATTCAACCTATTGTACCTAATCTTGTCTAAATATTTTGTGTTCTCTTCTCACGAGTTATATCTGTATTTTTTTGTTTTAATATCTGAAGAAAGACTTGAGTCTTTGTATATGTGAAAATGTGTAATACATGTACAAGGCTAATACATGTATATGTGAGTCTTTCTCTCCATGTTGACTGACAATTTGAGGAGGGCTTCCAATATTATTAGAATTTTTTTGTCTTCCTTTCTTTCTTCCTCTAAGACTAAACCTCAAGAAAGAATGTATCTAGAATATCTAACCCATTGCACTAATCTTTGGCTCTAAATATTTTCAGGTTCTCTTCTCACGAGTTATATCTGTATTTTTTTGTTTTAATATTTGAAGAAAGACTTGAGTCTTTGTATATGTGAAAAAGTGTAATACATGTACAAGGCGAAGGCTTATATAAGCTAAGCTATACAAATCTTAAAATGGAAAATATACAATTGCCATATACATATAATCTAACATTCCCGCTCAAATTACTGTTTAAGAGAAACCATTTCTGAGTTTGGAAGCAAAGATCGAAAAGTTCCCGAGGATGTGTGGTTGCGGAAGATATCGCCAACTGACCTCGAGAGGAAACAATGGGGCAGGAGTGTACCCCGGCGTATGATGACAAATGAATTGAGAATTAATCTCAATATGTTTAGTACGCTCATACATCATTGGCGAGCAATTTGAATAAAGACTGATTATCACAGTGAAGTTTAGTTGCAGTGGAACAATCAACACCAAGATCCTGCAGCAACCAACGAACTGCTATCATCAGTAGCCGCCGCACTCTATATTCTTTTTCAAGGCCGAACGACCAACGATTGCTTGTTTCTCGCTTTCCAAGACAAGAGAATCGCCTTAAGAAAAATATCCCCTGTGAATAGATCAACGATCAATGGATCATCCGCCATCTCCAGATCTAAATATGCCCAAGAGTTAATTGAGCAATGGGAAGAAAATGAAGACCATCAAACAGGAGCTCTTGTGAGGTCTAAGAACTCGAGAACAATATCATAATGAGGAGATCTAAAGCAAATCATAAACCGACACCCACGCTATGAACCGTATAGGAAATATCGTAAGGCAATGCTGAGATAAATTAGACTCCCAACAAGCTGTCTGCATAGGAAATACCAAAGATAGAAGATGAACCCGATTAACCATATCCTGTAGATCTGCCATAGAGAGAGATGAGGTAGGACCAGACTTGGAATGACATTCCATGGGCTTGATAATTGGGACTGAAATGTATGAAGAAGTCGAAAGAATACGCTGACAAGTGTAACAAGCTTCAACAGAATGACCTTTGTTCTTACAGAAACTGCAGATAAGAAGAGGCTTCTTATTGTTACGTCACCGCCTTATCCTCATTGGAAACATAGGTAGATGAACCTGCAGAGGGAAAATGAGTAAAGGCCATGAACTCAAGGTCGGAGTAAAGAACTACGCATGAAAGGGTAAATTGATCGCTTGAAGATGGGTCTCATCATCAACTAACTTATGAATAGATTTTGAGACTATTAGTAAAGGATTCTGATAAAGAATATGACTTTTGATTGATTCAAACTCATCACGAAGCCCTATTAGAAACTGAAACAGTCGTCCTTGTTCACGATGAACATAAACCACCTGTGCGCTGCACTGAGAGAACCGGTTCGCATGCTTAATCGATCCCAAATGGATTTCGTACCGATCGTGATACGCGAATCCGCTCACCGTTCCATTTAATTCGATAAAGCTCAAGGTGTGAGCTTGAAGTTGCAGCACCACTGGCCGTGATGATCGAGTAACAAGTAAGTCCTGAAACTTCTTCGCAATACTGCTGCCAAACTCATCAACAATGGATGAAATGTATGCATGAAACCAAGTGATGATCTGATGATTAGCACTTTCCCAATCCTCAATCCGAATGGCATAGGCGTAATCGCTTTCTTGTCCACTTTTTCTCGAATAGATCAGTTACTAATGACGAAAATGTACTACGACCTCGAGATAATCGCGCATGGCTCAGGACCACTAAGCAAAATTATCTCCATAAAAAATAAAATGAATCAGACGAGAAATCTCATCACCTGGCATATCTAAATTCCGAATTGAAAAACAGACAGCAAAAATGGAGCCAGGACGCAAAAATAAGTTAGAATGCACCTAGTCACCCTTTGGCCAATCCACAATGGTCAACGGCGCTGGGCAGGTCGCGGCACGGCACGGCCCAAGCCGCTACCGACGTAAGCCTTACGCCAAGACGCTGAAGTTCGCGGGCGTGATCCGACGTGATTCGAAACAGCGGTGCGCAGGCGAGCGGTGTGGGACTTCGCGACGCTGACGCATACGCTGGAGTGTTTCCACCATCTACGCGCACACGTGTGACTGCCTCAACAAGATCTACCCAGCCCGTAATCCCGCCTTTAAGCCATGAAGGAAGGAAAGAGCAAACATTGGTATTCACCGAAAAAAATGAGTTATATGGTGGCGGTAATGCCTAGACTCAGAGTAGCCAAGAGAAATAAAAATTGTAGAACTCCTATTCCGATACTACGAAGAAAGACTCGAGTCTTCAGATATGTGAAAAAGTGTATTACATGTACAAGGCGAAGACTTATATAAGCTAAGCTATACAAATCTTAAAAAGGAAAATATACAATTGCCATATACATATAATCTAACAATATCTATGTGCACTGCAAATTACGCCGTTAGACCTCAAATCCGCAGAATATATTCCCGCTGAGAATCATAGATATTCTCCTGTTTATCTCATTTCTTTCAGACATTATTTTTCCTTCATTTTTTGTGACCTTATTTGTTTATTTTTTGTGTTTTCCTGATGTATATAAATAGGTAAGACCTATATTGTATTTTACATCCATTAAATAAGAAAAGTATTGTTTTCTTCTAACCTTTCACATGGTATTAGAGCCACAAGGCCTGAAAGGGGTGGTTTCACAGGTCTTCAATTCCGACAACTCCATCTATTGATCTCTTCCCACTTTTTCACCTTCATCGCAGAAAGCATCTGAATTCTTTGCCACCATCAGACCCTCTCATCGCCGATGTACTTTCCTAACGCCTGTTCCGGTGACAACCCCCATCGGGGCGAGATACTCCCACGGCCGACTCCATCCAGAATGATCTATCCATCGAGGTAAGAACTCTAGAATCGAGCCTCACGCACCATCACACGCTTCGATAGTCGTCCCCACGGTCGACGCATGGGTGGGCGTGAGTGACCCTTCGTCCACGTGCTTCTCCCACCTAGCTCGTCTCTCGCTGATAGAGCTTTGTAACTCCTAGGTTCTTCCATCTAAAGCCTCCATCTTCGTGTTTTGCCCATTTCTGTCTATGACATTCCTCTTCTTGACTTTTCCGATTTGTCTCGGCTTTTTCCTGAGCTTAATACCACAGCTTCTCACCTTCAGCAAATGGTGCTTAGTCTTGGTACTGTTGTTTTCTTGCCGATTCAATTGATTTGATTGGTTTTTCACTTCTATGGCTATCAAAGGGAGCTCATCTACACCTTCGGGAGTTATACTTATGCCCAACGAGTATAAGGAGTAATTGACTCACCTCGTGCAACCAAATCTTAGCATCCATTTCGTTTGTTGCCTAGGATCGATAATGTTTCGTCATTTTCACATTCATCCGTCCTATGGATTCTCAATTCGAGCCTTGATCATCTCTCCGTAATAAGGATTTTTTTCTTCCCCAGACGACATTCCTCACCTTCTACTCCATGATTACTTTAGCTAATGGCTCTCAAACCATGGCTAAAGGAATCAGTTCAACATGTCCTCTTCCTTCCTTACGCCTTACATCTGTCCTTTATCTTCTTGATTCTCCTTTTAATATGATTTATATCAGTAAGTTAACTCGGGACCTTAATTGCTTGATGACCTTTTCTGATAATTTTGTCACATTACAAGATCGAAGTACGGGGACGACGATTGGAATAGGACGTGAGTTTCAAGGCCTCTTTAATCTCAGCTCTCCTTCATCTTCCACTGCTTGCACTTCTATGGATACTCCTCTCCTTATTCACGGTCGCCTTGGTCATCCAAATATCAAGTTTTAGCTCGTCTCACCGAGTGTGAATCATGTCAGCTTGAGAAATATACTCGTGTCTCCTTCCCCAGGCCCCTAAATCAACGGACAAAGTCTCATTTCAAGCTTGTCCACTCTGATGTTTAGGGTCCTTCCCGGATTGAGTCTACCTTGGGGTTTTAGTACTTTGTTACTTTTATAGATGATTATTCTTGTTGTACTTAGCTATTTTTAATGAAAACTCGAGCTGAGTTATTCTCTATTTTCCAAAAGTTCCATGCTGAAGTTCAAACTCAATTTAATACTTTAATTCGTATCATACGAAGTGATAATGCCGAAAAATATCTTTTTGGACCATTCTCCTCCTTTATGTCCCCACATAAGATTTTCCGTCAGTCCTCTTATGCTTACACTCCTCAACAAAATAGAGTGGCTGAGCGCAAAAATGTCATTTAGTTGAAACCGCTTGCATTTTTCTACTCCATCATAAGGTTCCTCAACGTTTTTAAGGGGATGCTACCTTAGCCACTTGTTATTTGATTAATCGTATGCCATCATCTGTCTTACATGATCAAATCCCTCATTCCATTATTTTTCCAAACCAACCCCCCTTTGCCTCCTCCGTGCCTTTGCTTCGTTGTGACAAGCTATCCATATTCTTACTCCTGGAAGACAAGCTCTCAGCCAAAGCCACTGATGAGTCTTAAACTCATTTATTTTCAATCCATTTTTCTGGCTTGTTTTTAGTATTTTCAGAGCTATTTTAATGCCAAATTATGGAAAATTTACAAACTTTGTGGTTAGAAAATTAATTCAAAATGAGATTTTTGCAATAGTGTGAAATAGTGGTTCAAGAACATAAATGCACAAACTTCCAAGCAATTACTGAAGAAAACATGTCGCAACAACATTTCGTGTTGCAACACATTTCGATTGATCGACACCGAGCCAGTCGTGATGTAAGACAAAGAGTCGCATAGAGAATGGGCACATATAAGTCAATGGGAATGATAGTTTCATACAGAACATAATATCAACTCAAGGCGCATTATCCGCATGACGTAACCCTCTTATGTCGCGATTAATCGATTTCCTCGAAACATGGAAAAGTTTGTTGAGACAGAAAAGATGCTAGAGAAGAAGTTTAGGTCGCGATAAGAAAACTGGGTCGTGACAAAGAGTGCTTAATGGATGAACTGACCTGGTTGCAACAAGGAGAGTCAATGTTGCGACATACTTCAAGCTTAAAAGGTGTTTTGATTGTCACAGATCTTCGTGTCAGCGATACGAATGAGCTGAACAGAGAGAAACGAGGTAGCGAAACAACTTTTAAGACGCGACAGAAGTTTCAACACAAAGGCAAAGAAATCATGTTGCGACATAACAAAACTAGATCGCGACAACACAAGTCAGCTGAACACAGAGAAGTCCTATCACGATAGGGGAAATGGGTCACGACACGAAGACATGCTAAGGGCGCAGCTATGTCGCGACCGTAAAACTAAGTCACGATAGAAAATATAATCGCATGCGTGAAAGTGTTGTCGCGATATAACATATTAGGGTCGTAACTTGTAAAACACCCCCAACACAAAAGTCTAGGTCGCAACATCAAAAGTGAAGCTATAACAAGAAACAGTTAAGCGCGATGCACTCGTCATGGCTGCATCTTTTCGGGTCGCGACGAGATGACAATAACGAAGATGCTGTTGCAACAAGAACCAGAACAGAAATGCTGTCGCGACAAGAAAGCTAGGTCGCGATATCAAAACGGCAAGGTGATCACATCAATGCCTCGGACAAGAAAATCCGTCGCAACACTAACTCGCATTGCCGCGACCGGAACCTGTCATGACATGAGTATTGATGTTGCGACATTCAGGTTTAAGGAATGAACAGAATATCGTCACGAAAAAGGAAACTCCGTCACGCATGCAGTTATCGTGATCGGGGCGAGCAAGGTCGCAACAAGAATATGCTATCGCAACTAAAACAAGAATGAGCATAAGATCATCTAGTCGCGATAAGATGATCATTACGCAACATAAACTTGCAATAAAATTCAAAACTATAAAACATGACACAACTTTCAGTCACGACCGAAGACAACCTAGGCCTAAAGTTAGAATTCATAAAAGAAGTATCAAGCGTGGCCCAAATTTTTAGTGGCTCTATAAATAGAAAAGATCGTATGAAAAGTTTATGGCAAATAATCTAAAGGACAGAACTTAATTACCTGAGCGAGGACTCTTTCAGATTATATTTTCTTTTATTTTTCTTATTTTTTTCATTTCTTCGTAGATTGGGCCAGAGCGTGATATTTTAATTTGTTACCGGATTTGAAATAAAGGATTTGTTCGTAAGTTTCGTTGAAATTTAATGTTTAAATTCATTTACGACATCAAGAATGCTATGAACTCTAGACAAACGCGGAAATCGCTTCTTCTCGCTTGATTACACTTATAGTGGAATTTTCCCCGACGCATTTCAATGTATGCCGAATCCGCTTTTGTAGAACTCCTGGTCAACCGGAAAGATCATTGTTAGTTATGGTCTTTTCTTCAAAATGTGATGAAAATTTCCGAGTCAACTTGAGATTATTCAACGTGTGTTGTTCTTTGGAGCATTAATTGTTCCCAATTCCAAGAGTTTATACCCATGAGGACTATTGTTTAGCCTCGATTCCGTGAGGCCCTCCGAGCGACACGTAGATGGATATTCCCGAGAGCCTAAACCGCTTACTGGGGTATGTTAGACTAATATTGATGAACTAACGAGCTCTAAAAGGTTACGAAATCCTCACCTGGCCATGGCTCGAGAATAGGTCGAAAGTGGATATATCAATTTAATCAATTGTAGATCTCTCCTCGTTTAGAAGAATGATCTTGATCCCGTGTGCCAAGATGAGATCTAATCAAGGAAAGAGAAAACTCTTGCATCTTAAGGGTCGACATCATTCATGTCGTAGATATTGCAACAGCCTTCATTCGAAGCAAGAAATCAAGAATATAAGAAATGGGTATGAAGTATAGGAAAAGAAAAATACCTAGATCTTACAGAGAATTTCTATTTACAAGAATCGACAATCGTGTTTGTGAACGAATACTTAACCCTACTTAGTGAAAAGTATGGTTGCAGGAGGAATCCAAACTATACTACTCACTTCGACAAATTCATATTTCACTCAGTGGAAAAATAGAATGAGAATAAATGAATCGACACTCACAAGAGGAAATCCTTGTTTACATTTCCATCAATGATTTGTCTCAATTCTAATGTACATTTAGATTTAACTTTTCTTTTATATTAGACTTAGGGATCTAAATCTTATCAAGTTACTACATTTTCATCTAAACTAAACGCTCAAATAGCGTAGAACTTGAGTAGTCAGTAGTTGAAGTCTAAATTCTTTCAATCTCGAACGATATCCGGGACTTATAGTCCACTTTATTACTTGTACGACTTGTGCACTTGCAATTTTTAAGACCAAAGTAACTTTTCAATCAGCTTAATGATAAAATTATTCCCGCTTTATAAGCATTCAATGCATCTTTTGTCCGTATCAGTTTCGTGCCTTTACTTTTAGATAAATTCTTAGTCTTCTAGTAACGGTACTAATAATTTGAATATGCATAACAAATCAATAACAAGTTTTCGTACTATCACCGGGATTATAGTAACCTTTCGTGATAGTGTCATATTGTATAAACATTACTCATTCATTCGTCGCAATGTACCCACAAAGTGTCTTCCTCGGTTATTCCTTACTTCAACGAGGTTATCACCGCTACTCTCCTGATACACATCGATACTTTGTCTCTATTGATGTCACATTTTTTGAGAACTCTTCTATGTTCCCTACAATCCACCCTCCCAGTTCTGATGTCATATCTCTACCCCTTCTTTATCCCGTCCCAGATACCCCATCTGTACCTCTGGCTACTCCACCTCAACCATTGTAATTCATACCTTTCACACAGATCGATACCAGCCCTCCGGGCTGACTCATTCCCATGACGCCCTCCTCCTCAACTAGCCTTGCGCCTCCCACGATCTCCCATTGCCACTGTGAATGCACTGCTCCTCCTCGCACCCCATCCCATTTATAATTTCTCGACTTCAACGCTATCTTCACCATACCGCTTTTATTTCCACCTTGTCTTCTATTTTTCTTCCTAACATTGTACATGAGGCTCTTTTCTCATTCGGCCGGGAACATGCAATGGCCTACAAATGGTCGCTTACATTCTACTCGGCACACGGATCTAGCCACTTCACCCATCGGCGCCTCATTGACGCCACTGGGTTTATACCGTTAAGATTGGTCCGATAGTCGGGTGGACTGCCTTAAGGCTCGCTTAGTCACAAAGGGTATACTCAAATATATGGCTTCGATCACTATGACACTTTTTCTCTCACAAGATGACTTCCATTCGCTCTTCTCTTATCTACGGTCATGCATGAGATCTAAATTCCTCGTGATCAACTGGACATAACACGCATTTCTCCATGGCGACCTTGCCAAGGAGGTATATAAGGAGCAACCACCTGGATTTGTTGCTCAAGGGGAGTCTGGTTTGGTATGCATGCTACGTTGTTCCTTATATGGCCTAAAGCAAATTCCCTCGAGCCCCTCGTTTGCCTCTTTACCTAAATGGTATAAGAGCTCGTACACTCGTACATGAGACCACTCGTCTTCTATCATCATACATCCCAGGATGTCATCTATCTACTGTTTATGGACGACATTGTTATAACAAAAGTATCGATTAGGATAGTATTCTAAACTTAAACAAAGATCTCTTCGATTTACTAAACAAAAGACTCGGGAAACTCAAGTACTTTGGCTGTGATTAAATAAATAATCTAATTCTAAGGTGGTTATGTCTCAAAGGAAGGAGGTCTCGATATACTGAGGAAAATTGTATGCTAGACTGTAAACTTGTAGACACTCCTATGGATCTAAATGTCAAGCTTATAATTTAACAAGGGAGAGACCTCAGAGATCTGTGTGGAAATATCGACGACTAACGACAACTACCTCACCATCACCCGACCATTTCTTCTTTGCCGTAGTTACTGCGCCCCAGCCACTACGTAATACCATTGATGTTTGGATCCGTGATCTCCGCTATATCAAAGGAACACCGCCGTGGGGTGTTAAATGAAAACATGCATTACACCCGCATTGTTGATATTTCAGATGCAGAACGGGTGCTCAGAATAATCTCAAAATATACCCTAAAGAATTTTCGAACATATTTAGGTATAAAATAAGTTAAAATTGTATTCGTTAAAAAAATGATATTTTATGAAAAAGCGGCAAAGCTGGTAATTTTGTCGCTTTGGAAAATTCGAAAATTTTTAGATCTCACGACTAAATGGACATCACCGCTGAATCATCTCAAGAATCTAATACCCACGTTAATCTCACAATTCCGAAACGCCGATTTCACGACTGTATAAGACTTAAGGCCGAGCGACTTAAAACCCGATTTTTAGAAAAATCCCGAAAAATGTCAAATAGTTAAAGAATGTCCATTTAAGATAAATAGAACTGAAACCGGAATGAAATAAATTGTTTTGAATTAAATAATTGGCATTTTATTGTAAGTGCACATGTAGCCCCACCTTAAGCTTTTATATATATATATATATATATATATATATAGTATATATATATATATATATATATATATATATATATATATATATATATATAGATAGATAGATAGGAAGGGAGGAAGATGGGAGGCACGGAGAGAAATTTGATTTTTATTTTTCTTTCGTTCTCTTCTTCGATATACGTAGTTTCGACTCGTTTACTCTGCTGCCAAGCAACGAAAGTTCATTTACTTAACGAGGGCTACGCGTGAGTACTAAACACGGATTTCACGAGAATTCAAGTAAAGTTCGAAAATCCTAAGTTTTATTTCAAATCTACTTACTGCTTCCGACTGCTAGAATTGGTCTGACCAAGAGATGCCGATCCACGCATTTCGAGCCACGCACGGGCATTAAAATTTTAGCCACAAACTCCACGAGGTAAGAAATTTCCCTCCTTGGAATAAAAAGCCATGTAATGACATAGGTTGTTTTCGGGGCCGTAATAGGTCGTGTGATTTAATCCCAAAATTTTAGGGACTGAATATTGAAACTTTTTGGGACTGGCCTTTGGGCAGTCCCGAATTGTATTGAAGGATATAAATTAGATAAAGAATAAGAATATATATGACTAGATAATATGATATGAATAGATGAATAATATGAATATGAGAATATATGAAATGAATATATGATAGAAATACATGAGATTAGGAAGTATACGATTAGACAACACCTACTAGAAATGCACAAATGATAGGAAAATAGTTACATGTATGGAAAGTATAGAATTAATATGATTTTGGTATTGATTGTAGGATGGTTTTATGCCGTGTTTTTGGCATGTTTGGTACCATGTTCGTGGCATGTTTTGTGGCCTCAATTGGGAGGATATTGTCGCCGGTGGACAAGGGCTGTTCCGGGATGGTTTCGGGTCAAAAACTGGCGTGTACCAGAGCTGCCAAGGAGCTCTCTGGCACGCCGGGGAAGGGAAGGCCAAGGCTGTTGCGTATTGGGTGCATCCCCTCGTACGCTATTGCATGGGATTCCACGCTATAGCGTAGCTCCCCGTGACAATGTCAACTCAACTTCAACGAATTACACTTCTTCGTCCGAATCCGCTTGGGGTGTTCTTAATTTTACAGTTCTTGAGTCTAGAATCCATCCATATATACCATACAATATTAAGCTTATAATAAGTCCGAAAATGACAAAAGACAGTGATCAAGTAATGCTACTCATAGCTTGCCGCAAGTTACCGATTTTCTTCCGGGATTGCAATGTGCATAACTCCTTCTAGTGACTACTAAAGCTACACCTCTATGGAAAGCTCATTGAGTCTAGAATCTAACCATATACTATTTAATGGTATTCAGTATCCACATCTGGACTCCACCCGATGATTGTCATGATAATAATACACTATCCTTTTCACTTCAAGTAAGACACGACTTTATCTATGAATTGCCTATTATACTAATATATCTAACCGTTATAGCATATATCTACTTTACATATTGAGTTGTAATCTATCAAGAAACTTGTCTTATAGAGTTGTAAACTATTAGGAAGGTTAGATTGGCTTTTGTATATATATATTCACAATGGATCAATGAAAAACACAAGGAATTCATTCCTCTAATTCTTTTGTCTTGCTCTCTACATGGTATCAAAGCATAGGGTTTTAATTTGCCCTAAAAAAAAGGCAAATTTTTTAGCAATTTCGAAACATAACACAAGGATTTCCGGCAAGATTCTCCGGCGACCATCATCTTCGCTAACGACCCCACCACAAGGATCGTCGATGCCTACTTTGTCCATTGAAAGAAGAATATCCAATATCCAATCATCCACGCGCCGTCACGTGCGTCTCTTAGTCTCGGAGCTGTCACCCACGCGCTTATGCTTGGGGGCGCGTGAAGGCACCATCGGCAACTAGCTTCCTCTTCCTGGTTCGTTTCCCACCGACCAAGCTTCCTAGACTTCTACTTCCCCTGTCCGAGGCCTACCACAATGATTTTCAAAGGATTTTGTGTTCGACAACCCTATTTTTCTTGGGTTTCATGCTTTTCTCCTATTTTTCTTCAAGATTCGGGAGGTGTTTTCAGGAGACTCTAAAATCCAGATTTCTAAGGAAGGATAAAATGGTACTTTGGCCAAAATCCGAAATTTTCTAGATCTCTACGACGAAACGACTTATCGGCTGAATTGTCTCGCTGAATCTAGCTGGACTTCGTCGACTTCATTGGATTCCGAGGTGGCCTGATTTCACGCTTTTCACACATGGCGCTCTGATGACACGGTAAGGTAAGGGGATGCCAAGGGCAAGAATAGAGGGCTGCCACGTACAGAGACCAAATACCAACACAGATGTCCTCAAGGAGGACACATGGCACCAAGAAGAGATCCATACTGTCATTACGTAAAGTAGTTCAAAGTCAAACCTAATGAGGGGCAACTTAGACTTCCTGAGGAGAAGACATCATCTTCTCCATTTTCTTTTTCTTCTTGCCTGATTTTTGGACGGCAGCAGCTGGGAGTGAGTTTTAGAGAGAAAGTCCTGCTTTCTTCTAAGATCTACGACGACGGACCGTCTGGCTCGTTTCCTAACGCAAGAGGCAAAGCTGGGTCTACGTCATTTATAGCTACGCAAGGTACTGGGATTTTGGGAGTTTCGACAAACTGGTGCCGCAGGGTTTTTCTCCTACTTGTTTTACTTCGCTTGGTGGTCATGAATGGATGGTGATTTGCTGAAATGCGGATTTCTGCCTCCAAAAGATTGGACCGGTTTAATAAACTGTGTGGTTCAATAATCTACCTGACCGTTTCAGGTGATTTCCAGGTAGATGTGTGTCACAAGCAAGGGTGAATAACATGTTGATCAGGAATCAGGTCGCTCCAAGACGAACCGCCTGATTGCGCTCAGCCCATGTGAGCTAAGTTTATGTTGTTATTATAAATCGAATAACATGATGTATGGGATTTAAATTTGTTAATATACGCATGAGTGATATATTAGTACGTGGTCAGATGTTTAGTGTGCCACGCATTACACTTAGCGGGAGTAACCTGCTAAAGGGGAATGACTAACGGGCTTTGCTCACCTGGTCGTGGGACCCCCTTTTCAAAATTTAAGACGCATTTGGGGATGGGACGCATTCGGAGTTTTAGAGGCGAAGAAACGGCCAAGATGGCCCTCAGATTTTGTAAAATTCGGGCACAAGACCCACAGATAAATTGTAATAAAAACAATTGAGAATCGAATCCTTTTGTATAAAATATCGGGGTTTTTATGAGTATCGTTTGGGCGAAGCCAAGAGGCATTTATATCAGTACGGGCTTCGTGATACGAGACAAATAGATGTTCCGCTGATATGGTAGTCAACTGGACACCCTGCCTGGGGGTGTCACATGTTTTGATCAGAGCCACATTCTATTCCAATGCAGTGTTTTTCGTGGGAAGGTGGTCTTTTTCTTGCAAGATCCTATTTTTTTAGTAATTTTCTGATTTTCAAAGGCTTGTTCGAGTTAGATCTACTTCTATGACTAACACAAAACCCCTAGGAGGAGTTGTGTGTCATTAATTCCATAATCCAGGACATGTACGCCAAAATTGTAGGAAGTTACAAAATAAAAATCGAAGATTTTAGTTTGTTCATTATCAGAAATCACTTCAGTTTACATCTACTTCTATCACTACACTCGTCGAGTCAGGTAAAACCAACACTTGGGTTATTGACTTTGGATCCACCAACCACATGATAGGTAATTCCAGTTTATTTACTACGTTTTAGTCACACCCTTTACCTCTGGCAGCTACCCTGCACGGTCAACATCTGCGGCCTCGTTATGGACAATTCATCCGACTCCTCTAATGACTTTGACCTCTATTTTGAGTTTACCACAATTCTCTTTTAATTTAGTTTTTATGAGTAAACTCACTCGTACACTTAATTGCAGTATTTCATTCTTTCCCGATCATTGTTTGATTCAGGATCTTTCGACGAAGTGGATTATTGGTCAAGGACACGAGTATGGGGGTCTCTACATCCTTGAAGTAGAGGTGCCAAAGTCTGTTGCTTGTTACTCCATTTGAATTACATTGTCGCCTGGGTTATCCTTTTCACCCCTTGTTGAAGAAGATATATGCCTAGTTTTTTAGCCTATCTTCATTGAACTATGAGTTGTGTCAATATGGTAAGCTTCATCGAGTGCATTTGAGTCCTAGAGTCAATAAACAAGCTTCTACTCCTTGAGTTTAGAAATGAGAAGAAAAAGTGCTTTCTTTATTGAATAAGTGGAGTTACAGTAGTAGAGACACCTATATATATACAACATAATGGAACAAAAAGGAAACAAAATCAAGTGTAAAAGGAAGGAGGATAATGTACAAAAAAGGTAGAAGATAAACGAAAGAATATATAGGGAATATTATTTGATTCTCAACACTCCCCCTCAAGGTGGAGCATATAGGTTAAATGCAATCGTTTGTTACAAATATACTTTAATTTAGACCTCCGAGAGATTTGGTGGACACGTCCGCTTGGGGCCGGGTCACCCGAGTTGACAAAACTAGTAGTCATGCATCCTGATGCGATCTTCTCTCTGATGAAGTGACAATCCACTTCAATATGCTTGGTCCTCTCATGAAAGACCGGGTTGGATGCGATGTGGAGAGCAGCTTGATTATCACATATTAACTTCATTTGTTCATCCTTCCTAAATCTTAGTTCTTAAAGAAGATGTCTTAGCCATATGAGCTCACATGTCGCCAAAGCCATAGCTTGGTATTTCGCTTCAACACTTGATCTGCTTACATCTTGTTTCTTAATTTTCCAAGATACTAGGTTTCCACCAATAAATACACAATACCCAAAAGTGGAGCATCTATTTGCAGGTGAACCTTACCTGGGCCAAGATCACAATATTCGACACCCAGTGTGACCTCCGTTTTCATATAACACCACTGGGCCTAGTGTTCCTTTAATAACTGGGAGGATACAAATCACAACATCCCCACCGGCTATCACACGGTGATTGCAAGAACTGGTTAACAACACTCACTGGAAAGGAAATGTTCGTCGGGTGATGAGATGGTAGCTTTTCCATAAGTCGCCGATATCTCCTCGATCATATAGAGGCTCCCTCTCGCCTCGTACGAGTCGCATTCGATCTATGTGAGGTCTATGTTTGCAATCTAGCATACCTGTCTCTTCTAATATTTCCAAGGCATACTTTCTCTGATTCATAACCTCACCGGATATAGGTTGAGCTATCTCAATCCCTGTGAAAATACTCAGTTTCAAGTCCTTGGGCCCCAAGTGGCTAAAGAGATGTCACTGTTCATCCTCCGAATACCATCCTTATCATCACTTCATGATAAATCTGGCTATCCACATAAACAATCAAATAAATGCAATACCCTGAACTCATATGATGATAGAAAACTGAGTGATCTGTTGTTCTCTGAGTCATACCAAACTCCTAAACCATAGAACTAAATCGCCTAAACCAAGCCTTCCGAGGGATTGCCTGCCATATAATGAGCTACAGAATTAAGATACCAACTAGACTCCTCCTAAGCAACAAACCTAGGTGGTTGCTCCATATAGACCTCCTCACAGGTTGCCACGTAAGAAGATATTTTTGATGTCCAACTCGATGGGGCCATGATTGCATAGCACCCATAGATGAGAACACGAACAAAGGCACCTGGGCGACAGGAAAGTTATCTGCAAATAAACCATAGACTCGAGCTGCACTTTCAGAACTAACTGAGCCTTAAGACGATCCACCTAACAACATCAAACAGGTGTTTTGCCAACAGTTAAAATAACCAAACCTAAGTGTAACACCTGAAATACTATACGCTTATAACATGTTTAGGGTATAAAATAAATTAAATTGTATTTTGTTTAAATTGCTAAAACGAAAAATGATAAAAAACCCGAAAATTTTACAGGAGTCGATAAATTTGGTAAAAATGTCAAATGAGGACCCAAAGGTCATAAATGAAAAAGAATAAATGCCAAAGTGAGAATATTGGAGAAGTGGAATGTCAACAGTGGATAATGGGGAGGTCTTTAATGCAAAATGAAAAGATGATTAAATGTGCTAGCCAAACATGGCCTTACACATAAATGGGATAAGACCAAAATCTGGTCTTAGAAGGAGCTCATATTTTTGGCATTCACATTTGAGAGCTGGCTCTCACATTTTGGGCTGATTGTCCCCCCCATTCGTTCAAGGTTTCTGCAAGTAAAGTGAAAGAAAAGCAAGAGAGCGGCGAAGAGGCGTGTGCCGGAAGCTGGGGTGGTTTCAAGTAGCAAGAGAATCGAGGTTAGAAACCCTTCATAATTCCATATTTGTTTATTTTGGGGTTGTATCAAGTTAGTTTTCAAGGTGTATTCAGGTTTGGATTGGTGTTAAGGAATTGTATGCTGAAATGTCGGGTATTTAGGGAAGATGTCACAAAATTTTCCAAGCCCATATTTTTGTTTTGGCCATCACTTATCCAAATTGAGTTATTCAAATTCGGGTAAATTCAGTCTTCTAGGAGAACAAATCTCCTTGAAATAAGTGTATCCAAATTTGGACCCACTGGACCTTAAAATTTGTCAAAGTGAGGCTCTCATTTAGTCAATTACGGTTCATTCGATACGCTGTGTTTTGGAACAGTTTTGTTATTTAGGCCATAAGTTGAGTTTCACTCATCCAAATTGAGTGATTCAAATTTTTGGATAAACTAGACTTCTAGTATAACAAATCTCCCAGAAATAAGTGTATCCAAATTTGGATCTCATTAGACTCAGAAGTTCATCTAAAGGAAGCCCTGTTTTTCGGAAAATTCTGGTTATGTGTTGAAAATAGAATAGTCCTGGATGTTTAGGACATATATAGAGATTCAGTGCTCCGAATTGGATGATTCCAATTTCTGAATAAAATATATTTATAAAGGAACAATGGATTTGAAGGACGTTGGGTAAAATATGGCTCATATGTTCCCAGAAAAAATTTTTACAAGTGAAGGTGTGTTGGGGAGAAAACAACCCTAACTAGAAACCTGAATAAGCCAACTGATATTGTTCTCTAATTGTGATGGATTAGGGGTTGGCAATGAGGAAAATCCAAATTGAAGTCAAGATTCCGAGGATAGAAATCAAAGTGTGACGGCCTTTTTGGTTTGTTCTCTATTCTTCACTTCTATTTCAAGTGTCAAAATTGTTTCAGACAATTATCAATGATTTTCAATAAACCGCATATCGATTTATTTTAAATGATTCGAGAAAATTGATCGGGAAATGATTGCTATGAAAATCGCATGAGTATTGAAATGTGCCATTTGAGTATAAATGTATACCCTATTGTAAATTTCTATGACTGATTTTAATGCCCTTAATGAATGTTATCGGCCGATGATTCTGTTAAAATAGATTGATATACCAATAAGGGTCAAACTAGCAAGATCGTGAACGACCGTAATAGTGTCACTCCGATCCATAGCCCAAAGAGACAAGATCGGTAATGTTCATAAACGCATTTTTATCAACCAAGCATGTACTCAATCCGACCAGACTGACATAAAACCTTTATATCTACTTTTGCTCTAGCAGACCGTGGCCGGGTGATTCGTTATCCTACGCACCGAAAAACATCAAGCAATTCGTTTAAGGGAAAAATGATAAGAATATTTGTGAAATGCATGATTGAGTTTTGAATGAGTTATCGCCTATGAAAGTGCATATTTGGAATGATCAATGAATTGTAAATGAATGTATATGAAATAAATATATATGCGTATTGTATTGCATTGATCATTCAATAAGATTCAAAAGCATTGCTTTAGAAAAGTCGCATGATTTGTGTTAAAATGAAATGAAGAGAGAACTGTATAGAACCACTAAGCATGAAAATGCTTAGCACGTTGTTTTTATCATCGAGCAGGTACTGAGTGAACAAGTTCAAAAGCAAAGACCGTGCAAGCGCAGTCATCATAAGTTCGCATAGAAGAAAGTAAGTTCTCCGATCATGCATACATGAAACCCCATGATCATTTTTTGATACTTTTTTGTATTAAAACTATGTTGTGAAAATTAAACTCTAATAAATATTTGTAAATGTTTTTTATATTTGAAATGGCTTATAATGTCGGGAACAGATAAAGTGAATGAGCAAATGGGCATATAATGCCATATATAATGAAAATGTGTATTGAGAACAAAAGATGGGCCCCCTTTAAGTTAACGTGATATATTTTCATAAGGATAATTATCCTTTACAAATGTGTTTTATTGAGAAAAGGAATTGTATTTGGATTCATAAAAGAAAGAACCGCGTCCCGGACCGGCCGTACTCCCAGCCTCCTGCTCCAAGCCGGTCAGCGAGCCCCTTCACATTTAGTAGTATTAGAGCCACGGTTTAGGCAGTTCTATAAAATGATTTTTTTATAAATTTTTTATGACATGCATTGCATTTGTATTTAAAGGATGATGTGACTCGATGCGGATTTTGCCTGCCTTAAGTAAGATGAGAGGGCAAGCTGCAATAGGGCCAAGGTGACGGTAAAGTCATTCAACAGCCCCGTTAGTGTGGATGGTGGCAAGCGTCCCATGCTCCATCAAAACATGAGCAAGGTCAAGCAGCAGGAGGTATTATGGATATCCTCCAGCAAATAGTTCAAGCATTGTAAAGCATAAAGGCAACCAACAGATTTGTTCAACTACACCATGAGAATAGTAAAATACCGGCCCATAGATTTTCTTAGGCAGAAAGACGATGAGCCTTCCATGGCGAAAAATTGGCTCGAAAGAACTGAGAGTATGTCAGCGACAAATGAACAAGATAATCAAGGAGAATTTAGAGTAAGCCTGACCATTACTATAGATAGGCTTACCGCTAAATGGGCGGGTTTCTGTGACTAGAACCGCACCACTGGAAAGTGTTACATGGGAGTTTTTCCTAGCGGGATTTAGGAAATAGTATGTGGGTCGTATTTACCTAAGCAATATGAGATAAGAGTTTCATAATTTGAAGCAAAGGCAGATAAGTGTGACAAAATATCCGAGGGAATTCACCTGATTGAGGAAGTATGCTCTAGAGATGTTAGTCATAGAGGAAGAGAAGTGTCGTAAGTTTGAGGATGGCCTCAATGACTATATTCGGGCCTATGTCACAGGATTCGACCATGAATATTTTTCTAAGATTGTGACATGTGCACTAAATGTTGAAAGGGTGAAAAATGAAGAGTATGATAGAAAAGAAAGAAGACAGGGTAAGAAAAACCCCGATAAGTCAAGTTCTTATCAGCACCAGAATAAGAAATTTAGAGGACCGCAGGCTTCTAATCAACCTACAACTCAGGACTAGCCTTTAATTAACATAGTAAGACTATTCTACCCGCACTATCAGCTGCTGGGCACTGTGAGGTTCATCCAGAGGACTACCTCCTTATTGCACACATCAGGAGGAAACATAAAGGAGATGTCGAGATCGACAGTGCTTACTGCTCAGGGATCCAAAGGAGCACAAAGTAAAAGATTGTTTTAGAGCCCGTTCTTTCACAACACCCCTGACCGGGGTATAGTTTTAGCAAGACGTAGTGCCAACAAGGACAACAAGAGTATCAGATCATCGAAAGTGCACCGAGACAAGAGACACGCATCATAGGCGCATGTGATGCTCGTGCTCTGCTGCATTATGTAATGAAAGCAATCGAAGATAAAGATGCCCCGGATATAATAGTTGGTTATTTCCATATCTTTGAGACTATTGTACATGCATTGATAGATCTAGGATCAACTCATTCCTATGTTTGTACTTATATTCCGAGTTTAGGTAGTTTACCGAAGAGTGAAACTCGGTATGATATCTTGGTGACAAATCCGCTAGGGCATGTGTGTCATCGGTGGAATAGAGTTTACGTAGATTGTCCCATCGAATACGAGTATGAGTTTCGAGAGACTTAATGGAGTTATCATTCGTAGAGTTCGATGTTATATTAGGGATGGATCGTCGTCTCGACGCTAAGGCTGTGCTGATCACATCGAAACAAGTGACTTTAAGGACAATCGAATGGCAGAAGTGACTTTTATCTACGAGAGGCCGAACCACCTCTAATGCGATATCCGATGCATCATGTAACAATGGTTCGAAGGGAGCAGTCATTGGGTATATGTAATTGATACCAAAAAGGCGGAGCCTACTTTATTAGACACCCCTATAGTTTGTGATTATCCAGATGTGTTTCCAGAGGAATTACCGAGATTGCCTCCACAGAGAAAGATTGAGTTTGCAATTGATGTTGTTCCGGGTGCCACTCCGACATCCATTACACCGTAGAATGGATCCGATGGAGTTAAAAGAATTGAAGCTTCAATTGCAAGAATTGTTAGAGAAAGGGTTTATTCATCCGAGTGTATCACCATGGGGAGCGCCAGTGCTCTTTGTTAAGAAGAAAGATGGTATGCTTCGGTTGTGTGTTGATTATAGGCAACTGAACAAGATGATAGTGAAAAACAAGTATCCGTTACCCAGGATTGATGACTTGTTTGACCAATTGAAAGGTGCAAGTGTCTTTTCGAAGATTGACCTACGATCTAGGTATCATCAATTGAGGATTAAGGATGTGGATGTGCATAAGATGACGTTTAGAATGCGATATGGACATTATCAATTCCTTGTAATGCCGTTTGGGTTGACAAACGCACCAACGGCTTTCATGGACTTAATGAATTGTGTTTTCTGATCGTATGTAGATCGGCTTGTCGTGGTGTTTATTGATGACATCCTTGTGTATTCAAAGGATCAGGAAGATCATGATACGCACCTTCGAGTAGTGCTAGAAACCTTGAGAAAAGAACAATTATATGCAAAACTGATGAAATGCGAATTTTGGTTGAGAGAAGTGTCTTTTCTTAGACACATTGTATCGGAAGAAGGAATTCAAGTGTATCCAAAGAAGATAGAGGTGATTATTGAATGGAAACCACCGAGAAATGTCATGTGGCGTAGTTTCCCGGGATTGGCGTGTTACTACGTAAGGTTCGCTAAGGTTCAAGGATCGTGGACCCTAAGACGAGATTGCTCCAAAAGAATGTGAGATTTAAGTGAAGTGAAAAGTGTCAAGCTAGTTTTGAAAAGTTGAAAGCATTCTTAACCGAGGCACCGGTTCTTACTCAATCGACCTATGGTAAAGAATACATGATTTTTAGTGATGCTTCATTAAATGGACTTAGATGTGTCCTTATGCAAGAGGGTAAAGTGGTAGCTTATGTTTCAAGGCAGTTGAAGCCGCATGACAAGAACTACCCTATGCATGATTTGGAATTGGTCGCCATTGTGTGCGCATTGAAAATATGGAGACACTATCTTTATGGAGAAAAATGTTTCATCTACACCGATCACAAAGTCTTACGATTCGCTCTCACAACGGTTTTAATCTTGAGATTAACGATGGATGGAATCGATCAAGGATTATGATTGTGTGGGATCGATTACCATCCCTAAAGGCTAATGTAGTAGCAAGTGCTCTGAGTAGAAACTCAATACAAGTGCTTTGAGCGTTGAATGCTCATTTGTCATTGTCAATCGACCTGCGGCAATCAGAAAGGGAATTGATAGCAAAACCGGATTTGTTGAATTGAGTGCTAATGGCACAAAAGAATAATGAGAAAATTTCTACTATTGTAAGTCAGAATAGAGAGGGAAAAGAAACTGAATTTTCAGTGAATGAGGATGGATCTTTGTATTATAGAGATTGGGTTTGTGTACCCAATGATGATGAATCGAAAATCCATTTCAAGAGGCACACAAGGACTTTGCTATGCATCCCAGTAGCACAAAAATGTATCAGGATTTAAAGACTTCATACTAGTGGTCAGAAATGAAGAGAGATGTTTCGGAATTTGTGACCAAGTGTATGGTGTGTCAAAAAGTGAAGGTAGAACATCAAGTTCCTTCGGGATTGTTGCAGCCTATTAAAATACCAGAGTGGAAATGGGATCGAATCACAATGGATTTTTTGGTCGGGTTACCAGTGACATGAAGAAATCATGACTCAGTTTGGGTCGTGGTAGACCGATTGACTAAGTCAGCTCCCTTCCTACCAGTGAGAACCGACTATTCACTTGATAAGTTGACAGAGCTTTACATAAAGGAAATAGTTCGGTTACATGGGATTCTAGTGTCTATCATTTCAGATAGAGATCCGAGGTTCACCTCGAGATTTTGGGGAAAATTGCAAGAGGCTTTAGGCACTCGACTAAATTTCAGCACGACTTTCCACCGTAGACGGATGGACAATCAGAGTGAGTGATTCAAGTTTTAAGATATAGCCGAAGTCAGATCGACTATGAGGGTAGTCAGGGATAAACACATTCCTCTAGCTAATTTAGGGCTATTAATAGTTTCCAATTGAGTATTGGAATGACGCCTTATGAGGCTCTCTACGGAAGAAAGTGTAAAACACCACTGTGCTAGACAAAGTTAAGTGAGAAGAAAATAATTGGTCCCGATTTGATTCAAGAGACCGAAGAAAATGTGAAAATGATTAGAGAAATATTGAAAGTAGCCACGGATAGACAAAAGTCCTACGCCGACTCAAAGAGAGAAAGGACATTCGATATGAGATCGATGAAAAAGTGTTTTTGAAACTATCGCCTTGGAAGAAAGACATGAGATTTGGAAAAAAGGGTAAGTTGAGCCCAAGGTTCATTGGGTCATATGAAGTGATAGAGAAAGTGGGTCCAGTGGCATATCGATTAGCCTTATCTCTAGAGTTGGAAAAGATCCATAATGTCTTCCATGTGTCAATGCTAAGGAGGTATAGGTCAGACCCATTGCATGTAATCTCTTCAGAGATAACTAAGCTTAGACCGAATTTGACGTACGAAGAAGAGCCTGTTTTATTGGTCAAAGTATTGTGGAGAAACCACAAGACAGAGGAAGTCACGTGGGAAAGTGAAAAAGCTATGCGGCAACAATACCCGCAACTATTCAATGAAGGTAATTTCGAGGACGAAATTCTTTTAAGGTGGGGAGAGTTGTAATGCCCTGAAAAATACTCTAACAGTTTTATAACATGTTTAGGGTATAAAATAAATTAAATTGTATTTTTTCGGTGTTTAAATTGCTAAAAACGAAAAATGATAAATAAAAAACCCAAAAATTATACAGGAGTCAGATAAATTTGGTAAAATAAGTCAAATGATGACCAAGGTCATAAATGAAAAGACAATGTCAAAGTGAGAATATTATAAAGTGGGTCGTCAAAGGTGGAGAATAGGGAGGTCTTTAATGCAAAATGAAAAAGATTAAAATGTGCAAACCAAACATGGCCTTACATAAATGGGATAAGACCAATGTCTTGGGATGATAAACAGTTTAAGGCTCTGCACACGAGAGCTGTGGCCTCGCTTGAGAAGGGAGAAAACCTGTCAGGTTGATTGTCTCCATTTGGTCCAAGGTTTGCAAGTAAAGTGAAGGAAAAGAAGAGAAGGAAGGAAGAAGAAGGTAAAAGTGGAAGCTAGGTTTCAAGTTGCAAGAGGACCAAGGTTAGAAACCCTTCCTAACTCCATATTTGTTCGTTTTAGGCTGTGGCGGGTTAGTTTTCAAGGTGTATTGCATTTTGGATTGATGTCGAGGAATTTTGTATGCTGAAATGTCAAGTATTAGGAGATTCTGTATCGTACCTTCCAAAACCCATGTTTTTGTTTCGCCATCACTCATCCAAATTAAGTGATTCAAATTTATGGGTAAACTAGACTTCTAGGAGAACAAATTTTCTTGAAATAAGTGTATCCAAATTTGGACCAAATTCCAGAAAATTTGTCAAAATGAGGCTTTGTTTTCGGGTCAATTCTGGTTCAGTTTTGATACAGTTTTGGTGTTTCGGAACAGTTTTGTTATTTAGTCCATAAGTTGAGTTTCACTCATCCAAATTGAGTGATTCAAATTTCAGCAATTAGACTTTTATGAACAAATCTCCTTAAATAAGGTATCTCAAATTTGGATCTATTAGACTCAGAATGCCTAAAGTAAGCTCATTTTAAAATTTGTTGGTGTGTTGAAATAAAGATATATTCGTGAGTTTCTAAGGTTCAATCGATGATTTCAATTTTTGAATAAAATATTATAGAGAAACAATGACTTAAAGTAGTTGTAAAATATGCTCATTTGTTCCATAAATTTTACAAGCTAAAAGAGGAAAACAACCCTAACTAGAAACCCAAATAAGCTAACTAATATCGTTTCAATCGTGAGGATTAGTAAGGTGACGAGGAAAACCCGAATTGAAATCAAGATTCTGAGGATAGGAATCGAAGTGTGACGACCTTTGGTCTGCTCTCTCTTCTTATATTTCAAGTGATTTGTACCTGATTTAAAATTATTAAATGCATCTTTCAATAAACCGCACATTGATTTATTTTAAGTGATTTGAGAAAATTGATTATGAAATGATCGCCATGAAAAATTGTATGAGTATTGAAATGTGCTATTTGAGTATAAATGTATATACCTTATTGTAAATTTCTATGACTGATTTTTAATGCCCTTAATAGAATGTTATCTGTCATATTCGAGTTAAGAATAGATTGGTATACCAATAAGGGTCAAACCTTTAGTAGCAATCAGTGAGCTTAACGTAATGTAGTGTCACTCCGATCCGTGAGTCCAAAGGGGACAAGACGTTAATGTTCACAAAATGATTTTAGTCACAGCTTACGGTGACCGTGACAGGTTATAAACCTTTATACCGGCTTGTAGCCTACCGGGACCGTGCCTTTGATTCTGCTTCACATCTTACGCACCAAACATTACAACTTTGCTCGCCGCAAACGAGCAAGAATATTTGCGGAAATGCATGATTTAGTTTTGATTTGAGTTATTATTGCCTAAGTGAAAGTATATTTGAGTGATCAATGAATTGTAAATGAAATGAATATACATGCGTATTTTCGTATTGCATTGATCATTCAATAAGGTTCAAAAGCACGCTGGGAAAAGTCATGATTTATGCTAAAATGAAATCGTTATAGAATCAGATGTGAACCACTAAGTATGAAAATGCTTAGCGCGTTGTTTTTATCATCGCGCAGGTATCAAGTGAACAGGTTCAAATGCAAAGACCATGCAAGCGCAGAGTCATCGTTAAAAGCCGCACAAAGTAAAGGTAAAGCTCCTACCATGCATACATGAAACCCCATGATCATTTTTTGATACTTTTTGTATTAAAACTATGTTGTGAAAATCGAACTCTGATAAATGTTTGTTGATGAGTGCAAAACTCATCTATGTTTTGAGTTCATTTCACATGTTATTTTGTGCATTTTATATCCATATTCATGTAAAACTCATAAAATTTCCTCTAAACTTGGCTGAGATTATTGATGAAAAAGCAAGTGATTTGGCAAGAAATGAGCAATATATTTCCAAAAGAAGAGTCAACCGAGTCTCACAAATAAGTGCTATCAGCGATTAATTTTTCTGTACCATCTGAACATCAAATGGCCCAAATTTCATGGCTGCATTCTACATTCAAAAGAGCTTTCATCCAGTACTCACACGCCCAAATCCGAAGTTAAACGAAGTTATGGCCCCGATGTTGGGAAGAAAAACCATTTGCCGCCCGTAAAATGCGCCGCGATAAGTTTCAGTCGCACAGAAGTCAGGTCGTGACAGATAGTTGATGGTCGCGACACCATTTGGTGTCGCGACATAAAGCCGGGTGTCTGACAGATTGTTATAGTCGCGACACCAAAATGGTGTCGCGACAGTAAAGCCGGTGTCATGACAGATCGCTGGTGTCGCTGACATTCATTTTGGTGTCGCGATTGCAGTTGGTGTCGACAAAGTCGGGTGTCACACACCATTTTGAAAAACTTTAATGTAATTAAAGGACATATACAAATTTATGACACTATTACCAAAGGACTATTGTCTAATCCCCCAAGAACGGCTACCAAAACTTGTAAAGTGACCAACAATGTATATGTGAAAATATGGTCAAGGTAGTGAATGTGGCAAATACTCAAACCGAATTGAAACAAAAGCAAGTATACTCAAAAATTGAAATGAAAAGTATTACTAACACTCAACCCCTTTCCGCGTACCCGTCATACAAGTAATAAAGTGGACTCTAAGAGTCCCATATCGCACTTACCGAGGATTGGAGGTTTCTCTCTAATTGGAATTTGATCACCCGATTACAGGCTCATCATTTAGCGACTCGCGAGGAGGTCAATAAAATCAATTTAATTGAAACAAAACTGACGAAAACTAATCCTAAAAATCTACCAAATAAAACAACTACTTAATTTAAAAGGTATGAAGAGTATCACTAGTGATGGGGATACTTATTTACAAACAATTTGCATTTCCTTGAAAGCGCAACAATTGTAAGTTGAATGCTAGATTTGTCCAAGAGCAATGTAGTATAGCTTGGATTTCTCCATACACCATACATTTCACTAGTTAGAGATCTATATTCATTTTCAGGACAAATGTGTCTAAATAGCTACTTGTAAAATTTGGCACTCTTTAAGATTTGATTGTTTTTCTTTTTCAATACTTCACAACCATTTCTTAGGATCAAGCACTCTCGCTCTGGTTGGGATTAGTGATAATGCAAGCCTTCCAATGTAATTGTGATCTGGCCCTTCAAATTCAATAAAATTTTCTATCTCCTTTGATTAGATCTTTATACACGATCAAGATCCTTCATCGACTAAGGAGAAACCTCCTGATCAACTAAATTGATACATCATCTAATTAATCCTCACACCATGAGTAAATCGATCTATCAAGTAATTTTTCGTAGTTCATTAGTTCCAAGATATTAGTCTAACATACCCTAAGTTACCGCTCTTACTCCTCGGCGAATCTCCATCTCTGTCACTCAGAGGGCCTCCTAGAAATCGTGAGTGAAAGATACAAATTTCTTTTGGGTATAAGCTACTAATATTCGAACAATTCATTATAAGAACAATACCACTATATAAATTCAAGATTCAAACCCACAAAATAACCGAAAATCAGAATCGAATGTTCAACAATTAAACCTAACCAGTGTTTAATGTTCCACATCGATTCCAATCATCACTAATCAAACAAAAAGTAAGAAAATGAAGAAAGAAATCAAGAGAAAGAAGAGAAAAACCCAGATTAGCCAAATTCGCCTCAACAAGAAATAAATTGAATATCCGGCATGTTAATCTCAAATCTCTCTCAATAATAAAATCTGCTCTAAAACTACTCTAAGATCTATTAAAAATAAAATCATAAAGAAACTAAGAAAATGGGCGCTTAGAGAGAGAAAACTCCATGAGAGAGAGAAAATCTGCATTTTTAGCTTCAATCTTTATCCGAACCTTAGGAATCTAATCTGATGTAAGAAGACTAAAATCTCAATAGAAATAAAATCGCAAAAAATTACTCTAAGATCTAAAACAAATCAAAATCAAGAAAAACCTGAAAATTGGCAACGAGAGAGAAACCCCAAGAGAGAGGCTCTCCACCCCGCCCCGCCCTTTACCTAAAAAAAAAAAAAAAAAAAAAAAAAAAAAACGAGTATATATATGGTCCTGTGGTGAAATGGGCTTGAAATTAGGTCAAAACTTAATTTTCGCCTTTTCAAGCGGTCAGCATTGCTTCGTCGAGACACCAGCCACACGACACCACCTTTCGTTGCGACACCAACTGTCGCGACACAAAATGGTGTCGCGACACCAACAATCATTATGACACTGCCTTCGTCAGCGATGACCAAAATGGTGTCGCGACACCAACAATCAGCCATGACACCGCTTATGTCGCGAGCACTAAAATGAGGTCGCGACATCATCAACCGGCTACGACACCGGGCTTTCGTCGCGACACCTTCGTCGCTGACCGCGATTTTCTCTCGACAAAGAATCGGTTTTTCTCTTCTAACTTGTCGGGCCATAACTTCTTCATTTTAACTCTGATTAGCGTGTGAGTACTGCGTGGAAAAGCTCTTTGAACAGAATGAGCCATGAGGGAATTTGAACCATTTGATGTTCCAGGATGGTACAGAAAAATTAATTCTCTCCCAGTAAAGGCCGTGAGACCTCGCTTGACTCTTCTTGGAAATATATCGCTCATTTCTTGCCAAATCACTTTCTTTTCATCAATAATCCTGTATAAAATCAAGCTTAGAGGAAATTTGGTGAGTTTTACATGAGTATGGATATAAAATGCACAAAATAACATGTGAAATGAACTCAAAACATAGATGAGTTTTGCACTCATCATTTGTAAATGTTTTTTATATTTAAAACGGCTTATAATGCCGTAATGTATAAAGGTGGGAAATAGAGCAAATGGGCATATAATGCCATATTGAATGAAAATGTGTATTGAGAACAAAAGATGGGTCTCCTTTAAGTTAACGTGATATATACGTATATATTTTCATAAGGATAATTATCCTTTACAAATGAGTATTTGAAATGTGTTTTATTGAGAAAATGAACTGTATTTCGATTCGTAAAAGAGAGGACCATGTCCCGGATTTGGTTCGTACTTCGGCTTCTGAGTCGGGCCGGGTTGGGGCATAAGCCCCTTCACACTAAGTGCCACTAGAATGTAGAGTAAACATTATTTCTCAACTATAACTTTTTCCAAAACTACGTGGAAGCCACGCATAGTTTGTGGAACAGAAACATAAGATAAGGTAGAAATAAAGGCAGTGTATGAAGAAGATAAACGATGATAAGTTGGGAAATTTTAAATAGGATAGGGGTTACGAGAGGAACGAGTACCTTTTTGAATGGCAATGGAAAGATCAACGGGAGACGGCAAGACCGATGTCGTGGAGGAGGGTGCCATAGGAGATGAGTCAGTCGGAGGCCCAATGTCAGTATGCGGGTGACGAGTATAAACCTGCAATGGTCAAGGTGGAGTAGCCGGAGGTCAAGGTGAGGTGTCCGAGACGGGATAAAGAAGGGATAGAGATATGACATCAGAATTGGGGGGGTGGTTGATAGGGAACATAGAAGAGTTCTCAAAAAATGTGACATCGGCAAAGACAAAGTATCAATGTGTATCAAGAGAGTAGCAACAATAACCTCATTGAAGCCGGGAATAACCGAGGAAGACACACTTCGTGGCTTTGGCTAAAAGCTTGTCTTGTCTAGGAGTAAGAATATGGACAAAACAACACAACCAAAGACACAAGGGGGAAAGAGAGGTTGGTTTGGAAAGATGAATGAGGATTTTATCAGCAAAGTATGGAATACAAAATGACAATGTTAACAAGTGGCTAAGGTAGCACCCCCTAAAAAACGTTGAGGAACCTTATGATGGAGTAGGGAGTGTGAGTGATTTCAACCAAATGATGATTCTTGAACTTAGCCACTCCATTCTGTTGAGGAGTGTAAGCGCAGGGGCGATGAAGGAATCCCATGCAAGGACAAAAAAGAGGAGAATGGTCTAGAAGACATTCGCCGGCTTATTATCACTTCGTAGGATAGAAATTGAAGTATTAAATTGAATTCGAACTGACATGGAACTTGGAAAATAAAAGAATAACTTCAGCTCGAGTTTTCATTAAAAATAGCTAAGTACAACGAGAATAATCATCTATAAAAGTAACAAAGTACCGAAACCCCAAGGTAGACTCAGTCTGTGAAGGACCCCAAACATCAGTGTGAACAAGCTCAAAAAGAGCCTTTGACCGTTGATCTAGGCGCTTGGGGAATGGGACACGAGTATGTTTCCCAAGCTGACATGACTCACACTCAATTGAGAACAAATTAGAAACACGAGGAACCATTACTCGAAACTTAGAAATGTTCGAATGACCAAGGCAACTATGAATAAGGAGAGGAGTATCCATGGAAGTGCAAGCAGTGGAAGATGAAGGTAAGCTGAGATGAAAGAGGCCTTAAAACTCACGTTCTATTGTTAAGACCATTTTGCATGTATCTCTGAAATGCAGCAGCTCTGCTGGCAAAGGACGATTACTCGGTCCTGTAGCGGCGCGAAAACTTTGTTAAGACCATAAGTTACGCATATTTAAATTTATGAAACCATTGCTAAGTATAAATTAATCCCAAATGGCGCCCAAAAACTTGTTAAGACCATAAGTTGTGCATATTGAGTATGAAACCATTACTAGAAGACTATAAATTAATCCCAAATGAGCTAAAAACCCATTGACAAAAAAATATGTATATACAAATTAATGTCGCTATGACCCAAGGACTATTATCTAATCCCCTGAACAGGCGCGAAAACTTGTTGACCCAAATTTTTACATTTACAGAAGCTAACTAAAGTCCCCGGCAACGACGCTAAAAACTTGTTAAAACCAAATATAGCTTGTATGCTCATAAGAAGAATAATTTTTGTAACTAAACTCAAATAAAGATTTAATTTGGACTTAAAAATTGCAAGTGCACAGGTCGTACAAGTAATAAAGTGGACCTATAAGTTCGAATATCGTTCCCACAGAAATTGAAAAGAATTTAAACTTGCACTACCCCAACTACTCAAGTTCTACACTATTTGAACGTCCATTTTAGAGAAAATTTAGTAATCTAATAAGAATTTTAATAACGGAATTCTATATTTTAAAATAGGAAAATTTTAAATCTAAATATAAAGTGGCCCGAACGATTATTCTTTGAAGTAGACATTAAATTTCAGCATTTGTGAGAATTATCAATTCTGCATCATAATCTAATTCTATTTTCTCTGAATGCGAGATTTGTCGAGAGGCAAGGTAGTATAGTTTGGATTCCTCCTACAACCATACTTTTCATAGTAGAGATTCATGTTCATTTAGATCATGATTCCTAATCAATTACTTGTAATTAGAATTTCTCTATAAGATATGAGTATTTTTATTTTCCAATACTTCATACCCATTTCTTATTACTGCAGATTTCTTGCTTCCTAAGATAGGACAATTGCTAGATTTCTACAAAATGAATAATGTCTCATCCTTAAGATCTGAAAGAGTTTTCCCTTTCCTTTATTAGATCTCAGCTAACACGGGATCAAGATAATTCCTCCAAACCAAGGAGAGATCTCTAATTGATTAAATTGATATATCACTTAACCCTTCTAAAACCATGAGTAAATTGAGGATTTATCTAAGTGACCTTTCAGAGCTCATTAGTTCTTCAATATTAGTCTAGCATACCCCCAAGTAACTAATCTATGCTCTCAGGAATCTCCATCTCTGTGTTACTCAGAGGACCTCCTGGAAATCAGAGTCAGACAATAATCCTTTCATGGGTATTAACTACTAAGATTGGGAATAATTAATTTCACAACATCACCATCCAAATAAATTCAAAACCCTCAACTCGGGAAATTTTCTTCTCATTGTGTAGAAAAGACCATAACTAACATCAGATCTTTCCCAGCAGAAGTTGTGTTCTCGAAAATGGATTCACGGTATACCTTCGGAAATCGCCGATCGAGGAAAATTCCAGCTGCAATCAATGAAGATATGAGTTCCAACTTTTATGCAGGTTCATTGAATTCAAGCGATAGCAAGTAAATGAATTTCTTGAAATTCAGCAAAACTTTTTAACAATTCTTTTGTTTGAATCCGGTAAACAAATTAAGCACTCCCTAAGCTAAATCTAATCTACGAAGAAAAGAAAAATAAGAAAAAAAGAAAAAAGAAAAAAAAAAAAAATATATATATATATATATATATATATATATATATATATATATATATATATACCTATATATATATATATATATATATATATATATATATATATATATATATATATATACTATATATATATATATATATAATAAAGTCCTCATTTGGTACTACGATTTAGGTCCGTCTTGTTCCCGATTGCGCTCAGCTTTCAGCGATCGTTTCTATTTATAGAGCCACCAAAAGTTTGGGCCACACAAAAGCGGGAGCTATGTGAATCCACAAAATTCTAGCCAGTTTGCCTTCTACATGCAACTAGAAGTTGTGTAGTGACGAGTTTTGTGTGTCTTTGTTGCGGGTATGCGATTAAATGCATGTAACTTGAAGATCTTGTGCTCATGCCTTAGGTTGCAAGCAGTCTTCTTTCTTTCAGTATGATAACTCTATGACATAGTTTCCTTTGTTGCGATAATGTTTATTATCCCTCAGCTTGAGTTATGTATGACCTACGATAATCATGTCTTACGCATGTTGGTGTGCGACCGAGTTTCCATCATCACGACGGCATCTACGTTGGGTTATGTTGCAACCTTGTCTTGTATTCTCAGCATTTTACATCCACGACCCGAGGAAAGTCTGTTCTGCGACAGGCTTGTTGCCAGCGAGCTTGACTTCTTGTCGTAACCCGGTCGATGTTGCGACATGGCTTCTTGGTGTTGTCGATATTTGTTGTAAGTGACGGTTTTCATGTCGCGATAAGACTCTTTATGTTCGACACTACTTTTTTTCGCGACTGGTTTTATGTCGCCATGAGGCCTTCTTTGCATTGTGTTGAATTCTTTGTCGCGACATATAAAAGTCTGCCGGGACCTCGTTTCTCTCTGTTATGCTTATTTCTGTGTTGTGACATTAAGATCCATGTCGTGACATAGACTTATCTCCTCAGCTTGAAGTATGTTGCAACATTGGGTTCCTTTGTTGCGACTAGGCCAATTCAACAAGTGAGCGTCATTTGTCGCGACATAAATTTTCTTGTCGCGATTGTACCTCTTCTTTCAGTGCTCTCTTCTGTCTTAACCAGCTCTTCCATGTTGCAAGAGTCGATTAATAAGCGTGAAAGTAGATTACGTCGCGACATAGATTCTACCTTGATCTTTCATTATGTATGACATAGCAGATCTTTGTCTCGGTTGAGCTTAACCGTTTCACATTTGCGACATCTGTCTTTGGGGAGAGGCGCAGTATAACTCATCTACGATTTTAGATCTTGTGTTGCGACATAGAAAATATTATTGCGACACAGTTCTCTAGCCATTTGCTTAGACGTTTGTCATGACACAGGAACTACATCATATGAGAGGCCCTCTGATGCTATTTTCTCTTCTTTCTTCTTTGAAAGGAAATCTCTCATTTTTGAATTAACTCCTGCAAAACATAAAGTTTGTAAATATTCTATAATTTGGCATTAAAACAACTCTGAAAATACTAAAAACAAGCCATAAAAATGGATTAAAAATATATGGGTTTAAGACTCATCACCTATGCCAATCGTCCACCCCGTACTCCGGTCTTGCAATGTGATAGGATTATTAGAAAAGGTAATCAAACAATTAAAGTCATGAGTTAACTTACTAATAGAATCAAATTAAAAGGAGAATCAGGAACATAAAGGATATAAGTAAGGGGCATTGAAGGAAGAGGACATGCCGAACCAATTCCTTTAGCCATGGTTTGAGATCCATTAGCTAAATTAATCATGGGTAAAGGTGATAGAAGAGTAAGGGAAGAAAAAATATCCTTATTACCAGAAATATGATTAGAGGCTCTAGAATCAAGAATCCAAGGTCTAGATGAATGTGAAAGGCAAGCATAGGCATTACTGGTCTAGGCAACAAATGAAATTGATGGAGATTTGGTTGCTTGAGTGAGGTGGAGGTAATCCTTATACTCAAATTTGGGCATAAGGCCAGCTCCCCGAATGTCTTTGTGGATGAAGTTCCCTTTGTGACCACCAGCAGAGATGAGAAATCGATAGAAAATTGATCGAATCGACAAACTAATTACTTCCAAAGTAAGTAACAACTCACAAGGGGGCCTCAATGTGTAGTAAAGTGTTGGAAAACACAAAGGGAGAGAATTTAGGGAGGGAGACTGAAAAGCCTTAAAAAAAAGAGAGTCGGTGAAGAGAAAAATACAGGAACAAATGTCGCGATTTTTCGGCTCCAAAGTAGAGAAGCAAGGTGACAGGGAGAGAGATCGATGGTTGACGAAGCTGCTAGTGAAGCGCCATCATCGAAAATGGGCCCACATGCCCTCAACGTGCGATCTTTCGTAGAGATGCCGCGGAGAGAATGGTGTGGTTGCCGATTGAGTTGAGATAGTCACCTAACGCTTCGTTTAAATTTTTCTCGGTAACAACGAGGTGTTCTTACGGCGCTGGTGAGTTCCGACATTTCTTCTGTGGATGAAGGTGAGGGCCGAAAAGATCTAGCCACTAGATGGGTTGTAGGAATTGAAGACACGACAAAACCCTAGCCTGAAACTTTCATGGCTCTAATACCATGTGAAATGAGAGAAGAAAATGATGTTTTTCTTTATTGAATGAGTGAGTTACATAGTATAGAGACACCTATATATATACAAAATAATGGAACAAAAAGGAAACAAAATAAAGTGTAAAGGAAGGAAGATAATGTACAAAAAAGATGTAGGAGATAAAACCAAAGAATATCTAAGGAATATTCTTCGATTCTCAGAGTCAGGTTCATTATGATGTTCGGGGATCTCATTCAATTTGCCTTCTCGACCGGGCTTTAAATATTTCGTTACCTTTGTGGATGGTTTCTCTCATGTCACTTGGCTTTATCTAATGAAAAGCCGTTCTGAGCTTTTTTTTCTCATTGTAGTGCCTTTTGTGCTAAAATTCAAACACAATTTCATGTCTCTGTGCAAACATTGAGAAGTGATAATGCCAAGGAATATTTGTCGGAACCTTTTCAGTCTTTCATGTTACAACATGGGATTCTCCATTACACCTCATGTGTTGATACACCCTCTCAAAATGGGGTAGCTAAGAGAAAGAATATACATCTTCTGAGGATCAAGCAAGCCCTTATGTTCCAAATGAATCCAACATTTATGGGCCGATGTAATTCCACAACTTGCTTTTCGATTAATGTGATGCCTCATCGGTTCTTAATTGGGCCAATTCTACCACCAATTGCTTCCTAAATAATATGTTCTCTATTAACTTGGCATTTAAGCAGATGTTTTGATCGTGATGTTCGCCCTCAATTTAATCTCAGATCGTAAAATCCTTAAAAAGTGTATCTGTGGATATTCACGTGTTCAAAAAGGTATGTGTGTTGCTATCATTCCACTCTTTCGACGTTACTTTATGTCTATTGATATCAGATTCTTCGTATTTACCCCATTTTCCTTCCATCAAATGCGTTACGAATGCGGAGGAAGAAGACTTGCTTGTTTACACTTGCCTTCACCCATCGTCTTCTCCCGAACTCCGCTCTCGTCTTTACTCAAGTAAAACTTCCTATCACTCAAATTCACATCTCATTCAACACCCCCTAGTCTCTGAGTTCCCAAATTCGCCTGTTTTGACATCAAATCCAGTTCTTAGGTGGTGGATCTTCACTGCTCTCCTCCGTAAAGGTAAACGCCACAGTCTCATCCAGCTTCCTCATTTCGGATCTTATAATTCACTATTACATTCTGTCCTTTCATGCATCATCGACTCTATTTCGCTAGTTTCAACAAGGTTTCTGAAGCCCTCACTCACCTTGTTTGGCGTAGTGTTGTAATAGAAGAGATGGATGCTTTGACTGACAATGGTACTTGGGACTTGATCTTATTTACTGCTAAAGAAGCCACCGGTTGTCGCAGTTCATTGTGAATGTTAACTCACATTTTTTTAATCTACACTTGGTTGAAAGCTTGCATTGTTGCTAAAGGGTATGCCTAGACCTATGGCATGGATTATTCCGACATTTTTTCCCTTGTTGTTAAGATGGCATCTGTTCGGCTTTTTATTTCCCTGGCTACCACTTATAATTGAGATTTTTACCATCTTGCTATTAAGAATGTCTTTCTTCATGGCGACCTTTAAGAGGGGAGGGTGGTATAGAGCAACCCTCCGTGGTTTGTTAGTTCAAGGAGATATGGAGGGTTTGTCACTCTTCTAAGTCTTGTATGGTTTGAAATAGAGTCCACGTGCTGGTTTGGTAAATTTATCCAAGCCGTTGAGGAATTTGGCATGCAGAAGAGTAAATTTGACCAATTGCCTCTATAGGAATCGTTCAGATTATTTCACTGGTGAATGTGATGCGATGATATTATTATCACTGAGGACTCTAAAGGCATTCCCATCTCTAAGTCCTTTCTCTGTTTCCAATTCCATACAAAGGACTTAGGATGCTAAGATACTCCTAGGCATTGAATTTTATGCGGTTGAAACATAAGATCTTCTTTATCTCAAAGAAAATATGTGCTTAATTCATTGTCTGAGACTGAAAGTTGGGATAAAAACTACAAAAAGCCTTTATGATTCTGTGTGTACACCTTACTAGAGAAGGCTTAAACATTTAAGGA
Organism: Tetrastigma voinierianum; assembly: GCA_016808115.1. NCBI lineage: Eukaryota > Viridiplantae > Streptophyta > Magnoliopsida > Vitales > Vitaceae > Tetrastigma > Tetrastigma voinierianum. The sequence goes on along the minus strand of JAEQBH010000315.1, from coordinate 284,539 downwards.
TCCTAAGAGATATTACTTATGTTTTAAAGTTCAAAACAAAGTTTGCAGCTGAAGAATTTGGTCCAGTAAATTTTAAAAATAATAAAAACTCTTTTTACGATCCTAACTCTTTTTACGATCCTAACTCTTTTTACGATCCTATGGTACATGCATACTAATCAACAAATAATAAAGAAGAATTACCTCAATCAAATTAAGAAGATTTTCCTAGCAAGTAGGGTTGACAACTCAAGATCCTTTTTTTTCCATGTTTTCCACTTATCTTCCAAGCTTCTTTCCTTCACTACACGTGGTGGGCGTACAGATTAACAAAGGTTTGCTTTAGAACTCTTGATATTCTCAACACATGAGATCAAGAGGGTTAGATTTAAGGCAAAAGTGCTGAAATCCTTTTTTTTTTTTTTTAATCCAATTTTTTATCACCCTTTGACGCCTGTGGTTTTGCCTCTATTTATAATATGCCTTGAATTGGGATCTCAACCATTGATCAAGTGACATATTTAAATATTGAATTAAAATTAATTGAAATTAAGTGACAAAATAAATAGGATTAATTTCAAATTAACTGCTTATCATATATTAATTACTATTAATTAATTAATTCAATTAATTAATATATTAATTTCAAATTAACCGTTTATCCATATAGGTACTACTATTAATTTAATTACATCTAATAATTAACTAATTAACATTTAATTATCCAATAATTACTACATAGTTGCTATGAAACAATTTTTGCAATTTATGCTCTCCATGGATTCTTTGTTAATTTAATCTATGTACAAAGGTTTTTACGTAGGCTACCTATGGACTCCCGTGTGATCCCAAGCTCGAATAAATTTGATACCACTCAAACTTCCTTAATCAATTAATTCAATTTATTAGTTCCAAAGATTATTCCAATAAAAATCTAAACTCGAACTCTTGTAATTGCGCATCAATTTACTTAATGTTACTCAAGCAAATTCATTGATATGATCATTACATGCAATTCAATCCTCCAAAATCGTCCATCATTATACTAGTGAAATTACCGTTTTACCCCTCTAGTGATATCTTTATCCTGTTCCACAGACCACCAGTGAACGCTAATTTATAACCCGTTATAACAGCACTCAAAACCGTTCGCCTGCACCACTTGAGGAACTAATATTTGGTTTCTCTCTCCCGTCCCTCTCCCTCAAGTTCTCTCCCCTCCCTTCCTGGCAAGGGTTTGGATCTTATCTCAGAGACATGTTCCTGTACCACTATCTCAACGGGCCTCCAAGACATATTGCCTGCCTGCATTTACCATAACCTATGAATCAAAAGGCCCTATTGAAATAGACAGGAGTCCATGGCTACTCATGATTAAGATCAATCTACATATGATCATCTGAAGGACACTAAGTAAAAGTCCCAAATTGTAATCTGATATTATTTCAAGAGTTTAATCCATGTCCTGGCCTCGCCCTATGTAATCGATTACATAAAGCACCTCCATTTAATGTCACTTCAGCATCAGTAATCCAGAACAAGATTAACGCATTCTTAATAAATTTCATGGACCGCACTATAAGATATAGATAAAAGATCCTTACTTTGATTTACTATGGACAAGCTTTATTTATTATTCATAATCTCGATCATCTCATATAACGTTATATACTAAGATTATAGTTACATTAATAAATCCTGATTTTCCCTGATGATGCCAAATTATGCAACACATGTGGCAAAGTTAATCAAATATAGAAAATTGTTTTCATGAAGCAATACAAATTACATGCTTTTAGGGCACCATGCCCAACAATTGAAGACTAGTTGGGAAGCTGAATTACCTTACAATCATTCGTCCTGATATTACCCACTCAATCAATATTGTAAGCTAATACATGTCTTCTCCAACAATTGATCATTAGGCAGTTGTAGAACAAATTCTATGTTACTTAAAAGGAGCCCTGGGACGTGGTATTTTATACAGTAATCATGAACATAATAGACTTGAGTGTTTCACTGATACCGACAGAGGATCTACAAGACAGAGGCCCATCAGAGCACATCGTGGTTTTCAGTTGGAGTGAATCTAGCCTCATGGAAGAGTAAAACAGAGTATCATTCTCGATTCAAATAAGTAGAGTCCGAATATGTGAGCAATGATACGCCCGTATGTGATTATGTGGCTTTATCAACTCTTGATGGAAGTCGAATTATGACACCAAATTCCATCAAAACTCGTGTGACAATTAGGGCTACCCTCATATTGATTCTAATTCAGTATTAAACGACTAAGCATATTGAGATAGACTGTCATTTTATTCGTGAGAAAATACAACTCGGCTTGATTTTTACAAGATATGTAAAGACTGAAGAACAATTGGGTTATTTCTTCACAAAGGCTCTAAATGGGGACCGGGTTAGTTATCTTATGTAACAAGTTAGGCATGATTAATATCTATGCTCCAACTTGAGGGGAGTGTTATAGCATATATCTACTTGCTGCTATAGAGTTGCAATCTATTAGAAAATTTGTCTTGATGTGAGTTGTAGTCTACAAGAAAAGGTGTCAACCTTTGCTTCATGTTTCTCCTCACGCGTACGGCTCCATAATTGCGCACGTGGAGAGCTAGAGTCCGCTACGGACTTTCAAATCAACACGCGCATCAAATATTTAAATTTGCAGGAACGGTGATAAAGAAAGTCACAAGAAGGTAAGGAGAAATATTATTCTCAACCGAGAAAGAAAATAAACTTTATTTGGCATGTTTATTCTAGGAAGAAAAAGGGAGATCGGGAAAGAGGGAAGAATGACAACTGGAGAAGGGCATAGCGGATTGGGATGGGTGCAAAAAGGAGGGCAGCTGAGAGTGAAGGGGAATATTTTCTGGACTGCCAAGAAGGAAGGGGTCTGATAAAGAGGGTTCGAACGCATGATCTCCTGCCAAACCAAACTATGATACTATGTTAAACGACCAACCTCATAAAAACATAAGGTTGTAGGATCTGTAATATACACACATGCCTACCAAACTTCATAAAGTTGATTATGAAATTCTATGGGAGTCGGGTATAGAGAAGGAAACAGTGATTTTAGCATTTATCCCCAGGAGCCAAGCGAATTAAGATTAATTTATTCTCCATATTTGTCCAGTGCAGTCATGCAAGAACTGAGTAATTTTTCCATTTCCCATCCCCAAATGCCACTGGGTGGATGCCAATTGTTATGCCGTGGTGGGAGTTCATTTCCTGGGCTTATTTGGAGCCATGTTTTCCTGATAAAGTAAACCATCAGTCATGGAAATTAATTGCTTCTCTGGTGACATTATGAGGCTCATAAACCATCCTGACATCTTTGTTTTTGCACAAAATAGAGATGTTTTCTTTGTTAAATTTTTAAGATTTACTTCAAAGATTGATATTTGGTTAAAGAGGCTTATAGTCTGTATAGCTGGGCACCGATTATCAACAGCTATCACCACACCTATAAATCACCTCGTCTGGATTGGCTATTCAGGACTTCCTGATAATCTTCGATGTAACTGGTTTTTATAGAAAATAGATGTGGTTGTGAAGAACTTATTTATGTCATCTCTTGATAATGTTGTTTTCCTTCAGTGTTCAAATTGAAAATCTTTTTATGAGTATCCTTGATAGTGGAACTATATATGGTTGAACCATGCCTACTAGATCAAATGAAGTAAAATTTATGTTCGTGAAGAGGATATAGGACAAATCCATAGTGGATGGTTAATATGTCAAAAGTAGGGCTGGGGTTTTATTATTTAATCAATCAAAAATATTTTTTTCACTAAATTAGTCTTATTATTTGAGGTTTCTAAGAAAAACCAAAGTGTAGTATCCTAATAACCTATTATGACTTAATTCTAATTTGATTCCAATTACTAATCTTAATTTGATTCCAAACTACTAATCCTAAAAATGATTCCAAACTATTAACTAACTTGATCATAATTTGATAACTAATACAAATTTCATTTTGATATTTTTTTAAAGATTCATCTCATCAGCTATCCATTACTTCCCATCCACATCAAATGTGTACATGAATGCATCGTATATGGCGGCATGCTTGTCTTTGTGTACACATGGAAGTGCAAGTGCTTATTCAACTTTGCAAGTTAATCAAGAAAATCATTTATGACTATTCTTTTGGCCTTAGTTTACAATTGATATATTACCCTTGCTGCTTTTTTGTCTTAGAGTAGATATTTTTATAGGGAACAAATAATTAATTAGTAGTGAGGAAAGCTACATGGAAGATCAGCTATCCTTCAAGTCAGAGCAAATAGAGAGTACCTATGAGAGCATGGATGTTAAAGATAGCCCTAGGTCCAAGGCACAAGGACTCTCCAACTGTTGTTTATGCCTTGTTGAAGAGGCTTATGTTAGTAATTCTTTTTCCTTTCTAGTTTTTTTTTTCTTTTTAAGTTCTTCGTACAACAAGATCATTTTGCCCTTTCTTTTTTAAACTGTATATATTTGGTAATTGAAATCAGATATGAATTGAGAAAAACTCCATCAATCTCATTGATCATAAGACAACATATTTATATACAAGAGAGCCATAATCCTATTAGGAAAGAATCCAAAGTCTCCAAATTAATTACCAATCCCTACTTTACTACATATATATACATTACTACAACAGTAATGTATAAGCATACGACAAATGCTAGCTTGTTAAAAACATATAGGATTTTACAAATTGCTAATGTACCTAGGGTGTGTCACTTGTTCAATTAGCCTTTGTGCCTCAAATGAACCTTGCTCCTTTCAGAACTATGCAATTGGGAGACAGAGAAGTTATAACCATAATCAAGATCCGAAACCCAAATGAGTGATCCTAGAGAAATCACACATCATAAGTATGTAAGAAATCCCTAATAAATCTCTTAATCCTATGTTTTAGAATTTGCCCCACTACTCAGCAGGCCAATCTTGGGATCCAAGGAAAGAGCAAGCCATACACCTTTAAAGCTCTATAGTTTTGCAAAATTCACGCATCCAGGTTTCAGGCTTTTCTTGACCTGGACAATCTTAAGAGGAATATATAAGGCTGAATCCACTTCAAAGTTGTTAATTACTAGAATGTTTTTATTAGGGTTTTGAAGTTCACTTATTAGTTATTACTAATTATGTTATTTTGAGCACTGCAAATTTGATAATAGTTTCTGGATGATTTTAATATTGTGCTTGTTTATAGGAATGCCCTGTTGGTTCTTACAAAGATGTTGAAGGCTCTGATGCCAAGTCTTTGCTCTCCTTTGCTCTCTTGACCTTCTTCCCAAACCGGGCAGATTTTTATATATGTGCGAGGTAATTTGATATGCTTTAACATACATGTCTCTTTCTATAACTCTTGCCCTTTTGTCTTCATCCATAAGAGGGTGCCCACACTGCAGGAGGAGTTACTGGCAATCTTGTCCCTACAAATGCATTCGACAAGTATAAAATGCCAAATTGCTATACACCTCTTGAGGAGCTGACGTACACATTTGGAGGGCCTTGGCCTATCTCGCTTTTGTTGTCGTGCATTTTGATTCTACTGGCAATATTATTAAGTACCTTGAGAATCAAATTGCTGGGATCAGGATGTTCTTATCATAGTTCAAATTCGATTGAAACACAAAGTCATAACCATTTTCCAGTATCTTTCTTTCATTGTCAGAGTGTACATGATTATATGTGATTCTTTTCTTCTTCATTTAACATGATCTGTAGCCACATCTGGTTACCTAGACAATTTTGTGCTTTTTATGTTTATGAAATCAGGTGCGGGGGACCAGAGCTGAAGAAACTCAGAGCCATGTTTACAGGATGTACTTTATGGGTCCTAATACCTTCAGAGAACCCTGGCATCTTCCTTATTCTCCTCCCAATGCAATTATTGAGATCGTGTAAGAAAGCAATTTAACTTAAAGGGGGTCTTTTAGTGATGGCACAATGGGATGCTAGGTTGATGTTGTATATTATGGGTTTGCAAATATGGCCGGATTTCAATCATGGGAAACATTGGTCTTTCCTGGATAATCAAACTTTTTCTTTCACTGGTGTCTTCGGAATACAGTGATCTGAATTATTAGTAACATCTAATTAGGTTGGTTTTTTGATACAGGCAAGCTCCCATGTAAGTCACTGATTCACAGATGGTTAAAGTCGCTCATTTGAAACAATCCATATTATATTCGTTGCAAAGCATCACATGATCAAAGACATCTTCTATCGTTTGACTATTTTGACCTACAGGGGTATGGGGCAAGATGCTTAACAGATTCATTGATGAGATTAATTCGGTTGCTGCGTATGAATGGTGGGAAGGGTCAGTGCACAGCATACTTTCAGTGCTTGCGTATCCTTGTGCATGGTCATGGAAACAGTGGCGTAGGAGGAATAAGATACATCGCCTCCAGGAATTTGTCAAATCAGAATATGATCATTCATGTCTCCGCTCATGTAGATCAAGGGCTCTATACAAAGGCATGAAGGTCTGGTTTATTGTGCATTTGTTATCATAAGCCTGTTTTTTTGCACATGCCAGTTTGCTGAATGATATTTTAATCTTCTTTTGCATGCTTAATATTGGGACAGTTACATAAATGATGCTCTTATCTTCCCTTGTTGTTGGGGGGTGACTGATATGAGAAAGAAAAAGTTTTTCAAATCCATCCAATACAAGAAGACAGTATGAGATTCCCAAGAAGAGGAACTTGCTGCCATGAGAAAATTTATTGAAATCATTGAGGACCTTCAGTTGAGAGATGTTCCTTTGTTTAAGGGGTCCTTTATTTAAAGAGGGGGCTTGAATAATCAAATTATAATTGAGGTTAAATCATTTTCTGGTTTCTAAGGGGTGGAAGGTCTTTTAGCGTGGTGTAAATGTATCTTACCTAGATCAAAGCCATATCATTCACCAACTTTTTGATGGAGGAAAAGAGAGGTCTACTCCAATAGATTTTAACATGTATGCTGATGTAAGAATTTAGAAATATGCTGAAAAGATGGTAGATAGGGTTCAATTTTATGGTTTCTTTTAGCTTCATCTTTGTCAAAAAATAGAAAGCTCTGAAGGCAAAATTGAAGAGTTGGAACAAAGAGGCTTGGCTAAAGATGACTAACAAAAATTTGGGGAAATAGTTTTTAATGCTTTAGCTCTACTTGGCAAGTTCTTGCATTTTCCACTTGTCACTAATAAGTACCCAAGCCCAATAGGAGAGCTCAACCTAATAGGTGAGAATCTCGTTTTACGATAACTCATGTTAACCAGATTACCGTCACCTTAGAGAGCCTGAATACGCCTAACAGCCAACTCTCACTTTCGATAGCTTTCACTGCACTTCTTTGCAGTACCTGTAAAGTCTCTTCCAGTTGGGTTCTTTCCCGTTGCACGTCGGCTCCTAATGAAAGCACCAAAGATAGGTACCCAAGCCCAATAGGAGAGTCTAACCCAAAAGATCAATCTAATAAAGTGGAGAACATCTCAAGCTTAAAGATTGTCCATTAATTTTCTGTTAGAAACTGTTATCACAAGATATGATGTATCTACAATGGATCATGACTGCGTTAGCTTCTCTCCGGGCAACTTGGAAAGGAAGTTACACTTGGTAAACTAGGACATCGTTTGTCTTAGCAAGAAGAAAGGTGGCCTGGGTATCCGAAATCTTTCTAACTTCAATAGGGCCTTGCTTGGGAAATGGAGTTGGAGGTTTGCAATTAAAGACAACTCCACGTGGAGGTGTGTTATCAACATGAAGTATGGGACTATGTAGAGGATGGCTTCTTCCTTCCTGGGATGCAGCCATGGGGCAGATTGTGAAGGAATGAAAGAAGAACAATTGAATATCATTGCTCAATCTATTAGGATGTAAAGGAAATGAAGTTAAGGATGTGGCTGTCATGGTAAAAGTAAGAATGTGGACCTTTCGGGAGACTACATGCGTGAGGGTGGCTGGAACTTCGCTTTTGAAAGGCATTTAATGATTGAGGAGTTAAAAGGTCTAAAGCTTCCTTGCACAATAATCTGAGGAGTACTGTCCACATCAAAGATAAGCTTTCGGTGGGAAAGAGGCAAAGTTTTGGAATCTACTTCAGCAATCTTGTTTTGATAAGTTTCAAGGTGGGAGACAAAGATTCGGTAGTTCGTTAAGATGTTGTGAATCCTCATGTTCCTCTGTAAAAGTGGCAGGCGTTTAATGGGTTTGTGAAAATTTTAATAATGAATCAACTCAAAACAAGAGGTTTTTCTATGGCAAGTTGGTGTCCGTTTTGTGGGGAGGCTAAAGAGGCTTTGGAGCATTTGCTAATCCACTGCCCTAAAATTTGGTGTATGTGGTTAGCTTTATTCTCAATGCCGGAGATTGCCAATTCATTCTTTTCTCGTAAAGATCTGCTTTAGATTTACTTAGTCTCCGCTAAGAAAGAAGTAGTTTCCAAACTTTGAGTGTGTCTTCTTGCTTGATGTGGGCACTAGAAGGTCAACATCATAGTATTCCTGAAGATGTCTGTTTCCATTCAAACAATAAAGGTTGTTTCTTTAGACTTTGGTGCCTTGGGTTGTTTGATCCATATATGAATTATTCTTTTGTAAGATACACGCTATATTCTCTAGCTTATGTGCCTGTTGCTTGTCCACGCTCTTTTGTATAGTAATGTACCTAGGCCCTTCTCGTATAATGCCCCGCACACTTGTCAGTGTCCTCTAGTTTCTTTTGTTTACTATATGTCTGCTGATTCAAGAAAATTAAAAAATGTTAGCTCTCCTCCTTCATTCTCCTGGGATGAAAAAGCCAATCATTAAGCACATCTATTTATCTAACTGGCAATGATCCATGTTCCTGAAAGAGACTAGTATCTTCCTTCCTAAGCCTTGGCTAAAGAAGAGTATCAGTAGTCTTCTCAAAGGAAAGTCATTTCCTTCCAAATATTGTTATCAATTTTCACTTTATCATGCCTATGAGTGACACCTAATGCAGGCTGGAGTAAACACCTGATTTATGGTTGCAACATTATTCTCTCATGTGGTGATGAAAAGTGCACATATAGTCTTATTATACAGAAAAGATTCCCATGTGCATTTTGTATGATGAAGCTATATGTCCCCAGTAACTTTACAAAGAGAATGTTATTACAAACTTAACAGGTTTATTAACAGCCTATTTTATTTATATTCTTTTGTGATAGTTATAATACTGTTTACTTCACATTTTCAAATGAAAACAGCATGTCCCTGCTTCTGTCTCAACTAAGTTTGGTGGCTGTTTGGAATGTCAGTTATGACAGTGAGGCATGGATCCATCCAGTTCTGCACTCATTATTAGCTGGATTATAGTCATGGAAACCCCAGCCTGGTCTCATGGGGTTAAATTGAGCTGGCGGTCCTGAGTCCACCTGCTTCATGCCATCAACTGGCATTCTAGTTATTGTGATGTACCATTCCAAAACATAATCAAGCCCTGACTGGCTGGACAGAAGACATTTGTTGATCTAAGGTAAACTGAATGATTATACAGCAGGCGACCGTTTGCGGTATGAAATGGTTTGATACATTAAATTAAGATTCTTTGTTAAACATAAATTAATCCATAAATCTTTATGGGTCCTGTTATGGGAATGTGTTCTCCTCCACAGAACATTATATTTGAGTATTGAGTTATCGCAAAACCACATTAGTTATGGAACAAAATTGCTCAAGATCACCCCTTTTGAAAATGGTAAATTAAAAGCGTCAAGGCTACAAAGTTTAAAGTCCCACGATCGATTGTGAATAAGACTTTTAAGCCAGATATATACACCACCTTATAGTTGGGTTTTATTAAAACGCCATTGTTTTTATGCATGCCGAAGCCATTGTCAATTGCCGCCTTCCAAGAAATCGCGGGATCTTGTCTGTCATGAGCAGGTCTATATATAGTCCACACATTCTCTCATTTTGTATTATTATCATTAATTTTTCAATCATTCAATCCGTCGAGATTCATTGATAGAGTGACCGAGTTCTCGCATAGCTCGTTTGGATGTACCAGTCAGAAAGTATTTACTATTGGGATATCATTTCATCCTGGGAGAATGACCATGATGCTTTCACACCACCGCGAGGGTAATATTTTATCTAAGTGATTGAACTGAATACAAGACTTGTATCTACACACAAGTTCCAAATCGACGTTTAATTTTTATTTTTGCTTTTTCTCGAAACAATTTATTGAAATCGACATAAAGTTCTCAAACTGCTTTACTGACCATATTATTTGTTCATATCTTTCTTATGTTCGCTTCATTTTGCTTAATTAATATCTAACAATCTTAAGACAAATAGTCTTATTTTAAATATAGATTTTCAAGACAGCTTTTGAATACGCAATCACGTGACCGGTATTTTATTTATTTTAAAATATACATACTACCAAATACGAACTTCCTCGTAACGATTTTCAGCTTCAAACTACGCCTGGAATACAAACCGCTACACTTATTTATTTATGTTTTTTACATATCGCCTGAATACGTGAATCATCATGACCAGATTTATTTATTTTAAATATACACCACAGCTTATGCAAAGTTGGATTGAATGGTTTTGGTTCACCAATTTTAACATTGTTTTAGTTCAACTATTTCTGTTTAATTGCTCAGAATTAGTTCAGTTTTTCCTTAAATTCAATATACTGTCTATTCTAGTTTATGCAAGAATTACAGAACTTCTATTGCACTGTTTCTTTTAATATTGTTTTTAGTTCTGTTATTTCTTAAAAACAGTAATCTGTTTGCTTTAATACTGGTTTTATTTTCGCAAACATAATTTGGCTAAGTCATATTTTCTAAATTTTAATATACTGTTTCTGCAAACAGAATTCAGTTCAGTAGAATGGCTACTGATTCTACTCCTACCGTGGTGCCTCCTCCAACACCTGTTATGGCGCCAATGACTGTGAGTCATGGAGAGAAGCCGGAAAAGTTTAATGGGACATAATTCAAAAGGTGGCAACTAAAAGATGATGTTCTACCTGACCACCTTAATCCGCCCATTTCTTCAGAGGATGTCAAGATTGAAGGAAAATGAAACTGATAGGCAAGTGGTTGCCGCTGTGGAAGCATGGAAGCATGTCAATTTCTTGTGTCGCAACTACCTCTTGAATGGCCTGGACAACACACTGTATAATGTGTATTGCGCCTTCAATACCGCAGCAGAACCGCGAATCTCGGACAAAAAGTACAAGACTATGATGCATGGCTTAAGAAGTTTGTAGTGGAAAATTCCTAGACTACAAGATGCTTGATTCCACACGTTGATCGTACCAAGTTCAAGATCTACAAGGATTCCCGCATGACACATGCGTATACGTCTCTCGCTGAATCCTTCCAAGTGGCTGCAATTATTGAAAATTGCCACCTCACTATGGAGAATTCAAGAATTACCTAAAGCGTTTTAAGGAAATGAGACTGAAGACTCGACAAGGAGGCCGGTGAATCGTAGGAAGACAACCGTGGCATCTAAGAAGACGACTCCGGCAAGGCGAACTAAGGCCAATGTCAGGAACAAGGGCAGATCTCCCACAATCACAAGAAGAGGAAGCACAATGGCAACAATCCTAAGCAAGGTCCCACAAAAAGTTCCAAGGCAAGTGCTATGTGTGCGCTAGCAAGGGCACCGTACTAAGGGACTCACATGGGCCGAGAAGGAACAAGGGAAGAAGAAACGCCTCTAAGCCAATGTGACTAAAGTGTACGATGTCTCGCATACGAGCCTCTCAATCGTAGTCTCCGAGGTGAACTTCTCATTAAGAATACTAAGGAATGGTGGGTGGACATTGTGGGCTACTCGCCATATTTGTTCATGCACGTACCAACACCGTGAGCATAGATACTGGAGAACAACTCTTACGGGCAACTCCTCTTCTTCCAAGGTTGGTGCCAAGGGAAGGTAGTATGGAAGATGACATCGAGCAAGGAACTTATATCAATGATGTATTATGTGCCAAAAATTTGAAAGAATCTAGTCTGATCATTGTCAGCAAGAAGGGCTTCAAGTCGTGTTTGTCTCGCATAACTTCATCCTCACCAAAATGGGATGTATGTCGGGAGGGGTACATGAGCAATGGGTTTCAAAATGAATGTAATGATCGTTATACTCCTATTAAGAATATCAATAATAAGAACAAGTCTTCTGCATATATGCTTGAATCTTCAAATGTGTGGCATGGTAGACTAGGACATGTTAATTATGATACATTACTTAGATTAATTAGTATGGAATGTTTGCCTAATTTTAAAATAGATCCAAATCATAAATGTGAGATTTGTGTGGAATCTAAACTTACAAGAACTTCTTTCCAATCAATTGAAAGAAGTAGTGAACCTCTAGAATTAATACATTTAGATATCTGTGATCTGAAATTTATTCAAACGAGAGGTGGTAAGAAATATTTTCTTACACACTGACATGATCGCACAAGATAATCGTTATGTTTACTTTATCGAGAAGCAAAAGATGAGCATTGGAAATGTTTCAACATTTCAAGAATGAGGTGAGGAACCAACTTGATAGAAAGATCAAGGTGATAAGAAGTGATAAAGGTGGTGAATAATGGCTAACCCTTTCGTGATTTTCGTTTCACAACCGGTATAATACACCAAACGACCGCACCCTATTCACCTCTTCTCAAAGAAAACGGGTTGTCAACGAAGATCAAAAATTTAAAAGAAATGATGAATGCATTACTATTAAGTTCTGAACTACCTCAAAATTTGTGGGGGGAAGCAATTCTTTCCGCAAATTATATTCTCAATCGAATACCTCACAAGAAAACCAATAAATCCCCCTATGAGTTGTGGAAAGGTCGAAGACCTTCTTACAAATACTTAAAAGTGTGGGGGTGTCTGGCTAAAGTGGCGGTACCTATACCTAAAAAGGTTAAAATAAGACCAAAAACAATTGATTGTGTTTTCACTGATATGCACAGGGCACAGTAGTATATCGCTTTCGATTCATAAATAAGAAATTATCGATATGCATGCTAATACTATTATCGAATCAAGGAATGCATCTTTATTTGAAAATGTATTTCTACAAACTAAATACGTGAGTCGAACTCAAGTAAAGAACTCATACACGCAATAGGCGAATAAGGCCAACAAGATGATGATGAACTCAGATGCAAAGAAAAGAACTAGAACATCAAAAATCTGTCCATTTTCTAACGTATTTGTGTTAGAAGATACAAGCCTCAAGCTTTAAGGAAGCTATGTCGAGCCCCAAAGCTCCATGCATATTGAAAGAGGCTATAAACGATGGAGTAGAATCCATCTCTGCAAAATCATACGTGGGAACTAGTGGATCTTCTCCACCAGGTTCAAAACCCTAAGATATAAATGGATATTCAAGAAGAAATGAAAGCAAGATGGATCTATTGATAAATATAAAGCCGATCGTTATCAAAGGTTACAAGTAAAAAGAAGGCTTTGACTATTTTGATACCTATTCACCGGTGACAAGAATATCATCCATTCGAATGTTAACAAATATCGCAGCTCTATACACAATTCAGATACATCAAATGGTCAAAGACACCTTCTTAAATGGTGACTTGGATGAAGAAATCTACATGGAACAACCCGAAGGGTTTATTGTTCCAGGTCAAGAAAAGAAAGTTTGTCGGCTTGTTAAATCCCTTTATGGATTAAAGCAAGCACCAATGCAGTGGCATGAGAAATTCACAAAGGTAACGATGACAAATGGATTTAAAATCAACGAGTGTGACAAATGTGTATATGTCAAGAACAATCGAACGTGATTTGTCATTATTTGTCTTTGCGTTGATGATATACTCATTATGGGTAGCAATAATGAAGTCATTAAAACTACCAAGGAAATGTTCAATAATAAGTTCGACATGAAAGACTTAGGTGTCGATGATGTTATACTGGGGATAAAGACTTCCAAAACATCGTATGGACTAATATTATCTCAATCTACATTGCCATCGAAAATTCTAAGAAATTTAAACAAAATGATACAGATTCAATGAGAACACCAGATAAATCTACATTTATCCAAAAATAATGGCAAATGGACTTTCTCACAACAATATGCACAAGCAATTGGCAACCCGATATGCTGCGAGTTGTACCCATCCGCATACGTACGCTGTCGTGAAATTGGAGTAGATACACAAGTAATCCAGTCCTAATTCATCAGTGTAGAATAGTTAGAGTTTTGAGGTATTTGAAATACACCCAAAACTATGGATTACACTACTCAAAATATCCAATAGTACTTCAAGGATACTGTGATGTGAATTGGATATTCGACACCAAAGACTCGAAGTCCACAAGTGGCTATCTATTTAAGAATTGTGGTGGAGCTGAGTTTCAAATCTTCTAAGCAAATGTGCATTAAGTAGATCCACGATGGAATTTGGAGTTTATCGCACTAGATAAAAGCTAGTGAAGAAGCGAGTGGTCATTAGCTTCCTCTAGAAGATATTCCACATGCCACAACTTCAGGCTCCTGCTATCTCCATTCATCATGAGGTCAATCAACAATTGGAAGAGCATAGAGTCATATATATAACGGTAAGTCTCGACATATTCACAAAGACACACTGTAAGACAACCTCTAATGGTATTATGACCATTGAATACATAAGGTTAAAAGAGAACATTACTTGACCAACCAAAGGTTCAACAGAGAGCAAGTAAGTAAATCCGAGGGGGAACGGGTTTAAAGCCTATATTCACCAAAAGAGTCACCGTAATGGCAACCCAACTCTAGCCGATCGAGATCCCAAGATCTGTAGTTCAAAGGAACTAAATTCGGTGGTGACTCATTGGAAATCACTATGGAGAACAACCTTCTACTCGTTCCTATAATCATAATAGTGATGCCCATAAAGATTGAAACGTGGCAAGCCACGCTTTTAATGATTCTTATATCTTGTTAAAGACAAGTGGGGTATAGAAAAATACCTTCCATAAGAAGTCACTTATGTGAGTGAGAACTGAGCTGGTTCTATGAGAATGATAAAGGCTAAATTCTCTAAGAGCACTCATGAAACCAGGAATTGTTCAGGGCCAAAATGAACACAACCGTGAGAACCAATTGTGTCAAGAAAGATTCTGCGTGAATGCTATTGTCTTGGTTTACACAAATGATTAAACAGTTCAAGAGATCATGTTCACTGATCAATCAGCACATAGCATTTCACAAGGGAAGGTTCAAGGCCACAAAGCTACCTCCTCTATACGTAAATTCCAACCGAACTCTCTGTCGGCATGTCATTTGTATTAATTTCTACCAATTTCATTCATGTGGGGATTGTTGGAAAAAATGGGCTCTGAGCATACTAAATTAGTTATCTTTGAGCTAAAATTACAATGGGTCCCATTAAACCTTTTCTGGGTCCACATGGGAATGTGTTCTCCCTCCATGAGGAGATGAAGATTATATATCAGTTGCTCAAACCATTAAGGAGTGAATTAGAAATTGCCTCCAAACATCAATCCCTTGGAAAATGGTACTAAAGATTTAAGCTAGAAAAAGCTTGTGTCCCACATCGGGATGGGAACAAGACTTTTAAAGGGTATATACACTACCTTGTAGTTGGCTCAAAGGCCCTGGGCACCCCGCAGGAAGTGGGAGATCACCCGCCGCCGCTCCGCCCTCGCGACCGAACCGAGCCGAAGCCCGGTTAGCTTAAACTCACTCGGCGCCAAAACGTTGTCGCTGGCGACAAGCTTAGTTACTATCGACTGAAGCGCCGCCTTCCATGCACGCCGACCGTGTCTATTCGCGTAGGTTACTATTATCATTAATTTTTCATTCATTCATCCATTCATATTCACGTTTGAGAGAGAGACTGAGCTCTGCACATAGTTCTGGTTCGACAGCCAACAAAGGAAGTGCTTTCTTATTGTTGAGAGATCATTTCATCCTGGGAGACGAATTGCCATTTTTCTCGAAGCACCACTGCGAGGGCAATATTTATCTTAAGGAGATTGTGTCCAACACAAGATTTGATCTCGCATAATGTGTTCCAACCGACGTTTAATCTTTATTCTGGTTTTTCCTGCAAACAATTCCACATACTGATATAGGTTCTGCAAACTGGTTTGATTGAAGGTATTATTTATTCATCTCTTCTGCTATGTTCGCTCTATTTTACAGAATTAATATCTAACATATGGTTCACACAATTATGCTTCACCATTTCCTGCACATCTTAAGAGCTATATAACATGGTTTATCCATTTACTAATAAGCTGTCTAATACTAGCTCTGACACATGTTGCAATCAATTGCGATAAATTTTGGTGAATGGGTCGAAGTTTCTTATTGTTCTTGATACCATTAACATATCCGTACCTCTTAAGCTATGTTGCCCAGTGCACTAGTGAGAAAACATTTAGGATGAAGACTTTTCACTCTTTATGGGGGAATAGATGCAAAAATGTTGTACCATATGAAAGAAACTCTGTGACACCCCGATCCCCGGGGGTCCGTTGACTACCCACAACCTCGCGGTCACTGAATGCTCTGCAACCGTGACATTTTTCACGAAAATCAGGTAGAGTCTCCTTTGTACGAGGAGCTCTACTCAAATACAAAACCTGTATATAGCCTGTCCCAAACATCAATGTCATGAGTACAAACCCATCGCCACTCTACCACAAATCACTACTATCACATACATATCCAACTATATCCAACAGTCTGAGTCAACTGCTTGATTTTACACAACATATACAAATAATCAATTTGAACATTACAGAACCAACGTGTCACATCCCACCCACCCAACGATCGATCAACCCACCCAGACCTATAAAATAATATCCTCGACAAAGAAGGTGAGTTAACGTGAGTGGAATCACCCTGCGGGCTACTTCACCTAAGTGCATATGCAATGCCCAGTGAAACACACATTCAAGCAAATGCATGATCTTACTTGAATGTCTAACTTACTATCTCATACCCCTCGAGTCCTCTGATCGACTTCCTCACACTCGCCTAAGCTCAGATGAGAATTTTTATGTTTATTTCAGGGAGCAACCCTCCAATGTATATATATCAATCGGGGCCGCCTCCGACGACATTGGATATTATTTAGCTGACTACCCCTGAATGACATCAATCACCGCCTCCGATGATCGATATTTTCGGTATGGACTACCTCCGATAATTATTATTATTTGACAACCCTCCCAAACCATTTTCTATACTCATCTCACTTATCTACTCCTATCGCCTTAGGGTGTCCCTGCATATGGAATGGATGATGTCAATCCCATTACAAATTTATAACATATGCAAATATATAAACATGCATATATTCACATAAAATTAAATCACACACCATGTTATGTAATTTCGCATTTCATCACATCAAAATTAGCTCACGTGGGCTAATGATCAAACACACGAGCAATTCGACGGAATTTACTTCCAACCAACACATTCTTCTTCACAAAAATTATTTTCAGGAACACATTATCGTGAATAGTGTTCCTGCTACTATTCCCAAGAAATCAATAATCATCTAGCTCACTTTGTAATCCACTTCACTGGCCATTCCTACTTTTCATATCAAGCACATACATTTTAATGCATAATTTCAACACAAGTGTACTCTAACAGTTGACTCCAAACTGCCCAACCGAGCCCACTACCTCAAAATTGGTCCTATGTTTTTTGGGATCGATCCAATCCGCCTCACGGCCTCATACAAACCAATACATGTTTAAAAAAGCAGAATAAGCACCAACCCAAAACAGCTCCCTCGAAGATACCTGACCGCACACATTGGGTCCAAGAAATTAAATCAATTGCTCCAAGCTGGGATCAACAAACTACTGCTCAAGGCCTCAAACCATCCTAAACATTATAAAACACTTCAAACAAAGTGTAAACCCAAGTAGGGAGAAACCCTACCACGTGAGTTGTCGAAACTCCTAAATCGTGCACTCCACGCTGAAGCTCCCTCCGCGTAGAGCACTTCTCTCTGTCCCGACGACGCCACATTGATCTCCTGACGACATAGAGAGAAGGAGGTCCTTCTCTCTCTAAACCAAAAGAAATCAAGTTACTGCATCTCCTCTTTTTAATTCACGTTTTTTTCCTTTTTGCATTTTGAAGAGACGACACTATTGGACATTTTGTCCTTTAGTGTAATTTAAACTTTTCCATTAATACCAATTATGTCCTCATTTTCCCAGTTTTGACATTCGGCATTATCTCTGGCCATCCATTTCCATCATTTCTACTCATGCCACTTACGACATGAGTACGCATATATGTGACTTTCGTCATATCGAAAATCGTTTTACTCACCCGAAACTCGATGCTTCGAAAAACGTGCTAACTCCGACTGTCTCGGAATTCTACAAAATTTTACGTGCTAGCTAGATTTCACGAGACGATTCCAACGGCAACTCGCTTCATCATCCCAGATTTAGGAAAATACCCTCGATTTTTAACCGAAATTACAATTTTGTAATTCAAATTACGACTCAAGTCTCCTTTTTCCAGAAATCGGACACTTTCTACCTACAAACTCAGCCTCAGAACACCGGTCGTGGTAATTTAAAAAATGCCAAGAAGCAAGCATTAAAACTTCTTTCCCTAAAACCTCACAAATATCTATTTTCGCGAACCCATTCGATACCGTAGTATGTTTTTCCTCGATCATCGAGTAAATATATCGACTTCATAATCGACAGTGGTTAAGAATTTTTATCGATTGGTTCCAATTGTTAGAGATAGTCACCGTTGGATTAAAATGTAATACAACATGCATATGAAATTAGTACTCGAGTTGTCGGGCTTGGTTTCATGTTGTTAATTTTCTTATTTTGAATCATTTTCTACTAGATTTGTTCTTTAATTTGTTACTGAGAAACCTCATATCCTTGAGTTTCTATTTTATTTTCTTTTCCTTCTCTTTTCCTTTCAATTATTAAGTTCTGAAAAGGAAAAGAGAATTGGCTTAATTACTTTTCATTGATGTCAAGGAAGGATTTATACAGAAGGTAGACTTATAGGCCACACATTGTCTCTCCTATAAGCCTAGGTTGCCACATAGTCTCTCCTATACTAAGCAATCACCAATCAATCTAACTACACCCAGAATATAAAAGGAAAACTATTATACAAGGAAAACTGTTATGCATAGAATACGTCTTCTATAAATGGAAGATTTTCTATGTTAATTTCCTAACACTCCCCCTCAAGTTGGAGAGTGGATGTCCCGTACTCCCAACTTGCAAATCATAGAAGTAAAGACATCTTTCCGTAGTCAGAAGTTAAGACATTTCCACACCGATGTGCGAGTTCACGACTCCAGCAATAGATCCATCTCAATCTTATCTCGTATGTAATGACAACTATTTCACGTGTCCGGGTCCACCGCAAGACTGCCTGTTGGTAATATACTGCAACTTTGTTGTCATAGTATAACAATGCAGGTTCTGGATGCAATACTCCCAAATCTCTGAGAAGGTATCTTAGCCAAGTTAACTCACAACAAGCACCTGTCATAGCACGATATTCTGCTTCAGCTGAAGAAAGCGACACTGTTTTCTAACGTTCGATCTCCATGAGACTAATGAGGGCCAAGGAAGACACAAGACCTATGGTCGACCTTCTAGTGATCGGGACATCCCACCCAACTGGAATCACACAGTTCAAGAACCCGAATCACTATTCGAGGGGGAAGAACAACTCGCCAGGTGCGCCTCTTAAGATAGCGCACAACACGTGCTGCCCATGTGAAGCTGTTGATGCATAAAACCTGCTTAATACATGTACATAATATGTACATCCCGCCTGAGACAATAAGATAGATCAATCTACCAACCAACCTTCTATAATGACCCTGACCAGTAAATCACCTTTATCGACAATTTCAAACCTCGTCCATAGGGATATCATCAGGTGTCACGCCTTAACAATCCCGCATCCTTAATGATTTCTAAAGCATACTTACGTTAGGAAATGAAAATCCCATTCCCAAGAAGATACTCTTCAATGCCAAGGAAATACTTCAAATCAACAAAATCTTTAAGATGAAATTCGACTGGCGCAAGAATTTCTCATCAAGAATACCTCACGTGATCATTTCCAAGAATCAAAATATCATCAACATATATCAAGAGGGCAAGAAAGGACTTGCCTTTATTATGGTGATATGCAGGTCGCTCTAGATTGAACATACCCCGTAGCCGCCTTCCCGAGAATTTTCAGAACCACCGCCGAGATGCTTCGTCTGGGCCATATAGTTTAGTAATCGGCACATCTGTTGTCCTCCGCCTCAAGCCCCGTGGTGGTGACATGTAAAAGCTCTTCATGAAGATCGGTTTGAAGGAAGGCGCTATAATATCCACCGTGAAGAGATCACCAGCAAACGCCAGTTTCAAGGCAAGGAGACAACAATGCGATGATTTTTGGCATGGGAGAAATCTGTGGGGGAAGAGACTAAAAGGAATAAAGTGGGTGTGTCTCGAATTGGGTGCAAAAGAAGAGTGCTAGGTCGAATTGAGTAGGAATTGGGCCCGAAGAATAGCCCAAATTGCAGGAGGGAGTGACAAAATGAGAAGCATAAGGAAAGCATTTTCACAAATGTACATCCTTACCGTAATATTTTTCTCTCGTGGATAGATTGAACAATTTATAAGCCATTCAACTCGATAAATAATGAAGATATTGTAATGACACTAGGTAATCAAACTTATGGGAAAAACATTGACATAGGTAAGATAAGCGACAACCAAACACACCTGAGGTAGAGTAAGAGGTAGTTCGGTGCAAAGTGCCGAATGGTGCTCTTCTGAAAGAGAGAACTGTGAAGGCAAGCTAAGGATGATATGGACTACTTGAGGGCTATCTCCACAAAATTGATTAGTGAGTTGTTTGAATTTTCAAGGCTTGTGCAACTTGTAAATGGCGCTTGCTCAAGGCTCCACCACCCCATTTTGTTGCATGCTGTAAACACAAGAGGCCGGAAAAGAACACCATTATCTTTGGAAAAGAATCGAGGAAAGGAATTCTCCACCATCATCACTTCGAAAAATTTGATATGAGATTCAAATTGAGCGGAAACATAACTAAAGAAACATTCTCTTATGGTGAGGTCGTTTCATCTTATGTTTCATCGTGAAAATCCATGAAGCTGCTGTAATCATCAAACACAGTAAGGAAATAATAAAACGAGTGAAGAATATTTATAACGGCCCCAAATGTCATGAATGAATAAGATCAAATGTTTTTTCTTTGATGAGATTTCACTAAAACAAAAGGTAAAACGATGTTGCTTTTTATTAAATGACAACAAAAGTGCGTTATTGTAATTCAATCTAAAATTTTAAAAGTTCTAGCAATGAAACTCACGAATGGGAAATAATATGCCCCAAACGACTATGCCATAAATCGTGATGAGGTGGTGAGGTCGCAGTCAGGTCAAGCAAGCCAGTGATTAATGGTGAAGGGTCCCATTCTTCTTGTTGTTAACGCCAGCAGGCATCCATCACAAGCACTAAACCAATCCATCCTCAGAGCGATCCTACAAAACACACTAATAAGGGAAAAATGTCATTAAACAATTCAAGTCTCTTGTCAGCCAACTAATTGACATTAAATTGACTTTGAATGTAGGTACACATAATACATCATGCAGATACTAAACAGAGCTTAACAAGAAGGATCCCCATACACGTTAGCCTTTTCTCCACTAGCAACAATAATGAGGCAATGAAATATGCTTTATCTTCATGCAAGAACAACTTTGGAGATGAAGAGATATGACTACATTTATCGATGATCCACAGAGGGAAGAAGTTTAGACAAACCCGTTTCTGCTTGCAACAGATTTGGCCTGAGAACTTAATCTTCATCTTTGTCATCAGAAGTGACAAAGAGTGCTTGTCGTTGTGTTTCGGGATTCCAAATGTTCACCGCATTTCCCTATCATCTTGTTTGCAACTATTTAGAAACTCGATTAGCCAATGCTTTTATTCTCGTGGCTAAGTAAAAGTGGAACCTCGCTTCGCCTCGTGTTCCGGAGGATAACCGCAACTGATAACATTTCTCAACAAAGTGTCCCATGTCCCCACAATAGGTGCACTGAGGTCGCCCTCTGAAAGATCCTGAACTACGTTTGTTTTTATCAAGCCTTCGTGAATCTTGTGAACCGCTGTAGAAGTGATCTGACCTTGCATTCCCAAACAGTAATTGTTTTTCATCCGATCGCTTCCCACCCACGAAGACCGGAATTTGAATCTCATGAACAGGTGTGTGTCTAACTTTGTAGCCTTTTTTTCTCTTCTCACACGCAGGAATATGTCAAGAATGTGAAGGAAGAGGATTCATGAGAGAAGTATCTCGCCCCACCGACCGCTACTCCAAGATTCATTCAACCCCATTAGAAATAGCATCAACTTTGTTGATCCCCAGGCACCGCTGACTTGTCATTGTACTTTAAGCTAGTTCATCCCACAAGCTCTGAGCTTCGTAATAAATCGAGATAGAAAGTCGCTTCACGATGGCAAAGTACTGCTGACCCAAATATGCGAGGTGCATTGCTTTGAGAGAATCGCCACAAAGATCTTCCCAAACCTCATGAGCAAGCTGTGGCTAATAGATTACAGAGTCCTCTAATTTGATCAGAGTGTTAACAATCCAGGAATGCACCATATCATTGCAGCGTGACCAAGTTACATAGTCATCAGGATGAGTTTCTTCCGAAGGCGCCTTGATGGTGCCATTGACAAAACCCAATTTATTCTTGGCATTTAAAGCCAAAGTCATTTCTTTGCGCCAAGCTGAGTAGTTATCTCCATTCAGGGGTTTGGAAATCAAAACCAAACCTGGATGATCTGAGTGGTGAGTGGAATAAGGGTTTGAGAGATCAGACTTTGATGCGTATGATTTTGATGTTCCAGAATCATTCATGGTGGCCGAAGGATGAGAGATTTCTGCACGAGAAGGTAGAGTGTCACAATGGAGTCGGATTTTAGTTCCCCGCTCTCTCGATACCATGAAAAGTGAAAGAGAATTTCGCTGGGAATTACTTTTCATTGATGTCAAGGAAGGATTTATACAAAAGGTAGACTTAGGTTACACATTAGTCTCTCCTATAATTAAGCTTAGGTTACACATTAGTCTCTCCTATAATTAAGCAATCACCAATCAATCTAACTACAATCTAGGAATACAAAAAGAAAACTGTTATGCACAGAATACGTCTTCTATAAATGGAAGATTTTCTATGTTAATTTCCTAACAAGTTCATCTCTCATCATGATAATTGAGGCTACTACTATTGCATCTTACTTCTTTTTTTTCCTTTCACATATGTGCCATAGTATGTTTCTGGGAGACCATCTTACCGCCTGAGATTTCTCGGGAAAACTCTTTCCCTAATGTTTTAAAATAGAATTGACAACTCCTCGTGGATTTTATCAATATGGTCATGGAGCATCTGTCGCTTGCTCAAATATATGACAAAATGTCGACATTATTAAAATTTAGCTTTAACAACTAGTATGTTATTACTTTAAAGCACAATTGTTTGATGGAAAATGTCACAAATTCAATAATGTTTTTTTTCTTCTTCTCGTGATGACACCTAGACCTGTCGTAGCCAGTCACACAAATGCAACCCACATGGCCACAAACTACACATTCAACTGTGAGGAAATAACTCTCCCACCTTGTAGTATTTCCTTGCAACACAAGAAACGAAGGTTTAATTATTTGTACTAAGACTATGAGGGACTCTCTCCTTTTCACATGTACAATAGCAATCAAGGGCCATCAGTTATTCCGTGTAATCGCTCATGCCATTCATGTTTTGAGAGCTAGCTCATGTTCTACCACTTGTCTTGGCAGTTTCTTAAGGTCCCCAGCTTTTCTGTCGGGTGTCCCATGCTTTGGCCTTGCTTCAGGTGATGCTAAGTGACCTATGCATCTCCAGCAGAACCCCTGTCTACTGATGATTATGGAGCCCCCTCTTCATGTATAATTGCTCTCAGGACAAGAACAAGTCATGTAATGTGCCCATGCTTTATGCCCCGTAATAACCAGCCCGCTGCGTAGCCCTAGACATATGCTCGCTAGCTTCCCTTCCTCGGTTTTCTGCGCGCCCGCATTCACATGCCTATGCTTGTTGTCCAATCCAGCCCTTGTTTAGCAGAAGAATCTTTTTCATGTTTCATAGGGTCTTCTGACCTTGGCTATGCCAAGGTTCATGCATATATCATTTCCCATCTACAACCCATGAACCAAGTTGCCAACATATCGCTTCGTCTCCCACCCACATACGACACCTCGCTATGTGCCATGCTTCGCTTCATGGCTTAAAGGGACTACACCTCTTTACCTTGCCAAGTCATTGTGCACTTGGGTGTGTACAGTTCCTAATGGTTCCTCAGACTTGCTCGTGGAGAGTCTTGTCACAATGTGCCTACACCCTCAAGTTATCACCCATCCACAAATACACCTATTAAAGAGTATCTTATGTTATGCTCAGCTTTTTAGGAGTGGACCTCATCACTTAGAAAAATAATTATAAAAAATCTAGGAAACATACTTTAGCACTTGGAAAATTCTTCTTAGCCCTTCAACAACTAAGGAAACCTTCCTAATATATTCCTTGTGCTTTTTCATTGATCCATTATGAATATATATACACAAATGTCAATCTAACCTTCATAATAAATTACAACTCTATAAGACAAGTTTCCTAATACGATACAAATCTATATGGAAAGTAGATATATGCTATAACACTCCCCCTCAAGTTGAAGCATAGATATTAATCATGCCCAACTTGTTACATAGATAACTAACCAGGTCCCCACTTAGGTTCTTTGTGAAGATATCACCCAATTGTTCTCCACTCTTCACATATCTTGTAGAAATCAAGCCGTAGTCAGATTTTCTCATAAATGAAACGGCACCATCTCAATACGCTTAGTTCATTCATGAAACACGTGAATAGAAGCACATGGCTGGGCACTGTTGTCACTCCAAATTTTTAATTTGGATCGGTGTGTCTCAATACCGACTTCCATCAAGAGGTGATGAAGCCACATGATCTCACACACGGATTGTGTCATCGCTCTATATTCAGACTCTGCACTAGATCAAGACACAACACTCTGTTTCTTACTCTTCCATGAGAGTAGATTCCCTCCAACAAACACATAGTACCCCGAAGTGGACCTCCTGTCCTCCTTAGATCTTGCCCAATCTACATCAGAAAAGCACTCAATTCTGTTATGTCCATGATTACTATATAAAATGCCACGTCCCGAGGCTCATTTCAAGTAATATAGAATTTGTTCAACAGCTGCCCAATGGTCGACCGTTGGAGCGACATGTACTGACTTACAACACTGACTGAGTGGGCAATATTAGGATGAGTTACTAAAAGGTAATTCAGCTTCCCAATTAGTCTTCTATATCTCTCAAGATCCTCAAATGTTTCGCCTTCTCTAGTAAGGTGTACACTTGGAGCTATAGGGAAATTGCATGGCTTTACCCCCAACTTTCTAGTCTTAGACAATAGATCAAACATATATTTCCTTTGAGATAAGAAGATTTTATGTTTGCTTCGCATAACTTCAATGCCTAATAAGTATCTTAGCATCCCTAAGTCCTTTGTATGGAATTGGCTCTAAAGAAAGGACTTAAGAGATGAGATGCCTTTAGAGTCACTCCCAGTGATAACAATATCATCCACACACACTACCAACAAAACTGGAATTCATGTAGAAGATGGGGTGGTTAGATTTACTCTTTTGCATGCTAAATTCCTCCAAGGCTTGGCTGAATTTACCAAACCACGCATGGGGACTATGTTTCAAACCATACAAAAACTTCTGAAGACGACAAACTTTCCCTATCTCCCCCTGAGCAACAATCCCTAGAGGTTGCTCCATATACACCCCTTTCTGAAGGTCTCCATGAAAGCACGACATTCTATTATCAAGTCATGGAGATCCTAATGATAAGTAAGAGCCAAGTCAAAAGTCGAACATATTGCCATTCCAAGAATAGGGGAAAAGTGTCGAATAGTCCACACACCATGTGTCCGAGGTACCTCTTAGCCACAAGTCGTGCTTTCAATCGAGCAATTGAACCATAAGGATTAACTTTAACTGCAAAAACCCAGTGGCATCCAATGGCTTTCTTCCCCGCAAGTAACTGTACCAAGTTCCAAGTACCATTGTCATCTAAAGCCTGCAGTTCTTCCACCATAACACTACGCCAACCAGGGTGGGATAAAGCCTCATGGACAGTGTGAGGAAGAGAGATTGAATCAAGAGATGCAATAAAGAAACAAGAGGAAGACAACAAATGGTTATAGGAAACAAATGAAGAGATTGGATGAGCACACTGGTGTTTACCTTTACGTAAGAAAGCACCGAAAGATCATCATTCTGGGGATTGATCCGATAAACGGTACTGGCGTTAGACTAAAGTTCGAGGGTTCTAGAGTCGTGAATAAACTCTTCGAGTGATGTGGAGGTCAATAGAATGGAGCTGGAGTAGGAGCCTATGAGGCAATAGTGTACACTAATAAATCATCATCCTCCCTCGAATTAAAAATGTGGAGAAGAAAGGGAAAACGGGGTAGTCTCAAAGAATGTAACATTAGTAGACACAAAGTAACGTTGAAGAGTGGGACGGTAACACCTATACTTCTTATGAACTCGAGAGTAACCAAGGAAGATACACTTCAATGACTTAGGATCGAGTTTAGACACATGAGGACGAACATCCCGAACAAAACAAGTACACCCAAACACCCGAGGCTCAATGGGAAACAAATATTTATGGGGAAAGAGAGTTTGAAACAGAGTGACCCAATTCAAGACAAATGAAGGCATTCGATTAATCATAAAACAAGTTGTGGAAACAGCATCGGCCCAAAAATGTACGTGCATTTGAAACAATAGAGCCCGAGCGGTTTGAAGAAGGTGTCTATTTTTTTCTTTTAGCAACTCCATTTTGAGGAGTATCAACACAAAATGTCTAATGAAGGATACCATTCTAAAGCATGAATGACTGAAATTGTTCAGACATATATTGTTTGGCATTATCACTTCTCAAATTTTGAACTAAAACATGAAACTAAGTGTGAATTTTAGCATAGAATGCACAAAAGTTAGAAAATAACTCCGAATGGTTTTTCATTAAATATAACCAAGTTGTTCGCAAATAATCATCGAAAAACGTAACAAAATACCGAAACCCAATTAGGGACACCATTGGACATGAACCCCACACATCCGAATGAACTAACTCAAAAGGAGCGGAAGCTCGTTTATTGACTCTAGGACTCAAATGTACTTGATCAAGCTTAGCATATTGACACGACTCACAGTTCAATGAGGATGGATGAGGATATAGCTTCTTCAACAAAGGGAGAGAAGGATGACCCATGCGACAATGTAAGTTGAGTGGGGTAATAACACTAGAACGAGCAATAGACTTTGACACCTTTGTTTCAAGGATTTAGAGACCCCCAGACTCGCGTCCTCGACCAATAATCTGCTTCGTCGAAAGATCCTGAATCAAGCAATGATCAAGAAAGAATGAGACTCTATTGGTAAACTCACAGAAATTATTCAATTAAGTCTACGAGTGAGTTTACTCACATAAATTAAATTAAAAGAGAATTGTGGTAAACTCAGAATGGAGGTCAAAGTGATTAGAGGAGTTGGATGAATTGTCCCTGACCCAATGATACAAGATGTTGACCCATCTGCAAGGGTAACAGTAGAGGTAGAAGGGTGTGATTGAAACATAGTAAATAAATTGGAATTACCTGTCATGTGGTCGATGGC
Source organism: Tetrastigma voinierianum (assembly GCA_016808115.1). NCBI lineage: Eukaryota > Viridiplantae > Streptophyta > Magnoliopsida > Vitales > Vitaceae > Tetrastigma > Tetrastigma voinierianum. Next base: position 256,696 of record JAEQBH010000315.1, on the reverse strand, counting down.
TCCAAAGTCAATGACCCATGTGGAGGAAGAGGAAATAAAACATGTGTTGGTTTTACCTGACTCGATGAGTGTACTGATAGAAGTAGATGCAAACTAAAGTGATTTCTGATGATGAACATACTGAAATCTTCGATTTTCATTCTGCAGCTTTCTACAATTCCATGCATGTCCTGGGGATTGTGGCAATAATAGACATACAAACTCCCCTCTCTCGAGGGGCTTCAGGTCATAAAGCGCATCTAACTCGAGCAAGCCTCCTCCGAAAACCAAAATGCCTCGTAAAATAGGGATCTTATAATGAAAAGAACCACCTTTCCACAAAAATACTACATTGGAATAGAACTTGGTCCCACGATTCACAAAACACCTCTGAATCTCAAAGAAATCAAGGAGAAAGGCACGAAACCCTAGAAAAGCAGGGTTGTTGGACACAAAATGTTTTGAAAATCATTGTTGCATGCATCGGACAAGGGAGGCAGGTGGTCGAGGAGGACCGTTAGCGGCCGACAATGCTGGAGGAGGAGTCTCGTCGCAGGATGTACCTCCACTCGCCGGCGCGTGGGGAACAAGATAGATCCTTGTGGTGGCGCGTCACTACTAAAAATCACCGAATTATCGACCAATTTTTGTTCCAGAACAAGATGTTTTTTGGCTCAGAAACCCATTACCGACCATTTAATCGGCACCAAATTATTTAGTCGCATTTTCCCTGGGCTTGCGAATTATTTCACCGACAAAAATCAATTACCGGCACTCACCCAACATTTAATCACAAACCATTTTCGACTATTTTCTCCGACCATTTACCGACCGGTTCTAATGATATCGAGTCGCCTAAATGGTCGGTATCATCGATCAAACAAACACCAAAACCCACCAAAATTTTTAATATATCATTGGTCGGTAAATGGTCTCCAATGAAGTCTAATACCATCATTTGGAGACCATTTACCGATTAATGATATTAAAAAATTTTGGTCGGTTTTTTGTCGCAGTTTGGTCGGTAAATTACCTTTAAATATTTTTTGCCATTTTGAGTTTGACATCTTTGCTTTTTAAAAAAAAAAAAAAAAAAAAATATATATATATATATATATATATATATATATATATATATATATATATATTAAGATTACTAAACAAAGAAAAGTACAATAGTGCATTTATATTATATAAAGAGAGTAAAAATATTTTAAAACAAGCAAACTAATATATATATACCGTATATATAGTAAATAAAGCCAAGGCCAAAAAATATGAATTCCCAAATCCAAGTATAAGACATAAAAAGTGTGTAATACACCCTAATCATCCAACCAGTGTCATCATCGATGTCAGATGGACCGTCCGTATGGTGGTATGCCTGCACCGGGTGAGCCGTCACGTTAATCCCCGGATGCGCTGGCGTTGTGTGTCGGGCCAGAGGTGCTGGAGTAGATGTCAGAATGTGAGACACGGGGAGGTATCATCGGTTGAACCGCGTACTCCACCTTCCTCGACACTTCTTGTAAGCTACCAAACGCAGACGCAACTCATCCCTATCATCCTCATACGATCATGCGTCACTCCTAGCCCACGCGAACCGATATCAGATCGCATTTGCATCGCGCCCCTCGAAAGTCCTCCATCGCCGAGAACAATTTGAAAATGGTCCCTAAGACGGAGCTTCATAACTGGCCGCTCTATGCGAGTAGAATGATGATGTCGACGAACCGACGCCATAGGACTCCGGCATCTCTCCTTGCCATCAACAAACATACCAAATCTCGACTGTGATCAACTCGGTGGAGCCGATGAATGAGAACTACCTATCGCACCATCACATGAACCCGGCGATCGAATACGCCAGTCGCAAGAGCCTAACATTTCCTCATATCTCGCCTAATAAACATGTAAAGGCATTTTAATTCTATCTTCAAAAAATAAAGAGAGAAGTATAAACCAAATCTTTGGATTATATTTTTTACATGTTTCCTGGGTCCGTTGACAACCCGGTCAACTCGCTCGAATATTCATGGATGCCTGCAACCCGACACCACTTCACGAGTCCTCTTCTCCAAGACCTGATTTAACGAAAATCGGGCAGAGTCCCGAGCCTGGGAGTTTCACCAAAATACAACATGTCCCAATAACATGGCAACTCCGTCCCAACATTTCCCCACACCAACCACACCGGTCCACATGTGATAAAAATGAGTAAACGGCCATCAGCTCCATACATCACTACTCACAAAAATATATCCAATCAACTATATATTACATGGTTCAAGTGTTAATAAATCGTAATAATTCAAACATATATTAAACCCGTGATGCAAACAAACTCGAATACGCTTTGAGTCGCAAATAGCCACATTTCTTCATCTTGTCTAATAAACATGTAAAATAAGTATTTTAATCGATTCAAAAAATAAAGAGAGAAAAGTATAAACCAAATCTTGGACATATTTTTTTACATGTCTGTTGGGGATCTAAATAAGGTTTTCTTCTAGTAGATCTTTAAGAAATATCTTTATTATATTTTTATATGGTTTATATTTCTTTTTTTTTTGTTTTCAATTCCATATGTTCGTGGTGTAAATATATTTTTACAAAATCTGTATTGACTCTTCTTAATGGGGTTTGTCTTGTATGATTCCCATAATGCCCTTGTACTTTCCCAAAAAGGTTTCTAAATATTTGTACATAGTTTCCTGTGGTCCTTCGTGGGGTATTCCGCACGTATACTAGTATTTGGATATTTCCTTACATCTATTACACTATTCCATAATCATAGGATCGTGAGATGTTATATTTAGTATTTGGCCTTAAGGCCCCACCTTGGAACTTATGTGGTTTTTCTATTGGGTAGGGTCTTCCTTAGGTTTGTAATCTATAGATTCGCTTACATGATTGGCTCGCCTTAGGTCTATTTTCATAATGTGCTTGTGGTTCAGGGGTACTTTTCCTCCTATTGTGTCTTACTTCCACGTCGGGCTTCTAAAGAATGGTGTAGGAGAGGTTGTCGTGACACCTCGCTTTCTCGGGGTCCGTGACAACCCGTCAACTCACAATATCCGTGGGATGCTCTGCAACCCGACACCACTTCATTGATCTCCTTTCTCCAAGACTAGGGATTTAACGAAAATCGCGTAGAGTCTCCTTTGTACGGGGAGTTTTACCCAAAATAAAACATGTCCCAATCACATGGCAACCCGTCCCAACACATTTTCACACCGACCACACCGGTCCACATACCTGATAAAAATGAGTAAAATAAGTATTTTAATTTATCTTCAAAAAAAAAGAAGTAATTTTATTTTAATGAAACTTATATTTATCAGACGAGATTCTAATCAACAAAAGTCCGATCATCATGACCTCAGGTGCGTGTATCCGAATAAGCGAGGAGCACCGGGCTTCTTACCCTCCTCAAGGTGTCTTTAATTACAAACAATACATAACGTTAATTCAATTGAAAAAATCCTTTCCGAGAAATGAAAATAGGCATAATTGGAACACACCACAAAGTAATAAACATAAGAAGTATAAATTAGAATAATAAATAATGCTGCTCGTGCTCACGCATGTAGCGAGATCCACAAGTGTGTGTAGACATGCCACTACCCTCTCTAGCCCCCGCTCCGAGCGACGCATTGCCACCGCTTTCACACCTCTTCCTATAAATCGATCTTCCCATCTTCTCCGCTCACTCCTAGAAACATGATCCGGACACTCAAATTCGCTTCTTCTTCTTCAACCATTTATCTTGACCTCGTATTACGTTGTCTTTATACCGACCGGGCAAAGTGATGTTTGTAACACCCTTTTGACCGCCTCCTCGACTGTGTCCACCTATAAACTTTTCGCAATTATAATTTAAAAAATATTTCATCGCGAACAAAAGAATAAATAAAGATGTAAAAATGCTAAGTAGTATTATACCTTAAATTCTCTCCAAATCATCAACTCCGGTCTCTATCCTGTCGACTTCCAATTATGTCCATGAGGTTTAAAGGACTTCCCCGAAAATTGTCCTCGTAACCCTAGAAATCAACCGCACGCTCTTGTAACTCGCCCCGTAACCCAAAATTTCATAGCAAGTAAGAAATAAATTAAGAAATGGATAAATCATTAGTTAAGTTTGATATCTTACTGATTATCAATTGCTCCGATCAACCGAGCAATGTGGGAGAGTCTGTAGGGGTGCTTTTGAGGAAGACTCTCCAACATCTCCATCCTCTCCCTCCTCTCCTCCCACGCTTTCGATCATTCCATCGTAACCTCAGACCATGATGTGGACTGTTCGCTGACAAGCCGCTCGCTGCGGTACATTCACAACCTCCTCTGTCTGCTGTGGGGTCTCATCCACCCTTGACCCCTACCAGATCGGCATACCGAGGCCTGGCGCTCTACCAGACCAGCACGACCGCAACGTGCTGCCTCTACCTCGTCCACGTGCCATATATGTTAAAAATAATAAACAGCACACTATTGATTAGTAAGCATAAAGTAAAATACATAAGGCAATGAAAATAAACAAACATGATTAACGATTGAAATAACTAAAACTCACTAACTACTCATTCTCATCGAATCATCTAACCGTTCGCCTTCTTCTTCGTATGCAGAATACTATTTCAAACTCCTTCATCACTCGCTTTCTTCCTCATGATCAATTAAATGTTCATCAACATCTACATCCCCACTTGTATCCATCTTTAAGATGCAATTAAAAGGGGACGCTCTTCGTCCCCACCACAGCCTTCTCGATTATAACATCATCAAGCCATCATTTTGAAATGCCGGTTCTACGACATCAAGATTGTGATTTGCTGGGATGTCAATTGAAAGCCCCAGCTTTGATCTCGCACACGCCTTCCAATCCTTTCTTGGGGACTCAACCGACCCGATATTCACAATAATAAACCCGTGATGATTGTACTCCTTAAGATAAAGGTTCACTTGTCGACTTTTTTGCTCGTGCACATCGACAAGTTTATATCGAGGATGGACAACTATACCGACATGTGGTGTTGGGTCGAACCATTCACATTTGAATAACACAGCTCTTTTAACCGGGAGGGCTTCAAATTCTAACTCGATCACTAATTTCGAGTCCCGTAATAGCTCGATTCTGGCGGCCGTATACGGATCCCAATGCACACCCCTCGCATTGCTCTCGTCGCTCCTATCTCACGATTAAGTGTGAAATTTAAAACCATTCACACAAAGAACCGTTGTAAGTTCTAACCTCTTAGGGACCTCGTATATAGTTCGAAGATAAATAATTCCGGAAATTTTATTTCGCATCGATTATGAACCCGTAATCTGAAATCGCAGTATTATCAGATTACAATTATAAATTTGTATCGTAACATTACAATCTGTTTTGTGATTTTCATGTTTAGTAAACATACGTATTTTTCAAACCATGATGGAAATTCTGCTCCGCCACTTATTGACAATGCCATTCAAGTTTGGAAACCGTTTACGTTTTCCTCAGAACTAATACACTAAAAATGGGAGAAAATGGATACATCGAGAGGAAATAAGTAAATTAACATGCTAAATAGATTCATCACCTTAGCAACCACTTACTCTGGGCTTAATGGTTGGAACCTTCGACAATTCATTAGACATATAGATGAGCCAGCAAAGATATTCATTGTCCGCTAGATACCGCTTTCCTCAAAGACCGACGCTTTTACCCTGAGGTTTGAAAATTTCAAACATATCATCATCCACAATGTCATCAAGATAAACCTCATTCCGCTTTCCTTAAGTGAAGAGTTGACTTTCTTGAAATAGAATGATGCTAATTCTGCGCCTCATCCATAATATACCCAATTGATATGTAACCCTCTACCTGGGAAGCCTTATTCATGATTTTATGCTTATTTTTCCTCAAGTATCTACAAGTATTGAATATTACAAGTCATGGGATAGAGAGATATATAGAGCAGTTATATATATATATATATATATATATATATATATATATATATATATATATATATATATATATATATATATATATATATATATGTAAAGAATTGGCTGAGTGAATTAATATTACCTTTCCTGAGGATACATCCAACGATAATGGACTGGACCTTCAACTAGCTTCGTAAGTCAAGTGCACCGAAGATGTTCCATTGAGTCAAAAAAACTGAGGGAAGATCTTCTCAAGATTGCATAAGATAACAATGTAGAATTTGTTCATCCGCATTCCTCAACTCCTCATCGCCAAAGAAGAAGAAGTCGGCTTGCTTGAAGAATAAAGAAATCTCGCCATTCCAAGCCCCATATTCTATTTATGTGAATTTCGAAGAGCAATTGGAAAACAACCTTTGCATGAATACATGACAATCATGACTCTTCATGCCAAACATCTTAAGTTTGTCTTCGCATCCACACATCTCCCTGCATTAGAAGCATAACCATATGGTGAAATTCTCAGTTTTTTACCCACCCAACACATCCTTCTTTCCGTGATTTATTCAACAAATGGCACACATCGTGGTATTTATCGGTGACAAGATTTTTGTGCAAACTGGAGGACGACCGACAATATTTGATACTCAACTCATCTCACTTGCACGTGTCCTGGTTTTCCCTGAAATAAACAATCGTATTGAAAAAATATCAGTTTCAAACACATTCTTCTCGATATGCATAACATCAAGATTGTGCCTGAGCAAGTGTTCACGCCAGTAGGGCAAATCCCATAAAATACTTCTCTTATTCCACCCACAAGTCTTAGATATAGCTGCATTCACACAACCTCGCATCAACATCTATCACCTTCCCAACCCTCTCGTTATTCAAATCCCGCATAATTTCATCCCTGCATCTAACCCGGAATTGTTTAGTAACCTTTCTATTCTTAATGAAGTCTTTGGTGTTACGTCGATACGGATGATTCATGGGCAAAAACTTCCGATGGTTGTCGAACCACGACTGTTTCCCGCTCTTAATTAATCTAAAAGCATCAAAGTCTTCCATACAATGCGGACATGCCAACATACCAGCGCATCTACCCGCATAATCATAGAATACGCCGAAAGTCATTTATGGTCCACATGAGGGTGCGTGCATCTGGCAATTTTGTCGTTTGGAAATATCATAAGTTTGAACCTAACACCCCACGCACTTTCAACTCCGGCTATCAATGGCTACAAGAAAACATCTATCTTCCCTTTGGACCAGAGTCTCAAGACTAAACATACTAAAAACATAAATTCCTCCTTCACATAAGTCCTGGAGGCAAGCTATACCGCGCCACCACCACAGCCACAAAGAATATTGCTGTCCAGATAGACCAAACCACGAAACCACGCGAATAAAACCCAAATTTAACATTTCGAACTTCGATGAAAAATCAAGGAAACACCCATCAAAATGTTCTAAGAAGGGCATTTATGAACATTATCGCCTTACCGTCCCTCCATATGATGTCAATGCCACCATTTCATTACCGTTGCGATTGATGCACAATCTCTCGCAACCTAGGTGTGTGTTATTGAAAATAGTGCATCTTCTTATACCTAAGACCTTCTAACTCGTATATACAATCTATTTAACTCCTAACCTTGCTCATCGAAGAAGCTCCACATTTTTACAACCGCAAGGTCACCGCTATCACCCCAAGATATCATACGCTTGTTCACACAAGAATGAATGACCCACTGTAATCCCAACCCTTAACTAACTTCTTCAGTCAGAAATCCAATGGCATCGGTTATCTTTGCAAGAACAGTTCTTGAATGAAATTAGACATATCATCAAACCATGCTCGCTAACACCCGTGTTCGCACTTTATTTCTAAATGATTCCTCACTGGGCTGCGTATAGTTGAGTATGCTTAGAATTTCCTCATATACGTTTGTCTCCATCAATCATGTCATAGAAATTCCCTGCTCGGCATCGCCCTCGACTGGTTGAATTCAGGACCGCAGCATCACAAACCATTCTATGGTATGTAGTGTGATTCATATTATCCGGAGTCATTCGATCATTTTCACTTACGACACCCGCATCGAACTCGAACACCTCTCGTGGACTTCGCTTCTCACCATGGTATATCCAACATAGTAATCCCAAGACAAAAACCATTTCTATACAAATGCACCTTTCACAGCCTCAACATTCAAAACTTATTCTCGACATTTAACTAAAGTGCAAGGGACACCTTATAGTCAGGCCACCATTCACACACTCAGATGTCCTCGTAGCGAACTCAACAAATTCATCAACTTTATCCCACCATTCATTAGAGAACATTCCATCTAATTATTCGACCCTCGTACATCCATTCACGATCGCCTTCCAATCCAGTCACAAAAATCAATTTAAGTAGTTAAACGCATTGTCCTCAATTATTTTATGTTTATTAACCATTTATCAGGGTTCCATAAAGTTATTTTTACGCGTGTGATATGCAACCTACTACACATCCACCTCCACCTCCACCTCGTCCAACGCTTCTTTCTTCAATAGGTTCGGGTCCTAACTTACAAAAGTTACGTTAAAAAATCACGATTGCATGCTCATTATGTATGCATTTCTACAGCTCTCCCTAGCAAGTGGTTCCTCCAAGCACTAAATAAGATATATAAATGTAATAATGCATAATCTCTTGATTTAGCAAATTGCATTACTATTTATATATCCTAATGTGCACCGGAGAACAAACGAGAGCAGAGGCACCAAATGACACATAATATATGCAATTTAAATTAAATCATGATCATTTACTCCAATCGCCCTTCGTAAATCAGTCTAATTTGACAATCCAACAGATTCAAACTTCGTCAGAATACACTGTAATTCCGACAGATTCTACGCTAACTATATGAATCAAAAACGACAACTTTAATCGTTTACGATGATGCATTTTCAAATCGTTGCTAAGAGAATGCAAAGATTTCGTCGTATAATTAAAAAAATTTTAGTTTATATATGCTAAACGATTTCTTCACCAATCCTATCACATGTTCTTATATCCATATCATTCATAAATTCATACTATATCATGTAATCAACTCATATTCTATAAATTTCATTCAAGTGATTAATACACTTGGTACTCTAATCTAAATTTCATAAATATATATAAGGGTACCCAATGCTATTAAATAGCATATGGTCAGATTCTAAACTCAATGGGCTTTCCATAGAGTTCAAGAACACCTATAACAGAGTCCTAACGAAGGAGTTATGCAAGTTGCAATCCCTGAAGAAAATGAGCAACTTGTAGCAGTAGCAGCAGCAGCAGAAGCAACCACTGTTTTTCGTCATTTTCGAATCTAATATGAGTTCAACTCTAATCAAGCTATAAATGGGTGGATTCTAGACTCAAAGGGCTTTCCATAGAGTCTAAGAACACGCAAATCCAAGTTCTAATGAAGGAGTTATGCATGTTTCAAATCATGAAGAAAATCAGCACACTGCAGTACCCGCAGCAGCAAAATAATTGATTTTCTTCATTTTTGATAGGATATGACCTCAATTTTATCAAGCTATATATGGTGATTTAGACTCAAATGGCTTTCCATAGAGTCTAAGAACACTCAAATCCAAGTTCTAATGAAGAAGTTATGCATGTACAAATCAGAAGAAAATCAGCACACTTGCAATTGCAGCAGCAGGGCCACTGATTTTCTTCATTTTCGGATAGGATAAGACCTCACTTTTATCAAGCTATATATGGGTGGATTCTAGACTCCAAAGGGCTTTCTATAGAGTCTAAGAACACCTTAACAGAACCCAGAACTAAGGAGTTATAAGTTGCAATCCGTGAAGAAAATGAGCAACTGTGCCAGCAGGCAAGAACAAGTAGCTTCATCATTTTGAGCCTTTTCCAGCATACATTATTATAAGCTTTTGAATAATGAGGAACGCATAATCTTAACATTCTCTTTACTAGGACCTCAGTCTGAGCATCATAAGGCACTTTCATCATTTCAAGTTGTTAACCGCCTTCTGCTCTCTTAATTTCTTATGAGCAATAACCAAGAATACCAACTCGCTCCTGGGCCGTTGCTTGAAGGCTTCAGCTTGCTTCTTATCGGCCCCAATGGTTTGAACGACCATATCATACAAGTAACAACTGACTTGTTCAAACTCGGGAAATTTTACAAGCTTATCAATATTTTACTTTGCTTCTGGCCATATTACTAGTAGCCTAGATTTTGCTAAGTCTTCATCAATGTAATATGAACATAAACGTAAGTGAAAATGAGCACAAAGATGCTTTTGTGGAAATTTTCTAGCATGCATTCTAGGTATGTGCTCCAAATTCATATACATCGTGACCACATTTTTATGTAGTTTAATTTGATTTAGATACCCCTCGTGAATCCTTTCTCTATACCATTACTTATACCCCGTGAAAATTTGGAGCACATAACTAGAATGTAAATGTTTTTCTATACTACATTTCTAGATCTCGCAACTTCACACACACAATAATACGTACATACATTATATAACTACATTTGTTAGACTCCAACTATTCTTCCCGCATCAAGTCACGACCCGGAAAGACTTAGGAAAGACTGCTAGAATCAACCGGGCCTAGAATCTAATTTACAAGAGTGACATGTTACAACTTAATTTTTTACTGCAGGATGAAAACAAAACCAAGACATCTCGTATAACTCAATTCGGGGATGAAGTCGGTCGTTCTTCCCGAAATTTTAAAAATAAGCTCCTCGGCTTTATGTTAATCTACTACTCCCTGCCAAAGAAAATAAAGAAGCCTTCTTAGTCTCAAACCATGTCACAGTGAAAAGGCAGAGCCAAGGTGTTTTCCGAGGCAACAGGTTAGGAAAGAAATAAATCTAAGATATTTCCGAGGTAAGAAATTTATGAAAATGTGACAAATTTTGGGGGGAATTGTACCGATGAAAGGAGATGATTTTTTCACAAATATCACCGACTTCGTTTAAATGAAAAAAGAAAAAGAAAACCCGTTGTCGGGCCGAAGTTCGAGGGTCAGCCCGAGGTGTTCCAATCAGCCGAAAATTTCAGTAGAAGAAAAATGTGATGAAAATAGAAAATAAAAAGCCAGGAAAACCCGTATCGGGCCGGCTCGAGGGTTAGCAAAGGTACCGCCGCCGCCAGCAGCAGGAAATGACTCGCAGCTGAGTAAGGAAAGGAAAGAAAAGATGAGAATCTATGATTTGCTTTCGTGATCGTATCATGGTGATTTTTTAACCTGGTAATTACCGACCAAATTTTTGGTAGGTAAATGGTTGGTAATTACCAGGTTAAAAAATTTTTGGGTTGCCTATTTACCGACCATTTTTCATGGTAATTTATTTTTGGTCGTTAATCGTCGATAATTACCTAGACTTACACTCGCCTAATCGACCACCACCAAAAATTATTTCGGCCTGGCAAATATGGCCTGCCTTGGTCTGGAATTTTCTTTTGACCAAAACCCATTTTTGGTCTCAAATGGTCGTGGATTGTCGTAATTACCGACCAATTTTTAGGCCTGCAATTTGGCCTGCAGACCGTTATTTTTAGTAGTGCGTGTGGCTCACGATCACACCTTCCAACCATCGGACTTTGTGGTCTGGGTCGCCTAGGCGGTGTCACCCCAGGCTCCCTCAAAGTGGGTGTTTCCAAACACCAACCTCGGCAGCCTGCTATGTATTCCGAGATGTCCTAGAATTTTTTTCTTGTTTTGACTCAAATTTTAACCCTAGGCTCTGATACCATGTAGAAAGCAAGACAAAAGAATTTGAGGAATAAATTCCTTGTGCTTTTTCATTGATCCATTATGAATATATATATACAAAAGCCAATCTAACCTTCCTAATAGATTACAACTCTATAAGACAAGTTTCCTAATAGAATACAAATCCATATGTAAAGTAGATATATGCTATAACACCATCTAAGTGTGAGCACACAATATTAGTTGTGCTGAACCTACATGAATGTATCATCACATGCTGTCCTTACAATATGTGCAACATGTGCTTTGTGCTCTTGCAGCACTGCCAGCTGCTCACTGCACAATTGCCACTTAGTTGCTTTCATCCTTCAAGGCTGCTGTTGCCTAGTTCCCACCAATGCACATCATTAGAAGCCCCACCCTCCGCAACAAATATGATTACCAAGTTATATTGCCTTGTTTTGGTTTAGGCATGCCACCACTAACATGCTTTTGTGGCATGTGGGCACAAGTTGTCACCAGACATGCCCCTACTGTGCCCTCTAATAGCTGGGCTTTTAACAGAAAAATAGTAGAGTGCATCCTCTTTCCAATATTACTGGACATTCTGGGAGTTCAATTCTATTTTGAAAGCATCAGATGATGCCTCTGAAATTACTTGAAACCTCAAGGAAGGTGAGTGTACTTTTCCCCGAGTTTTATGGGTTTTAAATGATAATATTTAGTCCTGTAGGTATTTTAGTGCACCAGAACCAGTATTTGCCTATTTGGTTATGAAAAGGTAATGTTATAATTTTTTTTTGCTTGCATTCGTATTCCAGGAAAGATACAGCATTTGCAAGAAAAAGCCTTAAACAGCCACAGAAGAGTCAACCACATACGAGTCATGCATTATCTTGAAAAAGGATTACTGGTGGAATCAATGGAGGTCTAATAAATGACGCTACTTTGAAATCTTTGGATTTTAGAAGGGACTTTCTATTTCCATTGTCTCTCTTATTGCACAATACAGGACCTGTTGGACGTCAGGTATTTAGATGATGTCTTCTACTTACATGTAGTGACCCTTTATCAAGAGTATGATTCTTACAACTCTTCCCTCACCAAAAATAAATGAATGAATAGAGAAGGGAAAGAAAAACAGGGAAGAGAGAGTAAGATAGTTATTGGATTCTTATTCATAATCTCATATATGGATGTTTTGTGTCTCAGGAATTCCTGCAGCTGCTGATATCTATAATGCTTCTGACGGATCTTTCAGTCACCCTCCTTACATTGCTCCAGTTCTATTGGATTTCTCTTGGGGCTTTTCTTGCTGTCTTGCTTATTCTTCCTCTATCCTTGCTCTCCCCCTTCCCTGCGGGCTTGAATGCTTTATTCAGTCAAGGACCTAGAAGAGCTTCACTAGCTCGTGTATATGCATTGTGGAATGCTACATCTCTATCAAACATTGTGAGTTTTTCCTTTGAAGTTGCATAACTATTAGTTTAATCAAAATTTCAAGGATCTGTTGAAGTACCTTTAATGAATCCATGGCTTTATTCATACCAAAAGAAAAATTAAAAATTGTAAAACCACTATGCTGTATCAAAGTCATTATTTTTCCCCACATCCACCTTTTTTTTCTTGGAATTTATGCCTTTTTTGTTTTTATTTATTCAAAATTTTCAAATGGAATGAAACATAGAAAAAAAAAGTAAGATTTCCACAAACCTCTTCATGAGTATGATTCATAACATGCCACCTCCTACTTAAGCTACTTGTTTTATGTTTCGGAATCTAAGTTATCTGTGCTTCTTTTTAAAAATGGTAAAGAGGCTCATATAATTTTAATATATTTTATGTTTTGGCTTCATGGAATAGAACCTCACATCTCCAATACCTTTGCCACTATTCATTGCATTAAATTCTTATGTTCATTCCAAGTTGATTAATGTGAGTATATGCAGGCTGTGGCTTTCTGCTTGTGGTACGGTCACTATGGACTCTTTCTTCTCAACCATCTGAAAAGGCAAATACATGGCATTCGAGGAGGTGAGCCCTTCAACTTAGACAATCCTGTCTAAAAATAAGATAATGGCATTCTTAGAATACAGTAAAAGTTGCTTTTTCAATTATAACACCACATGAACTTGCAAAACAGATTAGTTCACAGCCTCAAGCATACGACAAAAACTTGACCTTTTACCAAGTTACGAACTTACAGTCCGCTTTATTTTGGATCTTGGACTAATCATTTCTATGGCACTCGGTATTAGCCATGGGCAAATGGTTTATTAGGTTGCAGTTTCCACCACAATACCAACTTAGGGCAATATATATATATATATATATATATATATATATATATATATATATATATATATATATATATCATCCAGAAGCGTTACTGTATAAATTTTAAAGGAAGATTATCTAGGATGCAACATCCAAGATACAATTAATTCTAGAGCAACTTGTAAGATGGGGAGCTTTTAGTTGTCTGTTAGTTTCAATGAGGGAGATCCATAAAGATGCACATCACCCAAATCGGGTCAAAAGTTACCATCTAATTGATATAAATATAGTCCCTCATTTTAGAGCATTTTAAGATCTCATCTTAAGTTGGTTTAGAAATCTTGATCCTATTCTTTACTTAAATTTATTTGTTTATTTATTGATTTTATGTATGTATTTTAAACTTATGCAAATCTCTTGAGAGCTTTTTAACTGTCATGTCCATAGGGAAGACGATAAATGGTGGCTTTTGTCAACCATCCTTCTGCTATTCAAGTCAATCCAAGCTCGTTTAGTTGTGATAGGCTGAAAGCGTGGTGTGTATAAATGTACGCCTATGTGCTTAAGTGCACGCGTCGCCCCAAGTAATATAGTGTACCTATGGTACGGATATCGATCCACGGGGATAGGTGTGTTGGAATACGAGATTGCTTCATGAATATTGTCCGATATAAGTGTTGTGTGAAAGAGTACTAGTGTCTAAATGTAAACTAAACTAACTAATTTGACTAATTATCAGGTAATGGAGACTGGGTAATATGTTTCCGTCACTTTCGACGATTATTTCTTAAAGATGATATTATTCACGATTATGATTTATTAATGGCTAGGTGATCTTGCTTACGAAATACCCTCTCGAGGTGTATTCGCCTATCTCGCTAGTAGAGTTGAGTGTATCTCTACCCAACTCGATATTCCGAAATGCTTAAATGTTCTAACCTTAATCGCACCTTCTGGATCTGAATATCTCTATTCACCGAATCATCCTGGTCGTCTACTCGCATCCCCGTGATCCTAATCTCTCGAATCTCGGATCTCTAGTATAGTCATGCTAATGTTGGCCAGATGTCACCATGTAAATGATTAACAGATATAAAGCAGATGCTAACAAATTATAAACAACTTGAATAATATAAAATACTAATCTTAATCCATGAAAATGTGATGTGGTTCAACAAACCCTAGGTATAAATCTAGAACATGATCGAATAAGAGAATACCAATATGTAAATATAAAACATCGCACTAATGGGTCCAAGAGGAAAAATACAAATCACGGCTCTCTTCAAGATCAATGTCACCGCCTCGATTCGTGTTCTGCTCAGACGACTCCTCGATGCCTCGAATTCTCGCACCCTTTTGCTTTTAATGATGAGAAGACAACTCGCTACCGACGTCGCGACGTTGAGACGTCGTGACGTTGAGACGTCGCGACGTTGCCGCTTGTTGACTTTGATATTAGTTGACCCAACGTCAACGCCAGCGCCACAACGCGGGAGGACGCTTCACGCCGAACCGCCGCTGACGCTTCCAACCATCTTTATGCACTTTCATCCTCCGCCCGTAATCTCCAAAACCGCCGCACTAATTGCACATGCATTCACACCAACCGCATTTCCAATCGATATCGGTGCTATAAAATACGATTAAATGCGCCAACGCTAAAAACGTAAGATGACGCTGCCAGAGTAACCTTGAGTGTTTTAGGCACCTATCACACCCCCAGTCTTAGCTTCTCGCTTGTCCCTGCCAAAGAACTCCATTCTAAACCGAGCACACACTCTACATACTATAGTCTAACACGAAGATGGAAGCTCATGCTGATAGATAGAAGATCAAATCGGGACCGATTCACACACCTGCTGTTCAGTTTGAAGTTCACTGTGATTTGCATGTTCAACTTCCGAAGAACTAAAGTTGAACTCTGAAGTCGACTCAGTGCCTCACCTCCGAGATATTCAATAACCTTCCCAAGGACCCTATAAAGCGCGGAAATAAAATGACCCTAGTGTACACTTAGGTTCCGACGCCCCAAACTTGAGTTCAACTCGCCCACTGGGAGTAAATCTAATCCAAAAGGATCTAACGCACCGCTTGCAATTTCTCATATACCTACTCACAACATAGAACAAAACTAGTGCCCGAAGTTTATGTTAAGTGTTCATGTAGAGGGATTGGTGACTCCCCACCGCTTGGTTAAGGGCATCGGCATTCAGCTCCTCGAACGCCACCCGAACACTCAACTAAACCTAAGGGCCCTAAACTCCGTGGGAAACTTCCATCTTCTCGCCCCCAACCCGGCAAAGGAAGTCAATGACTCCTGGGCCACGTCAGGCATCGGGCTTTGAAAGTTCCCTGGACCGCCCTGATTCGATCGAAGATCCCTAATTTATTTTATCTCTATCTATATATATATATTTTCTTTTTTTTTTTTTTTTAATTTTCAGCTCAAAGGCAATCCTCTTTATTCACCTGTCCCATCTCTTTAGTGTTTGGGAGACTCCTAGGTCTGCTTGAACCTTAGTATGCCCGCCCAGATTCGTGCATACCCTAGAGATCATTTCAGGTGTGAGGATGTGCCCGAGAAATGGTTTCTTGAATAACCGGAGGTAATTCACTATGCCTTCCCACCTATTCATCCTAATTCCCGATCATTCAAACATCCAATGAATCCTTTCTAACATGACAATAGTGGATTCGGCTCAAAAGTGACCCCCTATTCTCAAGCATGGCATCACACACACAACTGTCTGCTAAACAAGACCACTACACATGTATATGATCTACCTAAACACAAACACGACTAAACACAAAACTCAACATCCCAGATGAGCAAACGAAATGAAACTAAACAATGTAAACCAACATGCATAACCCGAAAATAAACTACAAGACAAATAAACACGAAACAATCTTCCAGAAAACTCCGAAAGATCACCTTACCACCCCCCAACAAAATGGGCAAAGGTCCCCACCGGCAATGAAATAACATAAGAAAGGTGAGGGAACTCCCCTGGTGATCGGGCGTGTCACTGCAGGGCGGCGGCGGCTACCGGGTGATGGCAAGAAGTCGCGTTGCCGAGCCTGAGGGACTGCCGCATCAAGAACAATGGCCCCCACTGCCAAAACCGTACGCATATCACTAAGCTCCATCCTCGTGTGAGGAGGACTCCTGCGCTCCGGTCTCATCCCGCATCGCATCAAAGCGCAGCGGCGAGCACCGGTCCTCTAAATCGTGGACCGCGGGAGTTGCCTCGAGGGGTCAGGCCGTGGTGGGCGGTGGAGGTGGGTGAGCAGAGGACTCCGCCCAATGTCCCTGGGTCGCCCATGAGTCCGTCCAAAGTGCCTGATAGTCATGAAGTTTCTCATTCCTCTCGGCCCCGAGGGCTCATGACCGGAATCTAGGTCCCCTTAGGTAAGGGTACACAATCCTGCTTATCCCTCTTAACCGAAATTGCCTCTCGATGGGGTGCAACCACGCCTCATTGTCAAGGCACCCTACTGTTTGCATAAGCCATAAATGAGGAAGTGGTGCCCCAAATTACTCCAAGGTCTCCGATTATGGAGGATGGCGCCCTATAACCCGCCGCCCAACAAAAGGGATATCCTAAATGATGGCATCAGCAGGCACGCGAAGCGGGGCCACTTCACACACGCATCGTCAGTTCGAATGAGACTTTAATGTGATGAAGTGATGCCAAACCTTGGGGATAAACGCCAAATGTTGGTTTTCTATTTCTGTCCGTAATCGGAATCCCTTTTTGGATGTCTACTTTCAGGACCCGTAATCGAAAGTCTGAGGGAGGATCTATTTAACAAGTTCAAGAGAGTCACAATTGCATGAGGGGAGTTTTCTCTTATCTTAGATCTTTGTTGAATAAATTGCATTGGGTCTTTCTCTCAGAACGTCATGACGTTAGTTCTCAACGCCAATGACGCTGGTTTTGCTCCTTCTTTCTCTCGAACGTCGCTGAATGTTGGGATTTCAACGCCAGCGACGTTGGTTTTGAACTCCTCCGAACGCCGCGACGGATCCCAACGCCAGCGAATGCTGGGATTTTTACCACTGAACGCCAGCGACGCCGATCTCAACGTCACGTCGTTGGATACTTTACTCTCTGGAACGTCGTGACGTTGCACCCGAACGTCGCGACGTTGAACCTGTTTAAGGCCCAACACCTCCCATTTTTTGATCCTACCCTGTATCGTCCTTGCCTGAACCCTAGTCCCCCTGTGTCACCCTTCCACACCAACCCTTGCCGGAGTCCCCTACTCACACCTGGGCCGGAAAATCGTGTTCGGGCCCCTCCGACACCTTCTCGACTGCCACCATCTCCTTCCCAAACTCCCCTACTTTGCCGTAGGTGTCCTCCACCCTTAGATGCAGGATTCCACATTCGGTCTGGTTTGGTTGGTTGGGTCAGTGTCGCGATCCACAGGGCTGGTGTATGCTTCTCGGTAGCTCGGTTGACCCCAGTGTTCATAGTGCATTATGGGTGCTTTCGACATATTGTCTAGCCAACTTGGGTGTGCCACCTTGGTGCCATTTGATTTCATTACCCTTCTAGGAGCCTTAGTTCTTCCACCAATGTCTGGCAAGAGGAAAAAGTTGCCTACAAAGCGGGGTCGGCCCAGTGAGGATCCGACCCCCAATTATGATATATCGAGGTTTGTCAATAAGGGTGCCGCCGATCGGTTCGGCACCATATCTGGCAGATTCTTTTATCGAGGAAAAGGTTTTTTTTTTTTCCTTTTTTTTTTTTTTTTTGCATACGATGATTTTTCGCAAGACGATTGCGGCCCGAGGGATGGCGAGCACTTTGCCCGAGCCACTCATCAATTACGATGGGTGTGGTGCTAGAATTCTACACCAATCTCGCCTCCCACGTCGTCGAAGGTGCGGGTGCGGGTGTGTTAGTGAACCGTTGCGAGTCTGTCGACCCTTTTAAAATCTTGATCATGTCCCCGGGCCTTTTGATCGACTTCTGGCGGCAGAGCTACCCCGTCATTAGGGTCTTGACGAACGGACGAGGTGAGTGGAAACTCAACAACGAGGGCCACGTCGTCCATTTTAAGGCCAAACATTTGGAGTTTATCCCCAAGGTTTGGCATCACTTCATCACGTCGCGTCTCATTCGAAGCGAGCGTGTGAAGTAGTATAAGCGTGCCACAACCGATTATGCCATCATTCGGGGATATCCGCACGATGTTGGGCAGGTTATAGGACGCCATCCTCCATAACCGGGACGCTAAGATGAATTTAGGGCACCCTTACCTCATTTATGGCTTATGCGGTGGGTGCCTTGATGACAATGAGGCGTGGTTGCACCCGTGAGGGCAATTTCGATTCAGAGGATAATGGGTGTACCACGACCTGGGGACATCTGATTTGGTCGTGGCCCTTGGGCGGGGGCCCGAGCTTCATGACTGCTTCGGGCCCCGCTTTAGGCGGTCTCCCGCCGCCTCCACCACCGCCCCGCGTGGCCCTTGGGCGGCTCCTCGAGTTCCACCTGGTTGGGGACCCGATTACTGCGCGCCAGTGACGACTTTGATGCGTCTGGGATGAGACCCGTGAGCAGGTCCTCCTCCACCACACGGATGTGGAGACGCGGTGATCTCATCACAGTTTTGCTTGACGGGCCATTATTCTTCAGCGGCGTGATCCATCGGGGCTCGGCTTGCGGCTTCTTTTATGCGTGTATACGCCACCCGGTGACTGCCGATCACGGGGAGTTCCACTCACCTTTCATGTTATTTCATTGCGGTGGGGACCTTTGCCCATTTTGTTTAGGGGTGTGGGTGATGCTCGAGTTTTAGATTTGTTTCGTGTTTATTTGTCGCATGGTTTATTTTCGGGTTATGCATGTTGGTTACATTTTAATTTTAGTTTCATTTCGTTGCTCATCTTAGGATGTTGAGTTTTGTGTTTAGTCATGTTTGTGTTTTAGTTAGATCATATACATGTGTAGTGGTGTAGTGTTTAGGTAAGTTGTGTGTGATGCCATGCTTGAGAATAGAGGGTCACTTTTGTGAAGCAGAATCCACTATTGTCATGGAAGAGGATTCAGTGGATGTTTGAATGATCGGGAATTAGGTTGAATAGGTGGGAAGGCATAGTGAATTACCTCAGGTTATTCAAGAAATCATTTCTCGAACTATCCACACCCGCACACAAATGATCCTCTAAGTATGCTAGATACAAGCGACTGGGTTCAACAAACCACAGTCTCTAAACACTAGAGATGGGACAAGTGAATAAAGAGGATTGCCTTCGAGCCACTAAAATAAAAAATTAAAAAAATAGAGAAAATATATCTATATATATAGATGAGATAAAATAAGTGGGGTCTTCAGTCGGAATCCGGGCCGCGATCCAGGGGCCTTTCAAAGCCCGATACCACAGGCCATTGGCAGAGTCATTAACCACTCAGATTTCGGGGATGAAGATGGTTTCCAGCGTGGACTACAATTGAAGGCGATGATTATAGCGAGAGACTTAGCACATTAGTCTGCACACACATTTTGATTGAGGATGGGGCGCTTTTAATTGCTTTTGTGTTTTTTGGACTTGTCTTGAGTCTTTGAGTCTAATGCATAATTACAAAGATTTATGTTCGGGAAGCAAATATGGATCATTGTTGATGTTGTAGTAGGTGGTGAAGTTCCGGGAGGCCTGCTTGTCTTTGGAAAAGCACGAGACAGGGGTATGCGAGTCGCCTTCAGCATGTGTTGCACTAATACTGAAAAGTGGCAGTAGCCAAGTGGCATGCAGGTGCACCTTCAACAGTATCTTAGGTACACCTATGTGAAAAGTGACGGTGGCCCAGAAGTGTCAAATTTTGTGTGAGAACTCACGAATTGAGTAGGAATCTTATCTTAATGCAAGGGCACACTTGTAAATCCAACTTTTAATCAGGGATCACATTGGAGGGGTATAAAGCTATAGGACACAAGGAGAGGTAGCTTTTATTAGGGAGTTAGGTTTTCATAGAAGTGTTCTTTTCAATAGTTTTGGCGAGTTTTATAGATTGGGGTTGAAGACTTTGGTGGGGGAGATTTTTATTCAAGCACATATAATCTTTCAATAGGAACATACATCACCGTTTCATTCTCGAGTTTTATATTCTTTTTCATTCCTAGATTTCTGAATTGGTCTGATTTTCTCAAGTTCCTTTCATGAATCAATTCCTTTCAATTATGATTTACCTTATAATTTCCATGAGTTCTAAATTTCTTTCTTTGAGGATTAAATTTGAAACTCACCTGATCAAGAGAATGTATTCTCGATTCCTCTTTTACTTTAAAGTTGTGTGATATTTATTAGCTCGTGAAACTTTGCCAAAAAACCTTAGTTGGGCATCCTCTTGACAGCGTGAGCGAGAGATCCTCGGTACGTTGTGCTTGATTAAAATGCAAGCTAAGGTCGAATTAATTGGGAATAAGTGTTTAACATCATTGATCATCTTTCTTTTCAAAATAGCATTTAAAGACAAATCTTCCATCGAAGACCATTTATATTAGCTCTGATGAGGCTGTAAAAAACTAAGAATTAGGAATTACGTGACCATTAGTGAGTGAAACCTAGAATCCCGGCAATGCATCTTTCTAATTTAAAATATTCAAATCAATCAATCATTCAATCAAACAACCAATCCCCATAATTCCTTTTTATATTACACTTTTTGTGGAGAATAGCTCATACGGATCAATAAATTTAAACCAGTCCCTATGGAGATGACCTGTGGATTCCCTCAGTATTACAATGCTAGACAACCTTAATTCCCTCGGCAGGAATAGGTCGACGTCGAATAAGAATAAAGCATTTTAGGCGCCGTTCTTGTGATGTGATCGAAATCCGATTCAATCACAAAGAGGAGCTAGAGGTAATTTGCAATTGCATTTACCGCCGTATATTCTCTACTTTTCTTTTAATTTTTTAGTGAGAAATCTCGGTGGGTGTTTCTTGGAATGGATAAGCTTAGTGCATGTCGGTTTGGTCATAGCAGTAGGCTTGTAAGAATATCACCCAGCCTAGAGTCGAGGTCCATAATAAGTCAAGTGTTTCAAGATAACATTTACCTCAGATAAGATCGTAAGTCAGCAACATTTGTTTAATGGAACGCCTCGAGGATTCCTGTTAACCTGAGGACTCAAGCCCGAACCTCTGACATGGAATGATGTTTACACTTCCAGTAGCACCAGTAATAGGAGGGGAAATGGTAACTTTCAGCGAAATCAATATAGGAGCTCCCCCTGCTCCTTTGCAATGTGGAAAGAATTCTCAGAGATCTTACAGCCTCCAGCGAACCCTGACAAAC
Organism: Tetrastigma voinierianum; assembly: GCA_016808115.1. Lineage (NCBI taxonomy): Eukaryota > Viridiplantae > Streptophyta > Magnoliopsida > Vitales > Vitaceae > Tetrastigma > Tetrastigma voinierianum. Next base: position 234,430 of record JAEQBH010000315.1, on the reverse strand, counting down.
TCATGTGTGCTTTACAGAGGCTGATCAATTCTCGTGAAGTGGAAATGATCAGTCTTTTACACTGTATATCACGGGGTGAATCGAGAACCCTATTCATTCATAGTAAGGAGACTTGAGGATGTTTGCGGTGCATTTCTCTCTTGGTTTACCTTGAGAGCCCCGAGAAAATCTGATTTTCACCAAAATACATTAAATCGTATTACGTTAAAAAATCTGAAACTTTTCTAAATCTCGGATAACGAAACGGACTTCTCCGTTGAAATCATCTTGCGAAATTTAGATACCACATCAAATTGTTTGGATTAAGGATAATTTAGAGTTCACGTTTTTTTGAGGCGTGGGGTGTTGGATGACACATGGCAAGGTTAGGTGATGCCACATGGCACCTCAAGAGTGTGACACTTGGCATCAAAAGGAATGGCTCACATTGAGCCACATGGGTGGCATGATTCCATGGCTCATATTAAGCCATGTAGAGCATGATGTCATAAAGAGGAATTATGAAATACAAGAAAAAGATGGAAAAAGGTAAGCCACACATTTGGCTTGAGAAGGAGGAGGAAACTGTCTTTTGGCCTCGGTCGATGCTCCAAAAGGGAAAGAGGGTGAAAGGAAAATGGGAGAAAATGAAAGAGGATGAAGAGAAATGAGATAAAGTAAGCAAGAATAAAGCAGAGCCCAGCAGTCAGGAAGAGGTCTGGGGGTTGATTGTTGGGGAGAGAGTGTCCTCCTTCTCTCTAGGGTTGTAAGAGCGTCCGGTCGTCAGATTCATCGAGACGAAGGGAGTTGTTCTACACGGAGAGGACAACGCGTGGACTCCGGTTTTAGGGAGTTTCTTCAAACTCCTTGAGGTAGGGGTTTTATCCTACTTGTTTTACACTTTATTTAAGTGTTTTGTGATGTTTGAGTTGATTGAGGTCGTGAGTGGCCGTTTGATCGGTCACAAATCTTGGAACCGAAATGTGAAAATTTTAGGGCCATGAGAGGCCCGATCAGAAGTGACCCAGTGTGTGTGAATTGTTTGGGAGCTTTGGATCATAATTTATTCAATAAATTATGCTTTGGTAAGTGGAGACCGGGAAGTAGGTATGGAATTGAGTTCGCCCAAGAGGCCGATGTAGGAAGAGTGGAAGCGCGAGTGGGCGCCCACTTGCTCTGTTAGGACTATAAAAGCGATTCGAGTTGTATATAGAATGGACCATAAATGTCCATGTGTTTTGGCATTGAATTGTTGATATGTGTGGAAATAGATAGGTTAAGACATGATTTTAATGTGTTAAAACAATGACAAAATTATATGGAATAAAATTGTATTTATAGCCATTGGAGATGAGATTATGTTTTGCTCGATGACTAAATTGGGTGATGATTGATGTGTTGAATTATGTGTAATTGTAGTTGATTAAAATATATATTGACATATTGTATAAATGGTTTCAAAAATGGCATAATCTCATTTTCATATGCCTTCCAGGTAACCTAGAGTTAGGTGTTAGTGCATGACATGGGTGATTTCCCAGAAAAGCGAACATGGTTGAAAGATTTCACGGGATGATTTTCGGAGGTGGGTTGGGAGATGGGCCAAGCGGATCATTCGGATGGGACCATGTTTGTTTGGGCTTACCAGCAATTAGCTCGGAGGGGTAGTCCTCATATTTTTGCAGACCGTTCGGTAGTATATTTTCAAGAACAACAAGTTTTGTTTTGAAAATGATTATTTTCTCATACATGGCTTAGGCAAGTGTGAGTGAGTCGGTGAGGACTCGAGACATGGGAACGGGCATTTAGACATTCAAGTAGGATCACGTATTTACTTGAGTGTGTGTTTAAATTAGAGCATTGCATATGTAGCTTGGGTGGAAGTAACCCGTTTAGGGTGATTCATTTCTGCGGGCGATAGCTCACCACTGTCGGGAATATATTATTTCGAATACGGGGGCGTACGAGAGACGACTCATCTTAGGCTTGGAGTTGAAGAAGCTGGGATTGTGGCTTTGATGGTTTTTGGAATAATATGTATTAGAATTATAGATTTTAATATGGATTTGTATTAAGAGTAATGAAATAACTCTTGAACTATTGGAATATAGTTGGGTATATGTTTGATGGAGTAATTGGTATAGGCCCAGTGGCCATTTGTCGGAATTATGTCATAAGTGATCTGAGGCGTATAGATTCCCTCGCCGGGTTGTGGGTAGTCAACGGACACCCCGGAGTTTAGGGCGTCACGGGTTCACCTCTCCATAATCACATTTGGTTTTACATTTCCTTTTGCTCCTAAAAGGAGAAAGCGAATTTTAGTTCATTCTCTTGCACCTAATTCAATTTTTACATGGGAAAATATGCGAAATGAGTTCCTCAACAAATTTTTCCCTCCTGCACGTACCAATGCTCTCATGCGAGCAATTGAACTTTTAATGGGTGAACCTTTTCTTTAGCAGTATGGGAGATCTGAGATCTCTCCATGCTATCCCTAAATCATGGATTGGATGTAGGACAAATATGGAAATACTTTCATCAGGTACATCCTTGAATAATAAACAATACATCCAAATGATGTGCGGGCGGAATTCTATGAAGAGTCTTGGAGGCGAGATTGACTCTTTGGCACCATAGCGAGAAAATGCTCAAACATGGGGAGACTAACACCTCCATAGACCTTGCTAAAGTGCACTGAAATACGCTATAGGGAGAATCCATGCTTGAAAGAAAATGATGAATTGCAAGCGAAATTGCTAATTTAACAAGGAAGTTGGAGGCTAAGAGATGAAAAGGTGACGAGGTAACTGAGTGTGCCTCAAGTACCCTGTACCTATTGCACCCAGTGGAGGAGCCATGAATAATATCTGATGACCTACACACTCAACTATCAAGCGCCCAGGCAACTTCCTCGAAGTTAAAGAGCAATTCGAGATAGAAACCAAGCTAATGTCTTAACTACCAAAGAAACCTTTCAATTCTCATTACTAAAAGCATGCATAATCTGGATGGGGTAAGCATCCTAATTTTAGTTGGAGGAATGAGAGGCCCACTGCTTTGCCAAACAGCCAAGGGCTCCATTACCCAAAACGAGAGTTTTCCAGTTGATTCCTCATTTGAATCCAAGGCTCACAAGGATTTCTATGAACTCCCAATCCAGGGGCTTCCATCCAGGTCGAATCAAGGAATCCAGAATCCACACCCTTATCAACCTCGGCATAAGAGAAGTTTGGAGGGATATAGTAACACGGTTGTCACGGACCGACCGATCCACGAACGGAATTAAGGCTTTGCTTTGAATGATGTGAGATCCTGATAACCTAGTGACCTCCTCACATAGGTAATTTTCCAGCGGGAGAAAGGGCCCGTCTCGGCCGTCAGGCCCACGAGGTCGAAATAGTGTGGGAGTTTCAGAGTCAGTGAGGTACTTTTGAACATTGTAAGGGGTACATTTACTACTCTTGACGGTGGGTAGTTGACAAACATTCAGCCGGGAACCATTACAGAGTCACCGAGGTGAATCGGTCGGAGATGATGAGGTGTCAGATGACCTCATGTTCTAGGACAAATGTTATTGATGGTGAGCCCGGAGGAAGATATGGCTACCCATATCCTCATGGTTGAGAACCACAAAGAAGTGAGATAACCATTACGAGATCTGTAGATTGTTCAAACGAGTGAAATTGAACGTTCCTCTACTAGATGCTGTGCAAAGATTCCATCATATGCTAAGTTTCACAAAGTTTGTGCGCGGTAAAGGAAACTAGAATTCGAAACGAGAGGCATTCATGTTTGAACAATGCCTCACTAATTGAAACAACTTGCCCCAAAATCTGAAGATCCAAGGGATACTTACTACTATTTCTATAGTAGTAGAATTCAAAGTTGGAGACATGCTCTAGTGGATTTAGGGCGAGTGTTAATTTGTTGCCATCTCATTATATGGACCTAGGGTTAAAGAGGAATTAGAAACTGACCAATATCACTCTTGATTAGATGTAGTAGTGTAAAAATTCCTAGAGGATAGTGAAGGATGTATTGTCTGAAATTAGACCAGAGTTCTACTTCCACATGGATTTTGTTGATAACAAGCGCTCGGCACATGGTGAATCAAAGATTCAGTTCCAGTGATTCTTAGTAGACCATTCTTAGAAAGCTGTAATGCCATTATACATTATGAGAGGCACGACATTATCATTTAGGAACATGGTACATTAATCTGAATATCTTTAATGTTATCAGAGAATGGGAGATGAAGATGAAGTGTGTGAGGTCGACATAGTTGATTATGCCAATGCAAATACTTAGACAATGTCTTACATGATGACCCTCTTCAAATCATGTTTAGTAAGCTAGAGTTGGGATGAGAGTGACCACATTAGAATCGGAGTTTCTACACTCCATAATTGAACACAAAGAATGTTTGGTATGAATGGAGTGGGTCCAAATTTGAACCGTAGCCCTTACGGCGAGGACAAGGCATTGCCTTACGAGAGAGGCCGCTAAGCTCAAAGTTGAAACCCTTACCATCACACCTCGAATATGCCTTCTTAGGGGCCCGAAGAGCTTTCCGATTAATCATATCTTCTCCTTGAAATAAATCAGAAAATCAACTTTTGGAGATATTGAGAACACCTGAGCTTGCTCTAGGATGGACAATTCACGGATACTAAGGGAATTGGCCCCTTGATACGCATAAATTCACTTAGAAGAGGATGTGTTAAACCCTGCAAAATGACCACGAGAGGCAGCCCAGACGATAATGAAAGAAGTGGTAAGAAGGAAGTCTTAAAACTCTTGGATGTAGGTGTTGTTACCTTTATTGGGACAGCTAATTAAGGTTAGCCCAACAGTCGTTCTAAAATGCGGAATCACTTTGTGATGCATAAATGAAATAATGAGCTAATTCCTACTGTGTCACTTGAGGATGGAGGGTGTGCATAGATTATAGGAAGCTTAGCGAGTGCTTAGGAAGACCATTTTCCTCTTCCATTTGTTGATCAAATGTTAGAGAGAGTTGCAGAGCATGAATTCTATTGTTTTCTCGTCGGGTACTCAGGTTACAATCAAATTGAGATAGCTTTGGAAGATCGAAACGGCCTCCACATGTATCCTTTTGGTACTTTTGCCTTTAGGAAAATGCCTTTTGGATGTAGGTATTGTGCTTGAAGGGAGAGATCGACCTCCTTACAGATTCGGGGAAAGAGCGAAGACCCACGCTTCACACGAGTTGAGTTGAGGGCGGGATTGGGCATGTAGACGGGTTGCCCTAGAGCGGGGATCCTAGGACTTTTGGACAATGCGGTCCCGATTGGCAAATGGGGAAACGAGAGAGTCTGAGTTCATTCCTCCACACCCTAGTGCAGGTCGAGGAGGGCAGTTTAGTTTCAAGGGTTGCTCTGAGCCTCCCGGCCAACACGGATGACGAGAGGCGGTGTGGAGTCGAGTCGAGGGACGGATCGGAGTTGCGCGGCGGGCGTGATGGACCATGGGGTGGTAGACTGATGGTTGTTGATCTCGGGGATTGACATGGATGGTCGACGACCCTCGGGTTGTCGATGGTGGGACATTAAGTAGATTCGTCCTTTTCGACCTTGCGGCATTTGGATTCAAACAGGGTTAAGGCCTTTAGAAGCCCGGTATAAGATGTTCTTCCCTAGGATGTAGGGTGAGTCGGCGATGGGTCGGGATTATGAGTGAGAGATCTCAGGATTACGCTCACGGTGGACCGAGGATAGGGTGTCACGATTATGGCGTGTGCGTTCGTGTGCGGTAACATCGCGTCGGAGTCGGGTGTGGGTGCGCGATGCGATCATTCACCGCTCTTGGTGAGTGAGGATTGAGTTTGTCTTTGAGACTGTCCGTAGAGACTCTTAGTTCGGTTAGGGAGCAGCGAGTAATTAGAGTGTGTGGGGCCCAAAAGCAAAAGGGGCTAAATAAAATCCCCTCGGGTGAGAATCTGAGTTAGGGTGTAGGGCAGGGAGGCCGAGATCTGCATGTGAATGTAGCAAGCAATTTCCGAAGTGTAAGCCCGGGGAAAGAATTATGTTGCAGGATGAGAAACACACGAATAGGTTATGTAGACTAGGGTTGAATGATAGGAGGCGAGAATGACTTCGAGATTTGGATGCGTGGGAAATCGCGTGGTGTTATTGGCGGCGAGGGCTCGGTATCACGGATGTCATTCATGACATGGACTAGTTGGCGGTCCATTGGATTGTCGGTGATTGTAACCTTGGGAAGGTTAGTGTTTACACACACGAAGCGGGGGTTGTGTAGGGTTGCATGTTGTATGGATTCATATCTGCGAGGTGTTAGAGGACATCTTTGCGCGAGCATGCTTCTGGATCATAAGGGTAAATGATTGCCCTTAGTGGAATTCGCCTCTGAGCAATAGTTATCGGTAGTATACGGATGTACCAAGTATGAGGCATTGTATGGGAGGCCATGCGGGTCAGTTAGGTGGTAGTTGGAAGGAAGCTAATCGCCAGTCTGATCGATTAGAGACACCTCACGAGAAGGTGGGTTGATCTTTGATAGAGTCTTCTCACATTTCGAGGCCGTTAGAAGAGCTATGCGGATGTGCGATGTCGACCCTTAGAGTTAGGGTTAGGGATCGTCTTAGCATTGATGCTTAAGAGGAGAGTGGTCGAGTTCGTAGTAGCGGGGAAAATTTATCGCGAGGTTCATTGGACCTTCGAGATACTCGAGAGGATAGGCCTGATTCGCGTCTGGAGTGGCGTTCTGCCCGGCATGTCGGGTGTCACGGGTGTTTCATGGCTCATGCTCCAGAAAATGCTCTCCGGATCCGGCTCATGTGTATGGTGGATTGGGGACGGATTGGGGTTATTTTGGATCGGACCTTCGAGGAGGGACCGGTGTGCATTGTTATAGCCCAGTGATCGGGGTTTGATAAAGCCCAGGTAGGGCTAGTGAGAGTCTTATGGAGCCCATGGAGTGGAGGAGTCAGCGTGGGAGCGCGAGGACACGATCTGGGCCACTATCCGCCTTTGTTTAGGGATGAAGTGCGTGGTTTAGTCGTTTACAGCGTTTAAATGTTTGTTTACATGCATGTGGTAGAGTGCACGTGCATATGCATGTAGTGAAGTATAATTGTCACGAATTTGGAATGAATTCCTTTAGAAGAGGGAGAATGTAAGGTAGAAATTAGATTTGGAAAAAGAAATGAAATCGTAATTTCGATTCTGAGGGTGTTAATTCGATTAAAATCGAAATTTATTCTCTAGATCTCGGATGTGAAGCAGTTTCACCGTTAGAATCGTCTCATGAAATCTAGGTAACACGTAAAATTTCGTAGAATTAAGGGACGTTCGAATTAAACCGCGTTTTCGAGGCATGCGATTCGGGTCTTGCGTGATTTTGTTCGCGGCCAGAAGTCACATATATGCGTACTCATTATGTGCCATATGTGGTGTGAGTAGAAATGTGAAGTAGAAAATGGGCGTAGAGATGGTCTGGAATATCAAATCTGAAATGAAGTGACATAATGGTCATTTTTAAGTTTGATTTAAGTCACGAAGACAAACGGGGAATAGTTCTTCATCTCCCACATTTCAAAAAGGTAAAAACTTGAATTGCAAAGGGGGAGAGGCAGGAGCTGCTGGAACGAAAATGGAGTTGGATTAAGTGAGAGAAGGTCTTCCTTCTCTAAAAACCTCCTGAAGCCCAATCCGGCCAGTCGGCGATCTTCGGGTGGAGGAAGGCGTTACGCGGAGGCAGAGCTGCGCGTGGACTCGATTTTGTGAGTTTCGGCAAACTCAGGAGGTAGGGGTTTCTCCTACTTGAGTTTTACTCTATAACAAGTGTTTTACTAATGTTTGAGTTCAGATAGGTAGTGAGGGCGTTTGATGATCTAAACCTTGGGACCCGAATTGATACAAATTTTGAAGAAAAATCGACGATCGTAGTAGTTCCATGGCTGATTTGATTTATTAATTGATGCATTTGTGATAAATTATGTTGGTTGGATTGAGGCCGGAAATGGCGAAGTAGAGCCGGAGTTCACTAAGTGAGCGTGAATGGATGTGTGTTTGAGCAAGTAAAACCCTTCAGGTTTTTACTATTCATAGGAATAGTGACACAAAAATATATATTTTTGTGTGAATAATATCATTTAGTCGAGTGATTTAAATTCGTCGTTAAAGTGTTTGATCATTAGCCAGTGATGGTACGATGTGGTGACTGTACTGTTGCCTTAACATGATTGTATGATTTGAATTATCAGTATGTTCCGTATTTTATATGTTTGCATGTGATTAGGCGTATTGGAGCTAGCATACATGCATTATATACCCAACTGGAGACACCACAGGATTATAGGAATTGAGTGCATGAGATGAGTCTAGAGAAAAGGTTCGGAGGGTTGTCTAAAAACATTAATTATCGGAGGGTAGTCAATTTTAAAATATCCAATCGTCGGATGGCCCGATTGATGTTATGGAGGGTGATCCGCAAACGAATAATATCGATCGTCGGAGGCGGCTGATTGATATATACGCATCGGGAGGGTTGTCCACGAACAAAGAAATAATATATCGATCGTCGGAGGCTGACCCAGTTGATATATACGCATCGGAGGTTGTCCGCCGACAAGCGAATAAATATAAGAATTCTCATACGAGGAAGCCCAGGCGAGTGTGAGAGAAAGTCGATGAGGACTCGGGATCTGAGTTAATATTCGTATAGACATTAGTAAGATCATGCATTTGCTTGAATGTATATTTAAATTGAAGCATTCTTGGCTGCGCTTAGGTGAGTGAGTAAGTTCAGGCGAGTTCTCCTCATGACGTTAAAATACCATTACCGTCAGTAGGACCCCAGCTATTTTATAGTCTGAGGGGGCGTACGAGGGGTGAGGCTAAATCTAAGTGAATTATAAGAAAAGCCCAGGATTGTGGCTTTGGCTTGACGATATTTACATGTATGAATTTGAGTATTTTAATATATGTTGTATAAGAATGGTTACTAACTCTTATTGTGGATATAGTTGGTATATTGTGATGAGTATTGTTTATGGGCCCCGGGTGGTAGTTTTACTCATGTTGGAATCGTAGTGGTTGTTTAGGACGGTGCTAATACGCAATCTTGTGCTTGGGTGAAAATTTCTCGAGCAAGATGAAATTTCTAGATTTTACGAAATGGTGTCGAGATATGGCGTTCTATTATATTAAGCGGGTTGTGGGTGGTCGTGGTGCACGGAGTTTTGGGGCGTCACATTACTAGTTATGGCGATGATGAAAACCTATTCTTGTGTACCGAAGACTCTCTATTCGGAGTTGGTCTGTGACGGCAACACAACCCTCTATTCGGAGCGGTATATCACCGGAATTGTTGGAAGCAAGAGCTTGGACATTTGCAACAGGGAGAGAACTACCAATCTCCATTCTTGTGATAATTTCTTCACTACCCTTTTCTTCCACACATCAATCAAACCATCTGTATTTTATAGTGAGTGAGCCTCCATTTCTTGAATCTCACTGTTGTCTTTATCTGCTTTTTATAATTAATCAAATTAATTTTCATTTCCTTCCTGTCATCTTATCGTGATCACTGCTTTTTATTATTAATTCTCACGTCTTTTTCTGTCGATCGGCAACTAAGCGGCTCTGAGCCCGAAAGTCGATGGTACTCACGCAGTCGTACCTTTTTGTCACATCACCCATAAAACTATCATTACTTATTATTAATCTAAAATTAAAATTTTGATAATTCTATTTTTTTTTAAACCTCAAATTATGTATTACCAAGGATCAAAATATCGATAAACATGAATATATTAGTAATTGGATTTTACGAAAATATTAAAAATATCAGAAATATCGAAAATATCAGTAAAATATCGGGATATTTTTTAAAAAATATTAGTTATTAAAATTTTCGTATTTTAATTATAGATTATAAGAATGATTCATATCTTAATTAAAGGTAGATTAAAATCAAAATGGATTAATTATTAAATTAAATATATTATATTTAATATATTATTCGAATATTATTATATTAAGAGATATTATTTATTTGTTTTGTTATTATTATAAATATTATATAGATAATGAGGAAATTCAAAATATTATATATTATAATTTTAAATTTTAAATGATATTATTTTATTTCTTTTACTTTTCAAATTAATATTTGATTTAAAAATATTATAAGTTATAATGTAAAATAAAAATAAAATAAAATATAAGAAGGGATTATGAACAAATAAATAATAAGATAATATAAAAAGTTTTACTTGTATATATAATAAATACGTCCATTGGTTTGGTGGTTGGAGGTGTAGTTTGGCGTTTTGGGTAGGTTCGAAGCGTCAAGTAATTTTTTGGTGAGAAAAACTCTTGAGTTTTTTAGGAAAATGGCGTTTTTATAGATTTTTCTTCTGATTTTATTTGTCAAAATCATTTCCATGCAGCCGAAAACCGATTTTAACTGTGATAAATCATGGTTGAAAAATAGATTTTGTTCATTGGTTATTACTTATTCCTACTCTTACGATAAACTAGGCATGATTGTTATTATTTCCACCATACGCATTCAAGCCTCTTTGTCGCATCACCTCCAAATACATTTCCTTTATTATAATTCATTATTATTTTCTATTAACTGAGTCAACCAAAAAAATATTCCCCACACCAATAAACTAATTCATTACTTAACTCTCAAACTTAAAAATAAAAAATAAAAAAAGTTCTCAGATCATACTTTGTCATATCCTAGAACCCATCCTAAAGAATTTAAAAGTAATTTCACATTTAAGCTTGAAGGTTGAAAGTAAATATTATAAATATTTTATCTTATATTGAATTCTCATGATAGTAAACAAAATTATATAATCCTCAAATCTCATCATTTCTTTTTTTTTTTCAATAAAATGATTATTTTACATAAATTTGGATTTTTAATTTATTTTTTTCATGATTTTATCATCGATTTATTATGGCGTATTAGTATTGTAGTTTGTCTTGTTTGACCACGATATTGGTTTTGTTATCACTTAGTACCGACATTTATTAATATGTGTGTAATTTAAATGACAAAACATAGTTGATTAGATAGAAATAACAAATTAAATCAAGCAGTTGGGGTCATATATATATATATATATATACTTAAAAATAAAAAATAAAAAAAGTTCTCAGATCATACTTTGTCATATCCTAGAACCCATCCTAAGGGTACTAAAAGTAATTTCACATTTTAAACCCGAAGGTTGAAAGTAAAAATGATATAAATATTTTATCTATAATTAGATTTATAAATGACAGTAAACAAAATTATATAATCTCAAATCTGTCATTTCTTTTTTTCAATAAAATGATTATTTTACATAAATTTGGATTTTAGTTACATTTTTCATGATTTTATCATCTATTTATTATAAGCGTGAGTGTGTAGTTTATCTTGTTTGACACGATAATTGGTTTTATCTTATTCGACATTTATTAATATGTGTATAATTTGAAAACAATAAAACATAGTTGATTAGATAGAAATAACAAATTAAATCCAAGCAAAATTAGGGTCATATATACCATATATATATATATATATATATATATATATATATATATATATATATATATATCCCTAGTCATTATTGGATTATCAAATATGTAAACTTTGAAACGATTCATTATTAACCTAGATGTTACATCACCCTCTAAAGTTTTTAGAGGGTTTAATTTTATGTTTCTACTAATTTGAATCAATAAAATTATCACTTTTAAAAAAACAATCGAAACATACATTAATTCTAACTTTTAATCAATGTTCTAAAATAAAAATTTAAACACAATAATAAATAATAAAAATAAACATATCTTACAAAATAAAAATATATTATAAAAATATTATTAAAACAATTCTTTTATTATTATAAGAATAAAATAAGGAGAGAATAGTACTATAATATTACAATAATAAGAAAATAGCAGTTACTATTCATATCTCCAATTATAAATAAGGAAATGGAGGATGATTAGGTAAGACACTAGTACAAAATCTCAAATATGAAGATGGAGTTGAAAATGGAAAATGATTGGAGTTGCTCTAAATCATATAAGAAACTCGCATATATACATAGGAAACTCTTTCTTTATCATGAATTACATAATTTATTTCGATCAAAGTTCATCTAACTTAACATAGTTATCTAAAGCATTGGTTGGTCTAAGGCCTTGAGATTTAGCGATGATGCGAGTTAGTCTTTCTTAATCATTAAGGTTTATCCGTGCGTTAAACTTGATCTTCGCAGAGATTAGTTGAGGTGCAGGACAACTGACCATTATCTAAGCTTTTTAGTTCCCTAATTTCATATGATATAATTGCTTAGAACCTGACCCCGATTTTTATATCGAAAGGGTGTCACAAATCTGAAATCTATAAACACATTAAAGCATAGGAATTCAAACAATTTATCTGGAAAATATAAACATAAAAACTTCATATATACACGTAGAAGTATTTTACAATATCTGTACATATAAATACGAGTTTCGTTTACTTGTACTTTTACATTTACATTGTCTTCAGAATCTTATATTTACATTTACAAAATCGAGTCAAACATACATGTAATAGACTTCTACAGTTGTGTTGGCCTTGCTGTATGCGGAATATTACGGACGTCCTCTTCGGTACCTAAACGGATAAACACTCGTGTTAAACTTTATAACTTAGTGGGAATCCATAAATTTGGATGACCCTTTATACTTGATCGTGTAACCAGCGCAGGGGGTCAGATTGCCCTCTGTCAATACGAAAGCAGCTCATGAATGTCGGGGTGACATTTCTCTGATCGGCGAGTTTCCTTTGTGCGAGACTCTGCCGGTCCCATAACACAGTATCTCGCACCATCTCGTCAGCGTATTATTACACGGGGTCTCATGTCTGACTATCTTTGAGTAAAATGACTCTTGGCCCTGCGTTTATCACTGTGACATACACATCGACCATCGATATAATCCATAACATGAGTAAAGCGGCCCACCAGGCCCGTAATACCATACTCGCTAAATATACTCCCGACTATATCATATGATTCTGAGTTATTATTTACTCTTACCTGACATATATTAAAATTCTAGAATTACAATACATTATATCTGAATGAAGCCAAAGCCCGGCGGCTTTCTTAAGCGTATATAATGATGTCTCCTCGTGCGCTCCACTATTACCTAAAATATATTCCTCGGCGGGAGTGAAATTTAATCTTTCATTAGTGGAATCACCACTAAATGGGCTCTCTCCATAAGTGCATGTCTGATGCTCCAAGTAACCACATTCAAGCAAATGCGCGATCCTCTTGAATGCATATGCGAGCTCCTTGCCGAGTTCTCATAGGCTCCTCACACTTGCCTAAGCCTCATTATGAGAAACATTTATTTTTAACAAAGGTATTTTATTTATTATTTGTGGACCTCTCATCAGATATAAGTAGTGGTATAGATGTTATATTTAGTGAATTTCTGCTCAGATATATCAATTGGGCTGACTTATTGATTGATATTATTTTATGGACTACCCTCAGATAATTATTATTATTTGAAGTCGACTCAGGAAACTATTCTCTCGAGAATCGCTTAAATGCAGCTCCGGCTCACTGTTATTTTAAGTGCGGTGCGTATGGAATGTAATGCCAATTCATTCTGATTACATAACACATGCAAATATATAATCTTATATATTCACATAATTTAAATCACATAAACATGTTATGTAATTACATTCCATTACACGAAATTAGCTCACGTGGGCTGTGATCAAATATGGCGATTCAACGTATTCTTTCGACGAGCAGTTTCACACAAAATTAGTTTCGTGTCACTATTCATATGAGCGGTAAAACCTCAGGTTTCTTTGTTAAGATCCCTCATCAAATCCTTCGATTCACTTTGTGAATCAATTTCAAGCCATTCCGTATATACACATCGAAATGACATTAACACATAAATGCACAAACTACTTGACCAGAAACAGCGTGGACAGTCACGGACTGTCCACATGGGTTTAAAATTTTCCACCTCGGTTCGAGCTTTGGAGGCGATCAAACGATCCCTCACGGCCTCATCCGACTCAAACATTGTAAATGCGACCAAACAAAGTGTAAAACCCAGTGAAGAGCCCTGACCTCACGGAATTTGTTGAAACTCCTCAGGGGTGGAGTCCAGCATTGCGCTCCGCGTGGAACGGCTTTTCCTTCACTTGGCGAAGGAATCAGGCCAGTCAGATTAAGATACAGAGAGAAGGAGGTCCTTCTCTCTCTAAAATGCCAAATCTCCACCTCTTTGTAAGTCCACCCGTTTGCCCCCTTCACGTTTTTAATTGGAGAAGACAAGCACTATTCCAATTTTGTCTTTTTCTAACTTAAGACAATTCCAAAATGACATTTATGTCCTTAACTCCGAGTTTGACAACCGGCGCTATCTCGTAGTCCATTTTCATCATTCTCCTCATACCACTTATGGCACATGAGTGCGTGTTATATGTGACTTTTTGTCGCGTCGAATATCGTTCTGCGGCCGCGAAATCACGATGCCTCGAAAACATGCCCATTTCCAAATTTATCACCGGAATTAATGGTCGCGTGCTAACTAGATTTGAGGCGATTCAACGGAGAAATCCATTTGTCATCAGATCAGAGAATAAATTCACAAGATTTTTGGCCAAGAGTGATTTTACCGCTTTTCGAAAATTGGAATTTCTCGGGTCTTCTGAGATCATCCGATACTTCATAACATTTTATTCATGCCATACTACTTCTACTCATATCAATATAATTCAATTACATATTGCATTTCATTTCATTTTCATGTTTCGCCTTTTATAAGCATTGAAAAAATTTCATCGCATCTTATGTGTTGCTTGCGTATTCGAAGAAGTGGATCTTAGGAAAGAGCGTATGCGAGTCACTATCACTATCTGAGACAATGATCTCTATATATATTGTATTGTATGACCCACAACCAGAGACTATTTATGACCGAAGCGGGGCCAATTATATACGTATGTTACGACATATGTATCCACTAATAGGCATACTGCTTATCAATCCACGAGACATAAGCGAGCGGTCGGGCTTGTCAAGTTTTTATCAGGAGTTAAGGATATCAGACTATTCATATCTCATATACATGGATAATTACAATCACATGTATTCATATGGGATACTTACAAACCATTATTCCTTTATACTTGTGAGATAACTATCGCATTTATCACAGCTTGCATGCTCATATTTTCAAGATTCATTTACTGTCTTACACTGATTCATATATCAAACATGCTTGTGTTTCTGTTTATGTGATCAAATTTCATATCAGAAACTATCATAATCATGCAAAAGTACTCAATTTCAATAAACAACCACTCTTATAATTTATATGAAATTTCATTTACTTACTTCAATTCCTTTATATCGAAATATTCTCATTCAACACCATCTTCCATGATACCAGAAAACCATATAAGAGACATTAGGATGTTTTAAAGTTCTATAGTAAAAGACATGAAAATTATCTCCCAAAACAGGGTCCGACTTCGCTTATTTTCTAGGTACAATGAGTTCGACATCTCAACATGCTTCCCTCAAGTCCATTGTTCATCTATAAATCTATTTTATTCAAAAATTGGAATCACCCTATTTGAATCATTTCAACTCAAGTTATGACATTTTAATTTCAAACTGGTCTGTTTGCCTAGTTTACATTGGTAACTGACTGTGAGACACGATTTCAAGGGTCTTAACTCCATCATTTGATACCGGTTCCTTGTACTCAGTTGAAGCTACGGTACTAAATGTTCTTCTCCAATTAGAATCATTCAATTCAGAGCACCGAAACTCAAGATATGTCCTAAACAATCAGGATTACTCTATTTTCAAACATAGCAGAAAATGTCCCTCTAAACTGAGCTACTTTGACAAAATGGTACAATGGGGTCCAAATTTGAATACAATTCTTCCAAGGAAATTGTTCTCCTAGAAGTCTAGTTTACCTAAAAATTAAAATCACTCAATTTGGATGAGTGAAACTCAACTTATGACCTAAACACCAAAACTATACCAAAACAAAGATAACCTGACAGCTTACCCGTATTTTCACTTCAGTCTCAAAAACAGGGGACTTAGGGTCAAGTTTTCTTTGGTACCTTCTATAATTTTGTAGGTTTACCTTTTAGGGTTCTTTCCCAACTTGAATCACTCAATTTGGATGACTAATGGCCAAGTTATGGCAAAAACAAAAACATGGGTTTTAGAAAAATTTTGACAGCATTTCCCCTAAAACTCCAACATTTTCTTTATATAAAAATTCCTCAATTGAGAACCACAATCAATCAATCAAAGCCCAAGCACAACAAAACAACTCCCAAATTTGACTTAAGCCAACCAAAAATCACTTTTATACAAACATAGGGTTTTCCTAACTCAAACATAAACAAAGAAAGAGTTTAGAGAATTTCCAAACATATTCAACTTATACAAGTGTCCATACTTTCTATACAAGTGTTCCATACTTATAGTTTTCATATATCAAATGAGAGATTTCCATACATCAAAGGAGAGATTTCCATACCTTGATCTTCAGAGCTTGAACCAAACTTCTCATTTTCTTCCTTACTCTTGAACAAGGTAGATCGAGAAATTGAGATAATCAAACACTTAGTTCTTCTTCTCCACGCTGATAAATGCACAAGCCACCTAGAAACGGGCTGAAATATACCGTTTTCAAGAGACCAAATGTGGTCTTATCCTCTTTTCATGTACAAGCCATTGTTTGGCTTTTCTCATTTTTTGTTTAACTTTCTTCTTTTTTGCATTTTAGTCTCTCTTCCATATTCTAATTGCACAACAACTTATTACAATTTATAATTAAGCATATATTTTTCTTCATTTATGACATTTGGGTCCTTAATGTGACATTTTGCTATTTTACCCTTAACTCTTGAATTAATTCCGAGTTTTATCATTTTTCTCACTTAGCATTTAAATTCTGGAAAAATACATATTTACTTTTATTATACCCTAAACATGTTATAAAACTACTATGATATAATTTGGGGTGTTATATATACTATCTTGTTGGGACTTGAACCTGAGACCTTTTTTATGCCCTTATGTCTGTTTTAATGGGGAACCTAGTATCAATTTCAAACTATCAAAACTTTTGATATTTTTCAATTATTCATCCCATTTTTAAATCTATGGCGCTTATTTTTCTCACATATGAAGTATTTTAAGAAAAACATTTAATTGTAGGTAAAAAAAACAATGGGGCCGGCTCGTTTTTATGTTTTAAAAACTCGTTGTTTGGAAAAAAATGAGAATATGAAAATATAGGGAACATTTTTTGTTTTCAGTTTTTAATTTAAAAATACAGAGAACACAAAAATACTAAATTAAGAAACAAAAACAATTTTCTTAAAACACCAAAGCGCTGTTTTTATTATAGATTTGAAAATGCTTGTTTTGAAAACAAATACTTTAAAAATTAGTTTGGTTCCCTTTTATGTGTTCTGAAAAACACGAAAAACATCAAATTAGAAAGGATAACACAATACTTTAACTATTTTCTAAAATTGTTTTCAAAAATTGAAACCAAAAAGGACCTATAATAATGTTATCTGTTTTTCAAAAATGGTTATCAAGAACAATTTTAAAAAATAGGAAAAAAAACATTAAGTTTTGGATTAAAATAATATTTAAGAAAATTACAAAAAATAATTTATTTTCAAACTATTGCCCAATCTAGTTCAGATAGCCACGTAGGCCGACAACCAAGTTAAACGTCGCTATCCTCAACAACGGCTTTATAAATTTTTTTAAACAAATACCGTTGTCTTCAACATCACCTTTATCATTTTTTTAAAAATAAAAATGTCACAGTTGAAGATAGCGGTATTATCGTCGTTTTAAACATATTAAACATATTATAAACATATTTGTTATCCTCAACAACGGTATTTTACTTTTTTTTTAAATGATAAAGCCACTGTTGAAGACAACGACATTTCCTCATATTATTTCAAATTGTAAATATTGATTTTAAAGATAACGTTTGATATCTAAAATCATAACTTTCCTAAATCTATATGGTTTTTAATTTAAATAATATTTTTAGTTTAAATAATTTATCTAAAAAAACCCACTTTTACATATTTGTTGAATCAATAAAAAATCAAATACAAATTATTAAAATTAATGATATCTCACTTGATTCAAACTTGCTTTTGTTTTTTAGAAGATTTATTGTAATAGTAATAATAATAAAATTAAAGTGACAATAATTCTTTAAAAAAAAGATTAATAAGGTAAATATGAAAAACAATTTAAAAAGAATAATATAAAATAAAAGAAAAATATAATTAAAAAATCCTCATATTCTAAAAAAAAATTAGTTTATCTCAGATTGAAACAATTTTTGATATTTATAGTATTAATTATTAAAAAATATGTAATTTAAATTATATTGTCATTTTATTTATATCATTCTTTTAAATTGTTTTTCATATTTATCTTATTAATTCTTTTTTAAAGAATTATCAAGTTATTTGTTTTAGTAATTATCTTTAAAATATATAAAATACAAACTGACAGTATTTTGACATCAACTTATTTAAAAATGATTGAAATGAGCACAATGGTTATAAGATTTTGATAAATTAATTATTCCCGAACAAAGATTTGATAAATATGATTTACTGTACAATTATTAATATAATTTATGTAATTTTAACTTCAATATAATATCATAGTATTGTAATAAAATTTTTTAAAATAACTCTTTAAGAGTTTTAGAGAAATATAGTTGATTTTTATTCAGCACTTCATCATTTTTTTTACTAAGGATTAATAAATCTTCAATTATTATCAATTTTGTTATCTATATTCATGTAAAAACTTCCATAATATTTCTTAAACTTGGTTTTTATAGACTTGATTTAAAAAAGCACTTACTTAATGAATTACATGTTTTTAAAAGTAGCTGAATTCTGTCTCACAATAAGCTTCATTGATTTAATTTTTTATATACCATTTCGAACACGATTCAACTCCACTCATGGATGTATTCTACATTTAAAGCTTTCATCGCATACACACGCCAAACTGTTGTACGGAAGAAATTATGACCCCAAAAAGTTAGAAAAGAAAATGCAACCACGTAAACTTTGTCATGACAACTTGTTTTCTTCTTCAATTTATTGGGATCATAACTTCTTCGTTTTAACTCAGATTTGGGTGTGTGAGGTGTCGTTGGAAAGCTCTTTAAATATAAAATGCAACCATGGGTGGAGTTGAACCATTTGATATTCCAGATGATACAAAAAAAATCATCTTCTCAATGACACGTTGTAAGACACTCGGTTGACTCTCATTTTGAAAACATGTTGCTCATTTATTTTCAAATCACTTGCTTTCTATCAAGAGTTCTATAAAACCAAGTTTAGAGGAAATGTTATGAGTTTTACATGAATATAGATATGAAATTGATAATAGTTGTTTTAATCCTTAAATATAAAAAATAATGAAAGATAACGATCAAAATATTCATATTTTTCTAAAATTATACTTCTTTAAAAAAATTATTTTAAAATTTTATTACTATACAATGATAAATATATTGAATGAAAATTTTCATAAATTATATTAATAATTTATTTTTAGTAAATCATATTAATTTATCAAATCTTTGTTCGAACTCATTAATTTATCAATTTTTATAACTTCATTATTCTCATTTCAATAATATTTAACTAAGTTGATGTCAATAATAATAATAATAATTTTTAAATATGTTTGTATTTTAACATTTTAAAGATAATTATCAATTAATAAAATTAAAGTCACAGTAATTCTTTAAAAAAAAGATTAATTTGAAAAACAATTTTAAAATAATAATATAAAATAAAATGACAATATAATTTAAATTAAATAATTTTTTAATAATTAATATCAAATATCAAAAAATTGTTTTAATTCGAGATAAAATAATTTTTTAGAATATGAGTTTTTTTTTAATTATTTTTAATTATATTTTCATTTTATTTTGTATTATTATTTTTAAATTGTTTTTCATATCTATCTTATTAATCTTTTTTTAAAATGATTAATGTCACTTTAATTTTATTATTAGTATTTTTATTATTACTATTACAATAAATCTTCCAAAACACAAAAACAAGTTATTTAAAAGGTGGGTAAATAGTATTAATAGGTGAATGAAGTGAGATATCATTAATTTTAATAATTTGTATTTGATTTTTGATTGATTCAACAAATGCGTAAAAATGGATTTTTTTAGATATATTATTTAAACTAAAAACCATATGGATTTGGGAAAGTTATGATTTTAGATATCAAACATAATTTTTAAAATCAATATTTACAATTTAGTAAATACCGTTGTACTCAAGACTTTATCATTTTTAAAAAATTATAAGGTCAGTCTTGAGGATAACGATATTTGCCTAATTTTGGGCAATACTTTCAAATATCAACTATTTTTATAATTTTCTTTCAAATATTATTTTAATCCAAAACTCCAAAACATGCCCCTGTTTTTTTTTTTCTTTTAATTTTTCCCAAGTCACAACAAATGAAATTAGGTCTAGGGTTAGGGTTTGCCCTGTAAAATGCTCCCTCTCTCTCACATTTTGTGACGCCCCAAAACCTGGGGGTCCGTTGACAACCAACCCAAAACCCGTGTGTCCTGGCACATGCAGACCCATACATTTGAGTAAAATGGTCACTACCCATACATCAATACTCACCAAAAATCTAACCAACTATATCACAATAGTTCAAGAGTTTATACATCACTCTTAATACAACTTAGTATTATTTGCATTTTAATACATGTTATATAAAAATAAATGTTTCAAAGCCACATGTCTACTTTCTTCTCAAAGCGTGTCTCTAATGAGCTCGCTCTTCCTAACAGACTCCCTATACCCGAAATAACGATCCTCAACACATGGAAGAACGTCCAAAGAGGCTGAACATCCACATCAAGTTACTCCCCACCTAAGCGACACAGAATGATTCAACATAAACACATTCAAGCAAATACATGATCCTACTTGAATGTCTACATGCCCAATCCCATGTCTCAAGTCCTCACCGACTCCCTCACACATGCCTAAGCCAAATGCAAGTAAAACATTGTTTTCAAAACAAAAGGTTTTTATTCTCGAAAACACACTACCGAGTTTCGGTAAATATATTGGACAACTTTCCGAGGCGAATTGCTGGATCATTTTTCCAAACAGTCATGGGTCAGCCTCCGAGATGAACTGTTGGACCACTCTCCAAGGCAATTCTTTGGAAAATCTTCCTTGAAATTCCTTTAACAACCACTTTCCTTTTTTTTCATTTCTTTCATGCCATGCACTTACACCTAATTTTCTAGGTTGCCCCGGTGCATATGAAATGCATTATGTCATTTCCAAACCACACATGCCAATATATCAATTATGCATATATTAACAAAAATTAATTCACAACATCATGTTATTCAATTCTAATCAATAACATCAAAATTAGCTCACATGGGCTAATTACAATTTATTTCCAATGGCTTACACACAATTATATTTTTATATAATTCATCATCATGTTAACACATTTAATTATATGCATTAACAATTTCTTTTCTTTTTTCACACAATTCAAGTCATCCAATTAAAACAATATTTTGCTTGAACACATACGACTAATTTTTATCCAACCAGCAAACCGGATCGCTTTTTACGCTTAAACGAGCAATGGGTCAGCCCGTGGGCAATTCGTCACGCCTACGATCCCGATCCGACCTATCTGGCGAATCCAACCAAAGTCCCAGGGGCCGATACTATCTATATTATACTATATATCGGGACTCTCATTGACCTCGTTTTCAGTCAGACAGACTGTGGGTATTCAAACAATTTCAGAATAACAAAATAATTTATATATACAAAGAACTACCACCTGAAATGGCCCATAAAATTCCATACACCACATATAAGAGTCCTGCATTTACTCATACAAATATTTATACAAATACAATTTCTATTACAAACATCGTAGATCGCTAAGCAGCCGCCAAGGGAAAGACCTATCTCCGAGTAGCCTCGCGTCGCCGACTGGACGTCTTTGTCCCCAAATTCCTCTTTCTGCACTACACCTGACAACACCCGTGCTAAGCTTTACGCTTAGTGGGAACATAAGCATGGACAACCACCAATGGCGACGGTCACAAGCTTATACATATGCATTTCATATAACTATACATATTCATATAACTTTTTGTACTTATCATCTTTACATGCTTATTGCATGTCAATCTTTTCCGGTACATGTTCTATATGTCTTTGGCATATCTCTTATCACATATTCTTTCATCTACTTTTGTACCTTTATATACTTTCTATCCTTTTCATGTGTTCATTTGTTATTCTATAACTTATTGCTTTCTTTCTCAGATTATGAATTTCTATCACATCTTTCATATCTCCCTTTAGAGTTCGTAGCTATAGTTTTTACTATTATATCATCTACTATCATATGTTTTCACCTATGCTTTCATGTGCTTTTTTATATACTATACTTTCATATACCTTCTTTATCTACTTTATGTACTTCATTTGTTCATTCTTCTTCGTGTACTATACTTTGTACTTCTCTATATATTGTATTCATAAAAATCGCTCATATACTATTTTCATATATCTATTCATGTACTGCTTCATTTCATATAATCTGCTTTTTCGGTTATACTTTTCATATGCTTTTCAGATACTATGTTTTTCATATATACTCGTACTTGTTCATATACTTTCGTGATAATCGTGCTTTTCATATACTGTATTTGTTCATATACTTTTCATGTACTATGTACTTTTCATATACTGTACTTTCATATTATCCGTCATGTACATTTCTCTTTCATATACTGTACTTATTCTTGTGAATCGCTTTCATACTTCATCACATAAAGAATAAGCATGCTTCATATCATATCATATATTATATACATGTCATTTTCTTTAGGTTTCATGTCCGCAAATACCTTAGAAGCCGGATAATGGAAATAACTATACGTTCCCGAAGGTACTATCACCGTGACGAGACAAGAATTTATCCGTTTATACCCAAAGGTATCAATACCGTATCGCAGACAAAGGACTCATGCCATGTGCTATGTAGTGACCCTTTCGGCCACCGTGATCCAAACGAGATCTATGTCATCGACCCAAACGGGGCCTCGATATCTGTATCTGTATGCTACAACAACTGTATCTTCCATATAGGCATGCCTATCTATCCCTCTACTAGGTTCTAAGCAGACAATCCAGATATTTTTCATATCACATTTTCTATACATATTTCATAAGCATGAATAACTATTGTTATCATGATCGCTTATGCAATATATACTATCATTACTTTAATCTGTATTCGTTCTCATATCTGTAGCTTCATATTACTGTTCTCATATTTCTCTATAATACATATATTCATATCTTTTGCTATCATTTAAGTTTTGTCTTCAGATCATATATGTAATCCTATCATATATCATGAATGCATCTACGCACTTCAGATTTATATATTCATATCTATCTTTATATATTCATATCCTTTTATCTCATGTTAGCATCATATCCTTTATGCGTTTCTTTCATGATTTAGCTATTCATGTACTTTCTATATTTCTATCATGTATGCTTTTACTCATTCATATATTCATATATGTACCTATCATTTGTGTATTTGTACTTATTTCTGTGCTTTGTCATCTTTTACTTATCTCTACTGCTCTTAGCGCGTTTACGTAAGATTTCTATCATGTGTCTTGTGCATGTTCCATCTTATTCATTCTTATGTCTATCATATATTCATATCATATAATCTTATATGCATACTGCGTCATCTACTTGTAAATATCTTATATCTTGTTAATTTATATCTTCATGTAATTCTTATCGTACTATCGTATCTTATGACATATACTTATCATATCTTTGGACATATCCTCATACATTTCTATACTCGTACGCTTTACTGCATTTTTATCAAACTGGTCCTATCTCTCGTAGGGAGTACGTACTGCAGACTCTTCCTTTGATACCCGTAGGTACTTCTTTCTTACTCTATACTTTTTACATATCAAATCTACATATTTCTATACTTGTTCATATCTATATCCTTTCTTACTATGTATTTCATTTAACTTTAACCAAGCGATTAGTACACTTGGTACAACAAGTCAGTTTTCAGACAAGATATGGGCACCAAATTCCATTAAATAGCATATGGTTAAATTCTAGACTCATTGAGCTTTCCATAGAGTCCAAGAATACCCATAATAGAGTCCTAACGAAAGAGTTACAGTGTTGCAAGCCGTGGAAGAAAATCAGAAGCCACTTGGCAAGACTCGCAGCAGCCAGCCAGCAGCCACTGTCTCACAATTTCGGGGATCTTAACTTCATATTTGACACCAGGTCTTTATACTCATTTAAAGCTAAGGTTCTAAGGGTTCTTCTCCAACTGAATCACCCACCCGGAAAGTAATCAAAACTCAAGATATGACCTAGACACTGACTACTTCCTATATGTTCAAACTGGAACTGCATTTGGCTTGAACATGGCCCCACTTTGAGTGAATTTTTGGGTCACTTAGATTCAGAATTTGACGATGCCTATTTCTGGATGTTTGGTTTTCCTTGAAGTCTAGTTTAATTAGCCACTTGAATCACTCAAATCGGATAAGAAATGAGAAAGTTATGGCTAAAATACGAACATTGGTCAAAATAGAGCCAGGTAATCCAGGGAACTGCTCCGCACCCGTGACGGCATGAGTTCAGCTCTCCCGAGGGTCGCACCGGTACAGGTCCAAGGTGTACCGGTACAGGTCCAAGGTGTACCGGTACAGGTCTCCAAAAATGCCCATAATGTGTACTTTTCTTCCATTTTTCCATATTTTGCTACCCAAATCAGCTCTATACTCCATATACACGTCAAAACCACTCCAAATTCATCTTGAAATCTCTATTTTTACTCAAATTATCTTTCAATACATATCTTATGCACTCTATTGAACTCAAACATGTTTTCTATTCATCTCTTATACAAGGCCTAGGGTTTTACTCAACCCTACTTTCAGGAAAACTTTGGTTAGGATGAAATCCTAACAAACCCTAGGTTTGGGGCAAGCTACTAATCATGTAATTGTATGGAAATTCATACAAAGAATTCATAGTTCCATCCCTTTTGGCCTTGCTTGAACTTCTCTCCTTCTTCCTCTCTTCTCTTCTTCTTCTCTTCCTCTTCCTCTTCTTCTCTCTTTTCCTCTTCTCCTCTCTCTCTTCTCAAAAATGAGAGACCAATTGTTCTTATCCGTGTTTTGTTAAGGCCATGTTTGGCCTTCAAAAACCCATTTTTAGGTTAAGTTTCTTTATTTGCCTTTTTATCCTCCACTTTCCTTATTTTTGCAAATCCACTTATGCCATATTCTAATTTAGCCCCTAATCTTTCCTCAAATTCCATAATTACATATAATCTTATCTATTTATGCCTTTTATGTCCTCAAGTGGAAAATGACCACTTTACCCTTGTCTCTAATATTCATTTTGGGTCTCTTATTTTATTTTCCAAAAATTCATATTTAACTTTTAATATACCCTAAACAAGTCCGAAAACTGATAGGGTATTTTTCGGGTGTTACAAGCCTACTCACCAAGCATCGGTTCCACTTTGTGGAACCAAAATCCATGGTCATTTCTAGCCCAAAAACACCAAAATCATAATTTATTGCATAAATTATCACACAAACCACCCAAACAATCCCTAAACTGTCCAAAACAGGTTCAAAATATTCCAACAATTCGGTCCCAAGTTTTGGGACCGATCAAACGGTCACTCATAGCCTCAAATCAATCAAATCATTCACAAGACTCCTAAAACCGAAAATAACCGAGTAGGAGAAGACCCCTACCTCTTGGAGTTGTCGAAACTCCCTAAACCCAAGTGTCTACGCCAGAACTCCTTGTCGTAAAACAATCCTTGCTTTGGCCCGGCGATCCGACGGTTCGAAAACCGAAATCTAGAGAGAATTTGCACTTTCTCTAAAACCTCCATTTTCAAATATCTCGCTTCTCCTCTCACCTACCGTACGACAAGAAAATGGAGAAGAAAGCTCTCCTTTTTTGTTCCCTTGCCACATGTCAAGTGCTAATCGGGCTTTTTGGATTTATCCACTTAATCCAATTAACCATTTTATTTTTCCTCTGGCTGGTGATCATGCCATGTGTCCACATGGGCCCCACACTTGAGCTCAAGTCGACCGACCGCAGACTGACACGTGGCAATAATCGTGAGCCACTCAAATGCGCTGCTGCCCGCACTTTGTTTGTTGCTCGAACGCGCAAATTCCGATGTACTTAATTCGACGAATTTGATACTTAGCTAGATTTGCGAGACGATTCCAATTGTGAAGTTTTTTTCTGTCATCCGAGATCTGGGAAAATTCCGATTGACCAAAATTACCATTTTACCCTTTTCTAAAATTGCATTTTCAGGCCAACACATTTATCCCTTTTTGTGCTAGGGTTTGGGTTTGTCCTATAAAATGCTCTTTTATCAAAGTTTTGGATTAAAATAATATTTTTCGAAAAAAAATTACAAAAATAGTTTTGATTTCAAACTATTACCCATTTTATTGCGTTTGGACCACGAAGGCTAGGATATTGCCACTGTCCTGAACAATGACTTTATCATTTTTTTTTTCAGGACAATGGCTTCACTATTTTACACAAAGAAATTGCAATTGTCCTCAACAACGACATTTGGGCAAGATTACAATAATAATAAAAATTTAAAGCCACAATAATCTCTTAAAAATATTAATAAGATAAATATGAAAAACAACTTAAAAGAATAATATAAAATAAAGGAAAATATAATTTAAAATAATTATATTTTAAATTCATCTATTGGAAAACAATGATTCCTTTTTTTGTATGAAGCTTGATTATTTTAATCAAATAAGATAATATTTTAAAAAATATTTTAAAAAAATTAATAAGATAAATATGTAAAACAATTTTAAAAGAATAATATAAAATAAAATAAAAATATAATTTAAAATAAATAATTTTTTAATAATTAATATCAAATATCAAAAAATTGTTTTAAACCGAGATAAAATAATTTTTTTTTCAACGGATAATTTAAAATTAGTTTATCTCAGATTAAAACAAAATTTTGATATTAATTATTAAAAAATTATTTATTTTAAATTATATTGTCATTTTATTTTATATTATTCTTTTTAAATTATTTTTCATATTGTCATTTTAATTATTGTCATTTTAATTTTATTAATTATATAATTAATTTTAATACCGATAATGCTATTGTTCATGTGACGCCCCATTCCCGGGGTCCTGCTGACTAATCGTCAACTCAAGGCGTGGAACCTGGTCTCATATCACAGACTCCATACATGAGTAAAAATTTACTACATTAGCCTATACATACATACTACCAAAATATATCCAACTATATTACAATGGGGCTTCAAGCAGCTTAATTACACTTTATACAAACATTTATAAATCAAAATGTTTCAGACTTGTTTTACAAAAATATTTACAAAGCCACATGTCGGCTTTTTCCTGCAAGCCGGCCTCAGAGCCGTCTCCCGACCCACTGCACCGGAAGGGGATCCTACGACCGGGTGAACAAAGCCCAAGAATGATAATCCCTACAAGGGTTACTCCCAACCTGCCGCTTCACAAAGAATTCGAAACACACACATCCGTGAATCTCATGATTCCTACTCCGAATGTTCACATGCCCACCCTCATGCCTCGAGTCCTCACCGACTCCCGCACACGCTTTGGGCTACGATTTAAAATCGCTTTCTAAACAAAAATTATTTGTTTTATTTGTGGGCAACCCTCCGATATAAAAAACAATCCTCCTATGTGAATTTGTTGGGTAACTCTTCGAAACAATTCATGGGCCTCTTCGACATGAATTGTTGGAAGATTTCCCAACACAATTTTTCGAACAACTTTCCGATAAAATTCTATTTGAATAAGTATACAAAAAAAATCATTGTTTAGACAACCCTCCGATTTTATTTGTCATGCACTCACACCCCATCGCTCTAGAGTGCCCCAACAGATACGAAATGCATTATGTCATTTCTATATAATACTTGTTAATATATCAAACATGCATATATTAACAAAATTTACACACAACATGTTGTTCAAACATAGAAATAATATATCAACACACGATTTGCATGTTATTCAAACACCAAGCAATAACATACAACAATAGCATACAAGGACTATTTTTAAGTCCTAAGCAAATCACCTGGTGACGACCAAGTCAATCAAAATTTGAACATTTAGTCTCAAGGTTTTGGGATTGATCAAACGACCACTCATGGCCTCACACCATTCATTCCATTTGAATGGCTCTTAAGCCAAAAATAACCAAAGTAGGAGAAGAACCCCTACCTCTCGGAGTTTGTCGAAACTCCACAATACCGGTACCCATGCGTAGCTCTTACAGTGGGGACCAACTTTGCTTCTTGCCTCAACGAAGTTTGCCAGACCGATCACCGGGAAATCTAGAGAGAAGGTAGAGCTTCTCTCTCTAAAATCCCTATCTTTTCTCTCTCCTTTTCCTTTTTTCTGTCTCTTCCCCCCACACAATTGGTTGGGTCAAGTTGGTCATGTGGGAGAGTACTCCTCTTGCCACATGTATTAGCTCATTTGGATTATCTTATCCCTTATTCATCTACTCGCTGATTTTCACCCGCATTTAATGCCTGTGTCTCATGGGAGCCCCATCGGCCATCATCACCCATTCTTCCCAGACACGTGAAGACCTCTTGAGTCATCACCCGACAAGTGTATAGCCTAGATTTTTACGATTCCAACTACAAGTTCAAGCTACTATCCGGGAGATCTAGAAAATCCTGATTCGAATCGAATTACCATATTTACCATTTCGTAAAAATTAATTTTCTAGCTTTTACAAACAGACAAGTAATTGAAAATTTTTAAAAATGTTAAAGTCAAAGTAATCAGACATCGACTTTATCTTAATTTAAATTAGAGTTTGTCGTGACAAACTCACAATATGTCGGGACAAACTCCAAAACAAGAGTTTGTTGCGACAAACTCTAGAACGGGAGTTTGTCGCCACAAACTCCTTGGACGCGCTGTGATAAAGGTCAAAGGGACATTTTATTTTTATTTTTGGCTTCTTTTTTTCTTTCTAAAAGGCAATTTTGTTTTTTTTCTTGTTAACTTATTTTAATATTTAAAATTTTGTGAATGTAAAAGTCAAAATATTAGCTATATTTTATAATCTATACAAAATATTTTAATCTTTTAAAGATCTAAACAAATATTTTTTTTTATATTTGATATTACTAGTGGCTCATTTATTGTAAATTTATTGTCAATTTATTTTCATTATTCTTAAAATTGTTTTTCATATTTATTTACACTTAAAAAAATTTATCTTATTTGGATATTAAAATAATTCGAATCCTTATGCAAAAAGATAATTTAAAATTATATTTTTCTTTTATTTATATTATTCTTTTTAAACTGTTTCATATTTATCTTATTAATATTTTTAAAAGAATTATTATCACTTTAATTTTATTATTATAATATCAATGTAAGTGAACAAAATATATATAATTAATTTTAATAATTTTTATTTGATTCAATGCGCAAAGTGGATTTGCTTTTAAAAAAAAATTAAAAAATTAAGAACAATGGCATATTTTGAGAAAATGCTTGTATTTAAAATAATTTAAAGTTAATATAAATAAAGAAAATATAATTTAAAATAATAATATTTTAAATTATTTGTTGAAAAACAATGGATTTTTACATAAAGGCTAATTATTTTAATATCAAATAAGATAATTTAAAAAAAGATTAAAAGATAAGTATGAAAAACAATTTAAAAAAAATAATATAAAATAAAATGATAATATAATTTAAAATAAATAAATTTTTAATAATTAATATTAAATATCAAAAAATTATTTTAATATGAAATAAATTAATTTTTTTTCAACGAATAATTTTAAATTAGTTTATGTCGGATTAAAATAAATTTTACCGCAATTAAAATTTTTGAAAATACTGACCCGCTCTTCTTTTTCTTATTTTTTTGGATAATTACCCGCTCTTCTTTTTCTCCCAAGTCCCAACAAATGAAATTAGGACTAAGGTTAGGGTTAGGGTTTGCCCTATAAAATGCTCCCTTTCATCTCACATTTATCTTTATACTAGGGTTAGGGTTTGTCTTATAAAATGCTCCTTTCTCACCTCTATTCCTCTCGTCTCTCTGTATCTGTACTTTTTAGTTCCTCTGTTTCCATTTCTTTCTCCTTTCTGTTTCTTTTGCAATTACTAGCTATGGCGATGATGAAAATCTATTCTTGTGTACCGAAGACTCTCCATTCGGAGTTGGTCTGTGACGGCAACACAACCCTCTAAGAAGTTCTGAGCTTTTCTTTCTTTCCTTTTTTTTTATTTTTTTTTATCTCTTTAAATGTTGTTGCAGATTCGATGTTGTTAGATCTGTTTTTCTCGAAAGTTCATTTGTTGATATTGGGAATGTTATGTCCAGTTTGAGATTGAGAAAAGCGAGGTGACGATAGAATTCATTGGTCTGTCAATCCACTGATATAAACATCAATGATGTTAAACAATGAATCCCGACAGGTTCCGATCGCCTTAATCTCCCTCTTCTCTCCATAATCCCACACTTCCATATCTTTTTCTTACCTACTTCATTTTCTCAAGATTTTCTTTCTTATTCTCTTTTCATGAAAGAACCTTTGTTTTCTTGTAAATCTATTTGCTGTCGGTATCGGTGATTTGAGTTTGATTTGGTTGGGGGCAAATGATGAATCTCATAAAAGTAATGGGTAATTTGCGTCTGATGCTATCACCTTGGAGACATGATCACTTATAGTGCCGGAATTACCGAGTCGTTGGGCCAGGTGAACGTCGTCATTTTATCTTGTTTATGAAATAAGCAAGAAGCGAGGCGGGAGGTCTCATCGCTCTAAACCTTCGAGTTAGATCCTCTTCTTGTATTTTAAAGATTGAGTTTTTGAACACAATTAAAATATCTTATTAGATTAATAGTAATTCGCTTATGTCGAGTGAAAGGGAATGTCCGCTCTTTTGTGGTAAGTGGATGATTCATTTCAGGTGGAAGGAGAAGGTGATCGTATCTGCGGATGAGCAAATTCTTCCTTTTAGGTGGGAGAGAGGAGAGAACGTGGGTCGCATATCTCGAATGCAAGACCCCAAAGGGGTTTGTCTATCTTAAATCCATGGCAAGGCATAGGGTGATGCATTCTCCTTTCAGGGAAGCCTATTCATCAATAGATAAAGCCTCTCCGAAAAATGGCATCCAGAGAGTGCAGAGCTCATAAC
Source organism: Tetrastigma voinierianum (assembly GCA_016808115.1). NCBI lineage: Eukaryota > Viridiplantae > Streptophyta > Magnoliopsida > Vitales > Vitaceae > Tetrastigma > Tetrastigma voinierianum. The sequence continues at coordinate 202,954 of JAEQBH010000315.1, read as the reverse complement.
CGGTATAGGAGGGTATCGAGAATTTGAGACACAAGTTAGGCACGGGTCGGACGGGATGGTCAGGCCCCGTGTCTTTTCCCCAGTCGAAGGGGCATAAATTTGAGGGCTTGGAATTCCGAGGCCCAGGCGCCTGATGCCCCCCTTTTTCCTGTTGGGGTGGGGAGGGCGATCGTCCCCGGTTGGAAAAAAAAGGACACGACGATTGTCGTATCGCCCAGGAGCGAGTGAGCGATCGATCTTTGTTGAATTTCAATGTGAATTTTCTAACTTTTTTTAAAGATCTTTACAAATGCCGTATAATGGTCGACGAGGTTGATCTTGAGGTAGGAGGTTCTTTATAAAATTTAGGGTGAGGTTCGTCGCCCCATTGGTATCGTTTAATGAGAGAAGGATAATTGATCGTTGCTGAGAATTAGAATTGGGGGATTGCGTAATGAAGGATGATTGTGATCGATTATTTGAGCGTGCTTTCCAAGTGTGAATCAGACCAAAGATTGCATGGTTTGAGCAGAGTCGGAATAGATTATTCCTTAGTGCGGTTGGCCGGCTGGTGGTTCTGAAGCCCCAGAATGGAATCAGCTGCATCGGACCCCCTCTACCAAATCAGCGGGTCTTTGCTATTGCTTCGTCTTTGTCTTCGACTCCTGCTGTTGCTTTTTCTTTGGCCCCGGTTCAGTATTTGATTTGGACGAACTATGTAGCCACTTCAATATGATTGCTTAGTTGTTACTTGTAAGGATATGAATGTAATGATGAATGCCATTTGGCGCAGTCAATAAAATCGTACTTTTCTGACATTTATGTACTATGCTCTACTTCGGCAATCTTGCACTTTATTTTACATTTAGAGGTAGGCGACCATTGTCATCGACTAGAGATACTTAGTGATCCTAGTTAATGAAATGGTTTGGGCCTAATAAGTTCGGACAACAGATGGGCCCATTAACTTGGCCCGTATTCCCCAATTGTGCCTTAGGAGCCTGATCGTCGTCAGGAAATGAAATGACTGGAGGGGTAATGGATAGGCGTCGCATTTAATGTGCTCGTGGGTCGATGGGTTGAGGGTGATCATATAGGGATTGTGTCGATTTTTTCCTTTTCACTCTATCATCGCAGGTTAGCACCCCCTCCCAACTGATCCTGTGCCTTCTGGCGTATACAACATTTGTGATTTTAAGCTGATTGCGACGACTTTTGTGATACGCTTTCGATTTCCGCTACGAGGTAATCATTATTTCCCTGACTAATGTATTGAATCTTCCTCATCGGCTTTCTTTTGGTCGTGGAAAGTCCTGGGGTGAGGTAGGTCCCAGGGTTTGTTGAACCTGAGCGATTTTTCGAGTTTAGTGGTTTTGCCTTTCTACATTGGTATGCGGCAGGGTGATGTTGCTCTCTTCCCTCTCTACGATCACATTTTGTAGCATGGTAAGTGAGGAAGAAACTTCCCACCCGATCAGGGCATATGCGAGACGAGGGCTTTATGCGGGGGCCAGCGTTCTTCAAGTCGTATCGTCTTGTCCTTGACAGTGGAGGAATTAAGATCCTATTACGAAATCCTTGAGAACATTGACTTGAAGTTAATGGATGAGCCGGATGAGTCCACGCTGGGTGGGGAACATAATGCCTTGTTTTTTACTCAAGCAACTTGCGGTCGGGCTTCGTTTTCCAGTGCCCGCCCTTGGTAAACATATTTTGCACTTTTCGAGGCACGAATTCGACCTTGTTCGTCTCAATGTAATGTAGTATTCTCCTTCGGGTGCGTGTGCACGAACTTCTTATACCAGCTCAACCTTTCATTGATTGATATTTGCTTCGCCTACTCTTTGATATTACGGAGAGGGGGCCGGTTGTCTTTCTCGATACTAGACTCGGTACGCGGTCGTGGACGGGCTCCACGATTCTCCTAAAAGCGGAGGCAAAGGGGTTATCTACAGTGAGGGCCTGGGGGCGAGACCGGGCTCTCTGACCTACCATTTTGTGCCGGTCGCGGTGCTTCCTAGGTGTGTGTAAACGGTAAGCCCATTCGTAATTGGAGTCATCGTATGACTTGTACGGCCCGATTATTGGATTCTTGATGCGGGAAAAATGGAAGCGGAGTTGGTGTAGTGGGTAGAGAAGAGAGCCTTGAGAAGGTCGTAAAGCTGTTGGAGGTTCAGAGCGAGAACGCCATTGTGAGGTTCTTCGACTTGAAGAACGCTGGCGGCGTGAGGCAGGCCGGCTCCTACAGTCCGATCATTCCTCGTTAGCTGCTATCGGAAGTTATGGGCGGAGAACGCCGTTACCACTTATTTCTTTGGGTGCACCGTCGGTAGGTGCGCCATCACTCGGGATCCAGGCGAAGCATTGAGCCGGGAACAAGCGTTACAGGCCTCGTCTGTTCCCTCGACATCCACTAGGATTCGACCATTACTACGGTGCAGGTCGGAGGAAAGTGTTTGTGTCAGCGGGGCTTCCCGCGCGAAGGAGGATTGATCACGCCTGCAGAGTATTGACGATAAAAAAGAAGAGGACCACCTAGGGGAAGAGTGCTCGCAGGGCCCAGGTAGAAGATTTCATACCTTGGATTCGTTCTGAGCCCAACCGGCCCTCTCTCTCGAAGGAAGAAGAAGAGGAGGAAGAGATGACGGGCTTGCTAGATCATGCCGCGGAGAAAGTGAAGCAGCGGAGGAGAATTTGGCCCAGGGAGGCCGTCGGGGCGAAGGGTTGGCCGTCCTATGGATAGGGTTCGGAGATCTGAGCAATCGTGATCGGCGCTGCGGAAATGGGGTCTAACGTCGGGCTCGAAGGACATTGCGTGAAGGCGAAGGGAGGCTCCAGTTCCTCACGCACCTTGCAAGTGGTCCATCCATCCGACGGTGGAGAGTCGCCGGGTCTTTGCTGAAACTACCATTGCTGAGGAGAGCGAAGCCATTCTTGCTTTGATCGAATCTTGCTCGACATTTATCTGGCTCCCCCCCCTCCGGGAAGTAGGACGGGGGTGAGGAGTAGTCGATTCTTGTTCCGTCGGTGCTGCGGGGAGGATGTTATCAAATCGTCGAAGGCCCCGGGATCTGGTCGCAAGCCGGAACCGTCCGGTCGGCGAGCTAGTGAAGTAGTAAAGCTTATAAAAAAAAACTCTGAAGTTGCTATTGTGCTATTTGATTAAACACGCTCTTTCTTCTTGTAGGCCATTACTGTCATTCGCAACATGTCCCTCGACCGCAGTGAATTCATTGCTCGGTGGGGGATCTTTGGCGTATCGACTATATGTTGGTCAGGGCTTTTCGCGGAAGGAACATAAACGCCTCTTTGAAAGGCCCGGAGTTGACCATCCGTTTGGGTGGAGGCTAAGGAAAATTGCCCGATCGAGGTGGCTCGGTAGCGAGAGGATTCTGCCGGCGCGAGGTGGCGATGGCGCGGTTGGAGATTGAGACGGGAGGCGGGACGGGTTGAGTTGGGTTGTCCGGGTCGAGTGCCGGAAGAAGACCACCTCGGAAGGCGGAAGGTGGAGTCCCCAGACTTAGCTCATTCTTGAAACCTTAATTGGGTACGCTAAGAATTTGTTGGAGGGTAGAGGAAGAGAACGGTCGCCTAACAGATGAGCGACTGTCTCTACTCGTAGAGCTGAGGGCCACTAAGGATGACTTCGTGGCTTTTCGGGAGAAGAGTCTTCTTAGGAGGTCGGCACTAGGCGGGTTTGATGTGACGACCGCGTGATTGCAACTACGGTTATGGTTGTTGTGCCTTTGCGCCACGATATCCCGCAGGGCAGCCCTAAAAATCCTCACGGGATCTTAGGATACATCCTCCTCGACCCGAAATTTTCGTAGATCATGATGCCCCTCAGGCTCTTTATTTGCCTTATTACGCCGCGCCCGAGCACATGAGGAAGCTGGCGAAGAAGCTTTGGCGGAGTCAAAGGCCTCCCAAGTCTTAGAGGAGAGGTTGGTATACTCTTGGAGTCCTATTTGGGCCAAGTAAGGCTACTGAGGGTTAGAGCAAAAAATAATCAACAAATGTATTTTGCATGACAATCTCTTCTTTGCTTTCGTGTTTAGACATTTTGTTTCTTGTTTTTTGTTTTTTTTGGGTAAAGTACTTTTTTCCGGTTTAACCGGGTTATGTGGAGCTATAAATGCCTTAGCCAAACAGGATGGTTTATTTCACAGTCCCAAGCTGAAAAGGACATTTTACGCGCTGTTTAGGCAAATATTATTTGTATCGGGCCGGATGGGTCATTTTTTGAGCCATCAGAGACTTTGGAGTGTTCTTGGTTAAGTTCATCCATGCAAGGCCATCTGAGGTCATTTCTTTGCTTTCTGTCCGGGACTTTTAAGTTGTAGACTATGAGTTATCTTTCTTAGGAAGTAGGACGGGTCATTTCTTTGTGTCATCCGGACTTTTAAATTGACCGGCTATGAGTGATCTTTACCAGGCCGGACATGTCATTTTACTGCGTCATCTAGACTTTTTAATTGACTGGTTAGAAGTGATCTTTACCGGGCTGGACAAGTCATTTTACTGCGCCATCCGAACTTTTAAATTGACCAGCTAGAAGTGATCTTTACCGGGTTGGACAAGTCATTTCTTTAACGTCATCAAGACACTAAATTATTAGGCTAAGTGATCTTGCTATCGGGCAGACATGTCATTTTTATTCACGTCATGGGACTTTTAAGATTATTGGCTATAAGTGATCTTTCTGGAGTAGGACATGTGTATTCTGCGCCATCCAAACTTTGAAATGTTGATCATAATAGAAAGAAAATGAACATCTGATATTGAATCATTCTTTATTGATAATACCTCTTAAAGATTATGTTGCATTCATATTCTAGGTAGGAGTCCTATTAAAAGCTTGTCACAAAGCGTAAACGCAGTTCCACAGCTCAGCGTTATAAGATCTGGTCCTTCCTAGTTGAGTTGAAACTTTCTGCGGTAGGGTGATCATTATTCTTAAATCTTCTTGCTTGCAGGAGTCCCGGGTTGGAATCTTTCGAGCTTGACGGGTTGTAAGATCGCTGTCGTATTTGGTAGGATGCTATGCGGATGGCTGCTGACTCTCACAATTCATCGACTGTGTCAAGCTCCTTGATCATTAATTCTGTATTCCCTTATTCAGGGGTGTTTGTCCGGATGGTAGGCATACCAATTTCCGTGGGGATGATGGCTTCCATTCCATACGTGATTGCGAATAGAGACACACACCAGTGCGTTTGCAGGAGTAGTGGTTCTGTAAGCCCAGAGTACCCCGGGGAGTTCGTCCACCCATTTTCCCTTGGCCGAATCCAATCTTTTTTTCAGGGTCGTTATTAGGGTTTTGTTGGAGGCCTCTGCCAGGCCATTACTTTGCGGGTAGCGCAGGGTGGAGTACAGATTTTTTATCTTCAATTCCTGATAGAAGTTTCGATGAGCCACATTTGTCAGGTGGGGCCGGATTGTCGGAGACGATTGATTTAGGGATCTTAGAATCGGCACACAATATTTTCGGATAGTAAGTGATCCCAGATCTTTAATCGAAGAGAATGCTTGACCTCGATCCACTTCTTGAAGTAGTCAGTGGCCCTTGTCGTAACCTCTTTTGGCGGACGGTAGGTAGTGAATTACAACTATATCGATCCCCCATTATTGCAAGGTCGAAATGAAATGAGATCAGGTCTTGCCGGTGATTTCAAGATGGAGCTAGTCATTTTGGCGAGCAATCACACTTTACGATTATGTCGGTCGCATCAGCTTTTATAGTCGACCAATAGTACCCTTAAGTATGGGCTTGATGGGCCAGAGTTCTACCGCCAGGGTGGTTTTCGCATATTCCTTCATGCAGCTCAGCTAGCACGTATTGGCTTTGTTCGGGTGTTAGGCACTTTAGATATGGACCACCGGGCGTTGAGCACGATTGCCCATCCAATCAAAAGGAAAATCATTTGCTAGAGATTTGAAGCTTGTGGGCCCTTGTTCTCTCAGTTTAGAAGTTGTCGTGCTTAGATACGAGTGTATTTAGGGTCCATCGGGGCCAGAGTCCTTATCTACTGGTTTACCAACAGGGATGCAATCGCATACTTCCACCTTCCTAGTAACACTCCTTTTGGTATCTTAAGCGTGATACTAGCCAGCGAGCGAGATCTTGAAAATGTCTTCTTCACAGAGCACCTGCCTTGCTTGAAGAAACATCCCCACGCACCCCTATGCGAGGCTCTTCACTGTGTCACCTCTTCGACTATTCTCACAATAGAAGTTAACTCGTATGTCTTCAAGCGATACTCCATTGAAGCGAGGGCGTGCAAAGCTCGATAGACTTGGTCTTACCGACCTCGCTAAATTAAAGGCCCAGAGGTAATGCGCTGACTCTTACTTTATTCTACTTCTTAGCATACTCCCTTTACTTGACGAGGCGTACGACTTCCTAGATCGGAAATTTACACCCATACTCCACAGGTCCTCCTTGTTGTAGCACGATCTCTCTGAGGCTTCCACCACTTCATGAACCCTGGCGATAGTAAATAGGCGAAATATGGTTTCGATTGATTGGTAGAAGCGGCCCACGGAGGCAATCACGTGCGCTTTCATTAGTCCATGGGGACATGCTCTAGTTTCCAAACCGGAAAGATGTTCAAGCGTTGTTTTACCCAAGAGACGTATTTCGCCATTCGGGGGTCTCGGGGCTCGAATTCTTAGTTAGCATCCGACCACCAATTGGGTGCACCGAATCAAGTCTGTCGTGAACGAGCGTGCCGATTCCGATCGGTAGGATGGCCTCGTATTCGAACTTCGTCGTTAGAGGCAACGGTGGATTATTTGCTCGATCTTGTCCGGAAGGAGTTCTCAGCGCAAACCAATGCGCCTGGGTTAATACGGTTGCCTTGTCAATATTGAGTCACGATCGAATTGTCGGGGCATGTTTGGTGGGGAGTTCTGCTATGAAATCAACCAGCACCTGCCCCTTTTTTGAAAGCCTCGGCTTGTATTGAATCTGTACTTTCCTTGGATTCATTGCCCGTGACCATTCTTCCCGATAAGTCGGGTTTATGTATAGTGCTCCGAAGGGGGAGGTCCTTTAATACGACAATGGGGTGTGCCTGAAAGTAAGGGCAAAGTTTTTTGACGTATTCGGGGCCCCAAAATGACTGCTTAAGATGGCTATACTTAGTTTCGGCGTAGCTAGGGTTCGTGACGAAGAACACATGTCTTTGCTTCCCATCTTCATTCTCTTTGAACAGTGCGGCACTTACTGCTGTATCTGAGACTGCGAGGTAGACGAATAGAGTTTCGCCGATGTCAGGACTTGCGAGCATTGGGGGTTTGGCTAAGTACTGCTTGATTTGAGTAAAGGCTTAATCACACTCTTCGTTCCATCCGGCATGATTAGCTCCTCTTAGGGTGGCGAAAAAGGGCTTTAAGCGGTCTGTGAACCGGGAAATAAATCGTCCTAATCGGCCCATCAGTTGCTATACTTCCTTTCTAGAGCTCAAGGCTGGAGACTTTAGAATGACTTTAAGCTGGGAAGGGTTGGCCTCTATCCCCCTTTGTGTCATCATGAAGCCCAGGAACCATCCTCACAGTACGACCCCGAATGCACTTCACAGGGGTTGACTTCATACCATAGGTTACGAGGAGGTGAATGCACAGTACCGATGGTTAAGCGTAGTCCGTTCTTGGACTTTATCGACATATCATCTATATACATTTCCTCGTTTCCTCGAAGCGTGTTGGCTATCTTAGTTACAGTATTTAATAGGTGGCCTCGACATTCTTTAACGAAGGGCATTATGTTATGCTTCGAAGAGCGTGAGGTGATGAAGATGTTTCTTGGCGTCCAGCGAGTCTGTGGGGATCACGGTGATAAGTGGAGATATCTAAGGATGACGGCATCGTGCCCGGTAGATCGTCCCGACAATTTGATCAATGCGGGGCGGAGGGAAGCTATCCTTAGGACATGCGTTGTTAAGATCTATGTAGTCGACACACACCCACCACTTGCCTTTTTTTTTAGGAACTACTACCACATTAGCAAGCCATTAAGATTATTTGCTTCTCGATATTGACCTTTAAAAGATTGTCTACTTTGGCCTGGATGATCTGGTGGCGATGCGGGACAGGCGTGATACTTCTGTAGGTCGTCGACGGATGGGAGGACGTTGACTTATGGGAGCGTTCAGTTTACCACATCGTATGCTGCATGTTCCCAGCGAATATAACCGATTATTAGTCATGATACTGTTGCAGCGGGCGCTTTTCTTCCTCGGTCGGGAGGGCGGCATGGAACACATCTGTCCGGTCCTTGACGGTATGGCTGCGGGGTTTATAGCCCGATTGTTCCTTGTGTACGACGGCTTGGGCGGCATATGCCAGTATATGAAGATGGGTGAGCTTCGACGGAATGAGCTAATGGGTTCTTTATCTTTTAGCGCCAGTGAGTAGCCGGTGATAACTTGACAGCTAATTGGCTACCTTGAAGATCAACTTGCCCGGATGCAGTTAGATAGCTGATAGTTTGGTGGTAGGTGGAGGGAATTGCTTTCATGGCAATGGCGGATTAGGCCACGGTAGCATTATCTGACCCCAGTCTTGACCAGAAAACAACGCTATTTGAGTTCTTTGGTCTGCCTTGACGAGAGAGAGGCGATATACCTCTTTATTGGCGTGATGGACCCATTGAATTCGGATAAAACTCTACCGGCTGAGCTAAGATGACTGAGCGAGACTTTCATCTGCGTAAGGGCTAGGAGGTGTAATAATTAAACATCTTTGCCGGATCGACAAGGACCACATGCAATCAAAATTGTTAATACATAGGAATTTAGTGAGTACATCATAATGGGGAGTGATGATGGGTCGGATCACATAAGAGGAAAGGATACAAGGCCATGATCAATTTGAGCCCAGTGCCTCTAGGGTATTGATGGTGTTTGTCGGCCACGATTGAGGCCGTCGCGAAGCGACTCGTCTCACCTCTTGGAGTAGTGATCGTCGACCGGGCCTCCCGGTATAAAGTTGATGGTAGGTCTGGGCTCTGACGAATGTTCGGCAGTGACAACGGTTCTATTGGAAGCAGGGGTAGTTTTGGCTATGCGGGTTGGCTCCCGAATAAACCTTCTAAGGTGCCCTACTCAAATTAATCTCTCAATCATGAACTTCAAGCCTTGGCATTAATTCGTTTCATGGTTGTGGTCCCTGTGGTAGTCATACCTCAGTGACTTGTTACACATTAATTAGGGTTACTTTGCATGGGCGGAGCGAGAGCTGGGATGATCCGGATGAGGAAACGATTGGTAAGTAGAAATTGATTTGTGCCACAGTAGAAAGTTTGAGCCTAAAATCGACAAAATTTATATACACCTAAGTTCCTACCTCTTTGCTAGTAGTCAAAACTCTTTACTTGATATAGTGGTCTAGAGATCGAACACGGGGATGGGTTTTCATCTAAAATGGTTCATGGGTGTTCATGAAGGTAAGGCTTTCTATTTGGACTCTTTGGAATTGTGTTTCAAAACGATTAGAATGGTTTGAAGCGAAAATTGCAAGCGAAATTAAAGATTGAAAAGTTAACTTTGAAGATTTAGGTCACTAACCCCTTGAGATTAGGAATGACAAAGTGTCCTCGGGTTTATATAGCGTTATGACATACGACCTATAGTCAATGGCATAGCGGGATCTATATTTAACTAGCAAACCTCACCGTGACAACTCTATTTGAGTCAATGCAATTTATGCGATTATGGCCCCTTTTAGTTTAAAACCCTAACATTAATATCATCTCGAAATTTCGTGAGACCATCACAGAATCACAGGTCCTAAAGCATGGAAAGTGGCCCGTCGATAACATTAAATCTTTATCTGACCTAATTTGAGAAACCTAACATATAAATATCATTTTAGAGGCTCATTAAAGACCATCTAAGAACAACGGGTGCATCTCTACTAGAACCTTTGCATCCTAAAGCATGGAGAGTATTGGCCAAATTAATGATATTCAATGTTATGCAGCCATGTTTTGAAAATAAGGGCTTAAATACATACGTGGCTTTTAGTACAAAGGACAACATTGCATACCCATGCAAGCTAGCTGCCTCTTCAAAGAAAGGCTTAAACATCTCTTGAGTTGTCGTCACTCGAGAGGGGTGTTTAGCGTAGAAGGGAGAGAAAGAAGAGAGAAGAGAGAAAAGAAATAGCTTAAAACCTAAAATAAAGACTTTATTTATAAAAATAAAAACTTACAAAAATATCTTCTCCTGATTGTTCACCAATTGTTCACCTCTTTCTTACAAACAAGAGGGTTTATATAGACCTCCTCAAGGTATGAAAATACCGAAACCTATGATTTGGCTAAGTTATTGGGCCAATTAAGTAGCCATGAATTTGGAGGCGGTTTGGCATTAATTACAAAACATGACGAGGGCATCAAATTTATTTAATTTGAGGAATTTCGCTAACTGTGAAATCCCAGCAGTCTAGAAACAAAAGCCCGCTAGGGTGGGCAATTTAAGCTGGTAGCGAAATTTAAGCTAAACTAACGAGATTATTGTGAGAAGCGAAATCAATTATTTTAAGCTAAAAATGGTCCCGCCCTGTGAAACTGATGTGTTCTAGCGAAATTTGGTGTTTTCGCTAAGGTTGCGAAATTTTCGCAATCCTAGCGAAAATTTTCGCAACTCTAGCGAAAATCCCTGCATTGTTGATTCTTCACTGCATTGCCTCCTGTCTTCAACTGCATTGAATTTTCTTCATTTTGCCTTGGTTTCTCATTGAATCTTAGGCTGGTTGGTGGTGAGACTTGAATTCCCAACTTCATGATTCATCATTTGATTCGAGATTGAAACTCAAGAGTGTGCAAAAAGCCTACAAACAACCAAAATACCCTCTAAACGGCATAAGTGTTACTAAGAAGACTAGAACACTAATCAGAGAGTAATGACATGATTAATGCACAAAAAGCACTCAAACCTATCTAATATAGGGTTCAAAATTGCACTTTTCGGGGCATTAATCGAGATGTTAAGGTGAATCGGGGATGACTTTTCTTCTGGACGCTTCTCGGGGGACGTTTTCGCTCTCGCCTTGGCTTCCTTTCTGCTATAGCTGACTTTTTGTAGTTGGTTTACCGCTTCGTTTAATCATTACCGCTATGGTAGGCAAAGACGAATGTTATCCCTCCGCAGTGGGAGTATTTGCCCGCCCACCGACACAGCTTCTTCCATGCAGGCAGTGGGTCAAGGAAAGGACCGAAGAAAGGAGGCCTACCAAAGTTTCCTCTGGTTCTCCGTAAGACTCCATCCATAACATATGGGTATCAATTTGCTGAACGACTTGCCCAAATCTTCAGGTGAAGTCCCGAATGGACTCGTCATCCCGCTTGAAGATGGATTAGAGCGAGTTGATGTTTCCCTTCTGCCGAACGGAGCACAAATACCGAGTGACGAATGTGGCCCATAATTCCCCGAATGAGTTTAGAAACCCTCTTGGGAGTTTATGGAACCAAGCCAAGGTGACCTTCGTGCCAGCCGAATACTTTAAAATGAGCCGATTATTCTCGGTGTTAAGGATCATTGGTTGGTTAAAGTGCAACATATGATCATACGGACGTGAGGAGTCATGCACATAGCAAACTATGGAATGACACAACCGCGAGAGGCTCATAGTCCAAAAATACGCCGCCTGCAAGACATCATGTCATACGGCCCTCGGACAGGGGGATAAAATGTTGCACGCAAGGTTGGAGGTGCCCCAAACCGTATCAAGCCAGCGAAACTGTGGGGCCATGCCCCTAACCCGCATATGTATTCCGGCCAACTTCGAACGGCATATCACGCCCCTTCGCGCTCGCTGCACAACACTAACAACCCTACCGGACCGGGGCGAGGTCTCTTCCTAGATTCGGCTTCCGCATTGTTTTGAGGTGGTGAACGATGGGGAAGCGGGGAGTTGTCCGAGGAGAGTTCGTCATCTGCCGGATGACCACCGCGTCGCGGGCGGGTTCGCTCTTATCTCGCCAAAAGTTAGGGGTATAGTCATGTGCTGACTTGTGGGTTTTCACCGCTGGTCTCCGCGGGCCCGTAGGCGCCGCTTCATCAAGCAGAAATCTGGCTTGCATGTTCACGCACGAGCTATCCGTCTCGCCCCGGCTTTCCTCTGCTTAGCCCCATTTCTTAACGCCAGAGAAATCTGTTCGGCCGGGTCACCCGGCCAAGGTTGCTAGACATGCCGACAGACCGGACACTTCCGGCCCAAAGGATGAGCGAAACTACCAAAACCTCGCGGTAACGGGAGATCACCAGAGCCGAGGAACCCAAAGCTCACGATCGCCTCAGATTTCCTCGCTAGGCTGCCTCACGCATCGCACACCAATCGGTAGTCTCCAATTCTTCCGAGTCACCTGACCGGCCTGAACATGCATCACCCTATGCCAACTTGCAAAATGTAAAAACTAAGAAAGCAAATGGGAGGTCTCCTCCGCCACCTCTCCGACGCCTGCTAAATCTCTCGCCTTCTTTTAAAGATTGAAAGTTTTCAACTTTCGTCCGCACCTTATTCCGTCAAAGGGCTTCCTTTATCGTGTGAGGAAGGGAATCCACTGCGGGTAAGTGGATGATTTCCTTCCAAATCGAAGGAGAAGGTAGTACATATCTCGTGGATGTAATTAATTCTTCCTTTTAAAGTGAGAGAGTGAGACAACGTGGGGCGCATATCTTGAATGCAGGACCCCGAAGGGGTTTGTCCATCTTGAATCCATGGCAAGGCATGGGGTGATGCATTCTCCCTCCAGGGGAGCCTATTCATCAACCCTTGTTAGATAAAGCCTCTCCGAAAAATGACATCCGGGGAGTGCCAACTTTTCTTCGCCATAGGTATCCTGACTGGCTTCTAAGTTAGCTGCGGCCTGATGCGAAGATGGTCCGATCCAACCATGGCCTCTAGTCGAAAGGGGCCTGCTAGCTAGAGGGTTTGGGTCAAGGCCCAAGGCGCCCACACCCCTTTTCTCCCTTTTCTTTGTGTGCTTCTTAAAATTCATCTTTCTGGATTTTGTTTCTTTAATTTAATTTTTTTCTGTTAAAATTGTCTGTTCCCCCTACAAAATTTGGAAGCTTCTCATCTCCATCTACAGGTTAATTGTTAAAGAACAAATGCCTCATCATTGTCTTTACAAACAATTAAACCTTGAAAAATAATGGAGTTTTCCTAGAATCGAAATTGTGTTCAACTCTCATGTGTTTAGCCAAAGAGTAAGTGTCTGGAGCTTCTCTGGATACAATTCCCTACGGAGTAATTATAAGTAAAATTTTTGTATATTATATTAATAAATATAATTATAATTATTAATATACATATATTTTTTTTCATTTTCAAACATTTTTTATATTTAAATATTATTAATATACATATTATGTTCCATAATATTAATACATCTATATGAAACTGAATAAATAACATTATGAATATTAAATTAAATAAATTAAAATTAATTTTAATTTTAATAAAATATTAATTATATTTATGAATTCATTGATTCAGTCGTTCGTGATTTCAGTTCAATCACTGATATGCTTTTTAAAACATTGATAAAAATATTAATGATCAATCTGACTATGGATTTTTACCTCCTTTTGGATTTTAAAGGAAATGGTTAGGTGTGAGGAGATGGCAAGAATTCACAAAATATTTACAAATCTGACCATTTTCTTTAAAATCCAAAAAGTTGCATAAAAAGGCATCTTTTCTAATAAAAATGTTTTTATGGATTCAATTATAATGTGGGGTCGAGACCATATGATGCAGATATCCTGTAAAGATTTGTCTTTACATTTTTAGGTATATTTTTGTTAGAATTTGGATTAGTTTTGTAAATAATTTTTGAATTGTTATTCCTTTTAAACAAATATCTCTTAACTTAACATATATGATATAAGAGAATGTTATTTTGAGTTAATGATCTCAATGATGTCATCCATGATGACGTTGAACGAAGCAGGGACAGGCCTAAATGGCACCCCACTTGTAAGGGTGGGTATGATTCGGCTAACCGTACTGTGATATAAAATAAAAATAGATCGTTGGTTCTTTGCTATTAACTTCAAGAGGCAGATTGAAACTTTTTGGAGCTCTGATGATTACAATACCTCTCTAATGTTGTCCTAATACAGGTGGTGGAAAGTGGAAACTTTAAAAAAAATACACCAATAAATGGATATGTATATAACTTAGGGAGAACTAAGTTATGGGCCTTTTTTATTCCAATTTATTTGAAAATTTGTGAATAAGAGACCTAAAACCAAGTCCAAATCTCCTAATTTTTTTTTTAAATATTTGATAAAAAATAAAAGTTAAATTGAGAAGAAGTGTATCATGGTGTAATCTTTGGTACTACCTAAAAACTGGGTGTTATAGTACTTGGTTGTATCCATGATTCATGGTGTAACACTCTTTATCAAATACTTTTTAAAAGAGAAGATCTAGACTTGGTTTTAGGTCTTTTGTTCACAATAAATTTTCAAATAAATAATTTAAAGAATTCATGTAATTAGAGGAGTTATTCTATTTACCTGAAAGAAGTGGGTTCTTGAGGGCAGAACCTCATATATCTTTCAGAGTCAGGCAGGGATTGAAGAAAAAGTCTGTATATCACTCCGATCAAGCTTCTGGTCTTGGGAAACAATATTTCCATTTGGTATTTATTACTGCATATTCATTCTTCTCCTTCAACAAAGTAATTCTTCAACGCTGCTTTCATTTTCTCAATGACTTCTTCAGTTACCCCCATGATTTTATTAACTGTTTGATCACAATATGCTTAATTTCAAATCACCCCATTGAGGCATAAAGTTGAAACCATCCAACAAACCCCATTCACCCACAGCTGATTTAAATGATTTTTTTTTCTTCTTCATGTTTTCAACAAATGTTATAAGATTGTTTTATTATTTTAAATCAGGAATTTTAGCATTTATCGTTGGAGATTAAGACTAGAAATTAAAACAATATTGTGGGTACCATGGGCTTTGACCCAGACCCTCCAACCAACAGGGCCCAGTCAGCTTACGGGCCCAAAACTGAACCCCACAGAGGTCCAATCTACGAACCCAATCATCTTCATTTACAAGTCAAGCCCAAACATATTTTCTCAGCCGAGCAGGAGATATAATGCTTGGAAACAATCTTTCCTAGCCGGCGGCTACCATCTTTAAGGAGACAGCTGGCTGACCTCTCTCAACTTGAACAAGTAACCACCTATGAGTCACACACGTAACCACCCTGATGGCGGTCAAACGAAACATGAAGCAGAAGATGTGGGCAATTTTTCTATCTAAAGGGCAGTTTGGCTATCTAAAGGGAAGAACATGTTATAACACGCAAACAAAACGCCACCTTCCCCTTCTATTTCGGAAGAAAATTGTCTACTTCTCATAAAAAGCGAACAACGACCCTCCTCCATAAAAGAGGAGGGGGTAACACCATAGAAGGTAAGACACTCTTGATTGAAAAAGACGAATTCTTTCTCTCTACAGATTTTCGAATTTGACTTAGCCATCGGAGAGGCTTCAAGCGCACCACCGCCGTTGCTTGCTTACGGTGTACATGCCGGCAAGTTGATGATCCGACACCTAGTTACTCGTAGTACCAGAGATTACAATTGGCGCCAAGCCAGGAACGACTAAGCAAAAAAAGCTCATCGGGCGAGCTCATGAGGGCTTGTTGCATCCGCTTCGCGACGCCATCCGACCTTGGTAAGCTCGATCAACCCACCGGACCGTCGGACTTTATCACCATGACAAGCAATCCAACGAATCAGTCCCTCGAAGATCAGTTCCTTCGCTGGCGCCAGGATATGGAGGCGAAGTAGGAGGAACAAGCCAGACAAATGGCCGAACTGTAGAGCCGCGCCGATCCGCAAATAGAAAACGAATCGGGCCGCGACTCACCTAGATGGGCGAACGGACGAAATGCACGTGGGAGTAGCACCAAAGACCCCCGCCAAACAAAATAAAGGCAAAGAGCCTATTCGCCGTAATATCGCCGACGCCAAGAATGATGATCGAAGTTATCTTCCGGCAGCTCCCCGCTTCCAGATTTGCCACCCCCAAAGAACAATGTGGAGGTTGAGTCGCAGAGAGGCTCCCCCGCGACATTCTAGCTCGCTTCACAATGGCATGCCCGCCGAGGTGCGAGAATTCACAGGTAGTGCCATACTTGAATAAGACCAAAACATACCCAAATGGCTTGGGGGTGCAGCACCATCACTTTCGTTCAGGTATCCCACCTTCGGAGCTGCAACCGTCCCATATATACTAATTTACTACTCGTCAACATGAGACATGTCGTCGTCCCTATTGTGGCAAAGACATCCTAAATTACGGTAGCCACCCTACCCGCTTTGCCATACCACCGCTTTCCATGTATATGATGGCTCCTTCACCCATATGACCACATGTTGCACTTCAAACTGCCGATGATTCTACGCAGTGGAATGATCGTCTTCTATGCAGGTATTCCCTGGCCAAATTAAGAGACTCGCTTCTAGTCAGTTCCATAAACTCCGAGCGGGATCCATAAACTTGTTTAACAGTCATAATTATTCGCTTCCAATCACTTCTTCATACCCCTCCCTCTCCAACTGGGCCAAAAAAGCAGGTGTTACGGGCCATTTCTGTTCATTTTAAGCGGGAGGATGAGTCTATCTGGGACTTCACCAGGAGATTTAGATAGGTTGTCCAACAAATCGACACATACAGCATGGACACGGTCCTCCAGAACTTTCGGAGAAGCTTTGGACCGACTACCCCTTTCTTCCAATCGCTATCATGGACCCCCATCAGATGGAAGAACCGCATGCATCGATCGGACGCATACTTCACGCCGAAGATAATATTCGGGCAAAATTCTCCCAAACAAAGGATGACACACCGTAATGGCAAGCCGATCAAGAAGCGGATACCGGCAAAGTGAGCCAGCACGACCGGCGCCCTGAATACGAGATGAAGCGGACCCTCCCCGCCACCCCATTGAACATCCCCACAACAAACTCCTCTCATTCGATCACCCGACTTTGAACCGCCTCCACTAACTGGCTCCGATCCTGCTAACTGCCATCGATCTCTCGAGGCGCGATTACCACAGGACCACTCAGCATGAAACCAACAACAGATGCCGAACTCTAAAGTTCCTAGTGGAGAAACTAATCCAAGTTGGCCACCTCAGAGGATATATCCGGGATTCGGCCCGCCCGATAGAAGCCATACTAGTAGCTAAAAGAATAACGGTCACCATCAATTACATATTGGGGGCCTACCGGATTTAATCGTGACGTTCAATCGCCAAAGGAAAAAGCCGGTGCGAAAACTACGCCGAGCCCGTGAACACCATCGCGATTCATAACAGCAGAGCGATACAGCCAGTTGACGGCCCCATATCCTTTCCTCTCATTAACCCGCTCGTGGTTATCACTCACACCACGATGCAATTCCAGTTTACTTTATGCATTAACAATTTTGATGTACACGAGTGCTCATCACCGGCAACACACCGACTTGTTACAACTGCCAACCTTCAGACAGATGAAAGTTTCGCTTGATAAACTCAGTTCGGCTGGCAAAATTTTGTCCGGATTTAATGGGGCAACTACGCTAACCGTGGGTGATATCGCCTCCCCGTTAAGGCGGGACCTACATTTAAGAAGTTTTATTCTCGATTGCCGGGCGACTTGGGGGCCATAATGCTTATCGTTGGTCGGGCCAGCCGCACGCTATGAAAGCAAGACTTCAACCTACCATCGACAATCGCTACCTTACCGCTTCCGACAGATTGACCTCGAGTAGCCTGCGTTAGTGCTTCGCCAAGAGCACAACCGGTTTACAAGAGCGTGAGTGTGAGGCTTTCCCAACACCGCCACCAATCACAACCTTTAATAAGAATCACGCTTTGTCGCTGGTGTGCAGCGAGGACAAGGAACAATTAGCTATGGATCCTCTCGAACTAATACTCGGGCGTTTCAAGACACGGCGTCACGCCGCCTCACACCAAGAGGAAAAAACAACAATTATGGCTGTGCGTTTTGTTGCAACATCGACATATTCGCCGCACCACTTCTGGACATGACCGACATTAACCCCACGCATGCTTCTCATAAGCTCAATGTTATCCCATCTGCCAAGCCAGTCAAACAAAGAGTAAGGCGGTTCCACCTTAATCACCATCGATTATGTCTCAGTTGAGATAACCTTTGACGCAGATCTGTCAGGAAGTCAAATACCCTAATGGGTTAGCTACGTAGGTGGTACCAAAGAAAGGTGGTAAGTGGAGAGTATGCGTAGACTATACCGATCTCAACGATGCTTGCCTTAAAGACAGCTTCCCGTTACCCCACATAGACCAGATTGTAGACGCGTAATCCAAGCATAGGATGTTGTCATTCCTGGATGCCTTCTCGTTACCATCGGGATCCCCATGTGCCGCTTCAACGCTGAGAAAACAACTCATCACTTCACGACTCTTCGTTATAATGTAATGTCGCCAGCTTAAAGAATGTCGGGGCTACTTATCAAAGACTAGTGACCAAAATGTTTAAACCGTTGCTGGGTAAAACCATGGAGGTATATACGACACATATGCTATGAAAGTCAAAAAAGAACGCCCGAACCACACCACACACCCGCAAGAAGCTTTCGATCTCTCAGCATATATACGAAACTCTGACCCCTTAAAATGCGCCTTCGGTTAGTGTCGGTCGTACTTGGGCCTATGGTGACACAAAGAGGGAAGATAGGCAAACCTCGCCTAGCCTATAGCTATCCCGAACTTAGCTCCTAGTTCGAGAAAAGGACACAATAGATGACCAATGTTAGTCGCCCTGGGCGATCTACTGGGTTCACCGACCAACTAAAAGCCATTCTTCACACCCTTAGGGGCCAACCGGCCAAATGGTCGAAGAGGTGATCGCCTTGGTAGAAATCAAACACTATCCAAGTGAACCCCTAGTACCGCTAGTCCCGGTCTGGGCGGGTAAAGTGGTGAAAAAGTGCAACAGTAGCAGCCACCTTCATATTTAGCGCTTCGCATGTCGCAATAAGCGTCCACCAAAGAGGGTGAAGATGGAAGGCAGAGGCCAGTGTTCTTCGTCAGCAAGTCCTTAGCCGACGTAGAAACCAGATACGGCCACCTTGAACAGGCCGCTTTAGCTCTCGGATAGCAGCCAAGAAGCTTTGCCCATACTTTCAAGCACACCCCATTGTGGTGCTAACCAACCTTCCCCTTCAAAGCACTATACACAAGCCAGACTTATCTGGGAGAATGGCCCGCTGGGTGATCGAACTAAGCGAATACGGTATCCTGTATAAGCCAAGGTTAGCTAAGAAAGGGCGTGTGACCTCACCCACCACTCCGCTCTACGACTCGCAATGGAAGGAAAATGTGGGTTGATTGAAGTTTTGGGAAAATCCGTCCTCGAGGAGGACACTTTTCTTTGGAGTCACCGCTACTTTTGCTGTTATTTTATAAAGGGAAAACCAAGTAAGAAAAAACCCCAATGACTCCAAAGATGGAAAAAGCGGTTCCAGGAAAAACTAGATTTCGGTCCGGGTCGTTACCTATCTAGAAGGTACCTCATATGAGGGCACCTTCAGGTCCTAACCCTGGGCTCCTACTGAATTGGGCATGTAGGAGCACAGGAATGGCGCATCAGATAGCCTCTAGGATAACATACAACTTAGATCAGACCAACTTAATTGGTATCTAGCATGCTTAAAAACACTCAACCAAAGGGCAAATAGCGTGTACTGTGGTCCCTGGCCATACGCTACATCAAAGGTTAGCCAACAAACATAGCAAGCATGCATGACAATCTAAACACAAAGCATCCATGAAATTATTACCCAACATTGGGGCACATACCCGTGGTCCCTAGCCAAGCGCCGTATACAAGAGGTCGCATTAAAAGGCTCAAATGCATCACAAATGTCAAAAATCCAACAAAGATGTGCGCATACGAATACAAATACCAACGCCTCTACATGTACCCGAGGTCCCTAGTCATGCATAGCAGAATAGGTAGGGCAAATAATACATCATACATCATGCATTTAAAACCAATATTGGATCCCATATCAAGAAAGGAAGCAGTCGAAAGAGGTGGCGGGTTTGCTTACTTTAAGACATTCCCTTTAAATCCCACAAACCAAACCATACATACCAATCCGCATTGCCCACTACCCCCACTTTGTTCAAACCGAAACTGAATTCAGACCTTAAAGGCAACCTACAGGTTCCTCGCAATCCAACAAAGACACCAAGATAGATTCCATTGAAACATGCTAAAATAGTGGGTCGCCATGAGTCAGTTTGCAATAACCGGCAGAACTGTTCTCAACAAGTCCAAACGATTGAGAAAATTATGAAACTTGGTTTCACAATTCTCAGAGTCAGGAATCCAACAAACAAAAGGAATGCGATTCCGATTTCGAATGACCAAGAACTAACCCAAACAAAGAAAAGTACCCAAACTATCATTCTGGAAAACCTAACCCAATGAACCGGTTGGTTAGGTTTCCCAACCAGTCCAGATGATTGAGAAAAGATTTCAAAAAAATTCAGAACCTTCCTTACAAAGTCAGGAATTCAAAAAGACAAACAGAGTGCAATTCCGACTCCGAATGACCAAGAACCAACACAAATAACGCAAACTACCCAAACTGCCGTTCCTGCAAACCGAACCTAATGAACCGGCTGGTTCGGTTTCCCAACCAGTCAATCCCGTTGAGAGAAGCTCTCAAAATTTTCAGAACCTTCCTAAAAGAGTCAGGAATCTAACAAACAATCGGTGATCATTCAGCCCGGATGAGTGAGAACCAACCAAACAAACTAAACTACCCAAACTCCGCTGCTCCGCAAACCTAATCCTAAATGAACCGACTGATCTAGTTTCCCAACCAGTCCATCTCGTTGAGAGAGGCTCTCAAAATTTTCCAGAACCTTCCTAAAAGATTAATGAGTCTAACAAAACAAACGGTGATCGATTCTCAGCTTGGATGAGTGAGAACTAATCAAAACAAACCAAACTTCCCAAACTGAAAGTCGCTCCTGCAAACCCAACTCTAAATGAACTGACCGATCTGGTTTCTTCCCAACCAGTCCATATCGTTGAGAGAGGCTCTCAAAATTTTCCAAAACCTTCCTAAAAGATTCTCCAGGAATCTAACAAAATGAACGGGTGATCAATTCTCGGGCTCGGATGAGGAGAACCAACCAAAACAAACCAAACAACCCAAACTGTCGTTCCTGCAAACCTAACCTAAATGAACTGACTTATCTGGTTTCCCAACCAGTCCATCTCATTGAGAGAGGCTCTCAAAATTTTCTCCAAACCTTCCTAAAAGATTCTCCATTCAGGGAATCTAAAAACAACGTGATCGACTATCTCGATGAGTGAGAATCAATCAAACAAACCAAATCCACCAAACTGTCGCTCCTGCAAACCTAACCTAAATGAACCGACTTTATCCGGTTTCAACCAGTCCATCTCGTTGAGAGAGGCTTCAAAATTTTCCAGAACCTTCCTAAAAGATTCAGGAATCTAAAACAAACGGGTGATCGATTCTCAGCTCGGATGAGGAGAACCAACCAAAACAAACCAACCACCGTACCGTCGCTCCTGCAAACTCCAACCTAAATGAACCGACTGATCTAGTTTCCCAACCAGTCCATCTCGTTGAGAGAGGCTCTCAAAATTTGCCAGAACCTTCCTAAAAGATTTAGGAATCTAACAAAACAAACGTGGTGATCAATTCAGCCTGATGAGTGAGAACCAACCAAACAAACCAACTACCCAAACTGGCCAGCTGCTCCTGCAAACCTAACCTAAATGAATCGGACCGTATCCGTTTCCCAACCAAGCCCATCTCGCTGAGAGAGGTTTCCCAAAATTTTCCAGAACCTTCCTAAAAGATTCAGGAATCTAAAAACAACATTGATAAATTCTCAGCTTTCTCGGATGAGTGAGAACCAACCAAACAAAACCGTTGTTCTCTTAAAACCTAGACCGCCTGCCAGAAATTTGAACCGCTCTCACGTATGAGCGTGAAAACCGGCCAAATGGTCGAGAGAAACCCCAAATTTGATCAGAACGCCTCTTAAATAGAGTGGAGCCAGTGGTTCATTTCACCTCTTCCACAAACGCAAAGAAACCAAGCTACATCTGGGCGTAATCAGAACGTATGCTTGAGCCCTAAAAGTGTCCTCCAAAGGCCCCTTCCACTTCGAGTCTTTCTCTCCTTTTTATACGATTCTCACCTCACTTTCTCGAGGCCTACCCGGTGTTTTCCACCTTCAAGCTTTGAAAAGAGCCCCAATCAGCCTCTGAACATACCTTTCCCATTAACTCCTCTCTCCTCATTTTCCATGCAAGTCGAATATCTTAAGTTTTCGCTGTTTTACCACCAAGTATCCATATGGATTCATGGTGGCTGCATGTAACTTAAGCCAAGCCCAAATGGACTCACAATATCGCCCATGGTCGA
This sequence comes from Tetrastigma voinierianum, assembly GCA_016808115.1. Classification (NCBI taxonomy): domain Eukaryota; kingdom Viridiplantae; phylum Streptophyta; class Magnoliopsida; order Vitales; family Vitaceae; genus Tetrastigma; species Tetrastigma voinierianum. The sequence goes on along the minus strand of JAEQBH010000315.1, from coordinate 180,479 downwards.
CCGGAGCTTACGCCCGAACCATATAGAATCGGGTCTAAAATCACAAAAAACGCCCACACAGCCGGCCCGACTAACCGGCTGGAACCGGAAGATGCCAACCACCATCCATTTGAGGAAAATTATGAAATTTTTTGATAGAATGTCTCGGCGAATAAGGATTCAACAAAAAAATGGTGCACTATCTCCAAGTCCGGATGATCGAAACAAGGAGGAGTGCTTCACCAAAATCACTCAAAAAAAAACAATGTCAGATACGCACGTTTGATGAACCGCTCAAACCGATTAGTCAAACTGACAAAAATTATGAATTTTTAACGTAAACCTCCGGCAAATATGAATCCAACAAAAACAATTTCGAAGCCGTGGACATGGGAGATACGATCAAAACAAGCTCAAGAGCTCCAAATTTTGACATACTCTAATAAACTTTGATTGAGCTAAAGCTCCGAGGGGGCCCACTTGCTTCTATGAAGACGACATGCCAATAACTAAAAAAATAAGCCATGATGACACTCTTAAAAGTGAACTACACACGACTCAACACCACATACAAGCCCACCCGAGGCTCGGAGACCGACTAAGCCTAAAAGGGCCCTAATGGTGCTATATAAGAACGATGGGTGAGTGTGACACCCATAGGATAAATGCAAGTGTTGAGGGACAAAATTGAGGGTCTACAAATATGCCCTTCTTCAGTAGAGTGAATGAACGAGTGAATCGTGGGTGCGAAGTGTAAGCGATGCAAGAGTGAAATGAACTCTAGTGAAGAAATCAAGATGACCAACACCACTCCCTTACTTAGTACCGAAGGCTAATCTTAACAGAGTCACTCCGATTGAAGCGACTTAAAGAAAAACTAGGCATGATGCCCGGAAGATGAGTGATCCAGCATAACTCCTAAAAGATAATGAAACCGGGGCGATGCCGAGAAGATGAGGGAAATCCGAGCAAACTATAGAGAAAGGTCCCAAGCACTGGTGCTGCTGAATCGTGAGTACCTAAAAGGTAGAATCCAACAGGTCGGGAAAGGTAGAATCGCGAAAATCAAGAAGGGTAATCGTATGAAAATTTGAAGGTAAATCGCAGAGTACCAGAAGGGAAAATCCCGGTGATTACCGAAGGCAGGATCTGTGGAGAGTACTTAAATGGGGATCCGAAATAGTATCTGAATGTGGGATCCGGGCGAGTACCGGAAATGTGGGATCCGAGCGAGTATCGGAGAAGGTAAAATCCGTGAGTACCGAAAAAGGTAGGATTCGGGAGAGTACCGGAAATGTGGGATCCGGGCGAGTACCGAGAAGGTAAAATCCGAGTGAGTACCGGAAAAGGTAGGATCCGAGAGAGTATCGGAGAAGGTAAAATCCGGGTGAGTACCGGAAAAGGTAGGATTCGGCGAGTACCGTATTAGGGATCCGGGCAGTACCGGAAAGGTAAGATCCGTGGTTATCGGGAAGGTGGGATCCGAAATGAGTATCGAGAAGGTAAAATCCGTGAGTACCGAAAAAGGTAGATCCGGATAGTACCAAGAAGGGGATCCGTACAGAAGCGCCCGATGAATACCGGAGAAGGATCGGAGAAGGGTAGAATCGCGAAAACGAGAACCACCAAATTAAAAGGGATAGGATGCCAAAACTAAGGCTCTAGATCAACTAAACTGAATGGGGATGACCTAAAACGAAACCTAGAGCATAATGGGGAAACTTAGGATGTAACCGTTGAGATACTGACCTTGATGACAAAAGGGTATGCCATAATGTGACGTTAGAAAGTGCCACAAATGATAAGCGAGAAACCAAGAACTTAATAACAAGACGGAAATAAAGGGGTATGCCCCTGTAGGACAATCTCACAAATGTGACCAAGGGTGAAAGAAAGGGTTATGCTCTAATGTTAGTATCAACGCCATGTCAAAATCTCATAACCGCATGCGGTCAAAAGTCGAGCTGGAAAACATCACAATCACTCATTCGTGAAAAATCATCCATTTCATTCCATAAAACTAATATAGGGTAACATGCCCCACTGCACATCCGATATGCAAGTGCCTTGATGAAAAAAACTCAAATACCTCAAGAACCAATCGGCTCAACAAGCGAACAAGACAACATATGGTGGGCGCCAAAGGTGCACCCCTATCGAAGCTGGACGAATATGAGAGAATCTACCCTAGCTAGCCGTAGGGCACTCTCGCCAGATGAAGAAACCTAGTCGTACGTGGAGCACACTCAAACTTTGATGCCAAAATATCTCAGTGAATGGTCAGCCAGCAAAGGCGCACGAGCCAAGCCAACATGAAAGGGACGGGGTATGCTCAAGCAGAACGTGTCGAGCATCAATAATGGGCTATCAATGGTCCCGACTCTCAGACATCTATATCTAATCATGAACCCGAGGTAAGTAAACTGAATGGAGAAGCAATATGTGACCTCGATATTCCCTAAGAACAGACTGTCGACATCCCGCACTAATCAAGAGGATAGAACCTGGTCCACATATAAAATGCTTTCAAGCAAACACGAGATCTCATGGTCTCAAGGCTGGCCTTACCACTTAATCAGAATGGGCTGGTGAAAGGTGAACATGATGGGAAACGGCACCAAATACCCAATAACACCGCCAAACCCCCCGTACGCTGGAATGTCAAATATCAAAGGATCATGTGAGCAAGGCGATCAACCAACATCCGAATGAACAATGAAATGACAAGTGAAGTGCACCAAAGGACACATCGCTTAAGAAGCGCAGGACGATGATCAATAAGAGAAGAAGACCGGTGCTGATAAGAAAAATGATGAATGGATAAAGAAAAAAGAAATGAAGAAACAAGTCGATAATAAATGGCAATGTGTGACAACAACGAACAACTCATCCCAGGAACGCCAAGTCAAAGCAAGTCACTATAAGATGGGAGTGGTGATGCAAGTAATGATCCAAGGACCTAAAGGCGGCTACAACCCAACCTCATACCCAATGTTACCTAGATCCATGGAGAAAGATCGCATAATGCTTTACTCAACCCCTCAGAGGAATAATAAATCTCAAACCTAAATGAGTAAATCTAATATCAAAACAAACACACTTTTTTTTTTTTTTTTGTTTTTGTTTTTTGTTTTTTTTTTTTTTGCGTCGAAACACCAAAGTAGGTCGAATGCCATACTAACACAATCCAACCAAAAGAACCTCAAACCTCCAATCCCAAATGGTCCCCTCAACCTAAGAATCCCAGATCAAAACCTATAGGCGGAACAAAGGGTGTGACAAACTGACCGTAGCTCGATGAGAGCACATCATCACCAATAGAGATAAAAGTGAAATGAATAGATATGATAGAAACTAGACTCAAAGGCGCACGGTGTGAAGATGCAAATGGAGGAGAAAGAAACAAGCAATGATGCGAGAAAGAACAAACGAAGAATGACACAATGCTTATAATGCTCATGCATCCAATTAATATGTAAAGCGCGACAAGTATGTGCCCCCAACCTGTGTAAGAAAGTATGCAAGGTCGATGAAAGAATAGGCCATAATAAACCGCGTGAGGCCTGGGGCAATAGCAATAGGATATATCGTCGCATAGTGTGCGTAAAGGAATATGGCTACCCAAAATGATGGCCACCCATCCTGTAACCATGGTCTCAAACGTAAACCTTCTTCACCGATCCACATCGGGACCGCCTGAACCGATTTCCGTCTAAGTCCGCTCAACCAGTCGCCCTCTTGAGTCGATCTTGATGACATAAGGCCCGGCCCCACCCGGTCTAAACTTACCTCTAGGGTCGTTGATCAATCCCCTGAGGACTTCAAGACTAGGGCGGTCGCTTCAAACTTCAGCCTAACCCTTTTCTAAATGCACGAAGTCATTTCCTCCGATAGCCCGAACATGATTTGTCGCCTCTCAAATCTCCTCTCATCCAAAAGGTTGAGTTGATCATAACGACTGAACCCACTCGCCAGATATCCGATGCTCTAATGCTACTCTTATGACCCCATCTCAATTTCTTAATAAAGACCGCTCCATGCCATATACCAAAGAATAAGGTGTGGTAATTCGGGTGAGAAGTACCTAAAGATGTACGATAAGCTCCACAATGCGAAAGGGAGCTCGACCAATCCCTAGAAGTCTCTGAAACCATCTTTTCAAAATCCTTGATATTCTTATCATGCCCTTAACCGCTCCATTAGTCCGCGGCCTACATAGCAGATGATCGATGATGTCAATACCATACTCTGCACTGTATCCACTTCGCCTAAAAATGCGCTCCTATCCGAGATCAACCATGAGGGATCCTTATATCGACAGATACGTGCGATCTGATGAATTTGGCCACTCTAGCCGCTGTCAATCCAGCATAAGAAGCAGCTTCCACCCACTTAGTGAAATAATCAATACCACCGACGCACTCATGTCCACTAAGACTCGTCGAGATCTTCCCACAATATCAATACCTCCATAATCAAAACGGCCAAGGGGATGGGTGCATTAGAAGGTGGCACGTGTATCAAGTTCGCATTTGACACTCGAACATCTCCCACTAACCGGCAAACAACTGCCTCCAGTCAACCGTGCAACCGGGCCCTCATGATCTCACAAAGGCATGTGGCTCTCCCGCCGTGTGGGCCACGACCCTGCATGAACCTCATCATTCGATTTTGGCAGAGGCGTGTCCGCATACACACGTGCCATCGTCTCCTATAAAGGGCATCCCCACAAATAACAAATCTGGTGGCTAACTGTCTCAATGCTCTCCTATCCTTGGGTGTGGCTGTTTCAGGGTAAACGCCACATGACAAAAACTGATAAATATCATGATACCATGGTAACTCATCCTGATTCTCAATATCTCCAATCAAACAACAGTAAGCGGGTGCGGACCTAGTCTCAATCATCAATGGTCGCATAGTCACTCCCGCAGGAATCTCAACCACGTGGGGCTAAGGTGGCTAACGACAAGAAACTACTTCCTCTACCCCAAAGTGCATGTATATATCTTAACTCATCAAATCCGCAACCGTGAGGTCTAAGTAAGCATGGTAGGGCTTCTCAACTTTCATCTCTCGAGTCCTCCGATACCTTGGTCTGGTCAGATAACTAAATTGAATCCCTATGGATCTCCAACTGCCTAACGCCAAGATCCGAAGACAAAGCCTCAAGGCCCGTAATGCAAGCCTCTTCTATACCAACTATATTATTCGTCAACCTGATGATCGAAAATACTAATCGAACTAACTGGGAATGATCACCGTGGTGATATCAATAAGACACCAATACCAAACCCCGACCGACGCGCGACCATCAAGTACAATCGCCATCCTATAATGCCGGGTCATTGAAACAAATCGCCATCAAAGAAAATTATCGTCAATCGATCTATCATCGAATACTGGAAAAGAAGCCAAATGATCTGCAACAATGCTTCCCTTTACCGATTTTTGTGTCACATATTGAATATCAAACTCTGTCAATAGAACCAACCATCTCATGAGCCTACCGCTGAACAAAGCCTATCAAACAAGATACCTCAATCCGGATCCAATCGTGGAGACCAAAAAGTATGGAATACTCACATAGTGCCTAAGTCATACCCAAACCAACGCTAAACAAGAGGCGCCAATCATAAGGTATTTGCACTCAGATTCCATCATCCCCTTACTTAGATAATAAATGGCCTACCCTTTCGAATCATCGAGCCGAGCTAACATGCATCCCAAAGCTATATCCGAAATCGACAAATATGGGAAGGTGGGCCTCCCTGTGGAGGCACTAAAACCGGGGAGCAGCAACACCTTAATCTTTCTCAAAGCACACTGGCAATCATCATTCCAACCGTGGTCGGTTCTTCCTCAAGATCTAAAGATAGATCGCATATGTCCGCTACCTAGCAATGAAACGACCGATGTATCAGAAGTCCCGCCAAAAAGCCTCTCGATCTCTTTCTCGCCCCTGAGCCGGCACGTCAAGTATGCTCTCAGTCTTTTCGATCAACCTCTATACCGCTCACTAACAATGTGACTTAGTACTCTGCTACCCCAAAGGTGCACTTCGGGATTCAATCTCAATCGAATCACTCGATCCTCTCAGCAATCAGAAGGTCGCTAAGATCCGCTCTCACTGGGATTTCACTATCATGTCATCCACGTATACCTCAACATCTTTATGCATCATATCATGGAATAGAGTAGTAGCGCTCTTCGATAGTGGCCTTCATTTTTCAACCCAAATGGCATAACCTTGCAGGCGTGAAGTACCCCATTCAAAGGATGAAAGAAGTCTTCCACATCCTCTGGAGCCATCAAAATTTGATTATACCTAGAAAACCCATCCATGAAGGACAACATAGGGTGCCCTGCAGTGCTGTCAACTAACATATCGATGTGTGGGAGGGGAAAATCATCCTTAGGGTTGGCCTTATTCAAATCTCGAAAGTCAACACAAACTCTAACCTTGCCATCCTTTTAGAAACGTGTGATCTACATTGTACCAACCACTCAGATACCAATCCACCGACAAGAAGCCAACACTAAGTTGCTTCAATTTCTTTCCTTAACTCGCGTACTCCATCGAGGGGTGTAGCTTCCTCACTTCTCGCTAACTGTCTAGCATGTTAATAGGCGATGTTGAACTATGGCAAGTCAAGGCCTGCATGTCCTCATACGACCATGAAAATACATCCAAGTATGACCTGAGCATGTCAATCAATTTACTCCTCTCATCCAGAGTGTACCCATAATTTTAGCGCTTTTGATTTGAATTATTAAGTTTTTAATTTGATTTATTAATTTAAAATTTTTTCCTAATTATATATTTATTTTAACCCTAAGTATTTATTTTGGCTCCATTATTTATCTTCAATATAAAATATTTAGGGATAATTATTTTAATAATTATTTCGATTAAATTAAAATGTGTTAAAGTACAAGAAATATCTTTAATATATATAAATTATTTTCCTAATCAAGTTTTAATTTTCGTATTAAGCCCTAATTACATAATTGTGACTTAATTGTAATTAATTATAAATTAAGGAGGGACTTTAGGGTTGTTTCACACAAATGAAAAGTCCACTTGCCCCCACTCCTCTCTCCTCACGCCCACCCTTCTCCTCTTCTTCCTCCCACGCCACCATCCGGTCTCGACCATTTCTCCCGCCACCGCCCGTGCCATCTAAGGCACGAAACACCACACTTCCTTCCAACCTTCGAATTCTTGATTCATCTGAACGCCAAACTGCAAGTGAACCCACCTCGCCATTTTCTCTAACTCCGCCACTCCCGTCATGCTTCCGCCACCCGGGGCCAAAACCACACCGCAGAACTCCTCGCCCCTAAACCTAAGAATCCACCCCTTGATCGACGCTTCCAAGGTCGTTTTGCCAGTGAACGGAGGGTGGAGCTTCTCGCCGGAGTTGGAGACTGTCGGGGTCGATTCTCGCCAATTCCAGGTCCTCTCAAGAAAACACCATTGGGTCCCTTGAGCTCAAGCCATGGTGTCTCGCACTATTTCGCAACCTCAAATTTTTCGCCAATCGTCGGCCACGCTTACGACCTCGAAGCGTGCCCGATTAACGTCCGTCCCTCGTTCGTGGTTCGAATAGCGGTAATCGCTTCCGAAATCGGTGACTCCTGTGAAAGACTGTGGCCTAAAACGTAGAAACCCCAATTGTATAATTGTTCGATATTCGTGATTTTAATCGTCAGAAATGTTATTTCTCTTAATATTGAAAATGCTCATTTATCGTTTTAATCGCTTATGTTCGTGTTTAAAAGATGTAATTTAATATATATAACGCTTGCTCGATGTTGTGTTTAATTTATCCGTAAAATTCAAACCGAGTTGATTTTTTGATCAAACGTATTTTTACTTCATATCCCGAGTTGGCTAATGTATAAATATAATTAATTATCCAAGCTATAAAATTGTATCAATTGTGGGTTTATCGTGATTTGTCTTGCCTTTGTGTCGGGATTGGTCGGTACTGGATTTATCCGTAGTTGTGGCCCTACTTCACATCGATTAATTGTGGATATTAGAAGTGTATTTTATCGTTCGACCCGTTTTTATTAACGTGGAGTTAAGTCCGCTTAGGAGGTTCTCGTCGACTCTTCGATAGAACATGTTAGATTTTGAGCTCTGGGCTTAGTCTCGTGAGTCGGGTCTCGGCCTAGTCTAGAGCATATTTAAATCTTAATCTTATTATTAATTATGTCTTTTTCCACTTAGATTGTTCGACAAATTCCGCCTCAGACACCGAGGTGCCAGAGCCATTCGAGATCCGATGAGACTCAGAGTTGATATCATATATTTATAACACATCGCTTGCATGCATAGCACATTATTCATGGTATTGTTCAGCTCGCCACCGGTACACCGATATCATTATTACTATTATTAATATTATATCTCAAGATATGAGATTGTCGTGGATGATGGATGTGCGTGAAAATCAATGATGATATTGTCGTATACACTCAGAATGTTTGTAATGGGAACGATAGCAGACATACCACCGATGGTTACATCAAATCACATATGCACCTAATAACTCACTATGATACGATTTATGTTTATGCATATGAGCTCCCGGGTCGAAATGCTTTCCTGGGGATGCCTGAGGTAAGGTCCGGTCGAAGTACTCTGGCGCCGGCTATGGATTATGATATATTAGTCACGGAGGTAAGGACCCTCGGTCTAGCATTTCCTGGCGCCTACCATAGGTTATCGGATTGGCAGCGATCGGAGTTAAGGACCCCGGTCGAGCATTCCTCTGGGGCGCCGGGCCTCATCGATCGAGAGAGAGCCGTAAGGCTTACGCGGAGTATAGGTCCCGCTAGTGTTCCCGATTGATGTGATGTCAGGCAGACATGAACTACGCTGGTGCGTATACATGATTATGTGAATTTTTATTAATATGATTTTCATTACTATGTTTATATTATGAATTACCAGGTAAGTATGTATATACATTCGGGTTGTAGATGTATATAAATTATATGATATTAACTTCAATTTCGAGACTGATACCAATTTATTTTTCGTGCAATCGTCATTCTCTTCTTCGTATCTCTGATAACCGAATTCCTCTTCCTCGCCAAGGTTACATGTGCCTATATAATATTATTAATCCTTGTCCATTTAATCTAGGTGTCACCGCAGTACTTCGGAATATTAGTATATTTTGTAATTCAGATAATTCTGTTTATTTTGTGTATGATGATGGTGTATGTGGGATCGAGATTTTATCTCTCCCTATTGATGTTTGGTATCTGAACATATTATATATGTATGTTGATATATTGTTAGGTGATCGCATGATAGTCGGTATGAGTATTTCAGTTAGGTTTGCTACGGGCTCGTGGCCTTACGCTCCCATTCCCAATACGGCCTTCGATCCCCGCATCGGGGTCGTGACAAAGTTGGTATCAGAGCTATAGGTTCATTTCCTATGGCCTAGAGTCTAAGTTTCCGCATCGCGAATTAGGATCGAAGTTCGCCCTCGGTTCGTCACCATTGCATCTAGTTTCGCTTCGTCCGCAGCCTGTCAAAGATCCTGATAGCCTCAGGTTTACTTTTCAGTATGAGACCTAGAACGAGGGTTAATGCAATGCAAGAATGATGTCGCATAAGAAGAAACGGTTATCGCACAAGCGATGATGAGGCCCAGGAGGCCCAAGACGAGAGACATCCCTTCACCGATCCACCCGCCCAGAGAGGCGAAGGAGACTGGTAGCCCCAAAAGAGGCCAGACAAGTGTACCTACGATGAGCCACGTACCGAGGAGCCACAGTTAATATGCCCCAGTACGTCAGTACGCAGATGCCCTGTCACACCACTATGGAGGCATTTTTCGTGTATGACTGGGTGCAGCCTCCCAACTTATGGAGGATCAATGCGCAGCGCCAGTAAGGTTCCCTACCGTGGGACTCAGATTTAACCCAGATCACATTCCTCTTGTTCCTGAAGACACCGTGCTTAATGAGGTTATATTTGATGGGGTATCCGCACCCAATGGATTTTCCTGGACGCAAGTGAGAGAAGAGAGCATTTGATCCGAGAGCATCCGATAGACTCGACCATTGAGATATGTGCTTTCTCCCTCAAGGGCTTAGCATTGCAAAGGGTATAAGGATTTACATCAAGCCATTAGGGTATGACATGGGCTCAAGCCAGTATAGATTTGAAGATAACTACATTTCTTTGCCATGAGGCAAGAGTACCAAGACATTTTGATGGTACCAAGAGAGATGATATGTCTCAGAGCGGAGTACACCCAAGTGGTGTTCATGTGTATCTTAGTAAAATGTCTGAGCAATATAAATGCAGGTTTTAAGACGAGTAAGTACATCACCGCTTCGAATTACTTTTCATATCCTTGGTACGAGGAAGGCCTTAGGGAGGTCACCGATTTAGCGAGACGATGTGGAGACCCACCTTCTTCATGGTATCTTAGTGGATGGTATAAGAAGGAAGACCCGCACGTAGAGCAACCAAGACACCGCTCTAAATACAAAAGATTATGGTGGCAATGTGGTACTTCGTGGCACAGCCGCCAGACAGAGTGCGCTTTAGACCAAGGGGGTCACAAGAAGGGCAGGCTAAACCGTGGCTGCTTATAGAGGCTCCATCGATTGTGGGCTTAAACAATGGGGCCATAGTTCAATGTGACGCAGTTCAGCCTGGGTACAAGAAATACTAGTTCGGGCACTGGGTGATGTGCCCACGTGCGGGTGGATGCAATCAGGCCCTCAGATGGCTGGGCCAGTGGTTTGCTTTAGTGAGAGTCGCCATAAGGGCCAGGTCCATGCTCTGCATTTCCCACCCGCCAATTTTTCTCGTGGTTCGCGCGCAGGCCGCTTCGCCGCCTGATCGGAGACGCCAGTTCTCGTGCGTGCAGGTGCCAGGCCGTGGATATGGAGTAGCCCGGAGATGCAGGTGTGCTGTGGTCGCTTCAGCCTTACCAGCCGACGTCGCCGTAGTTTTACGCCATTTCAGACGCCAGGCGTCAAATGCCGCCAGACGTACTATTCGCCTCTATGCTCAGGCTGGGGTGGTGTTATTAGATCCAGCTACACACTCTTTGCGGTTCTCTAGCTTTGCATTGAGGTTATGTTCGCCAACCATACTTAAGACCTCGGTTATCACGCAACCCCTCCGGGAGCGATGTCTTAGAGGCATATTTTACTTTCCATCGTGTCCAATTTCGTAGTGAGGCGCAGACCTTCTCAAGTGGATCTTATTTTAAGAATGTGATGGATTTCGAGGTTATTTGGGTATGATCATCAGTTGTTATCATGCCATCCCATTGCCGAGAGAAACAAGCATTTTGGATTCCGTGGGATCTAGAATTGTTTCGTAAGTAGCAGATAAAACAAAATTCTTCTAATTTAATTTCACCCATTACGCCTGTGGAGGATACATTACGCCTGTGCCGTTATCTGCTCTTGTGAGTATTGATCAAATAAGTGGATAGAGGTAAGGCCTGGGATGATGTCCCCATTGCTTTAGTACCCTCCATGTTTTCCAGAGGAGTTGCCGTGCTGCCACCGATTGTGGAGATGTAATTTCAGACGATGTTTGCATCTTTACAGCCTTCCCATTCCTGCTAACCTTATAGGACAGAATCAAGGAGTTGAAGGAGTCAAGGAGCAAGCATGGTGATTTGTTACAAGGTTCTGGCCCAAGTTTGTAATTTCTCACTGGGGGGTGCTCCCGTACTATTTGTGCAGCAGCAGAGTGTTCCCTACTCGCTATGTATGTGACATGCATGTACCGAACAAAGTGACCATTCAGAATAAATATCCGCTCCCGAATAGATGACTTGTTTGGATCAGCCTGTGGCATCATGTTTTTCTAAGACTGACCACGGCCAGATATCACTTGAGTAACAAGAATATGAGGATGTTCAAGACAAGATTCGTGACGGTGGTACGACCATTATGAGTTCCTTGTGCGATGTTCGACTCACTAATGCGCCTAAGAAATTTTTATGGATTTGATGAACAGGTGTTCAAACCTTCCCGATCGGCTTGTGACTGTTCATCGATGGTCTTAGTATATTCTCTGAAAAGGAGGAGCATGTAGAGCATTTAAGGATAGTATCGTACTGAGGGGAGACAAGGTGCCAAATTCTCCAAGTGTGAATTTCAATGATAGTGCAGCTTTCGACATGTAGTATCGAGGAAAGGTATTCGCGGGATCCCAAGAAGATAGAGACAAAGGATGGATTGGTCCACACTAAACACTGCGATCGAGAATCAAGTTTCGGGCTTAGCCGCTATTATCGCCAAGCCATGTGATTTTTCGAGGATCGCCGCACTCACACTAACCTGCAAGAATGTGAGGTTTCAAGTGACGCAGATTGCGGAGGCGTAGTTTCTCGTGTTTAAGGATTGCTTCGAATCTTCCGCCTGCTGGTTACATTACCTTCTGCACGTGAGGTTATACAAAGGCACAGACGTCTGAAGCCTGATTGGGTATCGACACACTAAGTAAGGTGACTGCTTATGCTTCTAGGCGTACCAAGAGGCACGAAAGTGCACTACCTCCCACTCATGACTCAGATGGCGCAAGCAGATCTTGCATTGAAGATCCGGAGACATTACCTGGTATGGTGAGACGTGGTGAGATTTTCACGATCACAAGAGTTTAAAATATATTTTCAAGAAAGGGAGCTAAATTTGAGACAGAGAAGATGGATGGAGTTAAGTATATTCATGATTATACGATTCAATATCACTCAGTAAGGTTAATGGTGGAAGATGCTTTGGTAAAATCATCAGCATTTCTCGCCACATTAGTGCAGAGAAGCGACAATTGACTAAGGAGTTGTATGAATCTTTGTATGATCGTGGTTTACACTAGAGTAGTGCCGGAGTCCTGAGCACTTTTAGCACATTTTTAGTCAACCGCCTGATGGACGTAATTAAGACAAATTTCAATGCAGAGACCACGCTTGATGAAGATTATGGATGAGGTTCAGCAGGTCGCAGTGATTTTGGTGATTGGGGATGATGGCACGTTGAGATTGGGTACTCAGGTTGTGGCCCTGATGTCGATGGACTTAGAAAGAGATTATGGAAGAGGCTCATCATACGCCTCTTACAAAGAGATTCATCCCGCTCCACTAAGATGTATCATGATCTTAAAGGTACTTATCGTGGAGTGGTATGAAGAAGGATGTAGCGTATTTTTTGTATCCAAGTGTTTGACTTGCCAAACAGGTCAAAACTGAAAGCACGAGGTCTGGTTTGGTTATGAGCCACCCATTCCGCAGTGGAAATGGGGAGAATATTACCAAGACTCTGCGGACCTGCTACCTCGAATCCAAGTATGATCCGCTTTGGGTGATAGTCGACCATCGATCAAGCCCACTTCACCTGTAAGACTGATCTTTTCCGTAACTGCATGCTAGTGTATATTGGAGAGGATCATAGTCTTCACGGATTCCGCTGATTGTGTCCCACGTAGGGCCCCAGCTCACTTCTAGGTTTTCTCACAAGCTTCATGAGGAGCTGGTACTGACACCCTAGCACAAATTTTCACCTCGTAATTTTTAATGATGGGCCTGGAGGACTATTCAGACGCTGAGGACATGCCGAGGGAGTGGTGTGATGGATTTTCGAGGCCACTGGATTGCATTTACCTGTGGAGTTCGCAGCATAACAACAGCTTATCATGCTAGTATCGCAGATGGCGCCTTACGAGGCATCGTGATGGCAGAAGTGTAGATCGCCGCTTGTCAAGAAGTTATAGGAAGAAGGTGTTCGAATTGGTCCAAATCACTTCGAAAAGATTCCTTATTATTCGAGATCGGTCGAGGACCGTCGGGCCAGACGTAAAGAGCCATGCACCCCAAGAGGAAACATGTGGAGTTTGCGTAGGTGAGTATGTATTCCTCAAGGTTTCCGGCGTAGGCGTGATGAGATTTGGTAAGAAGTGGAAGTTAGCACCGCCACGTGGGACCATTTGAGATTGTGGATAGAGTTGTGATGTAGCCTACCGACCGAGTCACACCTAATTTCGCCAATGCACCATCCTAGGCCTTCATATATCTATGTTGAGGAAGCACGTGCGATCCCCACATGTGCAAGCATGTGCCCAAGAAGTAGAGATCATGGAGGATTTACTTTCTCTGTATGGTGGATAGTTTCTGACCTGTAGCTACTGGTGGGATAACAGGTTCACAACTCCGATCAAAAGTCATTCCAATGGTCAAAGTCCTATGGCGTAATCATTCGACCAAGAGGCACTTAGAATCCGAGCAGAGATGCGATGTTCATACCCATACTGCTCCAAAAGAATGAGGTATGTTTCTTATTCTAAATTGAGGACGAACTTTCTATGGGAGAGAATGTAATAATTGCACTTTAAGTAGTTTTGATTTGAATTATTAAGTTTTTAATTTATTTTATTAATTTAAAATTTTTCCTAATTATATATTTATTTTAACCCTAAGTATTTATTTTGGGGTCTAATATTTATCTTCGCCATATAAAATATTTAGATAATTTATTTTAATAATTATTTTGATTAAATTAAATGTTAAAGTAATAAAGAAATATCTTAAATATACAAAATTATTTTCCTAACCTGTTTTACCAGATTGCCCTAATTAAGCATAATTAGGGACTTAATTGTAATTAATTTTCATAATTATGAGGACTTTAGGTTGTTTCGTTACAAGGAAAGTCCACTTGCCCCTAATTCCCTCTCCTCACGCCACCCTTCTCCTCTTCTCCCATGGCCACACCATCCACTGTCCTACCATTTCCCTGGCCACCGGTCCGTGCCATCCAAGGCACCTAAAACCACCCACACTTCCTTCAACCTTCGACCACCCGATTCATCTAGTAACGCCAAATCACCTGAACCCACCTCAGCCATTTTCTCTCTCTAACCGCCACTCCCGCTGCTTCCCTCGCCACCGCCCAAACCGACACTAGATTTGAACTCCTGCCCCTAAACCTAAGAACCAGCACCTCCTGATCGACGTTTCCAAGGTCGCTTGTTTGGTGAACTGAGGGTAGAGCTCACGAGTCGAGACCTGTCGGGGCCGATCTCCGGCCACTCCCGGTCCTCTCAAGAAAACACCATTTTTAGTCCCTCAGCTCGTTTCACAAGGTGTCCTTAGAATCTATTTCCTATAACCTCACTTCCTAATAATTCTTCTGGAGGAGGCCACCAGTGAAGCTGCGTTCGACGTGTAACGTCCGTCCCCGCTCCGCGTGGTTCCGACTAGCAGGCAACGTTTCAAATCCAGACCTCCTAGAAAGACTTCGCAAGCTTCCAAAACGCAGGAAACCCTAATTGTATAATTGTTCGACTGTATTTTAATTGTTCGTAAATGCTATTTTAATATTGAAAATGCCTTTTATTTATCGCTTAATTGCTTATGTCTTCGTGTTTTGAAAAGATGTAATTTAATATATATACGCCATTTCCTGATGTTGTGTTTAATTCTATCCTCGTACTCAAACCGAAGGATTTTTTGATCAAACGTATTTACTTATATCCTGAAAGTTATTAATGTATAAATATACTAATTATCCGTTCTATAAATCAGATCAATCAGGTTTATCGTGATTTGCTCGCCTTTAGGTCGATCAATGAGCCGTGGATTTATCCTCAGAAGTCAGGCCCTACGACATCGATTAATTGTGGATATTAGAAGTGTATTTTTATCGTGTTCCTAATCTCGTTTACAGTGGAGTTAAGTCCAGCTTTTAGGGAGGTTCTCACGCGAATTTTCGATAGAACATAAGTTAGATTTTGAGCTCGCTTAGTCTCTATGAGTCAGTTCGGTCGAGTCTAGAGTATATTTAAATCTTAATCTTATTATTAATTATGTCTTTTCCATTCTAGATTGTCCGACAGCTCCGCCAGGACAGCCTGAGGCGCAGGAGCGATTCTGAGATATCTCTGTGGAGTCAAGACATATAGTTTATAACACATCGTTTGCATGCATCGACGCATTCATGGTATTAAACTCGTATTCGTCACTGCACACTATATCATTATTACTATTATTAATATTATATCGCATATGAGATTGTCGCGGACGATGGATGCGGGCGTGTACCGGCCGACGTGATATCATCACAAAATCGTAATGTTTGTAATGGGAACGAGCAGCGTGACATACCACCCGATGGGTTAATTCAGACCAATGCGGCGCACCGCACAATCGCATCATGATACAAATTTATGTTTATGTA
This sequence comes from Tetrastigma voinierianum, assembly GCA_016808115.1. Classification (NCBI taxonomy): domain Eukaryota; kingdom Viridiplantae; phylum Streptophyta; class Magnoliopsida; order Vitales; family Vitaceae; genus Tetrastigma; species Tetrastigma voinierianum. Next base: position 164,270 of record JAEQBH010000315.1, on the reverse strand, counting down.
TATGAGCTCCCCGGTCGAATGCTTTCTTCTGGGATGCCTGAGGTAAGGTCCCCGGTCAGCTGCTACTTCCTGGGCGGGGCGTAGGCTATGGTTATGATATATTAGTTGCCGGAGGTAAGGACCCTAGTCGAGCATTTCTCTCGGGGCGCCGGCTATAGGTTGTTGGATTAAGTGTTGACTGGAGTTAAGGACCCTGGTCGAGCATTCTCTCGGGGCACTAGTCTCATTGGATTGAGAGAGAGCCGTAAGGCTTATAGCATTGGAGTATAGGGTCCTGCTAGTGTTCTCGATTGATGTGATGTTTGTGTTATGACATGAACTATCTTGGAGTGCGTATACATTATTATGTGAATTTCTTTATTAATATGATTTCGTTACCATGTTTATATTATGAATTCTTATAAGTATGTATAACATTTGGGTTGTAGATGTGGTATAAATTATATGATATTAACTCACTCTCGGGCGACAGTCTCGATTTATTTTCGGGTATTGTCAGTCCTCTTCTTGAGATCATGATAACTGCAGAGCTTCTCTTCGCTACGGCGGTTACATGTACTTTATAATATTATTAATCCTTGTCCATTTAATACGGTGTCGCTGCGGTACTTGGAATATTAGTATATTTTGTAATTCGAGATAATTACATTTATTTTGTGTATGATGATGGTGTATGTAGGATCGAATTTATCTCTCCTATTGATGTTTAGTATCTGAACATATTATATGTATGTTGATATATTGTTAGGTACAGTAGCATGATAGTCGGTATGAATATTTTCGAGTTAGGTTTGCTCTACGGGTTTCGGTGGCCTTACGCCTCCCGATTTCCTAGTGCGGTCTCGATCCCAGTTGGGTCGAGTGACACGGAGATGAGGAAGAGCGATCCTAATCTCACGGGCTGATCGATGCGAAATCTATCCGGCTCTGTCTTGTAGAAGCGAGTGTAACTTTCTGTCCTACGTATCATAATTAGACTCATGACCACTGGTGGGTCAAATACGTGTCTCCGTATCATTAACATCGTATACATGTCTTTGCTGGGAGTGGTGGGTGCGATCAAAGGGAAAATCTTTGTGACCTGGCCGAATCTTTCCAGTACTCATGTCATTGTACCATCGAGAAATGTCGATCGAGCTGAGTGAGCAGGACATAGTGTCAAAGAAAGAGGTGGGTCCGCGAGTCGGACCACTCCTCGCAGCTTGATATCATGAGTAATATCGGTGTAATGACCCGTCATCATCAAACTCAAGCATAGAAATTCCAAATACGCCAAAGCTAATCGGGCCGGTGGAAACATATAATGCGTAGGTCTTAGATCATGTCCCATTCTTTGTCGGTCTGACGTCATAAAGTGTCTGGCAGCAAAATCAATCATAGAAATAGTGTATCAAAAACGATGGAAAAAAATGAAGGCATGTCGAGAAGCATTGGTCAGATCATGTCCATCTCGTCCATGTAGGTATCGAAGGAATCACTCATCGGTTCATCCCGAATCCATAGGTAGATCATGGTCGGGATCTCATCGGAAAGCATGGAAAACACCTTTGACTCTATCCAGGTGATGGGGGTCTGTTGTCACCGGCCTTGAGTGGCTTGGTGGTCTCGGAATTCAAACAAATCTATCACAGGAGCATCTTGAATGCCACAGATCTCAAACTATCTTTGAAACATGAGTCGACTCATCTTGTGTGGGGTGCATATACGATCCTGCAGCAAAATAGTCAACTGTTGAAAGTGTATGAAGCGAGATGTGGAATGGAATCTTTAGACATGTGAGCTCTCACTCTCTGTGATCGTGCCATGTGTCGTGCATCATCATGGTTAAGGATGTAACCTGACATAAGATATGTCATGATGTTGTAGTAATGAAGCTTCGGCGCGGCCCACTGTGGGACCCGATCGAACCGGGCATATAAGACATGCCTCTCATCGTACTAACTTGAAATTGCTACTGTCTTGGTGAGATGACATGGGTACCATGTCCTGAGTCATCCTCCTGGGCTAACAACCTGAACCCCGATCAAGTATGGCTTTGGTCAAATGTAGGTCATCCTCATTTGATGGCTGATCATGCACAGTTCGGAAGGAAGTAATAACATCTCACATCGGGCGTATTGTGATAATGCACCCCTCATGTACGAACTTCACCTTAGATGAAGGGAGATGGTATAACACCGCCTCATGAATCGAGTGACCAGTAGGTTAAAGGATGATTGGATCCTCGAAAACCTAAAAGAGTATGGAGTATATGACGGACCCGATCATGACATGTGTGCAGTGTACCTGACTGTCCTCACGAGTCCCATCACTAGCTTTGACGATGCTGTGTGGATGGCCCCGAATCGGATGGTGAAAATCCTAAAGCAATGGCAGTAACCAGTGGACAAACGTTTAGGGCGGAGCCGTTGTCAGTAGTGATGGCACCAGCAGGCTGAGCAAGCAACATCGATGAATAAAGGACGAACATGGTCTGATCCGTCAGGTGGTAAATCATTGTCAGTGAAAATGTGTGCAGCCTTAATACATCAGCATTAGAAAGTGGATCGATCCATCGGGGGTTGTAGTAGTGTCTGACTCGATCGGTAGAGTACTGATCGACACATCTCTATATGTGTCTTTGGATAGAAATTGATAAACTCCACGATAAAATCTTAGGAACTTTGAGTGGTCTTGCGGTAGTGTAAGAATTTCATCATCTTCCCTATCTGAATCATCTACGCATCGATACCCGACAAAGGTCTATCACCGAGGTGGAAATTTGAGCTACCCTCCCACTCCTTGTAACAATCTGAACATCTCTATGTACTGGCGCATAATCCTCCGGGAACAGAATGAAAGGTGTCGTGGGAGGAACATGTTGCTGATATCTAGAATGATGTGTTGTACGTCGAGACATCATCTGAGATCAATCTAAATGGCTGGAGACACATTGACTACTGAGTGTATACCTTTAAAATGAGGTTGCCGAGCTGGGGATTGGTGAGCCTCTCCGTCCCATCCGTCATACAGATATCTCATCTCACGAATACTTTCGATCAGATGTCTACGCCAGGAATGGAGGTCGACTCCCCAGTGTCATGGTGGGTGTAGTGCGGCGTGGTCAAATCAGCAGCCACGATCAATCGAGTCTGAATAGCGTTCTCGGTCTTGTGTATTATACGTATTATCATGACCAGCTCTCTGATATTGATAAGCACGGGTGAAGATGCGCGAGATCAGGGTGGGGTGAAAGAATTTGTGGTGTGGTGATGCGGGTGGTAGTGGAATAATCAAGCCCCCCTTGACCAATCTTTTGTGCTGGTGGTGGCATCAGGTTGTGTAAAGCGCTGTAGGCCTCGCGGAGGCGGGTCTCCCATCTTCTTGATGGTGCGTCGCAGTGGCTGAGGCGCTGTGCCCAGCATATGCGGTGTGGTGGCGAATCTGAAAGTAGGCCAGCGGGCTGAGGAGTAGTTGTGCGTGCGACAGCCACATCATACGGTGGGTATGCAGCTGTCTACGAGCGGAGGGTGACGTGGGGACTGTGTGCAGTCATTACTTGATGGCACAGGCATCAGATAGTGCAGGTCCGTGCAACCTTTCCCAGCAGAGTCTGAGAGGGAAGAGTGCGCCCGTAATCCTCTAGATATGCCTCACCGATGCCATAGAGGGCTTTGAACTAATGATCTGAGTGCATGCATTGGGAGGCCATGAGATGCCTGAGCGGGGCTAAAGGCTGTATGTCATCTTTGATCGATCGCTACGAGGGTGCATCATGTGTGCTATCTTCTCCGCCATTCGGAATCGTAAATGGCCCGACTCATCCAGGCCTGCGCTTTGGGGCCTCGACTCTCTCGGGATACGTCGCTCTGATTATTAAAGAATATTGTTTGTGTCGGCTCTGTCCCAGAATCGGCTCATGTCTACGCCTCGAAGGGTCAGTAATTAAATAGCGGCAACGGCTTCACTTTCGTGACGAGGAGAAACGTAATCATCATGCCCTGCGTCCAGTCTATGCCCATTTGCCTCTGTTGTATAGCTGAAGTGAATGCGGGGCACCCTATCCCAGTGTACCTCAATGTTCGAATGCGAGAGCTGTTGTGAGGTGCCCACTTTGGAAGGAGTCATCATGTCAGTCCCGGCCTATCGCTCCGTCGAGCATGCCGAGGCTGATCCTCTGCTCCCGATCCTGTCGATACGATTACGAGTGTGTCATCGATAATCGGTCACGGGAGTCTGACGAGAATGTGGCATGGTCTCGGTATTACCATGTAGAACAAGCTACAACTGCGGGTGATTGAACCCGGTGGTGTGGTGGTGGAGGTGGAACTATATAGTCTGTTTGTATAGTAGTTCGGATAATGGTGGGGTGGTGGATGTGGAAGCTGTAATGATCTGGCGTACGGTGGGTCGGATGATGGTGGTGATGGTGGATGTGGGGTAGAGTCATGCGGGGTGCTCCCCGAGAAATTGCGTGGTTGGGCTGATGCCCGTCGATTCTACAATCCCGATCCCAGTATATCTCGGAGAGATACCATGATATCGATAATCTCGGTGGCGAAATTCGACGGTAAGCGTCTTGAGTCCCATATCTCTATGGTTGATGTACATTTTAACTTCTTGTGTGGATCTGAATCTCTAGCAGGTCTGAATTAGAATCTGACTCAGGAGACAGTCGCTCTTAATGTCGATAATCTGGAAGAAGTAAGAGGCGTGTCGGAGTCCAGGGACTATGATCAGGAATCCAATCGTTGTCTGATCGCGATGAAATCCTCACAGGGAATGAGGCGACATGTGATGTTAACATCATCGTCAATGGCCCCACACATGCGGGAGGCGAGTTCGCGAATTAATACCTTAGGGTAGATGAAACCAGTGCTCAAAGAGAAAGAAGCGAAAGTCTTAAAGGCTGGATGGCCGTGCCAGCGATGATCTACAATGGGAGATCTGTCGATAATCAATCGGCAATCCGCGAGACACCGTATGAGTATCCATGAAATCTGGCTTCGGTATACGGTCTTCATTGCTCGGTTATGTCAGTCATCTCCATAGTGCTCCCATCGCTCCCCGATGGCCCTTATGCTGAATTTTTATTCGAGCCCCCAGCGGTGAGAGGCAAGCGGAGTTTGGAATGACTCCTAGTGACTCGGCCGATCAATGAGGAATAATCGACCCGAGACTAGTGATTCGAAACGAGGGGGATCTGACCATGCCCCCGCAGTACAGGCAAATCAAGCGATCGTACGAGAGGGTAGTCATCACGGCGATTTGTCATGCATGAAGCAATGGCTTATCAGCATATTACACCTGATAAGTCCTGGCCTAATTCCCGAATATCATGGCTAGATCTGGTCGATAGTGAGAAAGCATGCTATAATCCAAAGGTGAACACCTGAGCATAAACAAATCTGAATGTAAGCGAATACGATCAAATTGTATGATCATCAATTACCACATCAGCTAGGAAGCTTCTGGAGTCGAGGAGAACCATGTGCTCGAGTAGACCCGTTCAGAGTTAGAGTTTGATCCTCTTATGAAACCAGAGATTTTGGGTTCGATCCCCAGTGGAGTCGCCAATTTGTGGACCCTACCCAATCCACGGGCCGGCGCGACTCGCTTTTAAATAGAAGGAAAATGTGGGTTGATTTTCGAGTTTTGGAAAATCGTCGCCGAGAGGGCAGTTTTCTTTAGTGCATGGCTTACTTTTGTTGTTATTTTATAAAGGGAAAACCAAGTAAGAACAAAAAACCCCGATGACTCAGTATGAAGCGATCTGAAAACTAGATTCACGAATTAGGATCGGTTACCTATCGGAAGGTACCTCATATGAGGTAGCACCCCTCTAGGCCCGGAACTCGGTCTTTACTAGTGAATTGGGTATGTAGGAGCATATAGATCCTGGTCAGATAGTACTTGACTAAACGCTATAACTTAGATCAAACCCAGCTTGTTGGTATCTAGCATGCTCAAAAACACTCGGCAAGGGCAAATAGCGTGTACTGTAATTTGGCCATCTGGCCCACACATCAAGGATTAGTAATGAGCTTTATATGAACATGCATGACACTGCGAACACAAAGCATCATGAAATTCATTACGACATTAAAGTACATACGTGGTCCCTAGCGAGCGGCGCAAGGTCGGTCAAAGGCTTTCGAAATGCATCACAAATGTAATCAAGCGACATGTGCGCATGAATACAAATATCTGGCGCTTTAAGCATGTACGAGATTTAGCCATGCATACTTGCGAGGAAATAGTAGGAGCAAATAATACATCATACATCATGCATTTAAAACCAAATATTGGATCATACACTAAAAGAAAGGAGCGGAATTTGAAGAAAGGAGGTAAAGTGGTTTGCTTACTTTACTTTGCCATTCGCTAAATCCTGAACGAGCCATACATACCAGTAAATTTGCCATTTACCCCACTTTGTTCCAAGCGGCGAACTCGGACCTTAAAGGCGACCTACGGGTTCCCTGGGGGCAACTAACGACCTGTATGATAGATTGGGGCGAAACATGCTAAAATAGAGTGCCCATGGTATCTTGCCTGGCCGGTTGAATCGGTTCTCGACAGTTAAGCGATTGAAAAATTCTAAACCTTTGTCGGAACAATTCCTCCTGAAGTCAGGAATCCAACAAAACAAAGGAATACGATTAGATTTCGAATGACAAGAACCTTGAGCAAAGAGAAAAAGTACCCAATATCGTGGAAAACTGTGATGACAGAGTTGGTTCAGTTTCCCAAACCAGTCAAATGATTGAAAAGATTTCAAAAAAATTCAAAACCTTCCTTCTGAAAGTCGAGGAATTCAAAAGACAAACATAGTGCAATTCAGGCTAGAATGACGAGGAACCACGACGAATAGCAAACTACCCAGGCGCCATTCTATGAGCGAACCTAATGAGCAGAAGCTGGTTAGGTTTTCCCAACTCCAGTCCGTTGAGATAAGCTCAAAATTTTTCGAACCTTCTAAAAGATTCAGGAATCTAACAAAATAAACGGTGATAGATTCTCGGCTCGGATGGTGAGAACTGACAAAACAAACTATATTACCCAAGCTAGTTCACTATGAGCCTAACCTAAATGGCTTGGCCAGTCTAGTTTTCCCAACCAGTCCATCTCGTTGAAGGCTCTCAAAATTTTCTAGAGACAACTACTAAAAAGATTCAAAGTCTAAAAAAAACAAACGTTGATCAATTCTCAACTCGGATGAGTGAGAACTAATCAAAACAAACCAAATTACCCAAGCTGCCGTTCACGCAAACCTAACCTAAATGAGCGAGCTTATCTGGTTTCCCAACCAGTCCCATCTCGTGAAATCTCAAAATTTTCAGAACCTTCTAAAGATTCAGGAATCTAACAAAATAAACGGTGATCGATTCTCAGCGCTCGGGATGGTGAGAACCAACCAAAACAAACCAAACTACCAAACTGCCGTTCACGCAAACCTAACCTAAATGAACGATTGATCTGGTTCCCAACCAGTCTATGGTGAGAGAGGCTCTCAAAATTTTCCAGAACCTTCTAAAGAGTCAGGAATCTAACAAAACGAAAACGGTGATCAATTCTCAGCTCGGATGAGTGAGGAATCAATCAAAACAAGTAAACTACTAGCGTAGTTCTGCAAAAGCCTAACCTAAATGGGCAGGCGATCGGTTTCCCAACCAATCCATCTCGTTGAGAAAAAATTTTCAGAACCTTCCTAAAGATTCAAGAATCTAAAAAACAAAACGGTGATCGATTCTCAACTCGGATGAGTGAGAACCAACCAAAACAAACCAAACTACCCAAACTGTCGTTCCTGCAAACCTAACCTAAATGAACCGACTGATCTAGTTTCCCAACCAGTCCATCTCGTTGAGAGAGGCTCTCAAAATTTTCCAGAACCTTCCTAACAGATTCAGGAATCGAACAAAACAAACGGTGATTGATTCTCAGCTCAGATGAGTGAGAACCAACAAAAACAAACCGTTGTTCTCTAAAACTAGCACTGAGCTGTGAGCAGAACAAACTCACGTATGAGCGTGAAAACCGGCTCAAATGGTTCGGAGGAAACCTCAAATTTGATCAGAGCGTCTCTTAAAGGAATATAGACCAGGGTCTATTTCTTACCTCTTCCACAAAACTCGAGAAAAAGAAACCAAGCTAAGCATCAAGCGGGAATCGATGCGTGCGTTTGGGCCGGAAAAGTGTCTCGAAGGTCCTTCCACTTTGATCTTTCTCTCCTTTTCCCATACTGATTCCCCACCTCAGCTTCTGAGCCTACCTGGTGTTTTCCATAGCTAAGCTTTGAAAAGAGCCCAATCGAGTCGGAGCTTGACTTCCTCATTAACTCCTCTCCTCATTTTCCATGCAAGTGAATATCTTAAGTTTTAATTGCACACCCTCAAAGTATCCATATGGATTCATGGTGGCTGCATACAATAAGTCAAGGCCCAAAATGGACCCACAATACTGCCATGGTCGAGCTGGAGCTTATGGGCGAACCATATAGAATTGGGCTCGAAATCACAAAAGCGACGCTCACACAAGGCGGCGGAGCTAGCCGGTTGAACCCAGATGCCAACCCAGTCCATCCGGTTGAGGAAAATTATAAATTTTGAAGTAGAAATGTTCCTGAAGAATAAGGAGACCAACAAAAAAATGTTTCCATTCCAAGTCGGATGGGGAGATGTAGTCGAAACAAGGAGGAACCATAAAATCACCCAAAAAAACAATGTCGTATACGTACTGCCTTGATGAACCAGTAAAACCGATTAGTCAAACGGTTGACAAAAATTATGAATTTTTAACAAAAACCTCCTTGGCAAATAAGGAATCAAACAAAACAAACAGTGAACAATTCTGAGTTCGGACAAGGGAGATATGATCGAAACAAATAAATTGTTTTTAAATTTGACATACTGCAACAAACTTTGATTGAGCTAAAACCTCGAGGGGCCACTTGCTTCCTATAGCACGATGCCAATAACTAAAAAAATAAGCCATGATGACACTCTAAAGTGAACTACATACGCACTCAACGGACCACATACAAGCCCACCCGAGGCTCAGAGACAGACTAAGCCTAAAAGGGCCTTAATGGTGTTATATGAGAACGTGGGTGAGTGTGACACCCATAGGATAAATGCAAGTGTTGAGGGGCAAAATTGAGGGTCTACAGCAAGTCCTGGTCTACTTTCTAGCAAAAGTCCCTAACACAAAGCGAGCTCTACGGATTGCAGAGTGGTGGACCCTCGGTGTAGGCCAGGCGTCTCGTGACGGGGTCGACGTGGCCTGTGATTAAAGTCCGGGTAAGGGCCAGAGGTCGACGAAGCTATCAGGTTGGGCCGGGCGCCTCGAGCAATGAATCGAGGAATGTAGAAGCCATCCTGGTTGGGATTGAATTACTTGGTACTATGCAGGTAAACTACGGTCGGAGCGATTCCCGATTGGTGGTAGAGGCGAGTCAAGCGTGAATATGAGTCACGGGATCCCAGATATGGCTAAGTATGTAACTGCGGTTAAGAAAGCAACGCCTAAATTTGGTTTTCAACATGGAAGCTCGAACATGTTCGGGGACTCTAATGAAAGAGCGAGCAGTAAGCCGTTAGCCTCATCTCTACCTATAACGAAACAATATCTGCACTTTATATATTACTGAGTCGGATTCTCGATAGCCCTTTATCCCAAGATGCTTGAGTGGGTAAAACCTCCCTTCTGGATGGACCCCATAGCCTGATATATCGACACGGGAGAACTCCACTAGCGAGAAGGACCGGGCTCACATGGCTGAATTCAATATACCAGGGTGCTGCTTAATCAGCGACTGGCTATTCAAGCGATTCTGAACGGATGGTATCACGAAATGTAACTAGGAACAAGGCGATATGTGGTGGCCCAGGAGTGCCTGAAGGGATATGTGGCAACCATCCGGGCGGTAGAACTCTAGCACCCACAATTTTCGGGGTGTGTTGCCAACCATGAAGTCGACACCGTGGGTGCGTGTGAATGTGAGGCGGGTGTCAATAGCCGGGGGTCCCGTCTTAAGATCATTGCTTTCAGATGTAATGTCTATCTCAAGCCCATGGCCCTTTGCTCAATGGAAATTGACATAGTAGGGCCACTCCCTGCAGGCCAGGCTCGAAAAAGTTGTTCTTAGTAGCCCGCGTTACTTGACAAAAGGATAGAGCGAGGCTTTTGCGTGATCAAAAGTGAAGAGGTCACTCGGTTTATCTGGAAAAATATCATTTGTCGGTTCAGTATTCCCCGGAAAATCGTATCAGACAATGGGCCCCAATTTGATAAATAGGGTCTCGACCCTACATCATGAATTGAAAATAAGAACTTATACTCCACCCCTGGTATTACATAATGATAGCGACGAAAAGTTCAATGAAAACCACATTGGCGACTTAATGAAAGCGATTGGGTGGGGTAAGAGCAAAATGGGTGGGCGAACTTCCGGGGTCCTTTGGGCTTACAGGAACTTCTTTGCTGCGAGACTAGCAGGTATATCTTGTCCTCCGTCCCACTTGAGGCCGAGGCAGGAGCTCGAGCTATCTTGGGACTCTTTACTTTGTTTTTCGGACATTTGGTGATCCTGAGTCTTTAAGCGTATCGAAATATCATATCTGAAGATACAAAATAAAACTACCCAGTAGTGGGTTTATAGAGTCAATACATATAGTCTTGAGTCTCATTTACATATACATATACAAAGCGTACATTTACATTTTACATGTCGAGAGAAGCGAACCTACGATTGGTAGACCCTGCCTGAGTGTGCTGGCACTTGATGGCACGGGACGTTCTCCTCTGTGCCTACACGGTTAAAACTTCGTCTTAAGCTTAGCAGCTTAGTGGGAAACATATGACTTATCTGCGTATACACATGCATGATACTCTTTACGATAATCATATAGCGATATGGAATTCGATACTTGAATATCATAATTTATCATGAATTCACATAACAAACTTATACACGTGCTTGTACTTATAGTAGACTTATACTTGTTCAGATCTTCTATAGGAGTTACGGAGCTTATACTTGTTCAGATCTCCCAAAGGAGTTACGGAGCTTATACTTGTACATAGGTACCAGTAGGTACTACAGAGCTTATACTTGTACGGAAGTACGTAGAGTTCATTGACGAGACGATGTAATCTGATACTTTACTCTTATTTGTTATTCAGGCTTTCTTATCCTTATAGCTGTTTGACTACCTAGACCGTGACAAGAAATGAGTAGGACATAGCCTGATAAGTACCGAATGTAGATGCGGTACTTCAAGGTTGTAGCACCCTTCTCGGTCAGGCAGATTAGTGAGTCAACCAGAATCGGTATGCCACTAGTGTGACTCCCCCAGTTGGGGCTCGATTCTCACTTTTATTCTTATAAACACTCTGGCAGCTCGTTCTGTATAATGTTAAACATTTTACTTGTAGTATATGATACACGTAGCGAGCGGATTACAAAATTATATCTGATCTCGTATATGGAAGTGTTAAACATTTACATTATTTACAAAAAGAAACAAAAAAGACATACATTATGCAAAATCTTCTGTCTGTGCGTTTTTAGTGATGTTGACCTTAGTTTGTTGGTGTGGATCGTCTTGCCTTACGGTTTCTCTTAAATACTCTGCGGATGCGCTTGCGTCTCTTGTAAGCTTATAGCTTAGTGGGAATTTACACATATGGACGACCTCAGCAGGGTCGTCGAGCACTAAACACATGTATCTTTATGACACATATAACATGTACATATATTTATTCCATTTCTCATGTCTACTTTCTTTTTTTTCATAACATGTTTCTCTCTTTATCGTATTTCATATACTTTTTGTGTCATCTTATACTGTATTTCTTGTTCTTGTAACCGTATACTATCATCGCATAGCAGTGTTATGCTTCTCATATCATATCATATACTTTATACATTTCCCTTTCATATACTTTTCATTTTCTTTTATGTTCATGCCTGCAAATACCTCAGAAGTGGATACGGGAGAGAACTGTATGTACCCGAATGTACTATAACTATTCTCTATTTGTATGTACCCGAAGGTACTATCACTGTACGAGACAGTGATCTCTATCTATATATACCGAAGTCTTATCACTATACGAAACAGTGATCATGTGTGAAACGAGGCCTCGATATACGTATCTATTATCTTCTGACAGTTGTGTCCCTATAAGCATGCCTATCCCATCCAACTTCTGATCTTGACAAGTAAATCAATTTTATTATGTTTTCTAATACTCTTTATATCTCATATACATGAATAGTATAGATATCATATGCTTATGAATATTCATTATCCACATAATCTTTTATAAACATTTAACTATACTTTTCATGTGACCAATTCATATACTTAGTTGTACTTTTAATTGGCTTATACTTGTTAAGGAACTTACTATCCTATCATAGGGCATTAAGTTTTGCATATCCAAACTTCATGGCCCGACAGCCTCACCAGAGCGATAGTCTCTGATGCGGTTTTTCTCTTAGTTTCATTCTTATTTGAACCCACGTTAGTCATTTACTAGGGTTCCTATACTATCCCGGTCATATGAATTTGGGCTTAATAATGTCCAATCTAATCGGAGTTGCGGGGGCGGTAATTTTGTACCACTTGGGTGATCTTGGAATGCAGGCCAGGTTAAGTGAGTGAGTAGGTACCATTTGGCCTCTACATAAGTGAATACTTTGGTACCGATCCACCTTCCCCAAATGCGATTTTCCCTGCTTTCACTCATTTTTTTCTTCCATACTCTTACTCTATTCCATCTTACTTCAAAAACCTACCATGAATTACTCCCAAACAACTCTCGTAGGTCATAACCATACATAAACCAAACATGAAAGATTAGTTAGGGTTTGTATTAAAGCCAAACTCAAATTACTTACCAAATAAACCATGAATCCACATACTCGAAGGGAGGATTCCATACTCTTCTTGAACAATTTAGAAAGTTTACCCTGACCTACTTTAAAAAATCTAGGGTTAGGATGAAATCCCCAACTAAACCATAGGTTTGGACCAAACTCTCCATACTAAAATCATAGTATTCTATACTGAAACCATGCGATTCATCTGAGTTTCCATCTGATTTCATACCTTTAGTCTTCTTTGAACTCCTCTTTTCTTCTTCTTGCTTCACCTTTCTCTTATAACTACTCTCGTGTTTGCTCTCGAAATGGGGAACCGAATGATATTTTGATTGACATAAGGCCATGTTTGGCCTTATACATTTTGGCATTCTTTTTCCCATTTTTGCATTTAAGTCCTTGACTCCTCATATATTCTCGGAATTCAACTTATTCTAATTGCAAAACTTGACTTGTCTTATTTTCCTTTATCTGATCTTATTAAATTATGACCCTTGGGTCCTAAATTGGTAAATGACCAATTTACCCTTGTATTTTATGCAAATTCCGGGTTTTTGCTGTTTTATTTTTAGCATTATTTTATTCCGGAAAAATATACATTTACTTTATTATGCAAAAACATCTTATAAAAGCTGTTATGGTATAATTGCAGGGTGTGCTGAGAGTGCGAAGTAACCTGACGGGAGTGTCGAAAGCAACGTGAGTGTCATTAGCACTAATCAAAGTCTGAAGTACTAATAAGGGAAATGCAGAAGTACTAATCGAGAGAGTACCAAAGTACTAATCAAAGAAGTCTTAGAAGTCTTAAATGTGACAGCTTACGGTCGGAAGTGTGGTCATGTGTCGAGAGGAAGTCTTAGAAGTGCACACCGTGTACGCCGCATACTTGAGAGGTGTCGTGTCATTATGTCCCGATGCTTAGGTAGTCACTAAATTATATGTGTTTAGGAACTTATTATCTTATCATAGGGCATTAAGTTTGCCAACGATAAACTTACCGAGGCTTGGCGAGGTACGGTCTAATTTTTCTTTCCTTTACCTTACAAACATGAATGGACCCTTTCATACACTTATAGGGTCCTCATTAGTCAATAGATGAAGTACTCGAATAACGAATAGAAAAACAAAACTAAAACACAACATTTTTCATGCCGCGAGCAGTGCTTCTGTGTGACATGCTTCTTCTGCTAAGCGTACCGGAGATTATAACATTTCTGGCACAACAGTTGTGATTTACAGAACGAGTCGAGGTTGCTCTAATGTCCTTTCAAATCACCTTATCAAAATCATTTATCAAAAACACGTCGTAGCGTCCACACTTGATTGGCATAAAATCCTTTCAAATATGCGAAGCATTTTTAAAAGGGGTAAGTCCATTTCATTTCATTCATGCAAAAATCTGATTACTATAAAGGCATATCAAAGCCTTTCAAATAATTCTGAAATAGATATTCGAGTTGAAATTGTTTTTACAAAATATCAATGTTCAAAAAAGAGATATGGGGTAAGTATATGTCGGAACATACTCCGTGATTCTTTCTTTTATGACTTCGGCCATTTCCTTGATCTTGCTTTTACAGCTCGCGGTATTCGATGCCTCTTGCGTAGATAAAACTACCGCAGCTAAGCATTTTCATGCTTAGTGGTTACACTCCCCAATTTCATTCTCGGTTTCAATTTAAATCAAATCATGCGATTTTACTACACAAACTTTCATATCTTTTGGATGATCGATATCGATACAATCGTATACTTATTTCATATCTGATCATTTATGGTTCATTGATCAAATCCAAATATACACTTCCATATGCAATAAGTCATTGATAATCCAAATCATGCATTTCACAATACTCTTTTCATTTCGGTCCTTGATGTGCTTTTCAATTCCAATTTGTCACAATCTCAAATCAATTCAAATCAGTTACGCCCTTAACAAAGTTTAACCTATGTTTTGATATACAAGATATCGGAATCAAACCGCAGTCACGTGTTTCTGTGCATTATCTAACGGTTTATAACGGTCACGATCTCGTTGGGTGGCCCGGTTATTAAAAAAATCAATTAGCCAGACACCCTACGGAACACATCAATACAATCGTTCGCATTTTCTTATTTTGGCCCACATTGGTATACGATCTATCCTTCATATGAACTAAACGGTTAACATTCAATTAGGGGCGTTCAAATCTTTTATAGCATCATACAGTACAATATGTACATTTGTATAAACGGTTCATTTTCAATACTCATGCAATTTTCATTTGCAAACATTTCACAATCAATTTCTTCAATTCAATTAAAACAATTCAATATGCATTTCTTATGCATTTAGAACAAATAGTTCAAATCTTGAAACGAGAATAGGAGAAGATAGAACAAACCAAAATCGTCACTTTGATTAGATCTTGAATCTACGAAGCTGTCACGAACTTCCTCGTCGGCCTATTTAAATCTGATGACAATCACATATTAGTAGGTTATTCTAGGAGTTTTGGTCGGGGTTTGTCTGCAGATACCCACTTCCCTTGATAGATTTACGGGGACCATGAACCATAATTTGCTCATGCTTCCTTCAAGAGAATTTTAGCTCCTATGAGTCTATTTTTAGTAGGGTGGAATCATCTCATTTAGATCACCAAACTCGAGTTACGGCATTTTAATACCAAGTAGGTGTTATGTGACTCACTCGATTTACTCTTTGTTATTCCCAATTTCGAGGGTGTAACTCCATAAATTGGTAATGGTTCCTTCTACTCATTTGAAAATTTATGGTTCTGAGTTTCTTCTCGACTATAATCATCAATTGGATCACGAAAACTTCAGTTATTGCATTTTACATTTAGGCCTCCCGATTTGCAAGCGAATCAGACTATTCTTACACATAGCTCCACTTTGAAAATTTCTAGGCACTTTGGGGTTACAATTTGCGTACACTTCATTCAAGTAAATTATTCCCCTAGAAGTCTATTTTACCTATAATTTTGAATGTCCTTTCGATTTGGATGAGTGAAACTCAACTTATGGCGAAAACACTATAGCAATACCCAAGCAGAGCATAACCTGTGAGCTACTAGAGCTCACTTTTAAATAATATTTGGGAGCCTTAGAGCTACAATTTGCTCCTGGTCCCTTCTATACATTTGTAGACCTATCTCTTATAGTTTTTTACCAATTAGAATCACTTCATTTGAAAGAAAGGATGATTATAGCAATCTATAGCCAAAACAAGAACAAGGTTTTGTAATTTTGACAACATTTCCTTTGAAAACCCTGACGTTTTCCCTTTAAACACTCCTCCAAACCAATCTAAACAATGCAAGAAACAATCTCAAACTGAACTAAAACCATCCAAGAACACTTTTATACCACATTTGGGTTTATTAAACAAACACAAGTAGAAAGGGGTTAGGGTTTTAGTTTTTCTTACCTTAAATCTCTTTCAATCTTCAATGTCAAGCTTTCTTCCTTGGCGATTTCTTAAACTCTTGCTTTAATGGAGCAAGAATCACAACCTCCTCCTGGCCTAGCTCTCCATGCGTCTCTCTCTCAAACCATTTTGCTCCAAAAATGACACCAGAACCACTTTTTGGTCTTAAATATCCCATGTCACATAAGTCCTTGTTTGGCCTTCTTTAAAAATCCATTTTGGGTTTAAATTCTCCTAATTGCTAGTTTGCCCACTATTTGTCTCTATTTGCATTTAAATTCTCATTAGTCACACTTAGACATTTCTTCTTTCTAACTTATAACCCTTAGGTCCTTATTTCACAATTTCCAATTTTGCCCTTTTTCACTTGGGTTTATTTCCGGATTCAATTAATTTCTCATTTTAGCATTTAATATTTGCATTTGGCTTTTAGCTATATAATAATTTAATCAACATTTATTTAACAATTCCTGGAAAATACCCAAGTTGGCTCAATTTATACTTGGAATATATAATAATTTTTATTATAAAAATTCTAGGGTATTTTTGGAGCGTTACAACTCTCCCCGACTTAATAAAATTTCGTCCTCGAAATTATCTTCATTGAACAGTTGCAGATATTATTGCCGTATCGTTTCTTCACTTTCCAAAGTAGATTCCTCGGTCTTGTGGTTTCTCCACAACACTTTAACTAGCAGAATCTTCTTATTAGTAATTTCACTTCTCGAGGCAGAATCTCTTGGCTCTTCCTGCATCAGGTCGAATCTAGTCTCGGCTCAATTGTCTCGAAGAAGTACATGTATTGGTCGATCACATGCCTCCTCGACATTGAGACATGAAAAACATTATGGATCTTTTCCAAGTCAGAAGGTATTGCCAATCGTATGCCTTTGGACCCACTTTTTCAATCTCTTCATAGGGGCGATAAATCTAGGAAGCTCGGCTGCCGCTTTTCCCAAAATCTCATTACCTTCTTCCAAGGCGATACTTTCAAAAACACTTTTTTGCCGATCTCATATCGAATATCTTTTATTTTCATATTGGTATATGATTTATGTCTATCGGTGGCCACCTTCAATCTTTCTTTAATTATTTTCATTTTCTTGGTCTCTGCCATCAAGTCGAAATTTATCCTTCTTTTGGCTCGATTTAGATCCCTGACCATGACGGTGTTCTACATTTCATATCAAAACCTCGTAAAGCGTCATTCCAATACTCGATTGAAGCGTTAGCCTACAATTTCAACTAAAGGGATGTGTCTGACTACCCTCATGTCGATCCTGACTTCTTAGCATATCTTCGAGTACTTTCCTTAATTCACAATCATTGGGTACCTGAGCCACTTCCTTATATCTGAGATCCATCTTCCTTTACCTCGAAACTACGATTTCTTACCATCTCAATCATTTTCACTATGGAAAAAATTTTCTCATCATCATTTTGTACCTCAGCACTTAGTTTGCTTTATATTCGGTCTCTGATCAATTCTACCATTACTATACCATCGTCTGACACTGACAAATGGGCATTTAACGCTCGTAGCGTTTGTATTGACTTTCTACTCAAAGCATCGGCCACTACATTGGCCTTTCACAGAGTGATAATCAATCAAATTGTAATCTTTTATCAATTCCATCCATCTCCGTTGTCTCAAGTTAAGCTCTCGTTGCGAGGGCAAATGCTTAAGACTCTTATGATCGGTGTAAATGAAGCACTTTTCTCCATATAAGTAGTGTCTCCAAATTTTCAACGCAAAAACAATTGCAGCTAATTCCAGATCATGCGTGGGGTAGTTCTTTTCATGCGGCTTCAACTGTCTTGAAGCATAGGCTACCACTTTACCCTCTTGCATTAGGACACATCAGATCGGCAGGTGAGCGTCACTAAAGATCACATATTCATCTGCATGGTCGGTGATAGGCAAGACCTCGGTTAAGGTAGCACTGAAACATCAAAACTTCTTTGACATTCTTACCCCATTCAATTTACATTTTAGACGATCTCATCATTGGGGCTGCTATCATGGCTTATATCAAATCTTATGTAGTAACCTGCCAGTCCTAGGAAACTATGCATACGTAACATTTCTTACGTGGCTTAGGTACGATAACACTTCTATTTCTTTGGATCGCTCGGATTCTTTCTTCATCTGATGTACGAAGGATGCTTCATTCAGCAAAACTCATAGCTTACTCAGTTTAATGGCGCTCTTTTCTCAAAGTCTCTAACACTACTGAAGGTGTGTGTCATGATTTCCCAGATCTTTTTGAATGCAAAGATGTCGTATATGAACAACTACGAAAAGCGATCACATACGATCGGAAAACCGCGATTCATTAGGTGCATGAAAGTCATTTGGAGCATTTGTCAAATAGCGGCATTCTGAGGAACTCATAATGTCGTATCGTTCTAAATGGTATGCTGTGCACATCCGCATCTTTAATTCTCAGCTGATGATATCGGATATAAATCCCGATCTTGAAAGATACTTTTGCTTCGGTCGTCGAAAACCAATCATCGGTCTGGTAACATATACTTATTCTTCACGGTCGACATTCGGTTGTCTATGTCATCACATGGCAGAAGTGTACCATCTTTCTTCTTAACAAAAAACACGGGAGGCTCCCAGGTGATACACTTGGTGAATAAACCCTTTACTAGCGGTTCTTGTGAAGCCGGTCTTTTAACTCATTGGAGCCCATTGATGCGGTGTAATGGATGCCGGTGTGCTTTGGTCTGGCGTCGATGGCAAACTCGATCTCCCTACGTAGAGGCGATCTGGAAACTCTTAGGAAACACGTTGAAAAAGTCCTTTAATGGTAGGGATATCGGATACACTAGGCCTTGCCTTTACCTTATCAATCACATAAGCCAAGTAGGCTTCACATCCTTTCCACACCATTTTTCTCGTAGTGGCTGCGGATATCACATTAGACAGGTGGTTTGACCTCTCGCCGATGAAAGTTACTTCATCTTCATTCAGTGTTCTTAAGGTCACTCTTTTCATTCTACAATCAACTATCACTTAGTGTCGGGACAACTAGTCCAACCCCAATATCACATCAAACTCCTTAAAGGATAATCGATCAAATCCCCCAAAATTCATACTCTCATATTTTGATGGGAAAATCTCTATACACTCTCCATTGGTCACCCTCGACCCTAAGAGGACTTATATCACTCATATTTGTCTTATTAAGACCAACAAGATCCGCGTCAAAGTCATGTCATCCCTTTATATGCAAATGCACTGTATGTCAAATACCATTTTCAAAATCCTTTTACAAAATCATTTAGGGCCTTTTTCCAGAAACGCCTAAACATAGGCTCTGATACCACTATAAATGTAGCACCCCTTTCCCGTCCGACCCATTTGGTGGGTCTGAACCGAGTCCGGGTTGCTTTAATGTCACTCAATCACCTTATCAAAAACACGTTGTAATGTTAAACTTCAATTGGCATAAAAATCCTTTTCACATATGCGGAAGCGTTTTTAAAGGGGGTAAGCCCATTTCATTTCATTCATGCAAAAGTACAATTACTATAAAGGCATATCAAGCCTTTTCAAATGATTTACAAAATAGATATTCAGAGTTGAAATTGTTTTTACAAAATATCAATGTTCAAAATAGATATGGGGTGAATGGCTATGTCGAACATACTTCGCGGATTCTTTTTCTTTGGCGACTGAAGCTCCTTGATTTTGCCGCCCTCGTCAATCGATACCTGCGCATAGATAAAACTACACTCTAAGCATTTTCATGCTTATTGGTTCTATTCAATTCCATTCTCGGTTTCAATTTAAATCAAATCATGCAGTTTTATTAAAAAACTTTCAGATCTTTTAGATGATCAATGTCAATACACACATATACTATTTCATATACAATCATTTATGGTTCATTGATCAAATCCAAATATACACTTCCATATGCAATAAGTCATTGATAATCAAATCATGCATTTCATAATACTCTTTCATTTGATTCACAATCATGCTTTTCTGTTCCAATTTGTCACAAATCTCAAATCAATCCAATTGGTCACTAACAAATTTAACCTGTTTTCGGGAGCATACTGCACATCATAATCACCTATTGACGATCCCTACTGGCTGCGTCGGTATAAAATCGGTTTTATAACACAGTACGGTCCCGCTGGGCTGCTGACTAGTTATTAAAAATCAATTAGTGAACACTATCGCTAATGGTTCCGTCAAGGCCGACTCAGTTATTAAAAAATCAATTAGTGAACATTCAATGAAGGGCTGCTCAAACTTTATAGCAACATACAAGACAATATGTACATTTGCATAAACGGTTCATTTTCACATCATACAATTTTCATTTGCAAACATTTCACGATCAATCTCTTCAAATCAATTAAAACAATTCAATATGTTTTTCTTATGCATTTAGAACAAATAGTTCAAATCTTAAAACGAGAATAGGAGAAGATAGAACAAACCAAAATCGTCGCTTTGATTCCAATCTTCGGAATCTCAACTTCACGCGGGTTTTCCCAGCACCCCTTATTCAAATACAATGACAATCACATATTAGTAGGTTATTCTAGGAGCTTTTGGTCGTGGTTTGCGTCTGTCCGATACCCTTTACTTACAAAATTTTTTAGGGACACATGAGCCATAATTTGCTCATTCTTCCTTCAAGAAAATTTTAGCTCTATGAGTCTATTTTTAGTAAGAATTGGAATCATCTCATTTAGATCACCAAACTCAAGTTACGGCCTTTTAATGCCAAACTGGTCAGTATGCCCAACTCACTC
Organism: Tetrastigma voinierianum; assembly: GCA_016808115.1. NCBI lineage: Eukaryota > Viridiplantae > Streptophyta > Magnoliopsida > Vitales > Vitaceae > Tetrastigma > Tetrastigma voinierianum. The sequence continues at coordinate 143,184 of JAEQBH010000315.1, read as the reverse complement.
GGTTACCTACTGTTATTCCCAATTTCAGGGGTCTTAACTCCATAAATTGGTAATGGTTCCTACTACTCATTTGAAGCTATGGTTCTAAGGTTTCTTCTTCAATTGGAATCATCCAATTTGGATCACCAAAACTCAAGTTATTGCATTCTACATCCAAACTACTCCAATTTGCAGCGTAATCGCACTATTTCCTACAATATACCCACTTTGAAAAAATTTCTAGGCACTTTGGGGTTACAATTTTCATAAACTTCCTTCAAGTAAAATATTCCCCTAGAAGTCTATTTTACCCAAAATTTTTAATCACTCAATTTGGATGAGCGAAACTCAACTTATGGCCAAAACACTATAACAATACTCAAAACTGAACATAACCCATGAGCTACCCAAGCTCACTTTTAAGCCCATATTTGGGAGCCTTAGTGCTACAATTTGCTCCTAGTCCCTTCTATACATTTGTAGACCTATCGCTTATGGTTCTTTATCAATTAGAATAACTTCATTTGGATGATTATAACTTAATCTATAGCCAAAACAAGAACAGGGGTTTTGACAACATTTCCTTTGAAAACCCAACACCCTTTTTACAAACATTCCTCCAAACCAATCTAAACAATGCAAAACAATCTCAAACTGAACTAAAACCATCCAAGAACACTTTATACCACATTTGGGTTTTATTAAAACCCAAACACAAGAAAAAAGGGGGTTAGGGTTTGGTTTCTTACCTTAAATCTCTTTCACCTTCAGCTCACAAGCTTCTTCTTCAACTTTCGATCTCTTAAACTCTTGCTTTAATGGAGTAAGAATCACAACTCTCACTTTGCAAGCCCTGCAAATTTCTCTCCCTTCCTCTCTCTCTCAAACCGTTTTTTGCTCAAAATGAGCTTCCAAGACCACTTTTGGTCTTAAATATCCTATGTCACAGGGTCCTGTTTTGCCTTCTTTTAAAACCATTTTGGGTTTAAGTTCTCCTAATCATAGCTTGCCCACTATTTGTCTCTATTTGCATTTAAATTCTCATTAATCACACTTAGACATTTCTTCTTTCTAACTTATAACCCTTAGGTCCTTATTTCAAAATTTACAATTTTGCCCTTTTTCATTTGGGTTTATTTCCGGGTTCAATTAATTTATCATTTTAGCATTTAATATTTGCATTTGGCTTTTAGCCATATAATAATTTAATCAACATACATTTAACAATTCCGGAAAATATCTAAGTTATTCAATTTATACCCCCGAATATATAATAGTTTTTATTATAAAATTCTAGGTATTTTTGGGCGTTACAGAACCGTCCTGAACTCATTCTCTCACCACGCCGCGGTATTGACATGCCACGCCTTACGTGACCTACGCTGCCGTGGGATCCCCACGCCGCGGCGTAGGACCCCAACTTACCCGTGATTTTGGCCGATTTTCATCCTTTTTCTAAAACCAACCAAAACAAAAAGAATACTCATTTAGAAAACATCTCCAAGTGTGTTCTAACCAACCAAAAACCAAACATAGAGATTAACAGTATTTTTCTAAACCCTAACTCACTACTGCAGGTTAGGTTAACTTCCTAACACCCAAACATGTATCCATACATCTTAAACTAAGAATCCATACTCAAGGGAGGAGTCCATACTCATCTTATACAAACTAGGCTTTTACCAACCCAACTCTCAACAAATCTAGGGTTAGGGTGAATTCTTAACTAAACCCTAGGAATGGAACTACTAATATCCATACAAACACTTCCATACAAGTTCCATACAAAAACATAGCCATCCATACATAGTTTCCATACAAAACCATAGTATTCCATACATTTCCTCTTCTTCTTCTTCTGCTTCCTCTACTTCTTCTCTTCTCCTCTCTTCTTCTTCACGTTTTCGTTCCCCCAAAATGAGAAACCAACTTAGTCTTATCCCATTTGATTTCTAATTTTCCTTTTATTGCACTTTGGTTCTCAAATTCCCTTCTATTTGCACCACAACTTCCCATTATTCCACTTTGGCATATAATCTTATTATCTTATGACTTTTATATCCTGTTTTGACAAATTACAAATTTACCCTTGTATCTCAGACTCAATTCGGTTTCAAAATTTTCACTTAGCAACAATAATTACGAAAATTCAAATTATACCCTACAAAATAATTTCAAACATTGAAAACGACTAGGGTATATTTCGGGGTGTTACATATCTCCTTTTGCACTTACCTACGGGATGGAAGCTATAATCCCTACAGAAATCAGTATGCCTACGCTCCGAAAGGATATGCCCGAACAATTGAGTACGGAGTCCATAATCAAGAACCTAGACACGAAAGATGAACTGCACGAGACAGCAGCCATACGGATAGCATCCTACCAATACCGGTTGGCAAATCTATACAACAGACGCGTAAAACCCGAGTGTTCAGGCCAAGAGACCTGGTCTTAAGGAAAGTCTTCAAAAACACAGCCGATCCAGTGGCAGGAAAGTTTCAAGCCAACTGGGAAGGGCCATATATTGTAACTCGAGTCAGTAAATCCGGATCATATGCTTTAGATAAGCTAGATGGAACACCTATACCCAGAATGTGGAATGTTATACACCTCAAAAGGTACTATCAATAAAAAGATTATTTTTCTTCTAACTGCATCTTCATTGCATAATCTAAGTCTGGATGGCGCTATTGCCCTGTCACGACCCCCACCGATACCCTCCTAGGCGGACGAAGGGGACTCGAAGCTATACTAGGACTCTTTACTTGCTTTTTCAAACATTGGTGGGTCCAAGTCTTATAACGGAATCAAAATATCATATACAAAAATACAAAATAAAACTACCACTGTAGTGGTGTTTACAGTGTCAATACATACAATCCTAAGTCCAATTTACATATACATATACAAAAACTGTACATTTACATTTACATAATCAAAGCGCAAAACCTACAAGTGATGGACCCCTACAAGTGTGCTGGCCCAGCAGTATGCAGAAGATCGCGAACGTCCTCCTCTGTACTTACAAGGATTAAAACCCGTGCTAAGCTTTACGCTTAGTGGAAACATATGACTTATACGTACACACATGCACCAATACTCATTTACAGTAAGCATATAACAGTAACAAATATGCAGTAGCAGATATCAGAAATTTTCATGAATTTATATAACAAACTTATACACATACTTGTTCTTATAGTAGACTTATACTTGTTCAGATCTCCCGTAGGACACATGTACTTATAGTGTATTTATAATTAATTCAAATTCCTGTGGAGTTACAGAGCTTATACTTGTACGGAGGTACCCGTAGGTACTATAGAGCTTATACGTATACAGAGGTACCCATAGGTACATTCAGAGCAGAACAATGTACATTAATTTACTCTTATTCGTTATTTGGACTCTTATCATATAAGACCAATAATAAGAAATGAGTAGGACACAACACAATAAGTACCTGAAGGTACGGTACAGTACCGAGGTGTCGAGCACAAAGCAGAGTGTCAAGCATTGACAGATCATTGCCGCATCAATAAGAGAGTAACAAAGTACTAAATGTGTCAAGAACTAATCGTAGAGCAATCGGCACGTGCCAAGCACGGTCAGAGAGTGTCATCGCACTAATCAGAGAGTACCGAAGTACTATACGTGTCTGCCCACGTAACAGAGGTGTCATGTCATTCCATATCCGGTCTAAGGCAATCCTACAATTATATGTGTTCAGGAACTTACTATCTTATCATAGGGGCATTAAGTTTGCCCGCATCAAACTCGCCAAGGCGGCGAGGTACGGTCTAATTTTTCCTTTACCTTACAAACATGAATGGACCCTTTCATACACTTATAAGGTCCTCATTAGTCTAATAAACAAGTCCTCATAGCAACGGAAAAACAAAACAAAACAAAACACATAAATTTCCATGCTATGAATAGTAGATACGTTGTGGCGTAAACCTTTGCCGCGCGTAGACCTTCTCCGCAGCGTAGACTTTCATCGTGGTGTAGCACGGCTACATTGCAGCGTACCTGAGGCTACCCAAACCTCCCACTCAGCCACGCCACCTACGGACCCATGTCGCTGCATGTGGGATCCCCACGCCGCTGCAGACCCTCGAACCGTTCTAATTTTGCTGATTTTGTCAATTTTACCAGAAATCTAACCAAAAACCCTAAAATAATCCAAAAGCATCACCAAAAACAACTCCCAAAGGTGTTCTAACCCAACCAAAACCAAACATAGAGATTAATTAGGGTTTTTCCAAACTCAAACTCAAATACTTGTAAATTAGGTTAACTTCCTAACACCCAAATAGGTATCCATACATCATAAACCAAGAATCCACACTAAAAGGGAGGATTCCATACTTATCTTATACAAACTAGTGTTTTACCAACCCAACTTTCAACAAATCTAGGGTTATGATGAATTCTTAACTAAACCTTAGGAATGGAACCACTAATATCCATACAAACACTTCCATACAAGTTCCATACAAAAACATAGAAATCCATATAACAATTCCATACAAAACCATAGTTTCCATACCTTTCCTCTTCTTCTTCCTCTTCTTCTTCTCTTCTTTCTCTCTTCACTTTTAGCTCTCAAAAATGCCTAAATGAGAGACCCTAATTGGTCTTATTTGGTCTAATTTCTCTTTTATTGCTCTTTGGTCCTCAAGTTCCCTTCTATTTGCACCACAATTTCCCATTATTCTAACTTTGGCATATAATCTTATTATCTTATGACTTTTATATCCTGCTTACAATTCCACTCTTTATCCTTGTTTCTTGTACAATTTCCTGTGTTTCTCAGATTTCACACGTTTTGCATTTAAATTACGAAAAATTCAATTATACCTACAAAATACCCCACTTGCTTAAAAACGACTACTCAGATATTTCTGGGTGTTATGCCCCGTCCAACCTAGTACGGGTTAATGCCCAAACGCTCAGTAAAGTTCGGATGGCTTATTGTTCTGTCCTACCAAGATGGTTAATTCCCCAACCGGCTCATTATAAAGTCCCTGACGGGCGCTATTGCCTTATCCGCCAAAGATATTAATGCCCAACTCGGCCAGCGATAGTCCTGACAGGCGCCATTCGCCCGTCCTACCAAGATAGTTAATCTCATTGCCCGCAAGATAAAGTCCGGATGGCTCGGTTTGCTCTGTCCGCCCAACATGGCCACGCCCACCGTTTCGCAAGATAAAGTCCGATAGCGCGATGGGTCTGCCAAATTTCCAACATGGTTAATTCCTAGTTAGCTCAGTATAAAGTCCAAATGGTGCTATTGCCATGTCCGGCCTAGCATGGTTAATGCCTAGTTGGCTCAGTATAAAGTCCGGATGGCATTATTGCCCTATCCAGCCTAGTATGGTTAATTCCCAACTGACTCAAAATAAAGTCTGGATGGCGCTATTACCCTGTCTGGCCTAGTATGGTTAATGCCAAACTAGCTCGACAAAAGTCCCTGGGACGGGCGCACTACAACATCTGGCAAGCACCCATAAGCAAGAATGAACTACTCCATTAATAAGGGGAATCAGTAAAGTCGTAAAATAACACATGCTTCATTAAGATGTCCAGTTACACTTATCAAAATGTCGGGACACAGAACGGAGGCAAAGGAGCACGCCTAGGCAAGCAAGCACAAAATGCATTCCTTAACTCTCGCCAGATGCACCAGGCTCCTCCCTCTCCCCGGCTACCCTAGACAGAAAATCAAGGTTATTTCCTACCTTAGTCCCTGCAGCAGAGGAACTCTCGACCTCCTCACTAATGTCCACCTCTGGGGCGGCAGCAGCTTCACCAGGAACAGCACCCGGGGGGCATCGAGGATTAACAAAGAACTCTGGAGTTAATGGAGTTGACATGTTCGGCATCCCGACTGGAATCCCAAGCTTACTCCAACAAATATTATGTGTAAAGGCACAACACCCATAGCCATAATTAAAGATGATTTCAAAGTCAACGTCATACTCCGCCTCCAAAGCCTTCTTCTCTTTAAAGACCCTCACACGGGAGCGAACAACCTAGTCTTCTTTTCTACCCCAAGCTCTACAATCATGAAAACCGCCACCCACATAATGGTAAACTTCCTCTTCCGCCTTCCGCCAGGCCTCTCCATAAATAGCCAAACCTTGCTGAGCCCCGTCCAACTCAGACTCCACCTTCCGTCGGGCATCTTCTGAGGCAGCTAAGACACACTGAACCCGGGCTAACTCAGATTCCATTTGCGCCCAGGCATTGCCCGCCTCATCGATCTCCAGTCGGCCCATTGCCACTTCATGACGAGTGGCATCTCTCTCCGCCTCAACACGAACTGCCCTTCCAACAACTTCTCTAACCTCTGATTCTAAGCGCCTTGACTTTGACTCTGCTTCCATTAAGGAAGCACTCAAGGCCTTTTTGTTCGAAAACACCGACTAAGTATAAAGTCGAATTCTCTCCGCATCCCTCAACCGGGTCTGAAATTCTCGGTGTTGGAAGGCTATGTTCCGGATAGCAAACAATCACCTACGAAGCAACATATTAATGATATGACAAGAACTAAGATATACACACAACGAACATAGCGATTCCAAGCTCACCAGCCTCGGGCTTCGACTGAAAGCTTAAATCGGGATCATGGAATCCAAGATCCCATCTTCATTCATTTGCTGGAGATCCTCTTTATTAGTACCAGCAGGGACTGAGATGGTATACTCTTCGCCCTGCCCCTCTGCCCGAACAGCCACAGGCATCCGTAGCATCATCAGTACGACGTAAATGGTCGCCCAAAGATTCGCCTCTGAAGGGCCTCCATCGAATAATAATCTTCGAGCACCCTCCTACTTGTGAACCATACCTCCTCCATAGGGGAGTCACAGGAGGGATATATGAATTAAGAAACATGGTCGTGAAGCAATACCTCAGGTCTAATTCCGTGTACTTTCTTGGCCCTATCCGATCGTCGATGGCCCGTCGGGAGGATGGATCACTCGGGATGGTCAGGGGAACCGTGGAAGCCTCTCCGACTCCACCACGGTGACGCTTACGCAGCCACCGGTCATCTAAACCCATCTCAAGTGAACCTGAGATGACAATGGCCTGCACTTCCGCACCCTCATCCAAGAGAGGTTTGGCCAATTCTCCGTCACTCTGGAGTGGGCACCACGCTTGTTTCTCGCAGATAGCATCTCGCCTCTTCCGAAAGGCAAAGTTAGAATCAAATCGACATCTGGCCCTCTTCCTTCTTCTTCTTCCAAGTCCACTGAACGCAGTGATATTGGAGGGATCCACCGACTGTCCTCCGCCCTCGGCCTCCAAGAACTTTCTATCGCTCAACTTTCCCCTTCTTTCTTCACGTTGGGGGCAGGATGGAATCCTTTATCGCAATTTCTGAGACGCTCCAAACGGCACCCTCTCAACCCGCTGACGCCCAAGGACCGGAATCCTCACTAGTAGAGGAAGGCTGGGAATTTTAAGAGCACACACCGCCTCCCACTGTCATTCGCTCTCCGCTTCCTCGGGCCGGGAAGAACTACCCGATTAAGCTCAAAAGGTCCGGCAGCGGACAAAGTGTCACTTCCACAATCTCTCGAGGGTAAAAGGACGGGATTATTAGGACACCGTATGAGACGGGTGGCGCTTTAATCACAAAATTCTTCACTAGAAGAAGGACTGCATGATGCCGCTCTTGCTCTGAATTTAATAGCCCCTGATTTTCAGAAAACCGGCTCTCTCCACCCAATGCACCGGGGCCATTCTTCGCTTTTCTCCTCTGCACAAACAAACTACAATAGTGAAACACGTGTACATGAATGGGCATACAAAAATACATCACTAAAGGTGCCCTCATTACTGATACACCGGAAAAGACATCATATGGTTAACATCAAACGGAAGGTCGGGGGAACCCGGGGTCTCATCCTAAGGTCCCCTGACTAGGATCACCCCCCCTTCGCCTCACTCTTAGGCGAGTCGGGGAGTCTTGTAATGAATTGCAACCAGGGGCTCTTGGCCGACATGGACATCCGGCCACCTTGCGCTATCCTCAAAGTATAAGCAAAACAAACCTCCGCCAATGAAAGATCAAGCTGGTAAAGAAGGTTCGCGACACAACCAATGTGAATCCGGAGATGCCTGGGTGAACAAGTAGGTGCAGCTCTAGTGTGAATCGCTTTACCTGTGTGGACGGCACCCGGGAAGTGAAGCTCGACCGCCAATTGCTCCCAAGTGAAAATACATTGTTAAAATTCTTCGCCACAGATGAGTCAAGATCCGATAAAGATGACATCACGTCATCTGAATTTCATTAATAGCCCCCTCAACTCCTCACACGGCGAGATGATGCTTCTCGTGTAGAAGGCGTCTCCGGGGTAGGCCCGCTGGTAAACCCGTCCGGCTAGTGGAAGCCCTTCGACCTCTCGCCATTCTACAAACGTGACAAAAATGGGAAATGGCAATCGGCCCTAAGCTATGATAACAACCTGTAAACGGCGAACCACTTGCAAGCCTAATAAGTTTGTGGCGGAGTCGCCTATTCAACAGGTTTAATAATAATAAACCACCCCCACTTCTGCTATCCTAACACCGAAAACGTGCCGATAATCAAAAATCAACAGACCCAGAGTAGGAACATTGTTTACATATATAATGGAACTAAACAAGCGCCTGGAAGAACGGGTTGCAGCAACAAGCAACATCGCACCGGAGTATCCATAGAAAATCTCGAGCTAGAAGGAAACAAGATAGCCAAGACGAAACAAGTATAGAAACGGGTGAAATCAAATGATAGCTCCCTATATATTAAGCGTATAGAGCCTGCAGACGCATTAAATGCGCCGCTGACTCATCACCTCCACAACCAATTTGAGTCTTGGTGACGCTTCATCTATTAGGGCACAGTGACCGAACGTGGTCCAAGCTCATGGACCTTCGGGCCACCCTAGTAGCCATATTCGCACTGGCCAACCATATAGTTTCTAAATCGGTCCATTTCGAAGCATATCAAATACCATAGCTCTCCGCCCTAGGACTAAATCCTTATCACTAGTCGGGGATTGGGAAGGATGACAATGTGTGCAGGAATACAGAAAATTTCAGAAAATGTAAATTCATTAATTACCACAAATAGCCTTCATAGGTACACAACAGCGTTTACACCAAAGTAATCATACTATGATTACATGATCCATCCGAGCCAAATCCAGAAGCCACAAAAAAAAAAAAAAAAAAAAAAAAAAAAAAGGTAGAACAAGTTGAAGCAAAGGCTAGGAAAGAAGGTCCTATGAAGGTGGAAAGGGGCATAAAGATCCCTATTAATTCAGAAGGTGGCAAGGAACACAAAGAGCCTCACTGATTTAGGAGGGGGTGTTCTTGGCTGCAAAGGATTCCATTCAGCCAACCACCCTAGACGTTAAACCAACTCGAATATCCTTCCAACGCCAACAATTTCGACTCCACTCAATCCTTGCAAACTTTGCCCTCGTCCATGCTTGACAATCACGTTTAACCCTCTTCATAGTCCTCGTCCATACAGCAATCACAGAAGTCCGACTCCCGGAAAACCACCCTGTTGACAAACCAGTAATAACCGATGGCACAAAAGAATCCTTCCTCCTACAAACCTTTTATAGAGACCTCCAGCCTCAGAGGAATCCCAAACAACCGCATCAAGTATGACTTCAAAAAACTAGGAAATTCCCCGGTAATGTGTACATTGAACACTCCTAAAGATTAATCTGGCCCACGGCTTCCAACATCGAACAAGTCCCAAATATTCTCTTTCCCACCATCCCCACATCAAGAAGTCCCAATATTCTTTTCCGTGACCGAAAGACCGACCTCCCAAGCCAGGAAAAGGGGGGCATTGTGGGTACCAAGGGCTTTAGCCCAGACCCTCAAACCAATAGACCCAGTCAGCTTACGGGCCCAAAACTGAAACCCACAGAGGCTCAATCTACGGACCCAATCATCTTCATTTACAAGTCAGGCCCAAACATACTTCCCCAGCCGGGCGGGAGATATAATGCCTGGGAACAATCTTCGTCGGCTACCATCTTATGGAGATAGTCACCGACCTCTCTCGCCAACAAGTAACCACCCATGAGTCACACACGTAAGTACCCTGATGGCAGTCAAACGCATCATGGAGCAGAAGATGCGGGCAATTTGGCTATCTAAAGGGCAGTTTGGCTATCTAAAGGGAAGAACAGGTCATAACACGCAAACAAAGTGCCACCTTCCCCTTTTGTTTAGGAAGGAAATCGTCTACTTCCCATAAAAAGCGGACAACGACCCTCCTCCATAAAAGAGGAGGGGGTAACACCATAGAAGGTAAGACACTTGACAAAAAAGACGTAATTCTTCTCTCTCAAGATTCGACCCAATGAATATCAAGAGGCCGGGCGATCACCGCCGCTTGTTTGTTTTGCGTGCAAGGCCGGGTAAGTTTGATGTCTCGACGACCCAAGAATTAAGAAATTTCAGAAGACTACAAATACATCATCCATAAAATGAGTTCCGGCCGGAGGGCTACGTCACGGCAATGTAGTGCTTGTACATTCTCAACCTGGGACAAAGAAACCCCACTCTCCTCATTCCCCATCTCTTCATCATCATCCACCATTATACCATCTGTCATGTTTTGTTTTTGTTTTCTTTGAACCGACGGGTTATTGTTTTGCTTTTGTTTCTTTTTGCTTTTCAAAACAATGGGTTACCTAATAACATGACCTAAGAGGTTGATTTTTGAAATATTTGGCTAAAAGACATCATCCAATAATCCAAAAGTTGTGAATTTAATATTCTCTATGTTTTTTTTTTTAAACAAAATAATGAAGACATTCTTGTCAAAATCATGCAAAAATTTGATAGAGGATCAAGTTTCCGAAATTAAGTTTTTAAAAGGTCTTTTAATTAATAGTTTTAAAAAAAGGGTCTTTTAATCAAGAATTTTTTTTTTTCAAATTTAGGGCATGATTCGTTTTTTGAAAACTATTATTGAAAACAGTTTTAGAAAAGACAAAAGAACACCATATTGGTTCTAATAAGATAACTAAAATAATTTATTTAGTAATTTTTAAAAACAGGTGTCTAATTATATCTAGCTAGCCAAACTGCTTATTCCCAATTAATTATAGTAGTAAATTGAAGTTCTCTTGACATTGAGGCCTGACTCAAGTGGTAAAAGGATGGGATGAGCATCCGAGAGAACCCAGGATCGAATCAAAACAAAGTATTACAACATATTATGCAAAGTGAATAGATGTAAATAAATAAATAAAAAAACTTGAAGTTCTCTTAAATCATCAAATTGAACAGATGTCAAACTCAATTCTTTCAATAGTGCATGGCCTCTTAAATCATCAAAGTGAATAGATGTCAAACTCAATTCTTTCAACAGTGCAAGGCCATCATATCATGGCTGAGCTGATAATTCAGTTCTTCAACTTCATAAGATCTTATCCTACTTTTTACCTTCATATTTCTTGCTTAGTACAAATTTGAAATACTCCTCCCTGCTTACAGATTTATATATTGCAATACCATTCTCCTTTATAAGCTCTGGTAAAGGACCAACTATTGTCCCAACACTTGGCGAATGGAATGTCGCAATGGTGATTCGTTCCTTCTCTGGGTTCACCACCACTCTATGCTCTATGCTCTTGTATTCCCCATTGCTCATTATCTGCTCCTCACAAATAGAACCAAAAAGTCATTTTATTTGTATAGTACTTGTTAAATACTCATGTTTCTTAATATTCTCCCTCACGTGCGGCCCTATACACAAGACGCAAATAGGGATTCAAATTACAAAGAGGTGGCTCAAACCCAAGACCTCCTGTCAAACCAAGCTTTAATATTATGTTAAGCGACCAACTCTCCTAAAAGCTCAAACTTGTAGGATTTGGATTCGATATAAGTATCATGCTTCTTAACAGTACTAACACAAGATTTGCCAATCTCTAAGAGTACTACCTACCTCAATGATATTCCAATGTCGACGATGAAAGCACCAGAAGAGGGCCTAATTGGTATCCATTTACCATTTCTCTTAATCAAGCCTTGTACTTCATCGACTTGAACAAGTAGGTAAGTCCCCAAAACTGGGAGCGAGGAGTGAGACCTATTACCTTGCTTGTCTGCACACAAGGTGGATAAGTATCAATAGTTACCGTTTGTCTTACATCCTCAAACATATTTGTGAACTGCTCAGGATTTACCACAAGGTTTTAATATCAACTTCGTATGCGCTTAAAAACTTTTACGAAGCTCGACGAGTACTTGTCCAAAGCTTCGACATACAAGGGAAACTTAAACAATATTTTGCCAGTTAAGAGGGCATATTTTTGGCATTATCAAGTGCTAATTCTTTCAAAATTTGAAAATCTGTATATAAAATAAAGAGGGCAAAAACTGTTAAGTCTTCAGAGAGATTTAACTTAATGAATTCATATAATTAGAGGAGTTAATTAACCTACTTACCCGGGAAAGAAGCAGGTCTCGTGCCGAACCTCCTTTTTCTCTTCAAAGGGTCAAGGTGAGTTTGAAGAAAAAGCATATCAGCCCAATCAAGCTTCTGGTCTTCTGAAACAACCAAGTTTTGGCCATAACCATCCATGGCGTTTGGTTGTTTTGCGTATGCATTCTTCTTCTCATGGCTAATTCTGTGTTAATTTCGAACATCCGCTCATTTTCTCCACCACTGCTTCTACTACCCCATGGATTTACCAACTGTTTCATCACAATATGCTCAATTTAGAACAAGACATTAACCCATTAAGCTCAGCTAATGGACTCTATATATATATATATATATATATATATACAAGACATTAACCCATTAAGCTCAGCTAATGGACTCTATATATATATATATATTGGGAAAAACTAACAAAGACAATAATTCTAACAATAATCTTTTTCCCTCTCTGTGTGCCAAGATGAGTTCAACAAACAAATTAACCAAATTAACAAAGTCAACCAAGCAACAAGAAATCAATCATGATACTCGAATTGAATCCCAATCCTACAAGATTTTTTAGGAAAGTTGGAAGTTTAACATGATAGTTTGGTAGAAGATCATAAGTTCAAACCACCCCTTTGCAATTTAAACATTTATTCCTTATTTGTATACTTGAAAGTCAATAAAACGACTCGATTATTCACTCTCCCGCGACGGACTTGATTTGTTTGATGTGACCGCACCGTTAAGCAAATGATACCCGAATTATGTATATCAGCTTGGTGAAAGTTGCTGTACTAACATCAAGCCATTGAAATGACGAGAATTAATCATAACCTCCCACCTTGGATTTCAGAAAATATGATACCGTATCATGGATGTTTGATAGAAAATTCCTAGATCTTAACATTCTGTATCTGATCTACATTTGGGGCTCCATACAAAACCTCCCCAAACTACTGGAACAAATTTATATTCATTGAGCCAAGAGACAAATTCCTAGAAAAAAAAACATAGAAGCAGCCCAAAGGAGGAACTTGATGAAAATCCCAAAACCAGGATCCAACAAATAAAAATCATGAATTAATACCGAAAGAAACCCCATTCTTTACAGGCCAAGTGAAGTTTACCCATTTCATCATCGTCATCATCATCATCAACCATTAGCTTCCTCATATCTATGGCTGGAATTTGGAGAGTCTCATCCACCAAAACTTCCTCGGAATGAAGCTCCGGCCGGACGAACCGGAGCGGTATATCACCGGAGTAAGTGGAAGCAAGAGCTTGGACATTTGCAACCGGAAATGAACCTCCCAACTCTCTTCTTAACTCTTCACTCGCCATCTCCAGTCTCCTCTTCCTCTTTGGGTATTGTAGCTTCTTGCTTTTGCCGCATAAATATAATATCCCCTTTCCTGTTTCTGTCACCTAAAATGTGTCCGCCGTTGACATTTGTCTGACACAAATTTCATGAAAGAAAATTTGGCTTATTAATCTCATGCGTAACGAAAATTACAAATTGCAACCATTGAATGAAAGGGATGCTTAGGGCATGTTTGTTCTTATTTTTTAAAATGGTTCTTAACAACAGTTTTTAAAAACACAGATAACATAATTATGTTGTTATCCGGATTTATTTCTTTTTCTTTTAATTTTGTTTTTTCAGTTTTCCATGTTTTTTAGAAAAGAAAAAAAAAACAAACAAAATGAGTTATCCTTGTTATTTAGAATAAAAAGTAGTTTTCAATCCTTGGCTGAGCTCAAACGACGTAAAATCCCCAGTAATAAGACCAGCTGCTACAAGCTCAGCCTCTTTTAAGACTAAAGTTAATTTATCACTACCATTTCGTGGCTCACAGATTAATGTCACAGAACTAGCTTTTAAACATCCACGGTTATAAAAAAAAAAAAAGTTTTCAAAAACTATTTGCTGTTAATGTCTTAATTAGGTTTGACAATTTAATTGAAAATTATAAGTGTTGTTTTCCCTGCAGCAAATAAGGAAAACGAGTTTCCTTCTAAATATAAGTTAAGACTATGCAAATATTAAATGTGTAAGAATGGTCAATTTCTTTATGACAATAAGTTAATTCCTTGAAATCACTAAGTGAAGCAAATCTAATTGCAAAGTATTTTTATTGGGTAGTAGTTATGTTCCTCAAAATGCCCATCATATATCTCTAACTAGTTACTATGAAACAGAAAGGAAAATCATGGAAAAAGACAAATGGGTTTGCTGAGGCCCAATTTATAACTATAGCAGCAAATTGAAATTCTCTGAAATCACCAAACTTCACTTGATTTATTCAACTCAATTATTTCAACTATACATAACTATCATATTATCTAATTTCAGCTCTAACTTCATAAGATTCACTGAACTTTGGCCATCAGGTTTCCTAGTTAGTACATATTTAATATATTCCTCCCTGCTTACAGATTTATACTTTGCACCACTCTCCTTTGTAAGCTCTGGTAAAGGACCAATGATTGTCCCATAACATGGAGTATAGAATGCTGCAATGGATAGCCTTTCCTTTTCTGGGTCCACCACAGCTCTATGCTCAATGCTCTTGTATTCCCATTGCCTCAATATCTGTTCAAAACGAAAACCGAAAAGGATTACATAACTGTAAACTTTTGATCTCAAAGAATACTAATACAAGATTTGATTGGCAATTTGGTTGTAATTACCTCAATAACATCACCAATGTTGACAATGAAAGCACCAGGAAGAGGCCTAATTGGTATCCATTTACCATTTCTCTTAATTTGCAAGCCTTGTACTTCATTCACTTGAACAAGTAGGGTAAGTCCACCGAAATCCGAGTGGGGAGTGAGACCTAACACCTTGCTTGCTTGCTCACAAGGTGGATAGTAGTTCATTCTTAATGATAGTCTTCCATCCTCAAACATATTAGCAAACTGCTCAGGATTTATGGCGAGATTCTTAGCCATCAGCTTCAAAAGGCATTTTGAAACGTTTACGAGCTCCAACGAGTACTTGTCCAAAGTTTCCCTGATATAAAGGAAGAAACTTAAACAATTTCCCAAGAAGAGTATATATACATAAAACAATTTGTCAAGTGCAAATTCTTTCAAATATTGAAAATTTTTATGAAATGTAATCATCACTGCTGACCACAATCATCAACCAGGGCATGGATAAATGAAATCATTTAAGAAGAGGAGTTAAAATACTTACCTGAAAGAAGTAGGTTGTTGAGGCCAGAACCTCATTTTTCTTTCAGGGATTGGCAGGGTTTGAAGAAAAAGATCATCAGCCCAATTAAGCTTTTGTTCTTCAGAACGAACAAAGTTTTGGCCATAACCATCAACCCCAGTTGGTTGTTTTGCATATGCATTCTTCTCCTTTTGTGGCAGTTTAAAGAATTCTTGAAGATTCGTCTTCATTTTCTCCATTACTTCTTCTGCTACCCCATCATGATTTATTAACTGCTTGATCACACATGCCCAATTTAGAATACTATATTTGGTATTCTTAGTTGTTAATACTATAGTTATTCTGTGCTATTAGGGAAAGAAAATATAAGGGAAAGTAGAAAAATAGAGGAAAAAATAGAATTAAATATATATATCATTTTTATTTGCTACTTCAAACTCATTTTAGTTACTTTGACTTTTCAATATAAAGATTAAACAGTTTAAAAGAATATTTAAATTTTTGAATATTGAGATTTTTCATTATACAACCAAATAAAAGAAAATATTTTCTTAACATTTATTTCTTTCCTCACTATTAGGGGAATCAAACACAACCTAATATCTGTCCTGTTCCATCTTAGGTTTCGCCTTCATCCTATATGCATATGTATATGTACGGTAAGTCAATCGCTTCTTTCTTAAAAGAAGTGTTTACAAATACAATAGCAGTTGAAAATCAAATAATCAATGATCCAATTGAGGCAAATTCCAAGAAAAAAAAAAGAGCATAGAAGCAGCCTACTAGAGGTATTTGATAAAAATCCCAAGAAAGAATGCATCTGATGAAGCAAATAGAAATAATTATACCTGAAAGAAACCCCACTCTTTACAGGCCGAATGAAGTTTACCCATTTCATCATCATCATCATCATCAACCATGAGCTTCCTCATATCTATGGTGGGAATTTGGAGAGAATCATCCACCAAAACTTCTTCCGATTGGAGTTCCGGCCGGAGGTACCGGAGTGGTATGTTGCCGGAGCAGCTGGAAGCAAGGGCTTGGACATTTGCGATTGGAACTGAACCTCCCAACTCCCTACTCATCTCTTCACTCACCATTTCTGTCTTCTGTTTTATTGATGCCAATTTCTCTGTGCACACCTTCTGGCTTTATAGCAAGGTGATTTGATTAAATACCCCTTTAAAACTCAAATTTTGAAATCTGACCCATCATCAATTTTTTGACCTGGTTTTGAGAAAAATACCTATTTTGTTTTCATGTAAAAATAACGGGAATGACGTAAATACATGAAATATAAAGCGGTATTTTTTTTTTCAAAATATGTTATTTTTCAAAACACAAGGCGTTAAATTCATGTTCAATTGCAGATTGATGCCTTTTAACCAACATTTTATAAGAACTATCATTCAAATATGAATTTCGAATCTAACCTTACATTTCGACAAAAAACATCTTCATCGCTTTGTGAAATTGTGAAAAGGCGCAACCCTCTCCTCGCTTTCTTACCCGACATCTTACTTATATCTCAAACTTTTATTTCGATCCAAAGACCCTTTATAGCTTACTCTCAGAGCCCAAATTAGTTTCTCAAGGCTTATCGATCACGTCAAATGATCAACCGACGTTAACTTTGTTGTTATTTCAGCCATGCAAATAGTTGACAAAAATTTTCCCTAATCCAACTTAAAAGTTTAGTGCTTTTATTTGTGTGGCATTAAAACCCTAATTTCATTTTTTTATCCATTCGATCCAAAACTGTTGCCAAAAAGAACCCCAGTATTTTTACTCTCTCTCCTCATCTTCGTCTCCTCAATCCTCTCCTTTCTAACCCCGCGAACTCCCAAGTCTGCAATCTGTTTGGGCTTGCTAAGAAAATAACATGAAATTTTGGATCTTAGGTCTTTTGTTGATATTTTCATTTAACCCTTCAAACCCAATTTTTGGGGTTCTTGTTTATCCTGAGTCTTGATTTATTCTCTATAGAGTGTTTATTTATGAGAAAATGGGGATGAGCAGAGAAAAAAATCCTATCATGATATTGCCTTGGCTGGGCCGAAAAGCTTAAAAGAAACCAAGAAAATAAAAGACATTTGACGAAGATGCTCAAATCCCATTAATGTAAACTGCTCAAGCATTTACAAAAAGTCCATTGCGCAATCATCGATCGAGAAGTCCCTCGTTTGGTCGCTCAAGAAAATAAAGTGCTAAAAAACCCAAAAAAATAGCGACACTAGATGAAGATGCTCAAATCTCATTAATGAAAAATGCTCAAGTATTATAAATATTTGAAGAAAATATACAGATTGAAAACATACATAACAATACTTTTAAAGCGTAAAATTATACTAAGCTTCGAACACATCCATTGATAAATCATATCTGAATTCCTGTGAAACAAAGAACACCATAAAGTAAATGGCTTCATACACTACTTCAAATCACTCTCTTTATTTTTGAAACCCTAGATCACCAAAATACAACATATCGCGCTCACTTGCCCTGTGCCTTTTATATTACAGAATCATACCGCTTTTTAAAGAAAGCTGGTCCTTCAATCTAATACTACAAACTTAGTCTTATAGAGCGTATTTAATTGGGCGAATTTAATACAACATAGTAAACAAGTCATTCCCATTAATGACATAAAATTGGCCTTGTAAGTGAGTAATTGATTATGCTAAGTCCACAAAACTATTTATCTAACATTCTCCCACTTGGACTGCATAATCATCAACACATATAAATATCATACAAAACTCAATTACTACATAATCTCCCAAAACAAAATACCATTTCATATAAATACACATTGTATGCCGATAGGGCATAACAACATACTAGACTAGGTAGTAGAGATTTTCTCAGTAAATCTCCTAAATATGATATCATTTCAACTGAGTACTTTGCATGTCATAAACTCAGTTTAGGTAGTAGAGATTTACCTAACCACGTCTAATCCCCCAACACACAATACCATTTCATCCAAACATCAAGCAGACGACAAAGATACAACAATATACCCAAACTAGTAAGAGGAACCTCTATAGCACATGTGGATCAACATACATATATACAAAGACTAAAAGTATTAAACAAACTTGTGAATATAACTAACAATAATATGTGTAATAAATCATCTCATAAAAACACTCAAAGAAATAAATAATACTCAATATGAATATTACTATAGAATACATAATAAATTCTCATTGACCCACAACCGTCTCAACTGCCAAACAATCCCATACGTAAGTACCTCTCAAATATACATATTTTTCTCTCATCTTCGTTTATACTATATTTTTCAAAATGTTGTAAGATTTTTATTTTTTTTATCATTTTCGCCTAAAATCACCGGTAATTTACATTTTTTATTTCTTTTTTTCTAATAAAATTCGTTTCTTTCCACGAAAACTTAAATGTTTAAGATTTTTTATGCTATTTTCCTTTTATTTTTACCAATAAATTAATAAGGGTATCTTTGTAAAAAGGAGACTAGATATTTCAAATTGTATTTTCAAAGGTCCCTAGAAAACGATGTATACCTAACTAAAACTGACATGTCCCTGTTTGACATGTGTCATAAATTCGTCTAACTTAAAAAAAAACATGCGTCAATACCCAAATTAATAAGGGTATCTTGTAAAAGGAGACTAGATATTTCAAAGAGAAATTATTTCAGACCTCATATTTCTATACACCTTACGTCACACACATCCCATATTTACATCCCATCTCTCTAATAGCAAGATGTAGAAAACCACGCGCAAATGTAATTTCTCTATTTCAATCAGATTTTCAAAAGTCCCAAAACGATGTATGACCTTAACTAAACTGACATGTCCCTGTTTGACATGTGTCATAAGCTCGTCTAACTTAAAAAACATGCGTCAAATGAAATAAAAATTAAAACATGGAATCGATTTAATAAAAAAAAATCCATAATTACAACGTGACGAAGAAGCTTCCGACACGACATGTGGTTTGAACAAATCGTTGTTGGGAAATAATATTTTTTTAGTGTTTTTCTACACGCCCCTTGTTTGTAGGTTATCTAATTAAAACATCTAAATTTAAGGATTTAACCAATTATGTATTTCAATCTACAATATGCTTTCTTAACGTAATATATCTTACATATTTTTTTATCAGCAACAGTTTTATTCAAACTTAAATACAAATAATGCCGCTTTCATCATTAGTTTTAACTCCTACGCCATAAACGATCACGATTCAAAAGATGATATAAGTAAATTTTTGCGGACCTCGAATTTGAGTGTAATTTTAGGTAATATACTATATTATAATTAAAGTGTTTAATTAAAAAAAATACAAATAATGTTTTTTTGAGAGAAAAATATAAATAATGTTGTTTCATTATTATATTGTGTTCTCTTGACATTACATAACAATATAAATAAAAAATAAAATAAAATTAGAAATATTTGGTTAAAACACATTAAATAATTCAAAATTTATAAATCTAATTCTTCCAAATTTTTCTAAAAGTACTCATTATGGATATACTCCTTTATCCTTTTAGATATTTACATGTATATGGTTTAACTTATTTTTAATAAAATAATGAAAGTATTTTTTATCAAAATATGATCAAAATTAATGAAGAATTATATTTCTAAAATTATGTTTCAAAGTTTTTGAATCAAATCAACGCATAAAACTATCATTACTAATTATTAATCTAAAATTAAAATTTTGATAATTTATTCTTTTTTAAATCTCAAATTGTGTTATTCCTCATTCCTACTCTTTACAATAAACTAGGTATGATTGTTAATATTTCCACCTTGTTCAAACCTCTTTGTCACATCACCTCCAAATATATTTCCTTTATTATAATTCATTATTATTTTCTATTAACCGAGTCAACCAAAAAAATATTCCCCCCACCAATAAACTAATGCATTACTTAACTATCAAACTTAAAAAAAAAAAAACTAAAAAGTTCTAAAGTTCTAATATCTAATACTACTTTGTCATATCCTAGAATCCATCCTAAGGTTACTAGAGTAATTTCACATTTTAAACCCAAAGTTTGAAAGTAAAAACGATATAAATATTTTACCTTGTAGTCGGAATTTACCTCCAAAAGTAGTAAATAAAATTACATAATCCTCAAATCTCATCCTTAAAATTGAAAAATTAACCAATTTGCTATCTTCCGAAAAGCTTTAAACTTAACCAATTTTTGGATCATTTTTTATTTAAAATCACTTATCTATGTCTTTTTCTATTTTTTTCGTTTTCAATAAAGTGGTTCTTTTTACACACTGGGTTTTAATTATCTTTTTCACGACGCATCGTCGATTCATTCGCAAGCACAGACGCTTCCAAGATAATAATTCGCTTTTTTATCAAGCCACGCAACATTTATTACTACAAGGATGGCAATTGGTGAAACATATTTCGGACGTATAAACAACAAATCAAATCATAATCATCAATATGCTGTAGAACTATAGTTGTATATATTATAGTCATTACTGGATTATCAAACATGTAGGCTTTAAGACGATTCATTATTAACCTGAATGTTGCGCCACCTTTAAAGCTTTAATTTGATTGTGGTTTCTATCACACGACATTGGGCCAATCAATAAAATTATCTATTTAAAAAAAAAACAATCGAAACATACTTTAATTCTAACTTTTAATCGATGTTCTAAAATAAAAAATTTAACCAAATAATAAACATAAATATATCTTACAAAATAAAAAAATATTATAAAAATAAAATAACAAGAGAATAGTAATATAATACTTAAAATAATAGAAAGAGGTTAAGCATTTACTCACATCTCCAATTATAAAAGGAAATGGACATGATCGAGTGGATTTTTTAGTGCAAAATCTCCAAATATGAAGACGGAGTTGAAAATGAAGAACGATTGAAATTGCTCTAAATCATATAAGAAACTCAAGATATATCGTAGCACCTGCAAATTCCAATTTCGAAAAGGCAAATCGTAATTTTATAAAATCGTAATTTCTGCTGTAAAATCCAATTTATTCTCTAAGATTCGATGATCTAACTGGATTCGCTGGAATCGCCTCACAAATTCCAGCTACAAGACGTAAAATTCACGAATTCGGCACAGTCGCAGCCGCACGCCGATAAGATCGAAGCTCGCGCCGTAAAATGACTCCCGGGATGCGCGACAAGTCACATAACAAGTACTCATGTGCCATAAATGCATGAAGAGAGAACGATTTAAACGAATCCACAGATAAATACTTAACGTCAAAATCCGAAGAACACGACATACCTGGCCATTATGATTTGTTTAAGTCACAACAAGACAAAATTGTCAGTAGCTTCTTCTCCAACAAAAATGAGAAAAACGTGGAAGCAGATTTTTGCGCCCAATAGCCCATTTTTTTATAGAGATTTTCGTATATAAAACTCTCTAAAAATATCACGCGAACCGACCGCCTACAGCCTTCTGACAAAGCAGCGAGAATCGCTTCACGCCGGCGGCCACGCTGCGGCGTGACCGGATCTGCGTTTTGCATTAAACCCGGTATGCAGCGCTTCTCCCCACGCTTTATTCTCTTAAGAGACTTTTACGTACGCTTGAGTCGATCGAGGCCGCTAGGGGTTTGCTGGGACGGTCCCAAACCTTGACCGAATTATGGAATTTTGAAATTCATACGACAAATGCGACCGACCACGGCCGGTTCGGGGTAAAGAATTGTGTTTTTCCATGATAACCATGTATCGATTGAATGAGGCTTTAAAATGGTCGAAATGCTGGGTTCACAAGGTGAACCGATGACCATAAATTTTTTAATAAGTAAACTTATTTCCACTATTCCCAAACAAGAAATTCTCAAAAATATATTTTCAAAATACGTTGTCAGTCGAAAGGATTTAAAACTAAATCACATATTGATCATTGTACCTGCTGAGTTTAGTTTCTTGATGATAAATGAGAATTTGCATGACATGATTGTGTGAATTGATTTTGTAAATATATGCACGCTTATATATTTACACGTGAATTAGACCAGACGGACCAAGATACACAGATTCCATACGCACCAACACCCTGCACCATGGAGCCGAGCGCATGCGATGAGTCTGTATAAAACAGCTTCGAGTGGTCGGGTTTCCAAAAATATTAATTATCTGGAGGCATCCAAATTAAAAATATATCAATCGTCTGGAAATGTACCCACCGATATTCATCTATATAGATTCATTAAACAAATAATATATCAATCGTCGGCGGCCCAATTGATATATATACATTCGAAGAGTCATTCCACTCAACAAAATAATACCTTCATACTAAAGAGTGTGATGGAGCCTGGGTGATGACTCTGTGGATCCGAGCTTACTACGTAGACATTTGGGCAGGATCACGCAATTGCCAATGTGTGTTTTCATTAACATCAGACCGCACTTAAAGAGACTCATCTGTGTATGACATTCCACTACCGAGCATTAGCTCACCCCGGTCGAGTGGATATTATTTTGCCGTACAAGGAGCGTATGAGGATCTGCTCGTCCTAGAGACCGAGGATTGTAAGAAAAGTCGTGGCTGCTGGCTTTGACGTATACATGTATTAGAACTTTTGCTTAACGTATAGATTGTATAAGAGTAAAAACATATGAACTCTCAGAACTATTGGGTATATAGTTGATTCATAGTCGACATGTATATCGAAATATTGTTTATGGGCCCATGTCGCTTTAAATCATAAACCAAGAGACGGACCGCTTTACTGTGTTTATGCTTATCGGGTAGAGAGCTCCCGTACAAAGGAGACTCGCTCGATTTTCATGAAATGCCCAACAATCCGACCTCACTAGTATTCCGCGGCCGACGCAGAAATAACTGACTCCGGTTTGGGGCGTCGCAGCTCAGACGAGCCTGCGCATACGACCACCCGTGGCTCGAGGATTCGGGGCTTTCACGCCATAGCCTTGAGTATAAGAGCATCACCACTAAAGGCTCAACGTCAGCCGTGAGGTACGAGATTACCTAGAAATCACTCGACAAAACCAGACACCGCATGCATGTGTTGGCGTGTTTTGTGTGATTTGATGATTTTTTGTGTGATCATGTATGAATGATGTTTAAGGAACACTATTGCGATACGTATGACGTTGTAAGGTTTAGGTAATTAACACTATTATGTTGGAAAACAAATCTTAGGAGTTTACAAGATGTGAATCGGAAATGAAATAAATCAGAATCACTTATTTGGTTTATCGGATGACAAAATATAATTTGTAATAAAATTTAAGGCGTTAACATTTCAGAAAGTTTTACAAAGGAGTAAACTGAAAAAGGAAACTAAAATGAAATAAATTATGTTCAATTCTATTTGGTTTGTAGGATAATGAGATTTTAATAAAAATTTAAGGTTGAACACTAGGTTTAGTGTCGATCAAGAGGTTCGGGGGAGATTTTAGACAAAATGTCCAAAGCTAAAGAAAAAAAATGAGGTGAAGAAAATACTTTCTAAGGTTTTACAATGCAAAACTCAAGAAAATTGATTAAAATAAATTTTTAAAATTTATTCGGGAAGTATTCTCCGAAAATGAAAAAAAATATAGGTATATATATTTTTTGTGCATCTCCAAGAATCGTACAAATGAAAAAAAGCTAAGAAAATAGTTTTCAAATATTTTACAAGATATAACCAAAGAAAAGTGAAGAAAATAAATTTTTATAAGTTTATTTTGGTGTACTGGAGAATGAAAAAAAAAATCAAATAAATAAACTTTACTAAGTTTATTTGATGTATTGGAGAATAATGAAAAAAAAAAATATTTTTTTATATATATTTTAAGTAAATTTTTGTCTCCGCAAAGGTAAATGAAAAAAAAAAAATATGGATATAGCTGATGTTTCCACAGCCGGGAGATAATTGAAAAAAGGAAATTTTTTTAAAATATTTAATTAAATAAAATAAAAATAAAATAAAATTAGACAAAATTTTAAAATAAACTTTTCTAAAAATGAATTTTTGTTGATAAAAATGTTTTAAATGCAAATTGATTGCCTCAGACACTGTAAATGTAAGGACAATGTATACACCGATGAGTGTGTATGATTAGTGTCTGGCCAGGTTTATGCTCTGTGAGATACTTCAGATGAGATTTAACCGCTATGTTAATTGTATAGATGGCTAGTCGAGACTTATAATTAGAGGGCGCCCACAGCATCAAGGTCGTGCACCACCAATGCCATCGCGTGCTTTTACTGAGGCCGTAGGTATTACAGCTAGCCGCTATCGTGACAGCCGGTATAATGTAGACAGAAGATCCTAGTAACCTCCAGAGGTTTAGGGCGCATCATCCTCCGACATTCACAGGGGGAGGAAATCCAATGGTGGCAGACCATTGGTTCATGCAGATCGAGAAGGTGTTAGAGGCTATGGAAATTACTTCTGACACTACCAGGATTAGACTAGCCGTGTTCCAGCTAGAGAGTGAGGCCAAATACGGTGGAAAAGGGCAAGGACCTCTGAGACCTCGATGTAGCCCCAGACGTGAGTTCTCCCCTCAGATCAGGCGAATAAGGATGATATGTCAGGTTTTCGAGTCGAGATTCTGGGACTCTACCACAATAAAGGACTAGGATCATGGACATGTTGGGAGTTCGATGTCATCTGGGATGGATCAGTTGACAGCTACGTAGCCGCATCGACAGAGTGTAGGAGGGTTACCGCACGCAGATCTGCACTCGTGTGATATTTGGTGAGGCATGGATGATTTTTAGGCAAGATAATGAGTCCAAAGGTCAGGACACCACGGTCAAGAAGGAAGCTTTACTCCTCAGAGGACGAGAGAGACCAGACTTAGATCTACTCGAAAGTAAGATGCGAGTATGTGGATGTTGCCTGGGCCAGCTACTCCGACTACTCCACAGTGGTAGCAGACTTCTAGATCAGTTACGCACCCCCGGTACTTCACTCCATCTCTATGACTCGCATAGATGGCACCGCTGCATGAGCTGCAGAACTTAGAGTCCAGCCACAGGAGCTACTGGACAAGGGATTTATTAGACCGAGCACTCACCAAGGGGCGCTCTAGTTCTATTTGCGAAGAAGAAGGACAAGACCCTTCGACTGTGCATTGACTACGCAGTTGAACAGGTTATGATCAAGAATCGGTACCCATTACCGAGGATAGATGATTTGTTTGATCAGTTGAGAGGAGCGCGAGTCTACTCAAAGATAGACCTTCGCACTTGTTACCTTCAGCTGAGAGTTAGGGAGACAGATATCCTCGAGACTGCTTAGACGCGCATGGGCACTTTGAGTTTACTTGGCGGATGCCCTCTTTGATCGACGAACGCGCCAAGAACATTCATAATCGTATGCATAGGATATTCCAACCCTATTTAGATCGCTTTGTCGAAGTCTTCGTGGGATGACATCTTGATCTACTCCTCAAATGTGAGTGGGAGCATGAGTATCACTCGGCGATCGCTTACGCTCGCTGGCGGACTATCACCAGACGCCAAGTTCCGCAAGTGCGTAGTTCCGCCATCGAGGTGATTTTCGGGACACGCGGTGTCAAGATCGGGGATGTGGCGACCCGCAGAAGGTCGAGGCAAAGCATGAGTTGGGAGAGGTCAAGTCGCCTTCGAGATACGTAGTTTCGATCACTGGCATTACAGGAGATTCACGAGGATTTCTCCAAGATAGCAAAGACTCACTAGTCGACCCTAAGGAGGTCAAGTTTGATCGGGATGACAGATGAGGAGGCATTCCGTGAGTCAATGGGGAGACTTACTTCGCCTCCCATCTCGATAGTTCCGCATTGGGGGACGTGGGCACACGCTGTATCAGGATGCCCCCGAGGGGCCGTAATGGGATGTGTTTGATGCACCGGAGGGTAATAGCTTACGGTTCTCGTCAATGAAGAATCACAGTGCACTAATACCCCACACACGACATGGAGTTGGCGGCCGTAGTCTCGCCTGGAAGATTCGCGCCACTACTCATACGGCGAGGAGCTCTGAGGTGTACCTGGCTACCATAAAAGTCTGAAATATATTTTCACGCAGCGGGACCTCAATATGAGGCAACGCAGATGGATGGAGTTCCTAGAGGATTATGACTTCACTTTGCATTACCATCCCGGTAAGGCAAAGGTGGTGGCTGATGCACCCGCCCAAGTCACTAGGAGCTGCTATTAGTATAGCTTCTCGAGTGGCGGATGCTCGAGACCGTGGGACGCTTGGCTACAAGATCGGTGCGCACTGTGGTACCTTGGGAGTTTAGCATACACCGCCTCGCTGAGCGCAGTGAGATTGAGTCCCAAAGGGGCAGATCGTGAGATAGTGTCCATCGTGGATCGAAAGATGACAAAAAGGGTGACGCAGGGCTAGACCGCTCACATAGATGGTAGTCTTCGATATGTGGGACCCGGTAGTGGTTCCCGCTTGACCGATTGAGAGATTCAAGGAGTTTCACTCGATTCGATTACGTGCATCCGTGTGGCAATAAGATGTACCGTGATTCTCGCCGCTCTGCACTATCGAGGGATGAAGAGACACGAGGGACTTTGTTCGACGACAACTCATGTCGCCATATGCTAGCGCTAAGACCGTGGCCGCCAGGCTACTGCACCCATCGAGGTGGCCGAAAGGGCGGAGCACCGCCACGATGGGATTTTATGCACTACATGCCACGGACGCAGCGTAAGACGACAGCGCAGACAAGTGACATGACCGGCTCAATGGCTCCAAGACATTTTCTATCCGTAAGTGACGACCTTCTCTTATCGAGAGACTTCACATTGTACATTCGAGATAGTCCTGGGCCACATGGAGTACCGCATCCATAAGATCGATAGGACCCGAGGCATTTCGCACACTTCTTTGGAAGAGTTTCCAAAAGGCTACGGGCACACTAAATGACGATGAGTACAACGCCCACCTCGTACGTAGATGGTCACCCGAGAGGACTATACAGTATTAGAGACATGCTACGAAAGCATGCGTCCCGGATCACAAGGGCAGCTTGAGAGAGCATTTTCCTAGTGGAATTCGCCGCCTACAACAACGCATCAAAGTAGCATACGTATGGCACCGTATGAGGCACCCAGGCTGGAGGCCATGTCATATGTTGAACCCGAGGCAGAGAGCCCATCACCGGTCCCGATTTGATTGTGAGACACCTCCGAGAAGGTGAGCTTGATACGACAATTGCCTTCACCGCCGAGCCTCGCAGAAGAGCTTGGCGCGGATGTGCGACTCAACTTAGAGTTCGAGGCTGGGACGCCGCTTCTCAAGGTGATGCCTAAGTGAGGGAAGTGGTCGTTCCTAAGTAAGCGTGGAAGCCATCAGGTTCATCGACCTTCGAGATACTCGGGAGGGTAGGCAACTGCTATGCACGGCGTAAGACATTACCGCCAGCATGTCAGGTGTCCACGAGGTGTTTCACGCCTCCATGCTCGAAAATATATCTTGATCCAGCTCATGTGGTGGATCGAGACAGATTTATATTACCTGACTGGACCTTCGAGGAGGGACCGCGGTGCATTGTTGATAGCCGTGATCAAAGTTTTGCGACGGAAGACCCGTGAGACTAGTGAGGGTACTCATGAGCACTGAGGATGGAGGAGTCCACGTGGGAGCTCGAGGACACAATGCGCCACTCATCCCTTCTTATTTAAGGGACAACAGACGTAGTTTACCGTTTAAGATTTAAATTATCACATTCACGATAGGGAATGTGACGTTGCATATGCATGTTAGTGAGTAAGATTGTCCTGAATTTCGAGACGAAATTCCTTTTAAGGAGGGGAGAATGTAAGACCCGAGAAATTCCAATTTCTGGAAAAAGGGCAAAATCGTAATTTTGGTTACAAAATTGTAATTTCGTTAGAAAAATCCGAATTTATTCTCTAGATCTCGGATTTAAGAAACGGATTTCACCGTTGAATAGTCTCGCGAAATCTAGCTAGCACGCAAATTTCGGTCAATTCCTAGACAATGAGTCTAAGACTTTTTCGAGGCATCGCTTCGTGTCGTAAAATCGACTGGCGCGACAAAAGTCACATATAACAAGTACTCATGTGCCATAAGTGGTATGAGTAGAGAAATGATGAAAATGAACGGCCGAGATAGTGCCGAATGTCAAAACTGGGAAATGAAGGGACATAATGGTCATTATGGGATTTGTTTAAGTCACAACAAGACAAAATTGTCAAGGCTTTTCTCCAACAAAAAATGAGAAAAACGGAAGCAGATTTTTGTCCAGTAGCTATTTTTGAGAGATTTTCTTTAGAGAGAGAAACTTTCTAAAATATCACGAGATCCCGACCACGCGCCCGGACAAGGAGGAGAACCGCTCTACGCGGCTTCGCCACGCCGTGGTACCGGATTTGTGAGTTTTAGACAAACTCCGAGAGGTAGGGGTTTCTCCCTACTTGAGTTTTATTCCCTCTTTAAGTACCTTACGTATGTTTGAGTCGATTGAGGCCGTTAGGGGCCGTTTGATCGGTCCCAAACCTTGGGACCGAATTAATATGAATTTTGAAATTGACAGACGTACCAGGATCGACACACGCCGGTCAAGAAAACAGGTTCCAATGATCCGCACCGATGAATGAAATAAACATCTAGTCATTCACAAGGTGAACCGATGAATTAGAATTTTCGAATAGTAACCGAGGCTTCCACTATTCTAAACGTTGTTCTCAAAAATATATTCGAAAATACGTGCTCTGGTCGAGTGATTTAAACTAAATTGCTCGTGTTTGATCATTAGCCAAAGTGAGTTTAATTTTGATGTATGAAATGAGAATTTGCATGACATGATTAGTGAATTGGATTGTTTTGTAAATATATGCATGTTTATATATTTACATGTGAATTAGACTGCATTGAATTGACATACATGCATTCCATACGCACCTGAACAATCTCTGACCATGTGATGTAGTGCATGAGATGAGTCTAGAGAAAAACGGTTCCTGAGGGTTGTCTAAAAATACACTATCGGAGGGTAGTCCAAATAAAAACATCAATCGCCTGAAATAGCCCAATTGATATTCATCGAGGGTAGTCCATTAACAAATAATATATCAACCGCCTGAGCGGCCCAATTGATATATATACATCGTAGGTTATCCACTAACAAAATAATAATTTCATACGAGGTTTAGCGAGTGTGATGGAGTCGGTGAGGACTCTGGATCTGAGTTGGTCATGTAGACATTTAAGTAGGATCACGCAATCGGGCCAACGTGTGTTTCTTTACTGAACATCAGACCGCACTTAGGTGGTGAGTAGCCCACTCAGTATGATTCCACCATCGAGCATTAGCTCACCCCGTCGATGATATTATTTTACTGCGTACAAGGAGCGTATTTAGGGACCTCGCCGTCCCAGAGACCGAGGATTAGAAGAAAGTCGGGTCAGGGGTTTTGATGTATACATGCATAGAACTTTTAAGTTTAATGTATGTATCAGAGCAAGAGTAAAACATACGAACTCTTGTAACTATCAAGATATACGATTCATACTGACATGTATATCGAGTATTGTTTATGGGCCCAAGCTACCGTTTTAAATCATAAACTCCAAGAGACAACTTTGGGATGTGTTTACGCAGCCAGATTCCGGAACTCCCGCACAAAGGAGACTCGCCCGATTTTCGTGAAAAATGTCCCCGATCACCCGACCTTCACGTATTCCGCGGCCGACGAGTAGTCAACTGACCCTGCTCAGCGCCACATATATACATAGGGAACTCTTAATTTATCATGAATTGCATAATTTATTCTGATCAAAATTCATCTAACATAACATTGTTATCTAAAGGATTAGTTGGTCTAAGGCCTTGACGTTTAACCCAATGATTATCCGTTCGAGTCTCCTCATAACCATTAAGGTTTATTTGACAATTAACTTCAATGTCTCGTGAGATTAATCGAGATGCTCGGCCAATCCGACCATTATGCTACAAAGAATGGAGAAGCCGTTCCTTTCTAGATCCAACGCTGTTCTGCGCTTATGCTCTCGTGTTTCCCATCGCTCATTACTTGTCCATAATTCCGCACTCACAATGTTTTTATTCCTCACACTTTAATATTTAAGACATGTTTACAAAATATTTTAATTAAGAAGCTTTTCTAACATTTCTACTTCTTTGGAAAAATATATTTTCAATATTATCAAATGGATTCAAAATAAGTTGTTACTAATAGATGATTTGTGTATCAAATTTACTGATCAGTATCACCCCCATGTTTGAATTCTCTTAGAAGTTGAAAACTGCTCTCTAAGCTAAATAAAAGCTTTTATGCTTTTTAATAGTTTCATACGACTTAATAGCAAATCTAATATATATATTGAGAGGTAAATATTTTCTTATGTTTTTTTTGTCTATGTCAGGACTCTAACCTAGACCTCTTATTCTCAGGTCATCCTTTTACCACTGAAATAAACCTCAAAAGCAAAAATGTTCTAACAATCTCAATGCCCCACTTGGTTACAAGCTTCTGTCACAAAGCTCGGCTAATGGAGGTTTTATAAGAGAAATTGATTTAAAAGGGAGAAATTCAAAAGTTATTTGCAAAACTAACTAACCTTTTGTAAAATTAATCTTGAAAATATCCCATTTTAGGCATAAATGCCGATGAAAGTGCAAAGATAAATTTTTCACATGATAACTAAATCCCTAGGGTCCATTTTGTCTCATCACCACATTATAACTAAATCCCCAATGACATCTTTGTTCGAAAGTGTGTCTTTTTGTACTTGTGTTTGAATTTCAATGAAAGATGTCAGTTTTACAATTTTTATTGAGATTTGTCCATTTTAAACTGTTATCCCTTTTTATAATATTAATATCATTGTCTAAAAAGTAAAACTGTGACTTTGGCTTTAACTTCCCTTAGAACAGAAACGGAAAGCTACCCCAAGTGCTAAACAGTGCATTAATTAAAGAAATTAGGGTTAATTACCTCAATAATGTCACCAATATTGACAATGAATGCAGCAGAGATGGGCATAATTGGGATCCACTCACCATTTTTCTTGATTTGCAGAGCTTGTACTTCATTGACTTGAAGAAGTAGGGTGATTCCAGTGGCATCTGTATGGGGAGTGATGCCTATAACATTGCTTCCATTCACAGAAGCTGGATAGTAATTCACTCTCACTGTTTGTCTTCCATTCTCAAACACAGCCATAAGTTGCTTAGGATTATTCCCAAGGTTCCTACCCATCAACTCAACAAAGCAACTTGAAACTTTTTGAAGCTCCAATGAATACTTGTCCACTGTTTCCCTAATTTACAGGCTGAAAAAGTTGGTGCTGTGTGGAGAATTATCAAGATTATGTTTGCTTCCAAGGAAAATG
The DNA here is from genome assembly GCA_016808115.1 of Tetrastigma voinierianum. Taxonomy (NCBI): domain Eukaryota; kingdom Viridiplantae; phylum Streptophyta; class Magnoliopsida; order Vitales; family Vitaceae; genus Tetrastigma; species Tetrastigma voinierianum. The sequence goes on along the minus strand of JAEQBH010000315.1, from coordinate 111,203 downwards.
AAAGAAAAAAGAATTAAAGAAGGCAGTAAAAATAGAGTTAAATGAGAATTTTTTTTTGAAAGGTAAAAATAATTTTGTGGATTCAAACTGCACACATCGATAGAAACAACACATATATAAATTCGTTGAAAATCATATAGGATGAAACAATAACTATGTTAACAACATAACAAATCAGCTCAAAACCTATAAATTTGATAATACTATAATGATTAGAATATACGTATAACTCAAGTTCAGCAATTTACTAATGATCATAATCTGATTTGTTGTTTTTGTCTTATCGAATTTGTTTTGTTCGTATGAATCATTCACACACAAATAAAACGCCACAACAAGACGACGAAATCACAAAAAACAAAAGAAAACCTAGATCTGTGTGGAATAACACTTTTTTAAATAAATTTATAGAAATAGGTATAGATGAGTGATTTTAGGCTAAAAATGGTAATAATCAAACTTCGCTTTAAGGAAGATGAGGCTATATGAGAAATTCAAGAGAAAAGGAGACTAGGTTTTATTTATTTTATTTATTTACTTTAAACCCATTTTATTTATTATATTCATCAATATAAAAATTAATTACGATCATATAAGTTTATAAGTAATTTATTCACATTTGATATATATTTTTTAGAGATTTTTCACGACAATCAAATATAAGAAAATAATTTATTTTCCTTAACATTTTCTCATTCCTCAATACTTTTCCAAGAACCAAACACAACCTACACAACCAAACATAAGAAAATTATTTTCCTTAACATTTTTGTTTTTGCTTAGTAGTTTCCAAGAACCAAACACAACCTAAAAGAACTCAGTTAATGAGAGATAATATAGCCATTCACCTCGAAAGAAGGGGCTTTTCGTGCCAAACCGATAGCGTCTCTTTATGACAAGTAGTGAGCTTAAGCATTAGAATATCACCCCAATTCACTTCCGCCTGGGGTGTGCGCTAAGTAGTTTGGCCATATGTTAGGACTTTGATCGTAAGATCCCTAAACGCCATCAAGTTGCGGGGGTCTGATCACAAATTCCCGAGCATTGCCAGCCGCAATGCGAACTTGTAAAAGCATGCTTCGGCAAATGTAGGTCGACCACTCTTTGATGACCAAGTCAGCAAAAAAATGCGAAGAGGTGCCAGAGAATAGGCACAAATGACAGAATTGCTTACCTTTCCTAAATGGGAGATCTTTCCGACTTATGTGGTTAGGTTAACTAACTCTTTCCTTCAAGGGGTAGGATTTTATCTCCTCCTAGTTTAAGAGAGGAAATCTTCTTTTCCTTATTAACGGCTGGTTCTTCCTTATCAAGGATGCTTCGGTGAGGACTGACTCAGGTGCATACTTACTGAGATGGCTAAATTCTTTTTCATACTCTGCCACTGATAAATTCCTTTGCTTCAAAATGCAGGAACTGCTTCCACTTGGTTTCCCTATACATATCTGTAACGTACTTTGCCTTGAACTCTTGGACAAAGAAATCCCAAGGCATGGGATCTGAACTTCGACTCAAAGACCACTTCCACCAGTCGTATGCCTCACTCGCAATAGTGAGACCGCACATGGTACTCTATGATCGGAGGGCATCTAACTTCCTCCAATACTCTTGTAGGTTTTCTAACTAGTATTCGGATTTATCGGACTCTTCCATGCTTGTCTTATGGAATTCTCTGCTCCATGTCTTCTTACCATGTCTATCGGAGCCTTAAGAGCAGTTAGTTTGTCCAATACCCCGAGCCACGTCTTGAGATATTCTCAGCAAAGCTTCTGTTGGCTCGGCTGGAGCATTACTTTCACTTTTAAAAGATTCAAAAGGATCCAAAGCGGATAACCCTTGATCTCCTAGGTTAACACTCTCAGCCGCTTCTTTTGCTGGATTGGGAGGGCGATCCATCCTATTCAAAAAACAAAGACATCTACATTAGGCCAACACATTACTATACACATACTTGTCTATCATCCACTACTAAAAATCACCAAATTACCGACCAATTTTTTGGTCGGTAAACTGTACTTTTTTGGTCGGAAAACCCATTACCGACCATTTACTGACCAAATTATTTAGTCGCAATTTTCCCGGTCGGTAATTATTTCACCGACAAAAAATCAATTGGTCGGTAAATTACCGACCATTTACCGACAAACCATTTCCGACTATTTTTCGACCATTTACCGACCATTTACCGACCGAAAGAATTTGTCAGAGCCTTCAAATGGTCGGTAATCATCGACTCAAATTATGAGATTCAAAACCGACCAAAATTTTTTAAAGAATTTATCTGCAATGGTCTCCAAATGGTTGGTACTATCACCATTTGGAGAATTACTTACCCACCAAATTCTTTAAAAAAATTTTTTGGTCGGTTGGTCGCACTTGGTCGGGTAAATTAATTTTTAAATATTTTTTGCCTTTTCAGTTTGATATATTGCTTTTATATATATATATATATATATATATATATATATATATATATATATATATATATATATATATATATATATATATATATATTAAGATTACGAAACAAAAGAAAAGTGCCAATAGTGCATGCATATATAAAGAGAGTAAAATTATTTTAAACAAGCAAAACTAATATATATACTCGATATATATAGTAAATAAGTCAAGATAAAATAAAAACATGAATTCCCAAATCCAAGACATAAAAAGTGTGTAATACACTCAATCATCCAACTGCGTCATCATCGTGATGTCGAGGATGTATCCGTCCGTATGGTGAGACGGGTACCGAGCAGAGCCGTCACGCCGCTAATCCCGGCGCTGCCGCAGTGTTTGGTCAGAGGCGCTCGGAGCAGTATGCCGTAGCCGAGCATTACACCGAACAACCGAGATCATCGGCTGAACTGCACCCACCTTCCCCGACACACTTCTTTGTAAGCCGCCAACGCAGACGCAACTCATCCCTATCATCCTCGATACGATCATGCGTCGCCGGGTATCGCCAACTGACATCAGACAGATTTCTCATTGCGCCTTGAAAGTCCTCCATCGCCGAATACCCGAAATGGTCCTTAAGACGGAGCTTCATAATCCGGTCGTCTATGAGTAGAATGATGATGTCGATCGAACCCGACGCCATGACGGCATCTTCCTTCCTTGCCATCAACAGCCTCATACCAACCTGATTTGTATCAACCGTGGAGCTGATGAATGAGAACCACCCGCTGCACCATCACATGAACCTGAAGTAGACTGGGAATACGCTTGAGTCGCAGCAGCTAACATTTCCTCATATCTTGTCTAATAAACATGTAAAATAAGTATTTTAATTTATCTTCAAAAAAAATAAAGAGAGAAGTATAAACCAAACTTTGGATTATATTTTTGTACATGTTTCCCGGGGGTCCGTTGACAACCCATCAACTCGCCGAATATTCATGGATGCTCTGCAACCACACCACTTCATCGAGTCCCTTTCTCCAAGACTCCTGGATTAACTAAAACGGCGTAATCTCTTTCAGATCGGAGCTCTACCAAAATACAACATGTCCCAATAACATGGCAACCTGTCCCAACATTTCACACCAACCACTCCGGGTCCACATAATGGATAAATATGAGTAAAAATGGCCACAGCTCCATACATCACTACTCACAAAAATATATATCCAATCAACTATATATATTACATGGTTCAAGTGTTAATAAATATGGTACAATTCAAACATATATTAAACCTGTGATGCAACAAATCGAATACGCTTGAGTCGCAGCTATAGCCTAACATTTCCTCATATCTTGTCTTTTTTTTTAATAAACATGTAAAATAAGTATTTTAATTTGATCTTCAAAAATAGTGAGAAGTATAAACCAAATCTTTGATTATATTTTTTTACATGTCTGTTGGGATCTAAATAAGGTTTTTTTCTAGTAGATCTTTTTAAGAAATATCTAGACTCAAAGGGCTTTCCATAGAGTTTAAGAACACCCAAATCCAAGTTCTAATGAAGGAGTTATGCATGTTTCAAATCATGAAGAAAACCAAAGACATTGCAGTACTGGCAGCGAGCAGTGGCCACTGATTTTCTTCATTTTTGGATAGATATGACCTCAATTTTTATCAAGTTATATATGGGTGGATTCTAGACTCAAAGGCTTCATAGAGTCTAAGAACACCCAAATCCAAGTTCTAATGAAGGAGTTGCAGTTTAATCATGAAGAAAATCAAGACACCGCAAAGAAATTGCAGCAATAGGCCACCGATTTTCTTCATTTTCGGATAGGATATGACCTCAATTTTTATCGTTATATATGGGTGGATTCAGGACTCAAATGGATTTATAGAGTCTAAGAACACCAAAATCCAAGTTCTAATGAAGGAGTTATGCATGTTTCAAATCATGAATAAAATCAAAGACACTACGCACCAGAAAGTGAGGGGCCACTCAATTTTCTTCTTCATTTTCGGATAGGATATGACCTCAATTTTTATCAAACTATATATGTAGTTGATATCTAGACTCAAAGGGCTCTTCCATAGAGTCTAAGAACACCCAAATCCAAGTTCTAATGAAGGAGTTATGCATAGTTTCAAATCATGAAGAAAATAAGCACACAAGAGCATCATAGAAGAGTTAGGCAACCGATTTTCTTCATTTTCGATAGGATATGACCTCAATTTTCTATGGTAATTCTCCCGGTCTATTTCAAAATCAAAACAAGAAAAAAGCAATCAAATTACTCCCAAACATGCCTTATTATCTAATCAACAATAAAAGGTAGGATGAAGGCAAAAATGAAGTCAACTGAATTTTTTACCCCGAAAATTGATACTGGAGAGTTAAATATTCGCCGTTAGCAAATGCAAAACAATTACCATGAGACCAAGAACTTCAAGTCAAAATCTGAGAAATAATATGATTAAAAACCATTACCATTATTAGAATACATGTAATTTTTCTTGGTTTATTATTGTTGCGTGCTTAGGAAATGAGTAAGCTAATAACAACGTGGTATCGAAATGTCTTCAAAGATGGGGGAAATAATCAGCTAAACTGGACTAACTTATTCTTGCTTGATAAGTTTGGAGGAAAAAATCAAGGTAGAGGATATTCAATATTGACCCTACTGATATTAGTACTCTTCTTAGTGTGAAAGATGTTAATGAATCTACCCTCAATGAAATTAAAAAACTCAGGAAATCATTGTCAGAAGAATTTGGTTAGATCAAGGATCAAATTGATTAAATGAAGGATGCAACAGATCTTAAGAAAATACAAGACCAAATCAAGAAAAATAAGGTTTCTCGGTTACCATTAAAATACAAGACCAATTGGCCTAAGTTAAAGCTGCCTCAATTAAATTACGCAGTAACCTGAACTTTCTCCCCAAATACCCACTTAAGCTTAAGTCATATCATACACTCACCATTTGTGCTGTAAAACCAATCCTTAAATGGATCCTTGAAGAATATATATTCATCGTGAAACAAATATACAAGCTGGACTTTTTGTCATCCTCATAAACACAAGTTTTCATGGTAAACAATTCAAAGTGTGTATATAAGAAATTTCTCTCACACAACAGTTGGCCTGACCCATGGAAGAGGGCCATTTATCATCACATTCAAGGTCAACAATCGAATCCCTGAAACAACTCTGAAGTATTCATTACAATAATACATATAGGTAAGTTTCAAAATTCATCCTTTTATGCATGCTTTTGACAACAAGTGTAGTGTTTTCTCCTAACAGATCACACAGGTGAAAAAAACAGAAAGACAGGAAGCACCAAATAATTACATTATTATGCAATGGCATAAATTTCATTAATAATCGGAACATAAAACAAAGTAAATTCAAAGCACAAATCATCTTCAAATGAAACCCATATTTGTTAATTTAGAGTTATCCCCTAAAACAAGATTCATAAATGTTAATCTATACTGAGTCTCTACAACACCAATGTGAAAACATTAAAAAAGATAATAATACCGAATTAAGGTGAACCAGATTAAATGACTGAATTGCTCTAAAACTTCACGCTTCAATTGTGTTACTGAGCACAAAGGAGAAGAGCTCTCGAACAGGAGAAAACTCCACCAACCCGATGACCATTGCATAACCGCACAGCAACCAAACTCCGCAATACACTGAACGCCTCTCCCATTCGAATCATGGGTACTTCCTGAGCAATTGGGCAATGAGGAATCCACGAGTCCGGGCGATACTCCTCCCCAATTTTGATGCCCTCTTTCTTCAAAGCATCGAACAATTGGGAATGGAATTGAAGGAGCGATAAGGTCGGAGTGGGGGCAAGGAAAAGGACGTTCAGGTCGAAGGCTTCCAATCGAGGAGAAAGATAAAGTAAAGGCTCTCGCCTCCGGCTAAAGATTTGAAGATGTTTTTCGAGCTTCGTTGCGTTCGACAATGGCTGGAGAAGAGGGTGATATGAAGGCGTGATTCGGACCAATAAGTTTGGTAATCGACGGCGCCGAGCCAAAGACGCCTCCAAGCCTTCAACACTCGGGTTTTCCAAAGCTGGGTCGGCAAAGCTCTATAGCATAAATTGCGGACATTGCATTTGGTCGGTAATTACCGACCATTTACCGACCCAAAATTTGGTCGGTAATTAAAATTTTTTTGTTACCAACCATTTTTCATGGTAATTTATTTTTGGTCGTTACTTGGTCGGTAATTGGTCGGTAATTTTTTCTGCCGGGTAATTAAATTTTGTTAATGTAATTACTATGGTAATTTATTTTCCGACCATTTTTCATGGTAATTTATTTTTGCCGTTATCATTCGTAATTGGTCGGTAATTTTTTGGTCGATAATTAAAATTTTTTTGTTACCGACCATTTTTCATGGTAATTTATTTTTGGTCGTTACTTGGTCGGTAATTGGTCGATAATTTTTTGGTCGGTAATTAAAATTTTTTGTTACTGACCATTTTTCATGGTAATTTATTTGGTCTACTTGGCTCTAATTGGCCTGGCGAATTTTTACGCTAATTCCGCCTAATTTATTGCATCAATTTCTGACCAAAATTATTTGGTCGGTAAATATGGTCGGTCTTTGGTCGGAAATTTGGTCGAAATCTTTCTTTTCACCAAACCCCGTCTCTAATGGTCGTGGATATCGCAGATGATCGACCAATTTTTTAGGTCGAATTTGGCCCAGAATCTGGCTATTTTTAGTAGTGATTCATTAACGCGTTCCTACCCTCGCCTGCGCCAAGAAATGTGATGCGACACGGATCGAGACTCTTTAACCTGTTTTTTTTGCCATTGGTGGGCCCAATTTATATATATTTTCATAAAGAAATAAAACTTATAACATATACATATAAAACAACCACCGTGAATATGCTCATAATATTCGCATTATATCCGAGTCCCATTTACTTGTTCTTATACAATTTCATTATTACAAAACTCTATATTTGCATATACAAAAACAAATCCAAAACCTACTTAGGGTGGGCTTCTATTATTGTGTTGGCTCTGGCGGATGCGAAATGTCGTGAATGTCTTCTTTTCGCACCTACACCTGACAAAACACCGCTGCTTATACCAAGGGGAAACATATATCATATATGATCACTCTGCGCGATCTTAATTTCAAGATACATATCCAATAACTTATAAACATATACTTTTACATATCATATGTATCTTTCAAGATCATTTGCATATTTCATGTGTCATGTTTCATTATCTTATATCATCTTGTATCATTTTTTTATATTTTTTTTATGCCTCGTATATTCCGTAGACGTGATATGGGAGATAATCAGATATAAATTCGAAGGTATCATCATCGCACGAAATGCCATTTACGTCGTATCGTATGACCCAAACAGGTCGTAGAGCATACTTATATCATCACCGTATCGGTGACAAGGACTCATGCCGACATGTGACCCAAACGGGGCAGCTGTAATGACCCAAACGGAGCCACTTTAATGACCCAAACGAGGCCGCTTTAATGACCAAAACGGGGCCAACTTATAACTTGTAATCCCTCATAGGCCATTACTTGTCCATCCACTTTGGAATATATGCAGAAAATCAGGCTTATTAGGTTTTTATCTGAGTTAGAGATATCATACTAGTCATTTACATGTTTGTATTATTGTTCATGTGTTTATATTTCATATATCAACCCTTCTTTTATTTATTTACTTCAAATACTTTACACCGAAATATTTCATACAAACAACACTTCACTTTAATGAATTTTCTGGATACAATGGGGTACAAATTTGAATATACTTATTTCAAGGAGATTTATTCTCCTAGAAGTCTAGTTTACCCAAAAATTTGAATCACTAAATTTGGATGAGTGAAACTCAACTTATGGCCTAAATACCGAAAACTGTACTAAGACACCAAAACTGTATCAGAAACTACCCAAAAACAGGATTTCACTTTGACAAATTTTCTAGATCTAATGGGGTCCAAATTTGAATACACTTATTTCAAGGATATTTGTTTTCCTAAAAGTCTAGTTTACCTAGAAATTTTAATCACTCAATTTGGATAAGTAAACTCAACTTATGGCCTAAATACCCAAGACTGTAGCAAGACACCAAAATCGTATCGTGAACCGCCAAACTGTGGTTTCACTTTGACGAATTTTATGGGTCCAATTGGATCCAAATTTGAATATACTTATTTCAAGGATATTTGTTCTCCTAGAAGTCTAATTTACCTAGAAATTTTAATTACTTAATTTGGATGAGTGATGGCTAAGTTATGACCAAGATAAAAACGTGGGTTTTGGAAAAAAATTGACAGCATCTCCCCTAAAACCCCAACATTTCTTTATACAAACATTCCTCACTCAGACCACAACCAACTCAAACAACTTCAAACAACCACAAACTTAACTATTAAAACAATTCAAATTACGACTTATACAAGTTAGGTCGATGAAACCCAAACGAAATGCTCAAAGAAGTTGGGGATGAGTTCCTAACCTTAACTTTCTTTCGAACTTGCTTTTCCATCTCCCTTCCTTCCTTCTTTGCTTCGAACAAATAAACCCAAAAGATGGCTTCTCACTTCAACAACCGTGGTTCTCACTATCTCTTTCTCCACATGAGCAATGTCATTCAATGCACTTATTTTAGCCTATCCCTAATTTTGGCTCTAAGGCCTCATTTACTTCAGCATTTTTAGTTAGTTCTCCATTTTTGCTCAAAGCCCTTCATATCTCTCTCTTCATTTGCATTTCAAATTATCTCATTATTCTATTTTGGCATATAAACTTCTTTGTCTTATGCCCTTCGTGGGTCCTTATTTTACAATTTACCCTTTACCCTTGATTCTTGAATTTACTTCGTGTTGTTATCATTTTCACACTTAACAAAAGATAAATTTTAAAATTTCAAATTTAACATATATTATATCTAAACTTGTTATAAAACGACAGTGATATTTCAGATAAGACTACTCCTATCCAGTCGCTTAAAACCTAGGCTTTATAGTCGCTGGGGACACCCCAACCTAACACCTTCGTTAGGAAAGGGTGTCAAATAAATCAGACTTTAAACCCGATTAACTAAGCAGCTTCTAAAACATTCCTTAAATATAATCATATAATTTAACATATATTACAGAACCACACTATCATACCCCACTGTGCGAAGCGTTCAAAGCATCACTTACATATTATTTACAAATCATTTTCATTGTACCAAAAAGTTTATATACATTATATGGTTTAGAATAAAACATTAGAGAAGACTGCAGGTGAGCACCTATCATTGAGATGACCTTTGATGTTGATATGAAATGTTCTATTCTCTAGCCGCCTCCTCGGTACCTACACGGATAAACACCTGTGCTAAGCATAAAGCTTAGTGAGGATCTCATTTACGGATGACCACTAACCATGATCATCACATTCTAATACTCATACAACTTGCTACGCATGTATATATATAATCATATAAACTTGTGTTACAATAATCCATGAACTTACCACAATTAGATAATTCCCATCCATTATGTTAATCTCATGTGTTATGCTAACTTTCATGTGCTTTGTCTATAGAATTTTATATATCATTTTTTAGTCATAGTATTAATGACTATTCATGTATTTTATATTTCTATTATATATTACAAATTACTTCCTATGTTTATGAATCATGTCTCATTTATCCATATCTCTTAATCTCTTTTTACATGTGTCATGCCTGCATTTTCCAAAGAAGTGGATACGCTTAAAAAGTGCAAGCCATCCCATGGGAAGAGTGGAGAATGTGGAGGCATTGGTTGTAGAGCTCGACAGTAAGGCGGGAAGTTTACTCCACCTATTTGGGGCTTGGTGCCACATGCCAAAGAGAGTTGATGTTATTGTGGAAAGGTTCAGAAGAAGATTGGCCATGTGGAAGAGACAATACATATCAGCGTGGCGACACCGATCGATACACCTATCGGTGCCTTCCTATTTATTTCTTTGGCTCTTTCGCATTCCTGGACTTTAAGGGCGAGGCTTGATTATTAGACTCCAAAGAAATTCTTGTGGGAGGGGGAAAGTTGAGAAGAAGCCTTGTCTAGTTAATTGAAGACAATGTGTTTAGATAGAAAAGTGGAGTGTCAAAAGAAATTGGATATCCTCAACAAGGCCTTACTTTCGAAATGGTGTTGGTGCTTTGCAGTGGAGAAGGATGCCTTGTGGAACGAGGTGATTATGGGTAAGTATGGGGAGTAGGATGGGGGTTGGTGTACTTGTGACGCCCAAAAACCGGGGTGTCCGTTGACAACCCGTCAACCTGCGAAATAATCGTGGATGTCGGGTAACCCGACACCACTCATGAAAAATCGAGCAGAGCCTCCTTTGTACGGGGAGCTCTACCCAAATACAACCTGTCCCAAACAAAGCTTTACAATGACCACACTCCGGTCCACATGAGTAAAATAATGGCCACTGGGCCCCCGGCATCAATACTTACAAATACATCAACTATATTACCATAGTTCAAGAGTTAATAATTCACTTAATTCAACATATATTAAAATGTACACTTCTAATACATGTTATACAAAAAAATCTCTACCAAAGCCAATAACCCGACTTTCTTCTATATGCACTTCTTTAGTGAATGGGCCGCCCTCACGCATACTCCTATACCAAATGGTGATCTCTCGACAAAGGAAGAAAGCCTCGCAGCGATAATTTCCTACCAGTTACTCTCCACTTAAGTGCATGTCATGGCAACAATCACATTCAAGCAATTTCATGAACCTACTCAATGCCCACATGCCCAAACTCCATGCCTCGAGTCCTCACCGACTCCTCACATGCCTAAGCCAAACGAGAACATCCAGCCAAAACAAAGCTTTTGTTCTCGAAAACTCACTACCAAGATTCTAAAATATCAGACTACCCTCTATACGAATCTGGTTTGATAACGCCCGGTGCTCATGGTCCCCATCTCAAGTGATCTCGCTGACCACCTCCAAGGCACCGAAAATCTTCCATCGAAATTCCTTTCACAAACATTTTCGTTTTCTTTAATTTCACGTCATGCACTCACTTCTAATATCTCTAGGTGCCCCATGAATATGCACGCATTTACGCCAATCCCAACACATTTATATAATATATTCACATGCATATATATTAACATAATTAATTAAAACAAATCATGTTAAATTCATTATCACACACCAAAATTAGCTCACACGGGTTAATTGAAACACAAGCAATTCATTTTGAATCACCTACACACATTTTCTCACACCACAAAATCATATCACTATTCACATGAACAAGGAAACCTCGGGTTGGCAATCGTTTCACGGTCGCACAAATAGAATTTTTCTCCACTTCTGTCTTTTACACCGAATTTACGGCTAAAACAAGCATCAGAACATTCATAACCATTTACATGGCTCTTAGCCAAAGAATAACACAAGTAGGAAAAGATCCCTACCTCTTGGAGTTGTCGGAACTCCACCAAATCGCGCTCCACGTAGCCCCCGGGCCGCGCAAATCGACTTTGCTTCTGTCTGGCCGATAATCTGCTGTCCGAAGGTCGAAATCTAGAGAAGTCACACCTTCTCTCTAAAAATCTGAAATCCCAAGCCCACTACCTCCTGTTCGTTTTTGGTCTTCAAAGAGGAAGAAGAAGACTATTTCAATTTTTTGTCTTTTTCTCATTAAACATTCTCATAATTCTCATCATGTCCCCTCATTCCACTATTTGACACATGACTTAATCTAAGCCGTCCATTCCCATCATCTCTCTACTCATGCAACATGTGTCACATGAGTACATGTAGTAGGTGACTTTTGTCACATCACATGTTTCTCAAACCCGTTTTACACACTCGACATCCGGTGCCTCGAAAAACGTGAAATTCCGACTATCTCAGAATTTGACGAAATTCGATGTGGTAGCTAGATTTCGCGAGATGATTCCAACAGTGAAGTCCATTTTATCATCTAAGATCTATAAAAATTTCGGATTTTTATCACCAATGCTTACCCTTCGTAAAATTAGAATTTTCCCGGGTTTTACATTCTCCCCTCCTTAAGAGGAATTTCATCCCGAAATTATGTACAATCACTATGAATCACATGCATATGCAACGTGCACTATACCATGCATGTAAACTAGTCATTTAATTATTAAACGACTAAACCACGTACCTTCATCCTTAAACAAGAAGGGATAGGTGGCCCGCATCGTGTCCTCGCGCTCCCACGTTGACTCCTCCACTCCACTGGGCACGCCCATAGCACCACTAGCCTTCACCTGGCCCGTCGCAAACCCGATCCCGACCATCCACAATGCACACACCGGTCCCTCCGGTTGTCTCATCCGTGTCAACCATAATCTCTCCTCAATCCACTACATGTGTAAGACCCGAGAAATCTACCTCTCGAATAAGATGCACCGCACTTTGATTACAAAATTATAATTACGGTTAAAGTCCGTACTAATTTCAGATGATGACGAAACGGATTGCAATCGTTGGAATCATCTCACAAATTCCAAATTTAAGACGCAAAATTTCGCAATTTGCCGGCATACGGAGTCGGGCACGCTTTTTTCGAGGCATCGCGCTTCGTGCCAGAATCAATTTTCGATGCGACGAAAGGCACAATAGCATGTACTATGTACCATGGCGGTAAGGAGTAGAGAAATGATGAAAAATGGATGGCGTAGATAGTGCCAATGTCAAACTGAGAAAGAAGGAATTAATTGATTTAATTGGATTAAATGAGGATTAAAGGACAAAAGCTACAAAGTGGGCCTCTCTTCTTAAAATTGAAAAAGAAAGCAAAACGTGGGAGAGACTTAGTAGTCGAAAATGGAGGATTTAGGAGAGAGCATCTAACTTCTCTGGGACATCCGGACGATCCGACCGTTGGCGGACTTCGAGGCGAGAAGGAAAACGATCTACGCGGAACAGGCTACGCGTGGACCCTAAGGTTTTAGTGGGAGTTTCAAACTCCCGAGGCAGGGATTTCTCCCTACTTCTGGGTTTTATTCCTATTATTAAGTGTTTTACTTAATGTTTCGGTTGTTTGAGGTCGTGAGGGGTTTGATCTGGCCCCAAAACTCGGGACCGAATTGATAAAATTCGAAGAAAAATGAGCAGCCGGGTCAGTTTCCACTATTGATTTGGTGTGAAAATGGGTATGGTGGTGTTGATCATGTATTGGTATGGAAAAAGGCCGGAATGGTCGTAGGAGGCTAAGTTCACCAAGTGAACCATATCAGGATTTTCGGGAATAGTAACCGAGGGTTTCACTATTCCCGAAACAGTGTTCTAAAATATATTTTGTGGAAATATGCGTTTGGTCGAGTGATTTAAATTAAATTGCTCGTATTTGATCATTAGCCCAAGTGAGCTAATTTTGATGTGATGAAATGTATAATTGCATAACATGATTGCAGGGATTTAATTATGCGAATATATTCATGTTTATATATTTGCATGTGATTGGGATCAAAATGAACCCAAGATACATGCATTCCATACGCACCGGGACACCCTGGGGATTATAGGAGTGAGTGCATGAATTAAGTCTAGAGAGAAAATGGTTCGAGGGTGGCCCCAAAATGTTAATCATCTGAGGGTAGTCCAAAATAAATAATACATCAACCGCTTCTGAGCGCCCAGCTTGATATATAATTACCTGAGGGTAGTCCATTAAACAAATAATATATCAATCAGTTTGAGCGCCCAAATGATATATATTCACCTGAGTAAACACAACAAATAATATATATCAATCGCCTGAGCTACCAATTGATATATATTCATCTGGAGGGTCGCCCACTAATAAAACGACATTCTCATACGAGGCTTAAAGTAGTGTGAGAGAGAGCTCAAGTGAGACCGGATCCGGGAGTTGGTCATGCAGACATTTAAGTAGGATCATGCATTTGCTTGAATGTGTGTTTAAATTGAACATCGCACCGCACTTAGGTGGTGAGTAGCCCACTTGGGCGATTCTCCTATCGAGTTTAGCTCACCCCGTCGTGGGATCCCCCCTTTTATTTTACAGGTACAGGGAGCGTGCGAGAGGACGGCTCGTCCTAGAGATTTATTGTGAAGAAAGCCGGGATGTGGCTTTGGTGGTTGTACATGTATTAAAACTCTTTAAGTTTAATATATGTATTGTTTAAGAGTAAAAATATTAACTCTTGTAACTAATGGGTATATAGTCACTTTATAGTCGGGTATGTACATTTGTGCATCGCATGGGCCCAAGTGGTCGCAATGGATATATATTGCATATATTGACCGTTGGGGACAGGTATTTGCGTGTACTGCTTCGTATAGAGCCCCCCGTACAGCCGAGACTCGCCCGATTTTCTAAAGTCAAGGTCTGCAACCCGACCTCCACTTGTATTCCGCTGCCGACGGTAGTCAACGGATCCCTGGGCTCGGGGCGCCACAGCCTTGGTGACATCGCAGCTTAGGCATACCCACCTAGGGAGCCTGGTCGGGTATCCATCACCACCAAGTGGGTTGATGCAGAAAAGGCATATGGAAGCCTGTGAAAGATGGAGGCTTGGCCAGCCATGGAAATGTAAAGACATCACCACTAGTGTGGTTTGATGTTGAGTTTAGGTACGGATTACCTAGAAAATCAATGACAAAACTAGGACACTACCTGCACGTGTGTTGAAATGTTTTGTGTGATTGGATTTTTGTGAAGTGTGCTTGCTTGCTTGGTTGTGCATAACATGAATTGTTAGGTGTTATGTGATTGAAATTTTATGAGTTATATGCTCGGGTTGATAGCATAGGATGATGTGTGTGAACATTTTGGGTGTTTACAGGAAAACTTGAATCATGAATTAACCAAAATAAATTCATAATATATTTGGTTTAGTGGAGAAGAAATGTACTTTTAAGGTTTACAACAGTAAAACTAAGAATGAAATAAATTTTACTAAATTTATTTGGGATGTTGAAAGTGAGAAGAAATTTTAAAGCAAAGAAAATAAATTTTTTCAAATTTATTTGGTTATATGGAGGAGAAAATAATTTTCTAAGATTTTACAAGTGGTAAAATTGAAGAAAATGGAAGAAAATAAATTTTTATAAATTTATTTGAGCGGAGAAAATTTTTCGGTGAAAAACTGGAGAAGGAAAATAAATTTTATAAATTTATTTGGTTTTAAGGGAGAAAATAATTTTCTAAGGTTTTATATGGTGTAAAATTTAAGAAAATGGGTTAAATAAATTTTTATAAATTTATTTGAGTACAAAGAGTATGAAAAATGAGAAAAAAAAAATTGTATTTGCAACTTGTGGGCTAGGCAAGGTCGACCGTGTTGTAATACAAAGGCTCACTGCCACAATACAACACGTAGCGGCGACACGGCGCTGGATACGGCAAATAGCGCCATGACGACACGGACGCGCCGGGGCTGGTGGCGTGCGCAGTGTGGGCACGCGGGGCGTCATTGGCGGCCGCTGCGCACCGGGTGTGCTCACCAGTCGGGGTTTTGTGCACCCCGACTCGCTTGGGTCCGCTTGACTCCGCAAGATCGTCTTCGAGTCACCAAACGAATCGTCTCATTACAAAAATTTTCTCGAAAAAAATATTTTAAATTCAATTAAAATCAAATAAATTTTATGTAAATTTTCGAAAATAAAATTTTCAAAAATAAATTTTTTGAAAATAAAATTTCATTGAAAACACAATATTTTAAACGAATCGGGACAGGCGTATACACCGAAGTTATGTGTATGATTAGTGTCTCGGGCTGCTATGCCTTAGAGATATCGTATTTGATTTAACTACCATTTGAAATGGCGACACACGTAGTTAAGGCACGAAATTATACGCATTTCGTATGACGCGTATAGAAAAGTGAAGTAATGATAAGGTTGGGAATTATGACCTTAGGATTCAAATAAAATGAACAAGAGCCTAGAATTTTATAGAATTAAATGAATTAAGTGGTTGGAATTTAGCACCACTTAGGAAATAAACGGGTTAGTTCATGGTTGTCAAGTCTATTAGTGATCAGCATTTGCATTACTAGTCAGACTGAAATGAAAAATTAATTGATTTACAAGCCATGTTGATCAGGAAAATGGCCGGGTAGAGGATCTGGGACGTAGAGACGTCCACCCGGCACTCGGGTCACCACGACACCGACCAAATTCCGCCCGTATTTGATCACTGTGCTCAGAGGCCGTGTTGCAGTAGGCCGCCATTGCACGTGCTAGTATAGCGTGTGGACAGAGATCCTATAACCTCCGCAGGTTTAGGACGCATCATCCTCCGACATTCGTGGGGGAAAGATCCATGGGCGGTATACCATAGGTTCCACAAGATCGAGAAAGTGTTGAGGCTACGGAGATTACCTCCGACGGATCCTGATTAGACTAGCCGCGTCTAGCTGTGAGAATGAGGCCCAAATATGGTGGAAATGGGGCAAGTACCTCTAGAGACCTTAGAGGAGCCGCAGATGTGAATTCCTCCCCAAGGGTTAGGGCGAATAGGTACGATATAGTCGAGGTCAGAGTTAGATCTCGGGACTCTACTCACAATGGACCCGAGGATTATGGACACGTCGAAGTTCCAGTCATCCCGAGGATGGATCGCTGATAGTTTACTGGTCGCATCGATCAGAGCGCAGGAGGATTTACCGCCTCACACGCTGTGCCAGACTTCCGTGGTACTTCAAGGGGGACAAGATGACATTTTGCCCCGTACGCATACGAGTCCAAGTACCAGGATAAGCATGTCACTCGCGAGCCTTACTCCCAGAGGACGAGGTGAGACCGACTCCTAGATCTACCTCGAGTAGTTTGCGAAGCCTGCGGGATGTTTTTCCGTGAGGAGCTACCTCGGGATTCACCATGTGACGTAGACTTCAAGACGAAGCCACACCGGGTATTTCACCCATCTTTACGACTCCGTGATGATGGCAACTCTGGGCCGAGTCATAGGACCTCGTGAGTCCAACTACAAGGGCTATCGACAAGGGGATTATTGCATCGAGCACTTCATCACGGGCGTCTTGCCTAGTTGCGAAGAAGAGGCAAGACCCTTCGACCGGTATCGACTACGCAAATAAACGGTTACGATTCGTAATCGCATTCCCACGAGGACCGATGATTCGTCGACCAGCTGAGAGGAGTACGCAGTCTACCTCCAAGATGACCTTCAGACTCGTTCACCATCAATCGAAAGGGTTGTGGAGACGATATCCCTAAACGGCATAGACGCGATAGCATGGGCACTTCTTTGAGTTTACTAGTGATGCCCATTTGATCGAAGGAATGCGCTAGAAGATTCATGGATCTCATGCATAGGGATTCCAACCCCTATCTAGATCATTGTCGAGGCTTCGCGGATAACATGATCTACTCCCGCCGAGTGGGAGCATGAGTAGTCACTTGAGGATTGCTGACAAACTGCTAAGAGATTCATCAAGCCAGGCTAACTTCGCAGTACGAAGCCCTCGCTACTGAGGTGAGATTTAGACACGTGGTGTCAACACCAGAGGTCGCCGAATTCCAGAGTAAGGTCGAGACAAGGATGAGTCGGGCAGACCGAATGCCAATCTTGAGATACATAGTTTCGGGATTACCGGGTATTACAAGAGATTCGAGAATAATAAGTTGTCCATTCAGTGTGATTGTAGGATTTCGCCACGGACATGACTGGACTCCATGGTCAGGGGCGGTCCCGACCATGTAGAGAGAAATCGAGGATACTGGAACACTCTGGGATACTGGTGTTATAGCAAGAGGGAGGATCAGCCTTTTTCTAGTTCGGGGAAGAGGCGTTAAGACTTCGCTTCGCACTAGTTTCGTGACTGGGGCCAGGATCGAGCATGAGCGACGGATCGCCTAGAGACGTGATCCTGAAGACTTGGGACAATGCAAATTCCAAGTACCGAAGGACATGAGAGTATACGCCTCATTCCTCCACACCCTAGTACTGGCCGAGGAACCGCCAGCTTCGGTGCTATACAAGCACTTCCAAAGAATACGCATAGGCCGAAGGGCTGAGCGGGTCAAGTCAGGCGCTTAGAGTTACGCAGCCGGAAGCGCGTGAACTCCTTAGTAGACGATCGTCGTCGATGTCGTGCCAAGATGGTGAGATGACAACCATTGGGTTGTCGCATCGAGACTTAGCCGTGTTGTCATACTGGTTGAACGCATCGATTCGTATTTGTGGTGTTGGGCGCCTTTAGAGAAGTACCAAGATGTGATGTTCTTCCCAGGTGTGTGAGAGTCGACCGGATGTGCCTGGATTACGAGCTGAAGAGATCTCGAGATTCTCTTCATGGCGGACCCGAGTGGGTGCACTCAATGGTCATTCACCACTCATGGTGAGTGTGGTTGAGTTGTCTCAGACTACGTCCACTGAGACTCATAATAATCAGAAATGTAAGAGTTCGAAGTGTAAGTCGAGAAGCATGCGGTCCGAGATGAAACACAGTGGACATGGTTATCACAAGCAGACTAGAAATGAGTGACAGGAGTCAGACTCGAGGGTCGATACCCTTTAAATTGCATTGGGTGCTGTTGAGCTGGCAAGGGCTCCTCTAAGAAATGGATGCGTCATGCATGACATGTGACTAGATTGATCATTCAAGGATTGTCAATGATTGTGACCTGAGAGGTTGGCCATTACACACCAAGCAAAGCAGTCATAGATTAATGTGCGTACGGATTACATATAGTGTTAGAGGGCATATTGCGAACATGTGTCCCGGATCATATGGGTAGAGGATAAATTGCCCTAGTGGAATTTGTCTACAACAACAAGCATCAGGCGAAAGGTACGAATGGCACCATATGAGGCATTGTATGGGAGGCCATGTAGATCACCGTTATGTTGGACCGAGGTGGAAGAGAGCTCCATCACCGGTCCTGATCTGATTAGAGACACCTCTGAGAAGGTGAGCTTGATACGATAGCGTCTTCTCACGGCTCAGAGCCGACAGAAGAGCTATGCTGATGTGCGACGTCGACCCTTAGAGTCTGAGGTTGATGATCGCGTTTTCTTGAGGGTGATGCCTAAGAGAGAAGTGGTCGTTCGCAAGTACGAAGCACGTCGAGATTCATCGACCTTCGAGATACCTCGAGAGGATAGGCACCATAGCGTACCGGTTGTCGTTATCGCCCGGAAGATGACAGGTCCCCGAGGTATTTCATTCCATGCTCCCGGAATATATTCCGCATCCGGTACCCCCATGTGGTGGATCGGGGACACATTGAGATCGACACCGATGGGACCTCGAGGAGGGACCAGGTGCATTGTTTCAGAGTCGTGATCGTGCTCTTTACACGCGAAGACCCCGTGAGGTTAGTGAGAGTGCTATGACAACACTGTGGAGTGGAGGAGTCAACGTGGGAGCGCGAGGACACGATATGGGCCACCTATCCCTTCATAGACGAAGGCAATGTAATTTGGGGTCGCTTAAGGTTTAATGATTAGTTTTACATGCATGATAGAGGCGCTGCATATGCATGTGGGCGATTATGATAGTCCCGACTGACGAAATTCTTTGGCTGAGGAGATAATGTAAGACCCGAGAAATTCCACTTCTCGGAATATGGCAAAATCAGAATTTTGATTATTAAAATTATAATTACTTACAAAGTCCGTACTCAATTCTCTAGATCTCAGATGACGAACAGACAGCACGTTGGAATCGCTCAAATCTAGCTAGCACGTAAAATTTTGCAATTTGGTCGGTGACAATGAGTCGGCACGCTTTTCGAGGCACGCGCTTCGTGTCAGAATCACTTTCGATGCGACGAAAGGCAATAAATAAGATGTACTCATGTACCATAAGTGGTATGAGTAGAGAAATGATGAAAATGCAATTTCACGAGATAAATAATGTCAAAACTGGAGAAATAAGGGAATTAATCGATTTAATTGGATTTCGAGGATTAAAGGACAAAGCGTGGCCTTCTTCTTAAAATCAAAAGAAAGCAAAAACGTGGGAGAGACCCTTAGTACCGGGGTAAAATGGAGGATTTGTGAGAGAGAGCATCTAACTTCTCTCTAGAATAATCTGACGCATCCGACCGTCATGGACTTCAAGTAGAAGGAAACGATCTACGCGTGACTTCTGGGCTTTAGTGAGTTTCTTCAAACTCCTCGAGGTAGGATTTCTCCCTACTCTGGGCTTTATTCCTATTATTAAGTGTTTTTTACGCATCGTTTCGCTTGCTCGGAGGGCCGTGAGGTTGTTGACGGCCCCAAAACTTGGGACCGAATTGATAAAATTTTTAGAAGCATGTACCGTGGTCGCTTCCACTCCGCTGATTTGGTGTGAAAAATGGTATGGTGGTGTTGATCATGTATTATATGGAAAAAGGCCGAACGTCGTAGGATGCGTTCACCAAGTGAACCGTTAAGTCAGGATTTTCGAATAGTAACCGAGGGTTTCACTATTCCCTAAACAAAGGTTCTGTAAAAATATATTTGTGGAAATATGCTTATCGAAAGGATTTTAAATTAAATTGCTCAGATTTGGATCATTAGCCCAAGCTTTAGCTAATTTTTGATGTGATGAAATGTATAATTGCATAACATGATTGTGTGATTTTAATTATGCGAATATATTCATGTTTATATATTTGCATGTGATTAGACTGTAATGGAACTGGCATACATGCATTCCATATGCACTGGGACACCCTAGGATTATAGGAGTGAGTGCATGAATTAAGTCTAGAGAGAAAATGGTTCGGAGGGTAGTCTAAAATGTTAATCATCGGAGGGTAGTCCAAAATAAATAATATATCAACCGTCGGAGCGGCTCCGCCGATATATATCATTCCAGGGTAGTCCATTAAATCAATATATCAACTGGTCGGAGCGCCCGCTGATATATATCATCGAGGGTAGTCCACAACAAATAATATATATCAATTCCGCCGGAGCGCCCAATTGATATATATTCATCGGAGGGTCGCTTCACTAATAAACGAATATTCTCATACGAGGCTTAGGCGAAAGGTGAGAGAGAGTCTATGAGACTCCTGGGATTCGAGTCAGGTCATGTAGACATTCAAGTAGGATCATGCATTTGCTTGAATGTGTGTTTAAATTGGAACATTGCACCGCACTTAGTGGTGAGTAGCCCACTTAGTGGCGTATTCTCCCACTCGAGCTTTAGCTCACCCCGTCGCGGGACCCTCCTTTATTTTACAAGTACAGGAAGGCATGAGAGGATCTGCTCGCCCTAGAGATTTATTGTGAAGAAAGCCGGATGTGGCTTTGAAGTGTTGTACATGTATTAAAAATCTTTAAGTTTAATATATGTATTACTTAAGAGTAAAATATTAACTCTTGTAACTATTGGGTATATAAGCTATTTCATAGTTGGCATGTACATCGAGTATCAAGTGATGCCTAAGTACGCAATGGATATATATTGTATATATCGGATCGCTTTATGCGATTGCAGATCGCTTCGGGTAGAGCCCCGCACAAAGGGAGACTCGCTCGATTTCTAGCGGGCGTCTGCAACCCGACCTCCACTTGTATTCCGCGGGTTGACGGGTAGTCAACGGACCCCCGGGTTTTGGGGCGTCACAACATGAGCTGGATCTGGAGTGTACCTCCGGAGCATGGAGACGTGAAATACCTTGTGGACACCTGACATGATAGGCGGTAAAGCCAACAGATACGCTACAATGCCTACCCTCTCGAGTATCTAGAAGGGCCCAATAAACCCCGACGATAGCTTCCCTCACATACCGAACCTGACCACTCTCTCTCTCTCTCTCCTCTCTCTCTCTCCCAAGGTAGGCAGGCACACACATCGCACACGACCCCAACTCGAACTCTAAGGGTCGGAGACAAGACATCAACATATAGCTCTTCGGCCGGCTCCCAGCCGCAGAAGGCGCCGCCAGATCAAACCGCCACCTTCTGAGGTGTTCTAATCGATCGTGAACTGATGGAGCTCTCTCCCACCTCGCCTAATATAACGGATCGCTCGGCCTCCCATATACGCTCATATGGTGCCACTTATACTCGCCCGATAACCGCTGGTTGCGAAGTAATTCCACCTGGGCGCGGGCACCGCTTTCCCAACTACCCTTACGATCCAGACGCATGCTCGCAGACGCCCTCTTCTAACACCGGGACGCCCTCTCTCACCGACCATCCGCCTCGCGGGTGGAAAGTCGCACTCATGGTTAGCCGTGTACTCCATAGCCTTGGAAACTCTTCCAAAAGTGTGTCGTAAACTGTGTCCTCTATCCCGACATTACGGATACTGGTACTCCATGTACGACCATTCCTCGAATGTACAACCTAGAATCTCTAAGGTGAAGGTCGTCATTCGCAATGCTAGAAAATGTGTCGAATTTATGAGCCGGTCCACTATCACCCATACCGCATCATGTCGCTGCGGTGTCCGTGGAAAATGGGTCACAAAGTCCATCGTGATCGTTGCTCCCATCTTCCACTCGCCCACCTCCAACGGCCGGTATAGCCCTACCGGGCTTCCTGGGCGCTCGCCTTAACCTACTAACACTTGAGACATCACAACAAAGTCCCCTACGTGTTCTTCATCCCACTCCAAGAGGGTACTAGCGACCGAAGATCTTGGTACATCTCGTACACCTCGATGCACGATAAATCGAGAGCAAAGGAAACCTCGAGAATCTCCTCTCCCAAATTCCACAACCAGGGAACCACTCTCCTTTATACCAAGACATTACCATCTACGTGAATGGTCCAGCCCTTGTCACTTGTACCGACCGTATTCGCCCGATGAACACTATCTCTGGGTCCCGCCCTTGGGACTCAATCACCAGCTTCAATAAGGACGCAGCCACTAAACTCCCAACGCACTTATGCCGCCGCTGCATCAGAGCCTCAACCGTCTCCACGCCTCCCGAGCATCCGCCACTCCCCGTAGCCATACTAGCCAATGCTCCCTCGTGACTTCCAATTGAGTGCATCATCCACTTACATTTGCCTTACTGTGATGGTAATGCAAAGTGAAGTCATAACTTTCAGAACTCCATCCATCTACGTTGCTCATATCGAGGTCCCACAAGGTGAAAATATACTTCGACTTTTACGGTCCGACACACCTCGAACTCCTCTTCGCCAAATAATTAGTGGAGCAAAAATCTTCAAGGCGAAGACTACGCCGCCAACTCCATGTCGTGTGGGTAATTTCGCCTCATGATTTTTCTTCAACCGACGGAACCATGTTACTACCCTCCCGGGATCGCATCAAAACACATCCCATCCTACTCAAGGCATCACAATACACTCAGGTACCCCCGGGTCCCGTCCGGGACTATCAAGATAGGAGCTGAAGTAAAGTCTTCCTCACCCTCGGAATGCCTCCTCGCATCGGTCATCCCAACTAACTGACCTCCTTCCCGGTCAATTCACATGTGTGTCGCTAATTGGGAAAAATCCTCAATGAATCTCCTGTAGTACCCAGCCAATTCTAAGAAACTGCTTATCTCGAAGACTGACTTCGACCTCTCCTAACTCATCACGGCCCTGACCTTCTCTGGGTCCACTGACACTCTTGATACGACACCACGTGTCCTAAAAATCTCACCTCAGTAAACCAAAACTCGCACTTATCAACTTGGCCAGATAACCTGGATGGTCTCTCGAAGAATCGTAAAACGATCCTCAAGTGATACTTATGCTCCCACTCTGACCGGAGTAGATCAAAATGTCATCCACGAAGACTACTTAATAACCGGGATCTAGATAGGTTGGAATAATTCTATGCATGAGGTCCATGAACGCTGCTGGAGCATTCGTCAATCCAAAGGGCATCACCGTAAATTCGAAGTGCCCATAACTTGTCCTGAACGCTGTCTTAGGGATATCTGTCTCCCTAACCCTCAATTGATGGTAACCAGTGCGAAGGTTCATTCGAGTGACTCGCTCCTCTCAACCGATCAAACAAATCATCAATCCTTCTAGAATGGTATCGATTCTCGACGTAACCCCGTTCAACCGTTTAGCTTCAATGCACGAAGGGTCTGGTCCTTCTCTCTTCGCAAATAACCGGAGGCCCCATGGCGGCGTTCTACTTCCACGAACCCTTTGTCCAGCGAGCTCGTAGCCGACTCGGAAGTTCCCCGCAACTCAACCGGTGCCATTCCTATGGAACATGTAGACGTGGCGAAGTACCGGTAACTCGATAATCAAGTCTACAACCCTCTCGCGGAGGCAATCCCTAAGAGCTCATCCCGAAAAACATCCTCATACTCGAAAACTACTGAGGTAGATCCGAGTCCCGCCTCACTGTCCTTCAGTAAGGCTTGCTAGCCAACCCGCTTATCCATCCATGACACTGGACTCGTACACCGTCTCGGGGGTAAAATATCATGCTTTGTCTCTCGAATACTACACGAGTACCGTCTCAAGGCAGAGGCGGTAACACCCTCTTACGCTCACAATTCATGACGACCTCAGGTGCCGGCAGTCAATCCATCTTGCTGATGACATCAACTCGACATGTCCATGATCCTCAGTCCACTCGTGAGCAGAGTCCCCCGAGAGATCTCTAACCTCGCAACCACCCACATATCATCCTTATCTCGCCCTAATCCCGATAGAGAACTCACATACAAGCGGGCTCCTCCAAGGCCTCAACCTTCTAAGCCCACCTATCACAACTAATGCAAAGAATGAATGAATGCGATTTAATTTAATCAAATAACACTCGCCCATAGCGAGATAGCAAAACGCACTCCAATCGGGCTGATACGTCGACCGGGCCGGTAGTGCGATGGCGCAGACGCCAACCCCCGACGTCCCGACAAGGGCCTCGTCCTCTGCCTCGGTGATGAGTCTAAAAACTCATTTGATTTTTAATCCATTTTTTTGAGTTTATTACAAGTTAATTGTTGATTCATATCCAGAAACTTGGGTAATCTGTTCAAATTTAATTTTGCAGAAAAGTATAGCAGAAGCGAAAATCCCAGTAAAAAACCAGAAGAAATCAGCCTAACAGCAATCACGACATCACCAAGATTAGTATTGAGGAAGAAATAGAAGACCTTAGCAAGCGAAGTCGTGACTTGAAGTTGAGGTTGCGACCAAGAAAGTGTGGTTGAGACAAAAAGAAGTAATCAAGGAAGAATCTTAGGTCGCGACACCACTGGCGTCGCGACCGGACAAGATAATCGAGGTCGCGACGTGGATCTCGCTAATGAAGCACAAGGAGGTCTCGCAAATAAATGAAGTCAGAACCAGTTTTTAAATGAAGAGCCCATCTGAGGTCGCGATATCGCTGAGGTCGCGACATGAAAACGGAACCTAAGTCTCAAATGTAAAGATCAAGTTGCAACCAAATAAAGAGTCAAGAACAAAAAGGAGGTCAGGAATTCGGCCGGCCAAACGGTCCTTGCCAAGAAACCGGCTGCGACCATTTATTAATCAAGGACCACAAACGATGTCGCACCACTATCCGTGTCGCGACCAAGAAGAACCGAAAGCGTAGAAATCCAGGTCGCAACTACTTCTAAGCAATTTTAAACCACATGCAAACCGTAAAAGAGCACACAGGTCGCGACCGAATAGAGGTTGGAAGGAGGAAACTGGTTGCAACAAAGAAGTGAGGTTGAAACCAGAAGAAGGGAAAGACAACGAGGTCGTGACGTGAAACCGTGGTCGCGACATCAATTCTTGAGAAACACTGAGCCAACAAGGTCGCGACCACAAACGATGTTGCAACCATTAATCCAAGCAGCTACAAGGAATCTGGTCGCAACAAAAGTAACAAGGTCGCAACTGAACAAGAGCAAACAAGGGAAATCCAGTCGCGATTGACTGCCTTGAGGTCGCGACTCCAAGACAAGAACCGGGCTTTCTTTTAGGAATTCCACTTTGAGCTTTTTGGGGATTCGACCCAATTTCTTTTGACAGTTATAAATAGACAATGTTAAAATAGTAAAGTAGCTTCCATCTTCACTACCCAGAAAGAGGGGAACGAAGAGGAACTCAGTGTATAGTTTAGAGTAGAATTTTATTTTCTTTATTTTTTTTAATTCTTTTATTTTTCTTTTCTGGATCTGCTTTTGCGAACTGTGTAGAAACGATTTGAGCTGGATTTTATTTCCGTTATTTTTCTTCTTAAAATTACTGCTTGAAAATTTATGAAATCTAGATAAATTTCTGGAATTCATTTCTTCTCAGTTTCATTTCGATTATAGTGGATGTATGTGATCGGTACTCTATTTCTTTAATCGTAATGCAGTAATTGGAACGCAGCTCTGCTGGATTTGAATTAAAATTAGTTACAGTCTTTTCTGCAAATCTGGAGAAAATTATTTGGGTTGGGATTTACTTACTTGGTGTCGTTTTTGAATCGATAAGTTCCCAATAGTAGTACCGAATACCAGTTTAAGGAGTGTATCTAGCTCTGATTTCCAGGATGCCCTCTGCGTGACACAGAGATGGAGATTTCTGAGAGTTGAGAGCATTCTCTTAAGGGTATGTTAGACTACCATTGATGAACTCACGAGCTCGAGTTAATTTTGATAACACCCTATTCGCTCATAATTTGAAGTTGAGGGAGCATTTAACAATATAAAATAATCGTAGAGTTCACCTTAATCTAAAGGGAAGTTCCTAATCTCGTGTTAGCCGAGATCTAATCAAGGAAAGGACGAACTAATGACCAAGAATAAGCACTCTAATTACAGAACTTTTACAAAAATCCTAAGAAGGAAAGCAAAAAGATCCAGCAGTCATCAAGAGATGGTGTGAAGTATTGAGAAAGAAAAATACCCAGATCTTACAAGAAAAGCATAAATACAAGTAACTGGTTATATCTTGACTTTGAGAGAAGCAAGAGCTTCTAACCAGTGAATGTGGAGAAATCCAACTGCAACATTTAGGCAATCTTGGACAAATCCAGATCCATCAATACAATAGAGCAATGTATTTTCATGTAGGAATTGACTGTTTCATTTTAATTCACTGATAGTTTTCGTTTCTCATAGGGAACAAATTAGATCAAGTATTTTGCTCTTTATACTTTTATTTTTGGTTATTTTCATGTAATTCCAATTTCTATTTTTAGCTAATAGTATGGGATTTATTATTCTTTCTATATCAAACTTTCATTATCATTCTCTTTAGTCCAAATAGCATAGAACTTCAGTAGTAGGGGTAATTGATGTTTAATTCTTGCCAACTGCGGAATGATAATTGACTTACATTCAGATTTTACTACTAGATGACTGCACTTCAGAGACACATGTACCAACCCAATTTTTTAAAATCCTAAATAATCAAGAAAGATCTATTTAACCAAGCCAATTTGTCTAAAGTGACAAGGGTGCAAGAGAATTGTAAGGCTTTTGTAACTATGTGAATTTGAAGGGTTTTTAGTCTATATAGAAAAAGGCAAACAAGTTTTATGGCGCCGTTGTCGGGGATTGAAAAGATTGAATAGATCAATATTCTAACAAAAGAGGGAAATGCTAATTTGGACATTTTTCTAAACATTTTATAAAAGAAAAGACCAAAACAGCTTTGAGGCTAGCACAGATCAACACCAATCTTTAACAACAAGCCATGTTGAAATACCTTAGTTCGACTAATCCTATTAATTGAGCGGTTTCAATTTAGGAAATCCTTAATTCACTGTGAAACAAGATTCACTGCACTGTGCCAGACACTGAATTGGAAAGAACACTCAGAAGCTTAAGAAATACTAAAAGAGCAGAGAACGCAATCATGGCAGATGAGCGACATGACCAGACAGAGGAGTAAAGGATAGCAACTAGAAGACCTCCTATTACTGACACGATGGAGGATTTCTGGAGGCCTATTATTTAGGAAGAATACTCTGCAATCATACAAATTTACGTTGGATGCAAACAACTCGGAACCGAAGCCACTTTTGATAACAATGGTGGGAAGAAGATCAGCTCACCTGCCAATTTAATCAAGACCCCAACGAGCACTTGGGTAGATTTCTCAGGATGGCAAATACAGTGAAGCTGAGTGGTGTGAGGCCAGAGGTGATAAAGCTGCATCTCTTCCCATTTTCCTTAAGAGATATAGCAGCCACATGGTATGAGTCACTACCATATGGTTCAAGATAATTCGGGAAGAACTCGGTAGAAGCATTACTGCAGAGCTTCTCATCTCTCACCTCTCGAGGCAAGAGAGATCATGTTGTTCCAATAAGGGAAGATGAGAGCCTATATAGCCTCGAGAGATTCGGGGAAGAGGTTGCTGAAGAGATGCCCTATGCATGGAATTGATTTAAAAACCCATATGGATATAGTGTTTCATGCCTTAAATGATACATCTAAAGGCATTATCGATGTTTCAGGTCGTGGAGCATTTAAGAGAAAGTGTCACAGCTTAGGATCCGATAGGAAGACCTAGCTAAGTGTAATATGAAAGCCCATCTAAGCCAAGGGTAATAGCAAAGGAAAATGGGTCATGGAGCTGAGTAAAATGATAGCTATGGAGGAAAAATTAGATGCCATCATGCACAGGATAGACAAACAGGAAAGAAAATGCACACCAGCTTCACGAGACGGAGCAAAATGAAAGAGAAGCAAATGGAAGTAAGTGGCCGGGGGGCCAATGTAAGAGGACGCTTTATGAGGTCGAGGGAGGTTAAGCACATGAATGAACTAAGAAGTTATCATTTCAAGCCAAACTTAACCTCATCACATTACTATAATCCAAAGATCGAGGAACCAAGGGAGAATTTCTCATATGGTGGAGGGGCATTGCAAGGCCCAAGGTACGGACAAAATCCTCAACAGGATATCAAGAACTACAAAGGTTCCAAAGAAGCAAAGATCAAGGGATGAAGGCATAAATGATCATCAGTGGTCATAGGAGGACTCCAACCATTCAAGAACAAATGTTGCAGTTCATGGGGGACAACAAGAGGTTTATACTCCATGAACAAACCGTCTGACTTGAAGCTTTCAAGTCTGATAGCACTAAGTTTTCGTAAGAATACAAGTGCCTCATTGAAAAACTCGGAGACACAGGTAGGGCAGCTAGCCTTGAATATGCCAAATTAGAGCAAGGGTACATTCCTATGACACACTCAAAAGAATTCAAAGGACCGCATGGCGCTCGCTAAGAAGTGGGAAAAGGCTGGCAACAACAACAAGAAAGGGAAGGAAAAAGAGACCACGAGAACAAAAAGAAACTCGGAAAGTGAAAGGATAAAAAGAGCACACCTGGAAAGACTACAGAAGCAGAGAAGAAGATACAGAATGAACAACCTAAAAGAAGTAATGAGCAGAAACAGAAGGAGAAAGTACCATCTTATACACCTACAGTGCCATTCCCTCAGAGGCTTCAGAAAGCAAAAAGGGAAGAACAATTTTCTAGATTCTTAAACATATTCAAGAAGATAGAAATCAATATCCCTTTTGTAGAAGTAATCAACCAAATGCCTAACTATGCAAAATTTCTGAAGGAGATATTGAACAAGAAAAGGAAGATAGCTGAGGAAGGAATAGTGAACCCGACCGCTTACCCGCAGCGGCAGCTTATCCAAAGAAAAGCTCTCAAGAAATGAAAGACCTGTGCGCTTCACCATTCCCTGCTCTATAGGGAAATATGAATTCAAGAAAGTTCTCAGGTGATTCTAATGATAAGATAAACTCGATGCCTCTATCAAGCAGTAAAGATCGGAGTTCGGGGAACTAACCCTAAATAACAATTACATTACAAAATGGTCAGATCAATGGCACAACCAGAAGGTGTTCTCGAAGATGCTTGTCAAGGTGGGGAAATTCATCTTTCCTGTGGACTTTGTGATTATGAAGATGGAGGAAGACACACAAGTTTCTTTGTTGTTGGGAAGACCTTTTTTAGCAACTGGGGCTGCCTTGATAGATGTACAGAAAGGTGAACTGACATTAAGGGTGGGGAATGAAGCAGTGCACTTTAATCTTAATAGGAGTTTGGAACACCCTGATGTAGATGCGTAAAGTCAGGATGGCTGTAGAAAACAATAGTCTTCTTAGTGTTGAATTGAATTCTGACTATATTCTTCAACATTTTATCAATGAAATTGAGATGAATTTTCAGTATCTTGAGAGTATTGATTGTGAAATGTTGCCTTCCAAAGATGTATATTAAAGAAACAAATTTCAAGCATAAAATGAAATCACTAAGATGATGTGGCGCGCTGGGGATAAAATCACGAAAGCAGAAACTAGTGCGTATGGGCTAATACCGGCTGAATTGCCTGGTGAATTAAAATATGTTTTCTTAGAACTTAAAAGAGAAACTACCATCATATCGTACCGGCATTGATTGAATCAAGAACGTGTCGCTGGAAATTATGAGAAAGTACAATGAAGCTATTGCTTGGTCAATTGAGGATCTAAAGGGTATCAGTCCCTCCATTTGTATGCATAAAATATTGCTGAATGGTAATGCAAAAACTTCTATTGAGCATCAAAGGAGAGTCTAACCCCGTGATGGAAAAAGAAGAAAGAAAAGAAGTTCAAATGGTTAAATGCGTGTTTTATATATGCTATACTCCTATAGTTCTTGCAGCCCCAAACAAGATGGTTCCTAAGAAAGGTGGATTCACCGTGATCGTAAATGAAAAGAATGAACCGATTCTAATAGAATTGTGGATAGGATGGAGGGTATGTATCGAACATGCAAACTAAACATCAAACAAGAAAGGATCATTTTCCCCTCGCCATTGATCGGGGATGCTAGATAGTCGTCGACACCTCACTTATGTTTTCGATGGATACTGGATGATAACTAAATTGCATCGCGACCTGAGGATCGTGAGAAACCACCCTTTACATGCCCATTTGGTACTTTTCTTTAGAAGAATGCCATTTGGTTTGTGTAATGCTCCTGGTACATTCCAAAGATGGCTGATGTCTATATTTTCCTCGATTTAGCGTAAGAAGTTATGGAGATCTCATGCGGATGATTTCACGCTGTATGGATCCGGGCTTTGAACAAAGGCTCGTGATAACTTGGGGACAATATTTCAAAGGTGCAAGGACAAGAATCTAGCTCTGAATTGGGAAAAATGCCACTTTATGGTTACAGAAGGAATTGTCCTAGGGCACATGATTTCTACAGCAGGGCTAGAAGTAGACAAGGCAAAAGTTTCAATTATAAGAAATCTGATGCCACCCACTTCAGTCAAGGGAATTAGAATTTTTTTAGGACATGCTGGTTTTTACAGAAGATTTATCAGAGACTTCTCAAAAATTGCTAGACCACTATGCGTGATGGTCGGAAAAAGACTACTTGTTCAATTTTGATGAATTCCCTGTAATTCTTTGAAGAGATCAAACTGTGATTAGTCAAACTCCCATCATGCAAAATCGGATCTCAAATTGTAGAATTTGAAATCATGTGTGATGCCAGTGATTTTGCAATGGGAGTTGTATTGGGGCAGAAAGCTGAAAAGGTATTCAAGGCCATATACTATGCGAGCAAAACCTTCAATGAAGCTCAGGAAAATTACTCAACTACTGAAAAGGAGATGCTGGCAATAGTGTTTGGTGATGTGAAAATTTAGACATACATTAGTCCCATGTTATTATACACACTGATCATGCAACAATTAAATATCTAATGGCAAAGAAAGAAGCAAAGCCAAGACTGATCAGGTGGGTATTGTTATTACAGGAATTTGATCTAGAAATAAAAGACAAGAAAGGTAGTGATAATGTGATAGCTGATCACTTGTCAAGAGTGGAGAAACCTGCTGTACAAGAAAAAGAAAGGGAAATAGCAGAAAATTTTCTAGATGAGCAATTATTCAAGTTGTCACTCCAATCACCGTGGTATGCTGATATTGTGAACTTCTTAGCATGTGGAATTTATGGACACCGTAATTCGCCATCGCAGAGAAAAAGCTCAAGGACCGACAGCTATACTACATCCGATGACCCACATCGCTTAGAAGAGGAGCTGATATGATCATTAGAAGATGTGTACCAGAAGGTGAGCAAGGTAAGATTTTACAGGAATGTCATGCATCACCATATGGAGGACATTTTGCAGGAGACAAAATAGCCCACAAAATTCTCCAGTTTGGATTTTATTGGCCTACTCTTTTCAAAGACTGTTTTGAATGGGTGAAGCTGTGTGATCAATGCCAAAGAATGGGAAATATCAGCAAAAGGCATGAAATGCCCCCGCAAGGTGTCCTCGTGGTGCAACTATTTGATGTATGGGGAATAGATTTTATGGGTTTTTCCACCTTCATTTGAAATGTATAAATACTTAGTCAGATTATGTATCCAAACGGGTTGAGGCAAAGAAATTATCCTAAAAATGATGCTAACACAATCAGGATTTTACAAAGAAATATCCTCAACGTATTTGGGACACCTGTAACTATAATCAGTGATGAAGAAGCCACTTATAACAAGGTGTTTGACAACTCGCAAGGCATAGTGAATGCAAACACATTATGAGCTTGGCTTATCATCCTCTCAAATGGGCAAGTCAAATTTCCAAATGTGTGAGATAAAGAAAATTCTTGAAAAAGACCGTAGTCTGGTGCGTTAAAAAGATTGGTCTCCTCGAAGCTTGATGATGCACTTCCGGGCATACAAGATCGCTTAAAACTCCCATTGGAATGTCCCCATACAGGCTTATCTTTGGAAAACCTTGCCACCTACCTCTTGAACTAGAATATAAAGCTATGTGGGCCATCAAGAAGCTAAATTTTGATTTTAAGGATGCTAAAGAAGCGAGGCTACTTCAGCTAAATGAATTGGAGGAGTTGAGGAATGAAGCTTATGATAGTGCCAAAATCTACAAGGATAAAACAAAAAAATGGCATGATCAAAGGATTTTGAGGAGAGAATTCAAAGTAGGAGATCAAGTCCTATTATTCAACTCCAGACTAAGACTCTTTTTAGGGAAGCTTAAATCAAAATGGAGTGGACCATATACGTGAGTGTCGGGCACAAATATTGGGGCAGCGTTGACACTTAGATACAAAGAATCATGAAGAATCTGTTAATAGTCGAGACAAAGCACTACCTTGGGAGAATGCAAGTGGAAGAGTGACTCTTGGTTCTAAATGAGAAAATTTGAAGAAACAGAAATATGGTAGTAGCAAGTTCAGCTAAAGACTAAAAATTGAGCAGCTTTGTGGAATGCAATCCACATCAGTTTGTTTTAAATTGCTCCCGTTATACTTTTTGTGTTAAAATTTCTAATAGCTTTGTGTAATTTTGTTCATTGTTGATTGAAGAGTAGGTAAATATTTTTTTTAGTTTTCAAGGTGACAATGAGAATGTGCAAAGGAGGAATATCTGCGATCAAACTTCCAATCTGCAAAAGAGACAAAAAGGGGTAGTATACTCTTCTTGAACTTCTTTAAATTTTGTCTCCTATATGGCATGATTGAAAGTTTGGGGGAATTTTATTTTTTGTGCTTAAATTTAGAATCTGATGCATAGTTAATGAATGTGTAGAATATTTGAATGATGAAGATGAATTGAGTTGTATTTGTTTTGATTGGATTTGGTGAATAGAAATTGCTGTGAATTTGATTGTTCAGGGAGACCTAAAAACTTTCATGGTCGCAACATCACTTCATAAGTCACGACTAAGAATGCTGGACGTTGAAATAATAAAGTAGGAAAGAAAGTCGCAACATTGAAATTGAGGTCACGACTAAAATAACTAAGGAAAGAAAAGAGCAAGTTGTGACATCAATTCCCCTGCCGTGACCATATTTCAGGTTGCAACAAAAATCTTTAGGTTGCAACCAGAATAGTCCAAAATTTGAATAAAATTATGTTTTTAAACCTTTTCTTTGGGCGTTCCAGCATTAAAACTAGGATTCATTGAAAAACATTAATTAAGAAGTTCGAAATGTCACGACTTCCCATAGAGCAATCATGACATTGAGCCCAACGTCCATTCCACTTCCCAAGTCATCTCAATTCATTCCCATATTTCCAATTCTGCATCCATCATTTAGAACCCCTGAAATAAATTGTTATTAATACAGAACTAAAAACCGAGCCTTAATTAAAAGAATCGCTTAGGGCTGCTGTGAGTTTCTAAAAGAATAATTCCAGGAAATTCAATAACTTTAAGAGAAACGATCAAAATTCCTCACAATTTTTCCAAACCTCCTATTGGAAATAGCCAGAATGCTTGAATCCGAGAAGCTGCATTTAATTCATTGATTTGAAAATTGAAAAGGAGAATTAAGAGCTTTATCATTCCCAAGAGAAGCAAGATCACTATAAAAGGATCGGGAAGACACAAAGAATAAATGAATGTGATGAAGAAAAGGAAAAAGAGGAAAAAGAAAAGTGACATGGGTGCAAGAGAATTGTAAGGATTTTGTAACTATGTGAATTTGAAGGGTTTTTAGTCTATATAGAAAAAGGCAAACACTCGGCCCATAACCTGGCCTCTCTGGCTTGTCTGTGTAACGGGAGGTGCCTGTGGCAAACCCTTGAAATCGATGTTGTCCTTCCGCCTATACCGGCCGTGGAGGAATATGGCTGTATCATCTCCCGTCTTACCGCCGATTGACCGGTGGCTGTCCCGAAACCCCTGATCCCCGTCTCTGGGCTAATCCTCCTCATATGTCCGGTCGGCAATGGTAGCACACCTCCGCCCACTGACCGGGCAACCCCGACCGTGCCGCCTAGACGGCCGCTGCCTTTGAACCCACGGAACTAGAAGCCCTCTCGGGCTTCTTTTCTAGAACCGAAGAAGACTCGACTCTCCTCCTCTTGCTACTAACACCCGTGATCCCGAAAAGTGCTTCGAGCATCCTCAATCTCTCTCTATGGTCGTGGTTGTCTTAACCACGATCCATGTCCCGAGGCAAAGGCCTACAATCTCGCCCCGAATGGGGCAACTTCACCCATTCTCGAATCTCCCGACCTTGGCCATGTCCGTACACGAGTCATCAGCAAATGGGCTAGCTCCGTAATCTAGTCACATACTCCATCGGGCGCTCATCGCCCCCTACTTCAGCTCTAGGAACTCCCTTGAAATTCTCTTCAC
Organism: Tetrastigma voinierianum; assembly: GCA_016808115.1. Lineage (NCBI taxonomy): Eukaryota > Viridiplantae > Streptophyta > Magnoliopsida > Vitales > Vitaceae > Tetrastigma > Tetrastigma voinierianum. Next base: position 75,750 of record JAEQBH010000315.1, on the reverse strand, counting down.
GTGACGAGCAAGATCTTAAAATACTTACTCATGAATGTACTCCGAATCTCGCCCATGTCATTGCTTCTAGGTCTTTAGAGGTCTTTTCCCAGTTCCACCATAGTTGGGCCTTACCCTCTAGCTGGAACGCAGCTAGTCTAAGCCTGGTCGTGTCAGAGGTAATCTCCATAACCTCTAACACCTTCTCGATCTGCATGAACCAATGGTCCGGGCCACCACTCCTGACTTCCCTCCCCTCCATGAATGTCGAGACGATGTGCCCTAAACCTCCGGAGGTTAATTCCTGACCTCCCGGCTACCACGCACTAGCCTCAGGCAATAACAAAGCACTGGCAACTCTTATAGCCTCCCGCAAAAGCCCCGTCGGGTCAAACACGGGGTGGTGCTTGGCTAAAGGGCACTGACGCCCTACGCCCTCGGCCTCAACCAGCCAGTCATCTACACATGTCAAATAACAAGCTAATATTCACGTTGTCTCTAAGGCGTAAACATAGCCCCGAGACACTATTCACATACAGAAAACATTTCATACCAATGTCCATGCATTCATAGGTAATGCAAGACCATAATTCAATATATTAAATCATATGCAACAAAAATTTTATTTTATAAAATTTCATTTTAAAAGATTTTATTTTATTTAAAAAAAAATTATTTCATTTTTTTGAAAATCTTGGTAGAACATTGTCTGCGAACAATGGTCAAAACGCTGACTCCTCGTATCAGTGTGCATTGAGTCAAAACTAAGTCGGGTGCACTAGCACACCTTACCAAAGATATCGCCGCGATCGTGCCGCGCACAACGCCCAGCCGCACCAGGTCACGGCCAGGTCGTGGCGTGGTGCGCCGTGACGCAGTTTCCAAAGATCACCGTGGTCACGTTCCTCGGGCCGTGATCGCGGGCAGCGTTACCGGCACCACGCGCGCCGGCCGCGCGGGCCGTGTCGCAAAGACGCTTACCGCCGTGATTACCGGGCGCGGTAAGGACACACCCCGCAGCTGCCTTCGCCCCGCCACGACATACAATCGCTATCATGGACACGCCGCACCGATCACTACCGGCCGCCAATACAAAGATCAGACGTGACACAACCCCCAAAGAATGTGCCTCGCTCCTATCATGATACAATGCTTGTATCGCGACACCACCCGCCAGCCAAGGCGCTTGTCGGGTCGTGATCGAGCCTCCTCCTACCGTGCGCAAGATTGCTCTACTGCGGTCGTGGCCTTGCCCGGCCGTGTCGCGGGCCCCCTTTGTCGCACACCCAGCCATACACCGCCACGATACAAACCATCAGATCGTGGACCCAAAGTCGGGAGCGACGGGCAGTGAGCCCAAATTTTCCCAAAGACAAATTTTTTTCCTCATTTTTTTTCATTTGCCACTGAAACCACCAATATATATATATATATATATATATATATATATATATATATATATATATATATATATCTATATATATTTTTTTTTTTTTTTTTTTTCATTTTCCAGTAAACCAAATAAATTTATTAAAATTTATTTTATTCATTTATTTTTTCCAGTTTTACACACTGTAAAACCTTAGAAAAAAAAATTAATTCACATCAATTTTTTTTTTCATTTAATTCTGGACTATTTGCCCAAAATTTCTCAAACAACTAAGGTTTTAATTTCTCCTATGCTATTTATCAAGCATACAATTTCAATCACAATTCACACACAACACATAAAACACAATGCATGTAGTGTTCTAATCCTGTCTCGTGACTTCGAGCTATTCTAAGTCCTCGAGCTATCCTACCTAAACCCTAACATCGAGCTATTCTAAGCTGTGATGTTCTTATACCTCAATGACCATGGCCTAAGCCCAAGTCCCTTAAGCCCTAGGTATTCGTATACCTAAGCTCTGATACCAAGCTGTGACGCCCCAAAACCGGGGTGTCCATTGACAACCCGTCACCAAGGGAATATCGGATGCTGGGTAACCCGACACCACTCATGGTGCCTGACAAAGCCTCCTTTGTACTGGGGGAGCTCCCACCCAAATACAACCTGTCCTAAACAGTTTACAATGACCACACAGTAGTCCACATGCGAAAATAATGGCCACTGGGCCCTCGTGATCAATACTCATAAAATACATCAACTATATTACCATAGTTCAAGAGTTAATAATTCACTCTTAATTCAACATATATTAAAATGTACAATTTCTAATACATGTTATACAAAAGTCTCTACCAAAGCCACAACCTGGCTTTCTTCTATATGCGACCTCTAGTGAGCGCCGTCCTCGTGCATACTCCCTGTACCAGAAATGGTGATCCCTCGACAGGGTGAGCAAAGCCTAGTAGTGATAATTTCCTACCTGGGTTACTCCCCACCTAAGTTCACATGTCATGGCAAACAATCACATTCAAGCAATTTCATGAACCTACTTGAATGTCTACATGCCCAAATCCATGTCCTGAGTCCTCACCGACTCCCTCACACATGTTTAAGCCAAATGCGAGTAAAATATCCAGTTTTCAAAACAAAAGCTTTTTGTTCTCGAAAACTCCGAGATTCGGTAAAATATTAGACTACCCTTCGAGGCAAATTCGTCGATAACATCCGAACAAGCCATGGTCCCCATCCGCGGATCCGTTGATCGCACTCTCCAAGGCAATTCTTCTCGGAAATCTTCCTCACGAAATTCCTTGCACAAACATTTTCGCTTTCCTTCAATTTCATGTCATGCACTCACTTAATATTCCCAGTTGTCTCAAAGGCATATGGAATGCATGATGCCAATCCCAACACATTCATGCTAATATATTTACATGCATATATATTAACATAATTAATTCAAACAAATCATGTTATTAAATTCACATCAATAACGCCAATAATAGCTCACATGGGCTAATTAGCAAACACAAGAAATTCATTTTGAATCACCTACACACACATTTTCACACCAAGAAAATCACGTCACTATTCACATGAACAGTGAAACCCTCGGGTTGGCACTGTTCACGGCTACACAAATAGGAATTTTCTCCACTCGGTCTTTTGAGACCGAATTCATGGCTCTTAGCCAAAGAATAACACAAGTAGGAAAAGATCCCTACCTCTTGGAGTTGTCGGAACTCCACCAAATCGGTGCCCAAGTGTGTAGCTCCTCGGCCAGATCGACTTTGCTTGTCTGGCGAGAACCGACGGTCCTAACGGTTGAATCTAGAGAGAAGTCACACCTTCTCTCTCTAAAAATCTGAAATCCTAAGCCCACTGCCTCCTATCCATTTTTGGTCTTCAAAGAGGAAGAAGAAGACTATTTCAATTTTTTGTCTTTTCTCATTAAACATTCTCATAATTCCCATCATGTCCCCTCATTCCACTATTTGACACATGGCTTAATCTAAGCCGTCCATTCCCATCATCTCTCTACTCATGCAACATGTGTCACATGAGTACATGTAGTAGGTGACTTTTGTCACATCACATGTCTCTCAAACCCATTTTATGGCACCCGACACCCGGTGCCTAAAAACGTGAAATTTCGACTATCTCGGAATTCGACGTGGTAGCTAGATTTCGCGAGATGATTCCAATAGTGAAGTCCGTTTCGTCATCCGAGATCTAGAAAAATTTTGGATTTTTACCCAAATTACCATTTTACCATTTTTCAAAAAATTAGAATTTTCCCGGGTTTTACAATACTTGAGGAGGGGGTGGTTTCCTTGGGGTAGTGTAGCACCGTTGATGTCAGCCCCCTTGTTCATTGTAAGTTGTCTTTTGTGGTTTGCAATGGACATAGAATTAAATGTTGGAAAGACTTGGCTTGGAAACTCCCCCATTTATGTCTCTTATCCTAATTTTTTTGCTTTGGTGGCTTCAAGGAGGTACAAGTAGGGATTACTAGAGCGACATTGATGAAGGAGGAGGTTGGAATCCTGTTTTTACTAAACCTTTCAATGATTGGGAAGTAGAGGAGGTGGAGAGGCCTCTGTGTGAAATTGGGAGGTTGGTGTTGGTAGATGAGGCTGGAGATCATGTGAGAAGGTTGATGACAAAAGCTAGGGTATTCTCTGTGAAGTCCATGTTCAGGGCTCTTCACTCTAGTCTCTATGAACCTTTTCCTTGGTAGGCAGTGTGGAGATCTTGTGTGCAGCCAAAGATTAGCTTTTTCATTTGGAAGGCAGTTTGGGAAAAAATCCTAACCATTGACCAGCTCCAGAGGAGGGGTATTCATCTAGCCAACAGGTGCTACCTATGTCTGTAGTATGAGAAATTGGTGGATCACCTTCTCCTCCATTGTTCGAAGACACATTTGTTGTGGGAGTTATTGTTTTCCCTCTTTGGTATTGCTTGGGTAATGTCGGGTTTTGTTATGGATTTGCTTTTGAGTTGGAGGGGTTCATTTGTGGGGGAAAAAAGGAAGAAAGTTTGGCAAGCGGCTCCTTCATATGTGCTTTGGACAGTGTGGAAGGCTTGGAATCATATTGTTTTTGTTCATATAGAAACTAAAAACCGTGTTTCTTTTCTTGCTTTGGTAAGGGGCCAAGTTGTTTATAGAAAATGCTCCTTTGTCCTTAGTTGGTTTCATTGATTTGGTGGGTGTAAGTGATTGAGGGGTTGCTATGTTTAGCGGGGTTTTGTTTTTTGTGCTAGGTGGTGGGTGAGTTGTTCTCCTATTTGTATTCACATCTTTAACTAGAACCACAAGGTAGAGATTTTATCCTTTTTAGAACATATGGGCCACCACTTTGAGACTCCAATCTCTGGGTGGAGGGAGATTCTATAATTATTATTTTGTGGGTGTCAGAGGAAAGTGGTATGTGGAAGTATGACATGTGGCTTTGCCAAATTGTAGGTGTTGCTAGTCATTTAGATTGCTCTTTCTCTTGGATTTAGTGCTTGGCGAAGTCATGCTGTAGGTCCTTTGCCAAGAAAGTGGCTAGGCAGCCAAAGCCTTCTGTAGGCCATGTTGTAGGTTATTTGACCAATCTATGTCAGAGGGTTGTTCAAGAAAGCATGAGCTAGCCATGCGATATGTTAGGTTAAATGTGAATTTTTCGCTTTTCTTTCTTTTAAGTTAAAGGTGTTATCGTATGAGTGTCTAAAACACTCATGTCATACCGGAGTCCTTACTACGTTTTAGCTCTATTTTATATCTTAATAAGTGCATTATTGCCCGATATCTGATTTTTAGATCTTGTGTACTGCGTGTAACAGTGGGTGGTCTTCTAAGCTTTTGAATTGCAAAGAAGAAGAATTAAACTAAGAGTAACGCTCTGAATGTCCGGTCACGTAAGAAAAGTCAAAGAGCGACCTAACGTCGTGACGTTCTCGCGATTTCTACTTCAGAATTATAAAAAGCACGGGAGACCTAATTTTGGGGATTATCGAAGAACGTACGAACGGAGTGTGGGAACCGAAGTAGCAGCAACCCGAGAGATCGAAAAGACTCTCTGCTGTATTCCTTTCAAACTTATTCATGATTTATTAACTATGCCTCGTAATTAATTATGATATGTTCTAGATTATTTTTAGGGTTTTGTTGAACCCCGTCGGGCTTGTGTATGGATTAAGGCTTAAATATTATATTATTCAGTTTATTCATGATTTATATCGATTGTTCTACTTATGTGGTTTATTTTCATGGTGATGTTTGGCCAACATTGGCATGATCTTACTGGGTATCCGAGATCAAGAGATAAGGACTCCTAGGGATATGAGTAGACCAACCCTTGGTCAATCGGCAAATAGAGATATCCCGAATCTAAGGGTGGCAATTAAGGTTTGAGCATTTAAGCTAAGCTGGAGTATAGGTCGGTGCGCAGATGCACCCAACCCCACCGGCGAGATAGGCGGGATATACCTCGAGAGGTGTGTCTTTACAGGCACGATCACCCCGTCATCGAGAAATCGTTAATAGACTGAATAGTAATTCCTGTAGATAAACATCCATTAAATGAGGTAGGGGGAGGCAAAACCCTAGTTTTCTCAAAAAGTGATTTCACAAGTTAATTAGACTTAGTTTTAAGTTGATACATTAGTTAGATATTCATTAAGAGTTTAAGTCCAGATAATATCATAGGGCCAACTTCAGTAGTCAACGCACTTCTCCCTGTGGATCGATATCCGTACTTAAGTACACTATATAACTTGATACGACACGTGCACTTGCTCACATAGGCGCTTACCTAGCTTATACAAATAGCACATCACACTTTCGGCCTATCAGCTACTATTTAAGATGTTATCTGAGCTCCTTGAGTCATTTTTTTTATCTGTAGCATGATAAAGTAATAGCAACTATTATAGGCAATTACCTTTTTGTACATATTCTGATTTTCATCCCTCTTATGATAGTTTTTAATATTCCAATGATTTTTTGGTTGTAGAGGTGAGAGGTCAAATTAAACTACTCTGTGGGGGCAACATCATCTTTGGACTGTCAGAGTATCCGATCTTAGAATTTGAGCTTGTTGCAAAAGAACTTTTGATGAGTGATTCTGTCATTAAGGTGCATATATTTTCTAAATAAGCTTCATATTCTATACATCACAAACAAACACTTCTCGAAGATGTCCTCAGCAAAGTTGTCTTCATTTCATCGATCAGGTGTCATAACCATGTTGGGTATAAGTGACATTTTCTCTCCATGTTGACTGACAATTCGAGGAGGGCTTCCAATATTATTAGAATTTTTTTGTCTTCCTTTCTTTCTTCCTCTACATATTTTGGAACCTCAACAAAGAATGTATCTTAGAATATTCAACCTATTGTATCTTAATCTTGTCCAATATTTTGTGTCTTCTCACTTAGTTATATCTCGTATTTTTTTTGCTTTTTTAATATCTCGAAGAAAGACTTAAGTCTGTATATGTGAAAAGCTGTAATACATGTACAAGGCGTAAGACTTGTATGTTTTCTTGCTTATAAAATTTAAATGGAAAATATACAATTTCCATATACATATAATCTAATATTCTAATTAAACTCACGGTGGTTTAAGAGAAACCATTTTGAGTTTGGGAAGCTAAAGATCGAAAAGTTCTTGATAGTGGGTTTCAAAGGAAGATATTCGCAACCGATTCGAGAGGAAACAAACTAAGTGAGGTACCCCAAAGCAGATGATGACAAACAAAGTGGCAATCAATCTCAATATGTTTTGTACGCTCATGAAAGACAACATTGTGGGCAATCTGAATGGCACTGACATCACAAATGGGGTTTAGTCAAGAAGTGAAACAATCAACACCAAGATCCCCGCAAGAACTAACTAATCCAAATAAGTTCAGTTGTAGTAGTCACAAGATTCTTATATTCTTCTTCAATGTTGGAACGAGTAACGATTGTTTGTTTCTTGCTTCTCTAAGAGACAAGAGAATCGCTTAGAAGAAAACAATATCCTGTAGTAGATCGATTAAATCACCGGGATCACCTACCAATTTTGAAGGTAATCCTAATATGCCTAAGAGTTAATGAGCAATGGGAAGAAAATGAAGACCATCACCAAATATGGTGCTTTTAGATATCAAGAACTCGAGAGCACAAAGATAATGAGGAGATCTAGGGGCAGCCATAAACTGACTAACTACATGAACTACATAGGAAATATCAGGTCAAGTAACAGTGAGATAAATTAGACTCCCAACAAGTTGTCTGCATAGGAAATACCAAAGATAAAAGATGAACCCGATTAACCATATCCTGTAGATCTGCCATAGAGAGAGAGGAGGTAGGACCGCACTTGAATGACATTCACGCTGATAACTCGGTGACCGAAATGTACAAAGAAGGTTAAGGAAGAATACGTTGACGAGTGCAATGCTTTCCAAATGTAATCCACCTTTGTTCTGCATGAACCGGCATAAGAAGAGGCTTCTTATTGTTATGTCGTCTCGACATTCCCTTTGCCTTGAAACATAGGTAGACCCTATAAAGGGAAAATAGAGTAGCAAAGTCAGGAACTGCATCGAGTAGTAAGAACCATGGTCTGAGTAGAAATTGGATCAGTTTGAAGACAGGTCTCATCATCAACTAACTTATGAATAGATTGTGAGACTGTTGGTAAAGGATTCTGATATAGAATATGACTTCTGACTTATTCAAACTCATCAGGAAGCCTTATTAGAAACTGAAACAGTCGTCCTTGTTCACGATGAACATAGACCAATTTGGTGTTAGCAGAATTGGAGAGAACTGGTTCAGATGCAATTAATTGATCCCAAATGGATTTCAGCAGGCTGTGATACACAATAATCCGCTCACCTGGTTCTTGACGAATTTGATAAAGTTTTCTTGTGAGCTTGAAGTTACGAGCACCACTCGGTCCAACATACCGAGTATTAAGTAAGTCCTAAACTTCTTTGGCAATATCAAGGTTGCCAAACTCATCAACAATGGATGAAATAGATGTATTACGAAACCAAGTGATGAACTGATGATTAGCACTTTCCTAATCCTCAATTCAAATGGCATAGGTAGAATCAGTTTCTTTGTCCACTTTTTTCTGGAATAGGACGGTCACCAGTGACATAAAGCCATAGCTTACGACCTTTGAGATAACTGCGCATGGCTTGAGACCACTAAGCAAAATTATCTCCATAAAAAATAAAATGAATCGGATGAGAAATCTCATCACCTGGCATATCTAAAATTCGAATGAAAATAGAGCGTGAAATGGAGCCAGGACGCTTAAAATAAGTTAAGAAATGCACCCGGGTCAAATATTCTACAATCCACAATAAATAACGATCAAATAATGGTCAACGGGTCAACTCGGCGGTAGTGCGCCGCTGGCACGGGGTACTCCGCCCGCTTGATGCTGACGTAAGCCCTACGCTTTGAAGATCGCCAGCAGAAGTTCACACATCGCGTAGTGGATCCGACGCATTCAAACAGCGCGATGGTGGCGAAAGCTGGAAAAATCTGTGGATCTGAGACGCCGCGGACGACGCCAAGTGGAAGTGTTTCTGGCTACCTGCTACACACCGGCGTGATCGTCTCAACAAGATCTACCTCTGAATGGCCTGTAACTTCAATTTTAAGCTTGTGAAGGTAGGAAATAAAGAGCAAACATTGGTATTCACCGGAAAAAATGAGTTATATGGTGGCGGTAATGCCTAGACCGTGAGAGCAGCGGAAGAGAAATAAAAAAAATTAGAGAACCTGCTTTGATACCATGAAGAAAGACTTGAGTCTTTGTATATGTTAAAAAAGTGTATTACATGTACAAGGCGAAGGCTTATATAAGCTAAGCTATACAAATCTTTAAAAGGAAAATATACAATTGCCATATACATATAATCTAACACTATCTATAGGCACTAGCAAATTATGCTGTTAGACCCTCAGACAGTAGAATATATTCCTGTTGAGAATCATAAGATACTCTCTGGTTTATCTCATATCTTTCTTGTACATTATTTTTCCTTCATTTTTGTACCTTATTTGTTTATTTTTTGTGTTTTCCTGATGTATATAAAATAGGTAGGACCTATATTGTATTTTACATCCATTAAATAAGAAAAGTATTGTTTTCTTCTAACCTTTCACATGGTATCAAAGCCATGGAAGGTTCGAGTTAGGGTTTTGTTGTGTCTTTATTTCCGACAACCCATCTAGTGGTTGGATCTCTTTCTGGCCACTTCACCTTCATCCTAGAAAGGATCAGAATTCTTTGCCACCGTTAGACCCTCTCATCGTTGATGTACTTTCCTAACGCCGTCTTATGGACAACCCCTACCGGCGAGATACTCCCACTCCGCTGACTCCATCGGTAGCTTGACACCATCCATCATAGGCAGAATCCTTCTCAACGGTGACTGGAGCCTCATGCATCACACTCGCTTCCTTCTCTCGATAGCTGTCTCCCACGCAGCCGAATGCGCATGGTGGGGCGGCGGAGTGACCCTTCGTTCACGTGCTTTTCCCACCTAGCTCGTCTCTCGCTGATAGAGCTTTGTAACTCCTAGGTTCTTCCATCTAAAGCCTCTATCTTCGTGTTTTACCCATTTTTGTCTATGACAGTCCTCTTCTCTTGACTTTTCTAATTTGTCTTGACTTTTTTCTGGTAGCTTAATGCCCTTCATAGGCTTCTCTCACCTTCAGCAGTTGTGTTTAGTCTTTGTACTGTTGTTTTCTTGCCGATTCAATTGATTTGGTTGGTTTTTCACTTCTATGGCTATCAAAGGGAGCTCATCTACACCTTCGGGAGTTATTCTTATGCCCAATGAGTATAAGGAGTACCTCCACCTCACCCAGGCAACCAAATATACATCCATTTCGTTTGTGTTTGTTGCCTAGACTGATAATGTTTCTGCTTACTTTTCACATTCATCTGGTCCATGGATTCTCAATTATGGAGCCTTTGATCATCTCTTTGGTAATAAGGATTTTTTTTCTTCCCGTACTATTACCTCACCTGTACCCATGATTACTTTAGCTAATGGCTCTCAAACCATGGCTAAAGGAATCAGTTCAGCATGTCCTCTTCCTTCCTTACCCCTTACATATGTCCTTTATCTTCCCGATTCTCCTTTTAATATGATTTATATCAGTAAGTTGACTTGGGGCCTTAATTGCTTGATGACCTTTTCTGATAATTTTGTCACATTACAAGATCGAAGTACGGAGGACGATTGGCATAGGACGTGAGTTCTCTGTGGCCCTTTAATCTCAAATTTCGCTTTATCTTCCACTGCTTGCACTTCTATGGATACTCCTCTCCTTATTCACGGTTGCCTTGGTTATCCAAATATTTCCAAGTTTTTCTAGTTTGTCCTTAATTGAGTGTGAATCATGCCAGCTTGAGAAATATACTCGTGTCCCATTCCCTAGGCCCTTAAATCAACGGACAAAGTCTCATTTCGAGCTTGTCCACACTGATGTTTAGGGTCCTTCCCGGATTGAGTCTACCTTGGGGTTTTGGTACTTTTTCACTTTTATAGATGATTATTCTCGTTGTACTTGGCTATTTTTAATGAAAACTCGAGCTGAGTTATTCTCTATTTTCCAAAAGTTCCATGCTGAAGTTCGAACTCAATTTAATACTTTAATTCGTATCATACGAAGTGATAATGCCGAAGAATATCTTTTTGGACCATTCTCCTCCTTTATGTCCCCGCATAAGATTTTCCATTAGTCCTCTTATGCTTACACTCCTCAACAAAATAGAGTGGCTGAGCGCAAAAATGTCATTTAGTTGAAACCGCTTGTATTTTTCTACTCCATCATAAGTTTCCTCAACGTTTTTAAGGGGATGCTACCTTAGCCACTTGTTATTTGATTAACCATATGCCATCATCTGTCTTACATGATCAAATCCCTCATTCCATCATTTTTCCAAACCAACCCCCCTTTTGCCTCTCCCTCGTGCCTTTGCTTGTGTATGTTTTATCCATATTTTTACTCCTGGACAAGACAAGCTCTCAGCCAAATCCACTGATGAGTCTTAAACTCATCTATTTTCAATCCATTTTTCTGGCTTGTTTTTAGTATTTTCAGAGCTGTTTTAATGCCAAATTATGGAAAATTTAAAAACTTTGTGTTTTGGTGGGCACTAATCTAAAAACGAGGAGATTTTTAGCAAGAAAGAAGAGAAAAATATGGTTCAGCAGCTTCCATGTAAGGCGAGCCAAAATTCCAAGCAATTACCAAAGAAAACATGTCGCAACAACATTTCCCGATTGATCGACAAACTGAGCTAGGTCGTGATGTAAGACAACAAAGTTACGACGTAGAATGGGAAAAACATATGCAAGTCAGCTGGGAATAAGATAGTTTGTGTTGCGACATAATGCTAAACTGAAGGCAGAATATCTGTCGCGACAAAACCCTCTTATGTCGCGACACTGATTTCTGCAGCATGGAAAAGTTTGTTGAGACAGAAAAGATGCTAGAGAAGAGTTTCTAGGGTCGCGACAAGAAAATGGGTCACAAAGAGTGCTTAATGGACGAACCGAATTTTAGTCAAGAACAAGGAGAGTAAATGTTGCGACATACTTCAAGCTTAAAAGGTGTTTTGATTGTCATGACAGAGATCTTCAGGTCGCGACACATGAATGAGCTTAATAGAGAGAAACGAGGTAGCGAAACAACTTTTAAGACGCGATAGAAGTTTCAACACAAAGGCAAAGAACCGCGTCATGATACAACAAACTAGATCAGACAACACAAGTCACTTGAACACGAGAAGTCCGCTGCGGATATGGGTCACTTACACGAAGACAGCTAAGGGCAGATATTATGTCGCAGAACTAAAAATAAGTCGCGATAGAAAATACACGTGATGCGTAAGTTTTCACGCGGATAACATATCAGTCGCAATACGTAAAACACCCCCAACACAAAAGTCTAGGTCTCAACATCAAAAGTGAAGCTACAACAAGGAAACAGGCTAAGTGGAGAGCAAAAACTCGTCGCCGGCTGCACTTTTTGGCCGTTAATGAGATGATAATAATGCAAGACAGTGTTGCAACAAGAACCAGAAAAAGAAATGTCGGCCGCGACAAGAAAACTAGGGTCGCGAAGATCAAAATGAAGAAGCGTGACGCGATCACCGTCGATAAGAGTAAAACTTTGGTCGCTACACCAACTTCTGCGTGTCGTGACCGAAACCGCGGTTGTGACATGAGTATCGATGCTGCGCGACATTAAGGTTTGGCGGAATAAATAGAATATCACGCGACAAAGGAAACTCCGTCATGACAGTTATTTGATATCAATAAAGAACGCGAACAAGAATATGCTATCGCAACTCAAACAAGAATGAGCACAAGATCATCTAGGTCGCGACAGATGACTGCTTGCTGCAACAGAAACCTGCAACAAAAATTCAAAACTATGTCGCGACACAACTTTCAGGTCGCGACTGAGAAGACAACCTGGGCCTAAAAGTTAGGAATTCATAAAAGAATCATCAAGAAATCTTCAAATTTTTAGGGCTCCCATAAATAGAAACGACCGAGGAAAGCGAGGCAATAACAAGAAGGACTAACCGTACTACCCGGGAGTTGAGGACTCTTTTGTATTATATTTTCTTTTTTTTTCTTTTTTTTTCATTTCTTCGTAGATTAGTGTAGCGTGATATTTTAATTTGTTACTGGATCTGATACAGTGATTTATTCAGAAGTTTTGAAGTTGAAATTTAATGTTGAAATTCATTTACGATTACTGTTTGAATGCAATGAACTCCAAACAAATCACTGAAATCGCTTTAGCTGGGATTACACTTACAAAGGAATTTTCCCCTTCGACGGTATTTCAATGTACTGTAATCCGCCGAGAACTCTACTTCAATCGGGAAAGATCGAATGTTAGTTATGGTCTTTTCTGTAAAATGAGAAGAAAATTTCCTGAGTTGAACTAGATTATTTCATTTGAATGGTGTTAATTTCGAGTATTAATTGCTCCCACCTTAGAGTTTACACCATGAGACTATTGTTTACCTCCGATTTCCAGAGTCTCTCCGGGAAAGGACACAGAGATGGATATTCCTGAGAGCCTAGACTAGTTACTTGGGGGTATATTAGACTAATATTGATGAAATAATGAGCTCTGAAAGGTTACTTAGATAAATCCTCAATTTGCTCATGGTTTGAGAATAGGTTGAGTGATATATCAATTTAATCAATTAGAGATCTCTCCTCGATCTAGAAGAATGATCTTGATCCCGTGTTAGCATGAGATCTAATCAAGGAAAGAGAAAACTCTTTCAGATCTTAAGGGTGACACATCATTCATGCTGTAGATATTGCAAATTTGCCCCATTCGGGAAGCAAGAAATTTATACTATAAGAAATGGGTATGAATTATAGGAAAAGAAAAATACCCAGATCTTACAAAGAATTTCTATTTACAAGTAATTGATTAGAATCGTGTTTCAGGAATGAACATGAACCTTTACTCAGTGAAAAGTATGGTTAAAGGAGGAATCCAAACTATACTACCTTACCTCTTGACAAATCTTATTTCACTTAAAGAAAAGAATGAGAATAGGATGCAGGAATTGACAATTTCACAGCAGTGAAATCCTAGTGTTTACTTCCAGCAATGATTTGGTTTAATCTAGTGTACATTTAGGATTTAACTTTTTCTTTTATATTAGATGTAGGATTCTAGTTTTTAAAATTCTTATTAGGTTACTACATTTTCATCTAAACTAAACGTTCAAATAGTGTAGAACTTCTGGAGTGGTTGGGGCTAAGTCTAAATTCCTTTCAATCTCCGTGGGAATAATATCTGACTTATAGGTCCACTTTATTACTTGTACGACCAGGCACTTGCAATTTTTAAGACCAAAGTAACTTTTCAATTGAGTTTAGTGATAAAATTATTCTGCTTATGAGCATTCAATGCATCTTTTGGTCTGTATCAAGGTTTTGGTGCCTTTACTTGGGATAAAATTTTATTCTTCTAGTAATGGTACCAATAATTTGAATATGCACAACAAATTGGTCAACAAGTTTTTGGTACTATTACCTAGGATTATAATAACTCCTTTGGTGATAGTGTCATAAATTTGTATAAACATTACTCATTCATTTGGTCGCTAACAGCCACAAAGTGTCTTCCTCGGTTATTCCTGACTTCAACGAGGTTATCGCTGCTACTCTCCTGATACACATCGATACTTTGTCTCTGCCGATGTCACATTTTTTGAGAACTCTTCTATGTTCCCTACCATCCACCCTCCCAGTTTTGATGTCATATCTCTACCCCTTCTTATCCCGGCCCTGATAATCTCTTCATTTGTACCTCTGGCTACTCCACCTCAACTATTGTAATTTTATACTCTTCAAGCCACAGACAATACCTCGGGCCTCCGGGCCGACTCCATCTCCTATGATGCCCTCCTCCTCAACGTCAGTCTTGCCATCTCTCGACGATCTTCCCATTGCCACTCAGAAATGTACTCGTTCCTCTCGTAATCCCCATCCTATTTATAATTTCCTAACTTATCACTGCTTATCTTCACCATATTATGTTTTTATTTCCACCTTGTCTTCTATTTCTCTTCCTAAAATTGTGCATGAGGCTCTTTCTCATCCGGGTTGGGAACATGCAATGGTTGAAGAAATGGCTGCTCTACATTCTACTGGCACATGGGATCTAGTCACTTTACCTACTGACAAGTCTCTTGTTGGTTGCCGTTGGGTTTATACTGTTAAGATTGGTCTGGATAGTCGGGTGGACCGTCTTAAGGCTCGTTTAGTTTCCAAGGGGTATACTCAAATATATGGCTTCGACTACTATGACACTTTTTCTCTTGTTGCCAAGATGACTTCCATTCATCTTCTCTTATCTATGGTTGCTATGAGATCTTAGCCCCTGTATCAATTGGACATAAACAATGCATTTCTCCATATGACCACAAGGAGGTATATACGGAGCAACCACCGGATTTTGCTCAAGGGGAGTCTGGTTTGGTATGCATGCTACGTTGTTCTTTATATGGCCTAAAGTAGTCCCCTCGAGCCTAGTTTGGCCTCTTTAGCTAAATGGTATAAGAGTTTGGTATGATTCGGAGTACATAAGACCACTCTGTCTTCTATCATCATACATCCTTAGGACAATGCATCTATCTGATTGTTTATGTGGACGACATTGTTATAACAAGCATTGATTAGGATAGTATTCGAAAACTTAAACAAAGATCTCTTCGCCTACTTTCGACAAAAGACTTGGGAAAACTCAAGTACTTTCCGGGATTGAAATAGCTCAATCTAATTCCAATGGTTATGTCTCAAAGGAAGTATGTCTTGGATATATTGGAGGAAACTGGTATGCTAGACTGTAAACCTGTAGACACTCCTATGGATCCAAATGTCAAGCTTGTACCTGGGCAAGGAGAGCCTCTATGAGAACATGGGAACATCGACGACCAAATGCAGACGGAACTACTCCTTATCTTAACAATTCACCGTACATTTCCTTCTTGAGCGTAGTTAGTCAGGTCCTGCAGTCACCATGTAATAGTCATTGGGATGTTGTGATTCGTATCCTCCGTCATATTAAAGGAACACCGGGCCAAGGGGTGTTAAATGAAAACATAGGTCACACCTAGATTGGATATTGTGATGTAGACAAGGTGTCATCAGACAGACTCCACTCGTGATATTGTGGTATTTATCGAGACAACTTATCATCCTAGGAAGAGTAAGAAACAACATCATAAGAAAAATGCAATTCTCGATATATTATCTTGATCAGACAATATATGTCAATATTGCGTATTTAAATTAGCAATTATGACATATACAACTTACTTTTAAAGCAATAATGACATACATAAAAACTTGTTGTGTTGTTCCATGATTTGGGATGATGGAACCTTGACAAAAAATTTATAAGTCACCATTAGTTAATATTTATATATGTCAAGGTACGTGGAAAAAAAAATAACACATGAATTTACTAAATTTTTATGTGATTTATAATTATACAACATTTATAAAAAATTTGTACAAGTCTATATCTAGTTAATATGTTCATATGTGAATTTAGCAAGCTATTGTTTTTAAAGTCTATAAAGATTGAGTTTAGTATATATTGAAAATTTTACTTTTAATTTGTTTTTCAACACTCGCCCTTGAAAATTTTGTGAATAGGAGGTTAATTAATTGTTTATGAAAGCATATTGGATTATATATTAATCATTTATATTAATGTTAATATCAAAGGTTTTATTAAAGAATATAATATCAACATGAATTGAGGTTTTATTAAAAGGATATATTGTTTCACCTTTTTAAGAGTTCTATTTACTTTTACACTTTATTACTCCCAAAAATGTCTTTTTATACATTTAAAAACTTTGGTTCTAAAAAATTGTACTTATTACAATAATTTTAGTGCTTTTACAATTAGGCATACACAAGATTAATATTTGGGATAAATGTTACTATGAATTATAGTGAAATTGATTATCTTCAAAAAAAAAGACCATTAAAATACTTATTTATTTTGCTTTTATTAAAATTTAACAATTTCTTTATAAAATCATTTTTAATAGAATAATATTAATAGAACTATTGTCATTTTAAAAAATTACTTTCTAAAATAACTACATTTTTCACCTTTACTTAATTTATATGATTAAATATTAAATCGCTTAAATGTATGTTCACATGATATATATATAGGCATATATATATATATATATATATATATATATATATATATATATATATATATATATATATATATATATATATATATATATATATATATATCTTTCTGAAGGGGCTTCAATTTCTATTTTTAACATGGAATTGAATTTATATAATTTCTAAGATCATTTTTAAAAAAACGAAAAAAAAAATTACAAAAAATATGAAAACTTCACATCTGTAACCTTTAAGATGATTAGGATATTCTACAACTTTGCTTTCAGGCCCTTATAATGAATAGTGGTTGTTCTGGGAAAGCCATTCCTGTACAAAAATAGAATCATTATTCAATTTCAAAGGTTACAGAAAAATCTTATAAGGCTAGTGGTTGTTCTAGGAAAGCCATGGGAATCCATCTTCCTACTAATTCAGAATAAGTCTAGATTTTGTTGATCGTGAGCTAATTGTACGGAAAGATGATAGTCTGGTCATGGGGCAAGCTGTTGATCCTAAAATAGACCTAATTTCATGAAGACGCGCAGATTTTACGATATGGTAGGTATCCATGCTTTTCACCTGCGATTTGTCTTCGAGTGTTATTGGGCATCCGGAGTGTTATTAGCCACTGAGGATGAAACTTGCTTTTGAAGGCTTATGCACTATAAACTTATTGGGCCTCAACAAAGATTGTGTGTGGCAAAAGTGGATCCAAAGAGGTCATGATAGCATGATTTTTTCATAGAAAACATGGCCACATAAATTAGATTTATCAACATGCAAGTCTATTGACATTGGTAGAGCTTTTATATGAGCCTTTTTTTTTTGGATAGGCAAACAAAAACTCTAACTAAAGGTGACTCACAAAAAGGAGGCACACCTAGAGCCACCCCCTCGCCATAGCACGCGCCAGTGGCCCCACTTTATAATGGGGCCCCACTTTATAGTGGGCTCCTTTTTGAAATAATAAAATATTATATATATTTATAATTTATAATTAATTAAATATAATAAAAATTGGTTGTTAACAGCCCTCAAAAAAACTCACGTTAAATGCAATAAAGCTCTAAAAGACTCCACTTAAATACAATAAAGGAAGTCTCACTACTGGCCCCACTTCATTAAATGATATGTCTTTTTTGCAAACTCTTCAAATTGCCGATTACTTATGCGATGGATTCTTTATTTTTGTTAAAAAGTTAAAACACTCTTCAACATCCGAGTTTCTTCCGTCTGCACATGTGGTTTTTCGAAAAAAATTAGAGTTCCTCTTTTGTCGATAAAAAACAAATGCACAAAATCTTCGTAATCCGATCATAGGTATGAAATAATTTATTATTTATTTTAACGTATTTTTATTTGATTATTTTATATTTTTATCAAATAATAATTTTGTTAGTTTTATTTTTATTATGCGCTCAATCAAGAAGAATACATGTTCGCTTGATCAAATTTATCAAGATTTCTCATCAGTTCTATCATTATTGATCTAATTTAAAGTTTGATCTTGAATTGATATTGAATTGAGTTATTATGTCTACTATAAAGTATTTGTCTGGATATGAAAAAAGAAATAAGAAAAGAAAACTGAGGAGTTTTTACAATCTCAAGTGGGAGCTATGGACAAATTTCTTAGTAATACAAGTAATGTTGACAAGGAAATATATGAGAAGGTTCAAGATGAAAAAGATATTAATGAAGAGGGGGAGAATTTAGTAAATAAAGCAAGATTTGGATGATTGTGAACAAGAAATTTTGAAGAATGTGGAAAATAGAATGAGCAAAGATGATAATTGAGGGAAAATATGAATGAACAACAAAGATGACTTAGATACACATGTTGTTCCTTTGCCTTTAGACACATGCATCCATGAAATTGGAAAATTATTGATCAAAATTTAATAGACATGTTGGTGAAAAGAGGTTCTTCTAAAGTAAAAGTGATAATTTTCCTAAAGACTCGTAAAATAGGCATTTCTCTCTACACATTACACTCTTATTTATCAAATGGTGAGAAGACTATCAGAAAATGGTTGGTTTACTCACTCATTGATAGCATTTGCTTTTGTTGTGTTATTTAAGCAAGAGGAAAATTTTTCAATTAGCTAATGAAGGAACCAATGATTGGAAATATCGGCTTATAGGCTCAAAAGTCATGAAACTAGTAATGAGCACATGCAGAACATGAGAAGATGGATTGAACTAGAAATGAGATTACAAAAGAATATGACAATTGATAAAGCATTACAAGATCAAATCAACAAAGATAGAGAACATTAGAGACAAGTTTTTGTGATAATAGTTTCTGTTGTTAGCTTTCTTTGCAAGAATAATTTGGCATTTCGCGGGAGTACGAAGAAATTTATGAAGAAAATAATGGAAATTTCAGATATTTAAATGACAATAGCCATCCACACAGCCAACACCTCCGGCGGATTCAGGAAAAGGAAATTCATTATCATTATCTTAGTCACAAATTCAAAATGAATTTATACTTATGTCAAGGTGTGAAATAAAGACTGAGGATTATTAAAAAAGTTGGGAGAAGCAAAATATTTTTCGGGGCTTATACTGATTGTACAACTGCGATATAAGTCATGAAGAACAAATGTCTCTCACAATACGATGTGTGGATGTCTCTACAAATCCAGTTAAGGTAGAAGAGTTCTTTTAACGATTTCTGAAAGTGGAGGATACTTCAGGACAAGGATTATTTGATAAATTAATAAATGCTTTAAGAACACTAACTTGATCTTGGTATTTAAGAGGTCAAGGTTATGATAACAAATAATATGAAAGGAAAGCATAAAGGTGTACAAAAAAAGTATTAGAAGTAACCATGAGCTTTCTACACACCATGGTTGTCATAGTCTTAATCTCGTGACTCTCGCGATACTTCAAGAAATTCTGCCTTAAAGGCTAAATCTTTTTTTGGAATTGTACAATGCATATATATATATTGTTTTCATCTTCTACAAAGCGATGGAAAATTTTGCAAGATAATGTAAAAGGTTTGACCCTTAAGCCGCTATCACAGACACGTTGGGAAAGTCAAGTTGAATGTGTTAAGGCAATAAGATTTCAAGTCTTCAGAAATTAAAGCTGCTTTAACTCACTTGGTGGAAACAAGTGATGATCCTAAGACATTCAGGGATGCTAAAAGTTTATTGTCAAATATCATGGATTTTGAATTCTTATTTGGCATGGTTATTTGGTACAATATTTTATCTGCCATTAATAGAGTGAGCAAAATGTTGCAAAATAAAGATAGTTATCGATGTCATATTTGGGTCATTTGAAAACACTTATTTCTTTCTTTGAGACCTATAGAGAAACTAGATTTGAATCTGATAAGATTATTGCTAAAGAAATTGCTGCTCATATAAAAATTGAACCTACATTTTGTGAAAAGCGTATTATTTACAGAAAGAAGCAGTTTGATGAAAATGCTAGTAAAGAGATTACACATTCAACTAAAGAATCTTATAGAGTTGATTATTTCTTATATATAGTTGATCAAGCTATTTCTTCACTCAATAGTAGATTTGAACAATTTCAAAAATATGAAGATATTTTTGGATTTTATTTGATTTACACAAGTTACATATTACGTGATGATGATTGTTCAAGTCTTATCAGATAAGCTTGAAAAATTTTGGCATATACCATGGACTCGATAAGTATTGATGGGGATGAGATATTTCGAGCTAAAGATTGTGAGAAAGTGCTTACCAAAGGAGACCAAAGAGTAATCATGTTAGACTATCGAAAACGATGGACTCCCGCTTCCCAAATGTATGGATTGCTTACGTATCACTATTGACTATACTACACAATGTTTCAGAAAAGAAGTTTCTCAAAGTCAAGTTAATCAAATCATACCTTCGATCAACAATGTCACAAAGATTGAATGGATTGGCTATACCGTCATTGAAAAACATATGCTAGAACAAATTGATTTTATAGTTTAATTATTGATTTTTTTTTTATCTAAAATGCTTTGTAGAATAAAACTTACAAGAAATTTTATGTAATGTTGAATATATTTGTTCAATAAAAATTTTATTTTTAACTTATATATATATATATATATATTTATAATAGGGCCTAAAAAATAGCCTAGTGGCTCCCTATAAAGTAAGTACGGCCCCGGCACACCATATGTACACGGCATAAGAGATACCAAAATAGTAAACAACAACTCCCCAACTGCATGTGGTTATGGTGATCTCTTGGCCTTGTCCAATGGCATCCAACTGTACGTGGCCTTCAAAACATAGGGGCTCATCATATAAAATTGCACTTGAACAGCTTCAACAAATTCCCAACTTGCTTTAGACCACTCCCATGTTTCTGAACCCGCGACCCCAAAAACAGATTGAGTGACCAATTTGGTCCCAAGGTGGCAGGCTTTCTTTTGTAAGGTGGAGTTCCCTTTGAAGATGAACAATGGGGTGGGATGATTACTCCAAAAAGGGCAGGGCGCGATGTAGACCGTCACGGGTTGGTGGCCCGTAATTTATGATTGCTATGGCACAGAAGGTAAGTATGCACGCGGGTTTTATACCAAAGACGTGGGAGGATGATGCAAGAGACTTAAACTGTTCTCAACAAAATCCTAGTCGGCTCATCGGGTTTCCAAAGACTATGCCGCAAGGGCAACGCTACCGCACAGGTAGTGTAGGGGGACTCATCTATCATCACACACACTTGATTTTCTAGTAAGAAGAAAATGAAAATAGAAAATTCAAGCTCTTGTTTGCGATTTTTCATATGTTTTACTGATGGATGAATCATTGTATTATCGCAGATTGAAGTAAAAGAATAAATACTCACTTCTCATGGTCTCTTGACCCGTTTTCCCGTTATTACAACGTCGGCAATTTTTCTCGATATTTATGCATTATGAGACATCTCCCAACATGCCTCGTTTAATATATGACCCGTACCAATGAGAACATAGAAGGAAGCCTATTGGTTTGATTGTGCCTCCAGTAAAATTGGGCATTATCCGATGAATCTGATTTGAAGTGAGTGACCCACCGTTTTTCATCCTTAAAAAATTTAAAATATGGATTCAAACTTTAAACCTCTCTTTGTTCTTCATTATATTTAAATTTAAGGTTTAATGGATCTTTACAATCATCAAGTGTTCTCTCGAGCTTGAGGAGAGCTGCTTCCTTTGCGATCTGAAATTAAATCAGGCCATTGATAAAAGTATAAATAAAAGTATAAATAATAAGATCAAGGTCTGAAAGAAATGAAACTAGGGTACAAATAAATGAAAGTGAAGCAGATACATAACAACATATACAAAGTAATGAGCACAAATGTGCAGGATGTCATAGGCTGGAAGTCGTGGGAAAGTGCTCAAAAGTTTGATCCTGACGTGTATAGAATGAAATAGGTTTTGGTTTATGTGAGTATGAATGGGATGGCCCGCAGTACATGTACGCGCACCCCTTTGAGAGCACTTTCGTCCACTTAGCCTGCAAAATGGCCGTGATACTGTCACGGTCACTGGGTGGGTTTAGCGTAGGTGAAGTATGATGATGCACGGGGCGATCATGACTTCAAGAGGTTGTTCCATGGGGTCTCGGATATTCTTGATAAGCCGAGCGAGGGCACCGTAAGTGCTCCATGTGTCTGTGTGAAATTATCCCGAAACCATTATGACGCTTCAGTACAATGCATCGTCGATGGGTAGTCCGCATTCCTCGGTGCCGCGATCAAACATCGACCAACTTTATCAAAAGCGATGGCCAGAGTCTTTTGACAAATTTAAAGCACCTCTTAACTGGTACTCCCAGACGGGTGAAAAAAATCAAGTTCGAGGCATCGACGTAGCTTCTTAAGTATAAAGTTTAGGGTGAATTATCCATGTGTTTGTTCAGAGTGGTTTGTGAGAGCAGCATGAAGCATGCAAATAGCAGTTCGGCTAAAATAATCTTATGGCCCCTTCTTCATTTCACACCAAACAGCAATGACACCAAGAATGAAACATAAAGAAAAAAAAGTGATGACAGGTTAAAGTGAGCGAGAACCATCTGCGGCCGTACTTAGAAAGCCTCATTTACGGACTCTTAGTTCTTCTCCCATACTTTGCTCCTCTATTAGCTCCACTTCTCTTGCTCTCTCTCACCCTGCCCCCTCTCTTTAAACTCCCACAGCCCTCCTGTTAACTCTCTCCCCCTTCTTTCTAAAGGCTCTCACTTAGTAATGCTTTACCCTGACCCTGCATAAAAAACTTAATTTCTTGTCGTATCTTCCTCAATGAAGCCTTGCACCTTATCCCAAAATGTAAATCCATGTTTTGACAAACCTCACTGTGATTGTCTCTCTCTCTCTCTCTCTCTCTCTCTCTCTCTCTCTCTCTCTCTCTCTCTCTCTCTCTCTCTCTCTCTCTGCCCAAATCTATGTAGGAAGCCCTCGCCTCTAGGTGATGGGTGTGAGGGGGTATGCGAATGGAACGAGGAAGCGAAAAGTGGGTTGTGAATGATAAAGAGATGAAGTGACGAAGGAGTTTGGGTTTTGATGATGGTGAAAGGAGGTATAAGTAATGACTAAATGACAAAGGATTGTTGAATGACCTAATAGGGTACTTTCTCTGCAGGGTAATGGGTTGTACTTTGTGATTTTGAGGAGAGATAGTAGAAAGAAGAAGGAAGTTGTTGATTGGATGTATTGTGTGCATGGTAAAGGGTGTGGCTGTGAAGAACTCTGATAATGGGTCTCCACCCCGTCAAATTTTATAATCTGTATACTTTGTGTGAATCTCTAGGTTCTGCTTGTCCCGAGCAGTGGAGGATGATGTGTTGCTTTTTGGTAGAATGAAGTAGGAGGGACTAAGGTGGTTCTAGAGACATCAGTAGCATGACTTTCTAGGGACTTGAGTTGGAGAAATGGGATATTGAAAACTACATTTTCTTTAGCGACTTTCTTCTTGTTTTCCATAAACGAACATATAAAAGCAGTCTGATAGGAAGATCATCACTATCTGTCATTAGGAGCTTACTTCTATCGCCGTAGATATCATCTTTCTTTGCGGCTCACCCTTTGTGATTTACAGCTTTCTATCACTTATGCTTCGAGAGATAGGCATTCTTCTGCAGTTCATCAAGCGTAAATGCAGAGCTTGTTGTTCGACATCGAATCGATATGGTTGCGGGTTCATCCATGACTATTGGCGAGCACACTATGAAGATCCTTACTTTATAAGTGGGATTATGAAGCATTGATAGTAAGGCAAACCTGCCATTGGAGTTCATGGACGTGAAGAATGACAATGACTGTCGAAGAAACAGTATCATTTTTTCTCTCTTTAGGACACCTTCATCAAAATGAGAGAACCGCGATGGTTTGTCGTGAGATTGGAATCACCATTGAAGACCATTGACTTAGAAAGAGGAAGATCTCGGATTTCTGAGAAAGGTTCATGACATGACAGTTGAGAGACTTAGATTTAGGGGACTTCCAGAGGCTTTGCAAGGTAGTGAGAACAGCGACCACCGACCCTGAAAGATTGTTTGTTGCATATTGAAGGAACTATTGAGGAATCTTCATCTTAAATCACTTGTAATTCAAAGGAACTGCAATGATCTTATTATAGTTCTTCATCGAATATTGAGGAAGTATTAAGGAATTTGCATTTTGCAACGGCTTGATGAGAGAATCTCCATGGAAGCGTGCCCTCATTTGAGTGGATAAAGAGTTTTTCTCCAGTTGATTCACGTGTGCACTGCATCAAAGACACCTGTTTATGTCCCGAGATTCTACCTTGTAGCGTCTAGCATCACTTCTCCGATAACTAAGAGGGACCGCGGGTATAATCCTTCACTTGCATCTAGTTGGTTGAAAGAAGATTTCAACCTGTATCGGAAGATTGATTCGTGCCACGGTAAGGCGAGCTAAAATCATGAGAAATTTATATACACCTAGGGTTCTTCACTCACTGGTAGTCGACTCTCTTTGCTTGATATAGTGGTCTAAGATTCGAACACGAGGATGGGTTTCATCTCAAATGATTTGCATAAGTACGAGAAGGTAAGGCTTTCTATTTGGACTTTGGATTTGTAGCAGTGGAAGTAGGTTAAAAACTGGTGTAAGCGAAAGTAAAGTGTGAAAAAAGTTAACTTTGAAGATTTAGGTCACTAACTTGGCAGGACTAGGCAAACAAATATCTCGGGTTTTATCCTCGCGTTGTAATGAGCAGCGCATAGTCCCTTTGGCATATGCGGATCATGTTTAACTATGAGACCTCGCTATGACAACTCTGACAATTAAACCACACCGGGTAGCATGCAGTATAGCCCTTATTGATTTAAACCACAGCATTAAATATCATTTGTTATGGGTGTGCGATGGGTGCTGCGACGTATATCTAAGCATAATGGAATGTTAGTAAAATGATAACATTAAGAAATTTATTGACCACTAATTTGAGAAGATGAGGCCGTAATCTGATGCTGTGACTTTCGGTGAAGACCCGACATGCATGCCCCACCACGAAACTATTACTTCCTCTTCAAAGAAAAGGAGGCAGCGAGCATCTCTTGAGTTGTCATCTCAGAGGGGTGTTTGAAACTAGAAAGTAAGGGAAAGAGGAGAGAAGAGAGGAAAATAAAACCACAACTAAAATACGAGACTTTATTTGAAAATGAAAACTTACAAATCTTCTCCCCCAATTATTGCTTCAAAATCCTCCTCTTGATTCTGAGGGAGGGGTTTATATAGGCCACCTCGATACAGCAGAAGAAAATACCAGAAAGCACACAAATTTGAATGGCTAAGATAAAGGGCAGAGAGTAATACACGGAATTTGGGTCGGTTGGCATTAAATACAAAAACATGACGAGGCGTGAATTTAGCTAGAATTTGAAGAATTTAGCTAGGTAAGCGAAATCACCGTGCATAAGCGAAAATGAAAAATTCGCTAAAGCTTGGCAATTTCGCTAGCTAAGCGAAATTTCATTAACAGCGAAATTTATGTGAGTAAGCAGAAATCATGAATTTTAAATGAAACGGTGCCTAGCGAAACTGTAGTTTTAGTCTAGCGAAATTTAGAGATTTCGCTAAGGTTGCGAATTTTCGCAATCTAGCGAAAATTTTCGCGACTCTAGCGAAAAATTCCGGAACTGTTGATCTACTTGCATTTCATCTGTCTTGTTTGCATCAAATTTTCTTCACTTTGCCTTTAGTTTCATTGATTCTTGGTGGTTGATGGTGACACTTGAGTTGAGCTTAAATGGTCGTCATACATCCAGATATTGAACCCCAAGTCTTGCGAAACATAGCTTGACAATACTCTCTAAATGGCATAAGTGCTCTTAAGAAAGACTTGAGCACTTCAATTGGTATAAATGACATGATTATGTGGCCTTTCAGAAAGCACTATCTAATATAGGGTTCAAAATAGCACTTTTTGGGCACTAATCAAAGATCCTATTTGTCAACTTCATCAGGTCTTCATCATAAACTTTAGTAATTCACCACCTACACATCTTTAGATTCACTTCATTTAATCCCATTTCTTTGCATCGGTGTGATTCCATGGTAAGCATTTATCACTCCAAACTTCATATCTTGATGATCGTGTAGAATTCTTGTCTTGAGGATCATTTTAACATCATCAGTTTAGGGCCCATTCAAGTTAGTTGCCCGGCCGGTGATTTATTTTTGTTTATTATTTCATTTGGTTTCCTCCTTAATTCTCTTATTTTTATTTTCATGATTCGAAATGACCTAGATTAGGCTTGGTGTGGATATTTAAAAGGCCACACATGGTTGATTAGTTACAAACCTAAAATATATATATATATATATATATATAGATGGTCCCAATTTAATATTTTGATTTTCTTGATTAATTGGGATAGTCTATAAATTATTAAATTGGGACCATCTATATATATATATATATATATATATATATATATATATATATATATATATATATATATATATATATATATATAAGTTAAGGGAATATATATTATTGCATCTGAAATGATAAGTTGGGAATATAATTGATTTATTACTTTATTTTCTAGAATATCTTATTTTATATATTTTTAGGTAAGAAATATCATATTATAGAAATCAAACAACTAAGTAATCTTAAATTTCATGATCTTCATATATTCTTGAGTTAGTTTCTTTCCTTTTATGGATGATATACAACTATTGGTTTTTCTTGTTTTCTATTGTTTATTTTTAATCCATATGATTATTTGGTGTACTTTAGCAATAGCCATTTAGTATGCATAATATAATGATATATTTTAGTATTGAAACTTCTTATTGTGATCTCACTATTGTGTTTAGCTTCATTTGAAATGAATTGGCAGCAGAATCAATACCCAAAATATTTAGTATGAGTGATGTAGTGCATGATTTGTCCCGTTTGTAAATTTATAAATTATTGGTAGTAGGACATTTTATTTTTCTTTCCTCTATGAACACACTTAATGTTATTGAGAACTAGGTGTAAATTTAACACATACTTTTTGTGTTTGATATTGGAATTATTTATGTTTTCATTTCTTAATATTTATAATTACAGTACATGTATGCTTTTCTTGATATATAATGTAGTTTAATTAACGAGTTATTTCTTTACTCACTATTTCTTTAGTATTATTATTTTTTGAGTTTTCGATAATATTTATCAAGAACAAACTTTAGCACTGAATCTCACCTTCTGGATTGTGCCAAGACAACCCGATCTGTAACACAACACTCCAGAATTTCTAGTGCATTTAATTGCAAACATTATTTTTAATTACGGTTTGAATATTAAAAATTCTAAAGGTCATGAATCATAATTGTTTTAAGGCTTTGGTGATTAAATTTTGATAGCAGGAATTGTTATTTTTATTTTTTCTTTTAAAGAAGATATCCATAACACTTTCGAGGAAGCTGACGTGTTTCCACACTAGAAACTCTCTTAGGATTATATTGTTTTGGTTTTGCGACTTTCCTAAGGATATTGGCGAGTCTCTCGTCACTTAACAAGCTTATCATTACAGCCTCTCGACCTTCGCCTCCATAAGCTACTTCATTACTCAGAGTTATTTGGAACCACTTTGCCACATTTTCTTATGCTTAATTTTTCAAATTGTTTTTAAGAATAAAAATAATTCTTTTTTATTGGATATTCTCTCACATCTTTTTGTCTTATCTTCATCTTCATATATTCTTGAGTTTTTTGAGTTAGTTTCTTTCCTTTTCATGGATGATATCTGCTACTTTATTTATTTTTAAGTCCACATGCTTATTTGATATACTTTAGCAATAGCCATTTAATTTGCATATTTGACTTATAATAATATAAGTCCATAATTCACCCGTTCAATCTCAACCTTCTGACCATTAGTTAATTTTTTTAGTTGAATGCTTATCTAATGTATTTCAACGATAGCCATTTAATTTGTATAGTAAGTTTATTTTAATAGCAGTTTTTGGATTCACCCTCTGAAAATCTCACTAAAATAAAATGATCCAGCGACCATAGTATTAAAATAAGTAAAACATAGCATTAGTTAATTAATCTATGCACGGGTTTCATCTTAATGATATATTTTGATTTTTCTTGATTAATTAGGATGGTCTATAAATTATTAAATTACGCACCTTGTTGTCCCGATCTTAGTGTATATTAACCATGAGTCATATAACAACCTCACAATGGTATTATAAGTACATGATCGGTAAGATTAATTATTGCATGTATAGTTTAGAAAATGAAGTATCCTATTGTGATATTTAACTGTGAGAACATAGCGCTGGATATGGATCATTGTGGCCCTCTGATATAGCATTAACACTTGAATCACTATTAAAATAACACCTTTCCAGACATAAAACTTCTCATGGTTTAATGTTTTTTTTTAATGATAGCATGGATCGAGGTTGGATGTTAAAAGATAGAAGGTCAAGGGAGTATGAAGAAGGAGTTGAATACTTCATTAATTTTGCATTACAACATTGTCAAAATCCAACATTGGAAACTTAATGCATCATACACCTAACAAGATTCGAAAACACATGTTTTTCAATGGTATTGATCAGAGTTATCGTACATGGTATTGGCATAGAGAAGCTGGTCCTACTAGTGGACAATCAGCTACTTGACACGGGTGTGACCATTAGATTGTAATTGATGTTGCTAGTACATCCCAAATGGTTCACGCCGCCTGAATGAGTGCATTAATGATCGATGCCATTAAAAATTGGTTGAAGATCTTGAAAAACCTTTGTACCCTAATTGTTTAAAAGTAAAACAAGCTTTTACGTGAATTAGAATTGTACGACAAGCAAATATGGGTGGTGGATAAAAGCTTTAGTTTACTCCGATTGTTAAGGGATATGTGCAGAGTGAGCAACGTGAGATGCTTACTAATATCACGTATGCGAGGCTAAAAAAAACCTTGAATGCATTAGGAATGTAATACGAAGATACATGCATGTCGAATGATGCATGCTTTATAGGAATGTGAGTTGAGGATGCATCTTCATGTTCTACTTGTGGAATATCAAGGTGGAGTAAGCAGTAGGGGATGAGAAACACTAAGGGAGTGCTGTGAAGGTATTGTGGTATTTCCGCCATCC
The DNA here is from genome assembly GCA_016808115.1 of Tetrastigma voinierianum. Classification (NCBI taxonomy): domain Eukaryota; kingdom Viridiplantae; phylum Streptophyta; class Magnoliopsida; order Vitales; family Vitaceae; genus Tetrastigma; species Tetrastigma voinierianum. Next base: position 46,059 of record JAEQBH010000315.1, on the reverse strand, counting down.
ACTAGGTTTAGGAGGATGTTTAATCTCAACGACTAATGACACAAATGGCATGCGAGAAAGAAAATGATGGTCGACCGACCTTGATTGACTCTCCTACTTGGCAATTAGTAAAGACGAATGTGGCCCTGATTTGCTTTAAGATTCGAAACCTTAGAATTATGCCATTTTACGCAAATGGTATCAATCCTCATAGCTCTATGACCTGATAGGTATAATAGTTGTTGGCCTATCATCGGTATCACATTATAACCTTCCTCCTTTGGCTATGCATGAAAAGGAAATTTATGATGTTATCTTTGTTGTCTCGGGACACGACAACTTAGTAATGACATTGACATATGTAGCATAAGTAGTAGATGATTTGAAAACTTTATAGGAGATAGAGGTGGAAACATGCCAGTGCACATAAAATGATTTTTTCATTAAAAGGCTATTTTGTTATGAATGATTAATGATTTCCACTGCTTAGGAAACTTATGCGGATGCACTATTAAAGGGATATTATGCTTGTCGATATGCGGTGAAGAAACATATTCACATAGGCTAAAGCATGGGAATAAAAACTCGTATATAGGCCATCGAAGATTTCTTCCATTCAACCATCTATTTAGAAAACGAAAGAAGGCCTTTAATGGTGAGCAAAGAGTTTAACTTACCTCCAAACACAATTTATTGGAGAAGAAATGCGCGAAAGGTTGATATGATTCATAACTCATGGGAAAGAAAAAGAATAAATAGAGGAAATCAATTGTTAATCCTACAAGTTCTTGGAAAAAGAAGTCTATCTTTTTAAGCTTGAATCGCGGAGATATTTTTATGTTAAATCCCACCAACGGATGTCATGCGTATTGAGCAGAATGTATGTGAGAGCATTATTTGGAACTTTGCTTAACATTCCGAGGTAAAACAAAAGGATGGACTCGATTCTCGACTTGATCTTATTAGAGAGTAGGCAAGCGGAATTAGCACCAAGAAAGTTGGGTTGGAAGGAACTTATCCCCTCTAAATCTATTCTTCTTTAAGTAGAATGGAAAAGGCATTATTGCAAAGTTGCTATTTGAAAGGATTCTTGAAGGTTATTGTTATAACTTTGGGAACCTTGTGTCGGTGGAAGAGCTAAAGCTCCATGATGCTTAAGTCCTTGATTATCATGCACTTATCTGACAACTATTGCGGTAGCAATTAGATCGGTGTTACTAAGCATGTCGGATATGCCGTGCAGTTATTCTTCTTCTTTAATGCACTTTGTGCGAGGTAGTGGATGTCGAAATTGAATGATTTGCGTGAGACATAGTAGTCACTTTGTGCTTACTTGAAGTATTTCCTTCCATTTTGATATCATGCTTGTTCTTAGTGCATTTAGTAAGAGAGGTAAAATTATGTGGACGATGTACATGAGATGGATATACCATTTGAAAGATATATGAAAGTTCTAAAGGGTTGTGTTCGAAATGTCGTAATTGTAACGCCCCCGTCAGAGAGGTGTGTGATGCGTGGCGTAGGGCGTGTCACGAGCCTTGGAGTGTCCTTTGTGGTATTTTGGAGTGAAATTGTGAAATCATAAGTTATGGGCAGGGTGTGGTGCAGAACAAGATAAAGTCTATGTAATTGATCAAATGGACATAAGGGGCAAAATTGTAATTATGAGGATTGTAAATATAATCAAAGTAGAGATGGGCCGTAATAGAAATAAAATAAGTTGATCTTAAAATATTAAAGAGATGAGGATTTAGTTGCAATTAGGGGAAAGTTAATATTATAAAAGAGGGAGACAAAAGCCAAAACTCATATTTTGGTCTCAAAATTTCTAAGGCAACCCGTAGGAGAGGAGGAGAAGGGAGAAAAGAGAAAGAAGAGGAAGAAGAGGAAGAGAGGAAGGAGAAGAAGGAGGAGAAAAGGTATGTTTTATTTTAAATCAAAATTATTTTGGATTCTAAGGTTTGGTATGGAGATTAGTGCTCCTTTGGTCTAGGGTTTTGTGGAAAAATCACATTAACCCTAGAATTCTTGAGGTTATGAGGGTAAAACCCAATTGGTGTAAAATAAATGTGGAATCATTATAATTATATGGTTTTATGTAGAATTGGTGGAACTTGGGTTAAATTCATATGAGTTCTTGGATTTTCACTGGGGTTTTTGTGGTATGAGGTTCCAAACCACCAATACAAGTATTATAGGTTGTTTTGGATGAATTCATTGAATTTGAGGAATGGTTGTAGAAAAAACAAGGAGAATGTTGGAGTTTTTAAAGGAATCTTTGTCAAGGAAATTTACGCCAAAACCCCTGTTTTTTATTTGGCTATAGATTAAGAAGTTAAAATCATCCAAATGAATTGATTCCAATTAGTAAGAACCATAAGATATAGGGATACAAATGTATATAAGGGACCAAGAGCAGAGTGTAGCTCTAAGGCAGCCAAATACGAGATGAAGGTGAGCTCGTGGCACATTTGATTTCTTCTGTTTGGGTATGGTTGTAGTGTTTTGGTCATAAGTGGAGTTATTCGTCAAATTGAGTGATTCAAAATTCTGGGTAAAATAGACTTCTAGAAAAATTTATCTGAAGGAAGTGCAAAATTGTAACTACAAGTGCCCAAGAAAATTTAACAAAGTGGAGCTATGTGCAGATTCTCTTACGCAAATTGAGTCATCTAGATGTAAAATACAATAACTTGAGTTTTGGTAATCAGGTGGAGTGATTCAATTAGAAGAAACATTAGAACCATACTTCAAATGAGTGAAGAAGCCATTTTCCAATTTATGGAGTTAAGATCCCATAAATCAAGGATAGCAGTAGGTGATTCGGTGGAGTTAGCGAGTGGCATAAAAAAAACGTATTGTAACTTGTGTAATGTGGTTGAGGGCCTTAGAGAAGGAATTTAAATTGAAAATTTAAAGAGATGTCGTGGATATATAAAGGACTGATATGAGAGTTTCATAATTTTGAAGACCGTTTAGAACTCATGATTACTATTTTGGATGCTGATTCTGGAAGTCTGTTGGAAAAGGTTGGCAAAATGAGCGGACTTTAGTGATCAGGGTAATTTGTTAATTTGGCACTATTATGAATGTGTGTGACCCTAAAAGTGACTTGCGTGTGGAAATGCGTTAAAGTTTACGCTATCTGCGACTGATTAATACGTTCATGTTCGTTGAGTGTGTAGAAATTTAAAAGCAAAGACGGGAAGCAGCGGGATTGAGATGGTGAGCGGTGAGTGTAAAATGATAGTTTGACAATTGAGTTTAAAGTGAATGGTTTTAATGTTAAACTGAAAAATTTAATGGAAATATTTATATAAATGTTAATGCATATATGGAAGTTTATGTTAAGGCATGTAGATGTTTTATCTTGCATCAATATATATTTATATTAACTTATATATGTATGCATGTGTTAAGGCATTATAGAGTTTACAAATGTGTAAAGAATGCATCAATGTATAAATAATAAAGTAAAGTGTTTAAATGGATTTAGAAATGTGACATTTTTGAAGAAGGTTTTTCTTGATGGTTACCACGACCACTATATAGTGTTATGAGCGATATGTGACCGAGGAGTACTTGTAGCGTGTAAGGTTGGGGTAAAGTTATGAGTTCTTGAGCGGGGAGGGAAATAGGTGTTTTAGGTAATATCCTTCTGCGTGATGGAATCGTATGGTGGAACCACTATCTGAAAGCGTGAGTTTCTCACGTATTAGTGGTTATATTTGGAATGAGGCGTCCCTCAGGTCGTGCCGAGCTGTTCGGTGTGTTTATCCACAGGTTGCATCGGAAAGAGAAAAATAAAGAAAGAAAGAAAAGTTTAAAGCATAAATTGGTTTTTAATTGTATAGAAGTATTTGTGCTGATATATCTTGAAAATGTTATCTTAATGAAAATGTACACTCACTGGACTCCTTTAGCTCACTCTTTTCCGTATGTTTCAAAAACATTTCGGGACCGAAGACGGTCTTGGCCGTGGAGCATCCTGTATGATTAGTCGGGCCATCGAGAGGCAGCTGTGTTTGCATTGTATATATATTTTGCATATTGTATGTGTTGAATATTTTGTCGTAATATGTATATATGTATATAACGAGACTGGCGGAGCTGGTCTCGATTGGACGTAGTCGTGGCGGTGAGCTTAAGTCAAACAGTGATCGCATCAGTGGCAGATAGAGGTTGATGTTTTTTGATGATTTGAGTAAATAAATGTATATGTATGTCTATTGTGTTTGATTGGGTTGTGGACGAGTCTAATATGAAATTGAAAATTTGAAGTTTAGAAGTGTTTTAAATGCTTTCATCGAGTTTTTGTAAATTTGGGAAAGTCAGAAAAACAAAAGGCTTCCAGACCGATTTTAGAAAATCTAAGTGTTTGAAAAAAAGAAAAAAAAGTTACCCTTCACTTCGCGTATTTTCTAAAGATATGTAAAGGATTGTAAAGGGAGTTCGCTCCATGGATTTTTATTTGATTGTTTTGAAGAAAAGTTTCTATATCCATTAAGTCTTGGGAGGGGTCCCTCGGGTTCATGAGGTTAATAGGGTTGGGATCCTCCGATAATCATCCGAGGAAAGTGCATTCTTGGAGTGTTATATTGCAGAAGAAGCTTTAGAGTTTTGCAAGAAGTATTTGTCGGGTATAGATCTGATTAGGTTCATACAGTATGAAAGATGAATGGAAATATAGGAAACCTTTGCACAGGAGGCCGTGTAATGACTATTAATGAGTATAACTTGGTGGGACGAAACGCGTTATTATGTTAAAATACGACCGTTATCTCGACCTTATATCAGTATGTGTCGTGTCTCTTGAATATGTGACTTTGTTACTCACACTTATACGTGGATCCTGAGCCATGACTTGCACAATTTTACTTGATGGCGATCACATAAGATATTTGAAGCCAATGTCCTCGTCAATCTAAAAGGTGAAGTGGCTAGAGGATGAACATGTGTATACGTTCTAGCTATTGGCTTGAAAAGGTATGAAACTTAAAAATTACATCACCAAGCCAGACTCGGAAATACTTTTCACTCATTCTACATTCATTTATATATAATGGATGAACCTTGTAGGTGATGAAATAGCGGAGAACCTATTGAAGAGGATCTTAAGTGGCTTGCACGAGAATTTAAGACAACAAGTTCTTACTTATCCACAGTTATATCATTAATGGACATCGTTACCATGCAAGGATCGTGATAGAGACACGAGTTAACGAAATAGTGGTGTTAGTATTGTAGCATCGACTATCTGGAAGTGCAAATTATGAGGAATAGATCTTCTTACTCAGCGGAACAGATGTGTTTTTATGGGGTTGTAAAGAGATATGGGACCTTGATTATAATATGTTGGTGTGTTTTTAAGTGTGATTGGGTTGATAATAAGAGCGGTGTCAAAGTTGATGAGCTTGGTTTCACCGTCAGTTGATCTACGAGGAAGATAAGACATAAATCAGATCCTTTTATTTTGGCATCTCAAGCTCAACAAGTATTTTATGTAGAAGACCAAATTGATCTAAGATGGTTTGTTGTTCTTTCAAGGCCAAGAAAGGACTCTTTTGACATAGAGGGTGATAATGACTTCCTGAAACAATTGAACATCTTACATTTGTGCATGCAATGCCTAATATTGAGTCCTCCGATGAAGTTGAAGACTCAAATGAAATTTAGTATGAGGAACACAGGTGTGAGGGGATTTGGATTGAACATTATCATATTAGGCATGTTTTATTTTTTGTACTACCTTTAGTTACTCTTAGTGATTACTAAGTGTATTGTATTGCTAAATTATCGTTAACATATAATGACATGGTAATTGATATTATGGTTTTATTATTTTATTCTTGTTAACTTTATTTTTTCTATTACATGCATTGCCATTGTAACTGATATAAACTTCTTTATATGTTGATGTCTCTTTAATTGTCTAAACTTCTTTCTAGCTTAATTGATATAGTTAAATAAGTGTTGTATACATGTATCATAACTTTTGTAGTTTTAGATTATGCATTGTAAGAATAAACAATGCGACTTAATGACTTAATTTTTTTAGACAATCCCTCCTTGTAGTGAAAGTTAATCATGCGATATAAGGTGGAAGAATAATAAACAACACTTCCCATTTAAGTTATTTTGATAAGTTTCTATATTAATAAATTTAAGGTAATCATGATTATGCTTCATATAACCAATATTATGATTATCTTCATTCATATTCAATGTTTATAAGTTACTTATAAAAAATAAAATAAAATAATCGATGTCTATAAGTTGTTGAATTTATAATATAATAAAAAATAATGACAAACATAAAGACAAGTAAATATTTATTAGACTTGGTGAGGTAAAATTATGTATGACACAATTTCAAAAATAAAACTTATTGTTATAATAATGACATAGAAGTTAGAAATAACACATTGACACAATCACCTCAGATGGTGTGAATATTCTGTAAATTATTGTATTAGTGTGTGATAATTTGAACATGGCGGCGAAGTAGAAGAATGCAAGTTTTGTAAAATGTTTGCTATTGTACTTATTTATGTATTATATTAACATGCATATTTTCGTACTTTAGTATCGTATTTATCAATGTTCATCAATGTTGTTGTCTTAACATACTTTGCAGCCATTCGGTACACAGCGTCTACAATTGTGACAAATAAGAACGAAGGAAAAACAAACAAAGGTGATTGCTTCCCGTATCGTTTATTTTACAATTAACTTATAAAGTGGTTTCAAAAATTTTTTCTTTACTTTTTCATGTAGGAGAGTGTAACGATACAAAAGAAGAAAAACAAAAGTTTAGAGGATCGACCGTATGAAACCAAATATTACAAATAATAAAAAGTAAAGGGATAAGATTAATATTGATTATAATGATGATGGTATAGAAATTGGTGATGAGTCACATGCTGTTGGTTTCCTACTTAGGTGTCCTTACGAGGACCATGGTTTCCCGATAGACGCTATCTTGATTGACTAGTGCGAAATGAGTTGAAAAACATGGATATTGTTCGGTATGAAATAATTATTTTAAATTATCTTCCTACATCTTGTGCAATTCGTACATGCATTCATACCAATAATAATTGAATTTGTAGAATCACGTTTAGGTTGACAATACCTCAATAGATGAGAAAAGTTCAGGTCATTAAACACTGCATCTCACAAAAAAGACTATATCATGCATATAAGGATAACCTTGAACACCTTAAAGAACCTCTTGTTTACAACTATATTGAGACTCAAATATGGAGAAAATTGGTTATGGATGAGCTTTCAATGTTTCAAAGAAGTCGAGAGAAAACCATAACTGAAGAGGTCTTTGAACACATATTCCCATCGACTTGATAGAAAGGATTATGCGAAACTTTGACGAAGTGATAAGTCACACTTGTTTTTCATTCATACATTTTTTTAAATTTTATACTTGGTTAGTAGGAGAAAATTTAATATTGTAGTTATAATATATAATGATTGTGTGTGATGTGATAGAGAATTTTTTTTATTGTTATGGGATGCTTTGTAAGTGTTGGTAAAATGGATGTAGTTGTTTAATGAAAAAAAATTAAAGCAAGTATACCAAACAAAAATATATCAGTATGTTTTATAAATTAAAAAAAAACAAATATCATTTATATTTGATTGATATTATCTAATCTTTACAATATAAATGATTTTGCTTTATTATTATCTAAAACAATTACTTATTGAAATCATTATATTATGCAGCAGATGAAAAAAGCGTGGTTTACAGGAAGCTCGTGCCTAGATGAGTGAAGTGGCTAGAGAAAGGAGAGAGGCAAATATGATGTTGAAACTGACATGTTGTTCATAAAAATTGTTAGTTATCAAAACCTACAAGTAATGATGTGCGTTTAAGGTTCTAAAGCTTATAAATATGATATTCGAAGCTAACTTGTTATGTTGTTTTGTAGGATGAGTTGACTACTAATGCGAAAGCGGTATTCCCTACTAGTAGTTCAAATGATATGCCACACAAGCTTAGGAACACACGAGGCATCTGAAGTAAGAGAGGGACCCGTTAAGCGTAATGCATATTTTGATCTTCCTAAGTCATCAAAGTTGTTGAAATGGATGAAGAAATGATATTGCAGGAAGGGAAAAGGTGAGGGTATGAAAAAATGCTTAGTCGGCGAGAGGAAGCTTTTAAAGCACAAGTAAGCAACGATGGATATTAGCACCACTCGTCAGGGATTCATGCGCCCTCCCACCCCATTTGAAATGAGCGACACAAATATTAGACAATAATTGCTAATTCTGAAGAGTCCATGAATGACCTGACATATGGAATGAAGGTTACACAACCAGTATCGATTGACAAGGTATATATGTTAGGTTCCGTACTAGCATTAAGTATGGTTTTTTGTAGGTAGAAGAATTGATTTTTAGGAAAAGATTATGGTCATTTAGGTAAAAATCCCGAAATTTTTTCTGAATCTCGGATAATGACTTGGGGACTGCCTTAGTTGAATGGTCTTAAAATCTAGTTATACGTCGGAAGAATGGTTGGAATTTCGCATTTGAGCAGGGTCTTAGTAAAACGGGTTTACGAAGACATGTGATGTGACAAGTTACTACTACATGTACTCTTATGACCTGTGTTGCAAGATTAGAGAGATGATGGAAATTGAAGGCTTGGGTGTGCCAGTGTCCAAAAATCAAGACAAGGGACATAAGGTGGAATTATGAGGTGATGTGAGATAAGACAAGCCCAGTGGTTGTCTTCCCGTTTTGACAGAAATGTGCAGGAGCGGCAGTGGGTTACGGTTTTTTGTTTTAAAGAGAGAGCACTTACCTCTAGATTTGAAGCCATTCGGACGGAGTCGGTTCTCTCGGCAGGAGAAAGAAGTAAAGTCGTCTGAAATGGCGAATACACGTGGACAGGTTGGTGGATTCAGTGGCACTCTCAAGAGGTGAGGATCTTTCCTCCTCGTGTTATTCTTTGGAAATTTGAAACCATGTGTGAATGGTTAGGGATGATCAGGAGAAGCGATTTGGTCTGAAACCTTTGAAGAATCCCAGAGTGGCGGTGAATGAGTGCCCAGCCAGGGGTTTCCTTGTTCACAGTGTTTATGATTTTGGTGTTATTTTTATGATGTTAAGTGATTCAAAATGAATTGTTTGTGTTTGTTAATTGGCGTAATGACTAATTTTGGTGTTATTGATGGTGAATTTGCATAACATGGTTATGGAGTTTAATTATGTTAATATATATATGCATGTGAATATATTAGCATGAATGTTTTAAAGTTGGCATCATGCATTCCCATGCCTTGGGGCACCCTAGTAGGAATTGAGTGCATGACATAAGGGTGAAACGAAAATGTTTGTGAAGAAAGATTCCCGTGGAGAATTTTCAGAAGAATTGCCTTAGAGAGTTTGTGCAGTTCATCTAGACGGACCCATGGCTTGTTTAGAGAAATATCAAAACAGTGCTGGAGGGTGGTCTGATGTGTTCTTAGAAATTCGGTGGTGAGTTTTCGAACAAAAAAGCTTTGTTTTTGGCTTGGATATTTTACTAAGCATTGACTTAGGCATATGTGAAGGAGTGGGTTGGACTCGGGACATGGGATTGGTCATGTGGTCGAGTAAGTTCATGTAGTACTTGAATGTGATTGTTGCCATGGCATGTGCACTTAGGTGGGGAGGTAACCCATGTGAAATTAGCTCACTGACTTTGCTCGCACAGTGGGATTACTGTTTAGTGCAGGAGCGATCGGGAAGGCGGCTCATTAGAGGCAGGCAGAAGAAGAGTGAGCATTGTGGCTTTTGTGATGTTGTTGTATAACATGTATTAGAATGTTATAATTTTAATATATGTTGAATTAGGTGATTATTAACAAACTATTGTATATAGTTGATGTATTTTTGTGAGTAGTCTCACAGTGGCCATTATTTTACCCATGGACCGTGGTCATTATTGAGCTGTTTGGACGGGTTCTCTGTTGGGCTCACAGTACAAAGGAAGCGCCCGGAATTTTCATAGTGTGGTGTGCGGATTTTCGACATCCACTAGTATTCCGCGGGTTGATCTGTCACAATCCACCCCAGTTCGGGGGCGTCGCTCTGGTATCGTAGCCAGGGTAAACGATTACCTAGGGAGCTCTGGTTTGGGTATCCATAAAAGTTTATTCCGAGCATGCTTTCACAAATTGGTATCGAGTTAAGGTAAACGAGACACTGGGAGCTCGATGGGTGTGTTTATAAGCTTAGTCCCTGATACCACCTTCACAAACTTGGTATCGTAGTTTAGGTATACGACTACCTAAGGCTTAGGACTCACTTAGGCCATGGTCATAAGTTATAAGAACACCACAATTCGTGTGGCTCCTGTGGTTAGGTATGTGATTACCTAGATAATCACTGACAGATTAACACTACATGCACTATGTTTTTATGTGATTGCGGTGATCGTGTGTTAAGTGAATTGTGTGATTTAAAGCCAGAATAGCACATAGGAAAAAATAAAATGTTGAACACTAGGGTTGAGAAAACGTAACCATAAAACTAGAAAAAAAATTAAATAAAATAAATTTTAATAAATTTATTTAGTTTACTGGAATATATATATATATATATATATATATATATTTTTAAGTGATTTTCCAATAGTCGGAAACGAAAAATGATGAAAAAAAAAAATACGTAGATCGAATGCACCACGCCCATTTTCGCTATCGGGTCACGATACGTACCGACAGGTCGCGGACACAACAAGGTTATAAATGTGAGGGGCGCAGCCAAAGGTCACGACATCTACCACCGCCGGCCGTCACGATACGCCAAGTGTACCGCGATACGGCCGAGGGGCGCTACAGAATATGGCGCATCGCGGCCAATAGGAGCCGGGTCGCATACAAAAATTGCATCGCGGGTTTAAAGGGTGACGCTTATGTCGCTGACACGGCGCAGCCAGCGAGCTACACCGCAAATAAGGCGCAACGACGCAAGGCAGGGGACTCCCGCAATGACGGCATCGCGGTGCTCCACCATACGGCGCTGGAACGCCGCATCAGGCGCGACGCTCAGGGCGCAGCGCGCCAAAGAACTGGTCAGTTGCGCACCGGTGCACTCCAACCTAGTTTTGACTCAAGCAAATTTTTTTCGCCACTGCTTTTGACCATTGTTCATGAACATCAAGCTCACAAGATTTTTCAAAAAAAAAAAATTAAAAATAAAATAAAATAAAATAAAATGAGACAAAATAAAATATGCTTTTCAAGCAACATGATTTGATATTGAATTAATTGTCTTGCATTACCTATGAATGCATGGACATAGTCTATGAAATATTGTTTTAATATGTGAATAGTGTCTTGAGGTTGTGTTTACGCCTTAGAGACACTGCATTGAATATTAACTTGCCATTTGACATGTGTAGATGGCTAGTCGAGGGCGAGGACGTAGAGGTCCTCCATGGGCAACGGGTCGCACCACCAAAGATTTGACCAAGAGGCCTTTGTTGAGGTCGTAGGATTCTGCGACCGCCGGCTATTGCACAGCGCTAGTGCAAACAGGTAGCCGTGGGAGGTCCGAGTAACCTCCAGATATTTTAGGCACATCATCCTCCGACATTCACAGGGGGAGGAGATCCGATGGTGGCGCACACCTCGAAATATACCCAGTCATTTCGACATGTTTAGGTATTTTGTAAGCATAATTCTGAATTTTTAGTAATTTAAATGCAAACCCGGAAATTGAAACTCGTAATTTGTATTAAGATACAAGGCAAATATGCAATTTGCCAAAAGGGGCATAGAAGTCATAAGATGAAAAGGCTATGTTAAAAATAGAATTATGCCTAACTTGATTTGCAAAAAGAGAGGGAATTGAAGGGACTAAAGTGAAATAATGGAAACTAATTCAAAAATGGGTTTTTGGGAGCCAAACAGGCTTCAAGGGAAAATCCTTGATTTAAGACCAAATTTGGTCTCATTCGGGAATAAACCGAGGAGAGAAGAGAGAAGGGGAGAAGAAAGGCAAGTGGGAAGAGGAAGAGGAGAAGAAGAGAAGCCAAGCAAAAAGGTATGGATTCTAGTAAGATTTGGTATGGATCTTTGGTTTTCTTGTATGGAATTCTAAGGTCTTGTATGGTTAATGGCTTGTCCCCAAATCTAGGGTTTTGTTAGAATTTCATCCTAACCTTGGATCTCTTGAAATTAGGGTTGGTAAAAACCCCATATGGAACAAGATATATGGAATCATCCCTCTTCAGGCTGATTCATGGTTAAATGGCAAGTGACTGAGTTAGGGGTCAGGAACAAACCCCACCTCGATCCTTGTGTTTGGGTTGTGTATGGGTTAAGACCCATATTAGAATGGTTTTTGGAGTAATTCATGAAAAAAGTTTTGAAGAAAGATATGTAATGAAAAATGATTGAGTAGAAGAGATTACAAAGACAATTGAGTGGTTTTTATGTATATAGTATTGAGTTGATTTCCAAAGTAGCAATATATGGAAAAATGGAAGAAAAACCCACATTCTGGGCAAATTTCGAGGGGTTGTACCGGTACTATCAATAGAGCTGTACCGTATCGCATCGTAGCCGTACCTATTTGTAGTGTTCTGCTTTTCTATTTTTGACCGTTGTTTGTATTTCAAATACACTGGCCTTAATAGCTTCTTCTGATCCGCTGATTTGAGTTATTCAAGTTGATACTTAAAATAGACTTCAAGGAAAACCAAACATCTTGAAATAGATACCTTCAAATTCTGACTCTATGTGGCTCAAAAATTCACTCAAAGTGGGGCTATGTTCAAGCCAAATTATGTTCCAATTTTTTACCATAGAGTGTCTCCGCTTGTTTAGACATAACTTCTGAGTTCCGGTGCTCCGGATTTGGGTGATTCCAGTTGGAGGAGGAACCCTAGCACCTTAGCTTAAAGGAGCAAGGGAAGAACCAGTGTCAAATATGGAGTCAATACACTGGAAAATGGGTATTTCAAATTGTCCCCGAGTGTGATATCTGCAGCTCGACCAGTTTGGCATGAAAAATGCCATAACTTTAGTTCGATGATCCAATGGAATGATTCCACCTCTATAAGTAAAGTAGACTCATAGAGGCAATAAGAATACATAATGATGTGAATATACAGGCAGGTCACACTGTACAGTATATGAAATGCCATATGGTTGTGGCATGAAACAATATATGGGAAAATGCAAATATGTAAGATAAACAAGCAAACATGAATATGATATGAAACATGAAAAACGAACTGAAAACATGAACATAAACATGAAAAGTAATATGTCAAATGTCACAGAATGTGATTAAGATATGTTATGAGTTTTGAAAGACATAAGATCGTATGACTACCAGGACCAAAAAATGAATGAGCCGGACGCCCTCGATCGGTGCTTTGACACCCCATTAGTGCCACGCATACACTCGATTAGTACTGCAGATTCCAAGAAGTGCTACCAAGCATCCGTTACATGGGCAGGCATCATCCATCAGTACTCGGTACTCTGATTAGTGCTACGGCACCCTGCTCGCACTGCACTCCGACAAGTGCCACACACTCCCCGATCGTTGCTTCGCACTCTACTTTGTGCGGTGGCACCCCAAGATCAGACAGACCTTCGGGCAACACTTATTGTGCTCACGCCCTACTTATTTCTTATGATTGGTCCCGGTAGTCAAATAGTTATATGCAGATACGCCAAGACTAAATAAAGAATAAGGGTAAAGAAATGAATATGGTAAAGATCTGAATGTACCCACGGCACCAGATTCTGTCGTAGTACCTTACGTACTTTTGTACAAGTAAAATTTCTGTAGTACCATGAGTACTTCTGTATCCGTAATATAAGTATAAGTTCTGTAGTACCTACGTGTACTGCATCGAAAAATAAGTATGTAAGCCCCGTGAATATGGTTATAAGTCCACAAAGATACCGGGTACTTCAGATAATGAATCGTAGTACCCTACCACGCAAATTTCAGATCGTAAAATAAGCATAAGTTTTGTAATATAAGTATAAGACCGCAGAGGTGCTCACGGTACTCCGCATAATGAATCTCCTCGTAAAGACTCCACGCCAGATCTCAGACGGGTAAAATACACAAGTTTTGTAATACTCCACGAGTACTTCCCAGACGGTAAAATAAGAGCAAGTCCGTTGGTAACCATGTACCTCCGTATATGAATTTGTGTAGTACCTACGTACTTTTGTGCCAATAAGTCTCGATAAGACCCTGAAATACGTTAATAAGCTCAGAACACAAGTATAAGATCTGTAAAGACAAGTATATGCTCGTAATACAAGTATAAGATCCGAAATAAGAATAAGTATAAGTTCCTATACCACGCACTTTATCCGACACTCTCAGAGGTACCTACGTACTTCCGTATATGATTAATTTCCTGCAGTACCTACTCTGCACTTCCTCTCAGATCCGACACTCAGAGTACCTACGTACCCACATGTACTTCGCATTTGATTAATTTCGTAGCAAATCTATGGGTACTTCAGATCTAATTAATTTATGTAGTACCTAATGGTACCTCAGATAAGCTCCTGATGGGGATAAACTCAAAAGAGTACCTACTGTACTTCCGCATGGGCGATAAGTTCTACAATACCAAGATATGTTCCGTAATACTTAAGACCTACGTACCTCGAACAAGTGTAACTCCGTAGTATAAGATAAGCCTTGTAGTACCTAAGGGTACCTCGTATAAGCATAAGTTCTCGTAAACTCCTACCGGAGATCTCAAATAGATAGATATAAGTACCAGCCACGTATAAGTACCTCCGTGATAAGCATAAGTTCTCAGAACTCCATGAGATCCGAGATAGACATAAGTACCAATACGTGTATGTTATCTCCTCGTATAAGCATAAGCTCCAGAATTCCTACTTCTGAGATTTGCATAATTATAAGTCCGAGACAAGTACCAGTAGAAGTCCATTATATATGTCCTTTGGGAGATCTAAATAAGTATACGTTTGATACAAGTATAAATATGTGTCCTACGGGAGATAGGAATAAGAATAAGTCTGCCATAAGTGTCAGTTCTGAGTAAGTATAAGATTGTTATAAGTATAAGTTCATTACCTTATACCAGATCCATCACATAAGTTGTCGGGCAAGGATAATTATGTATGTAAATCAAGAGTGCTAGAATTCTCAAGACTCGAACTCGTTATTGTTAAGTATGATTATTATGGATTCAAGATAAGTGTATATGTTTGAGGTCATATGTTTCCCACTGCCGTAGTTTAGCACGGATTTTTAATCCGTTGTAGGTACGTGAGAAGGACGTGCCTCAAAGTTTCCCGCTGTATGTATCGGCCGCCACACTAGTAGGGTCTACCGCCAGATGTTCAGGCTCGTGGATGAAATGCAGCAAAGTTTGTATATGTAAATGACTCAAATGATGTATTATTATCAGAACACCATTACGCGTAGTTTTATTTTGTATATGATATTATGATTCTGTTTTAAGTTCGCCTCCAGGAAAAAATGTAAAGAGTCCCAAAGATATAGTCTCGCGCCTAAACTCGCCCTCGGATCCCACCCGGGTCGGATTCGGAATCGAGGTGTGACAAAGTACTATCGTTCACGATTGAGAAGGTGTTGCAGGCTACGGAGGATTACCTCCTCCGACACTCACCGTGATTAGACTAGTTGCTTTCCGTACCAGAGGGTGAGGGCCCAAGTATGGTGGAATTAGGCAACAATTCTAGAGACCAGAGGCAATGACATGGGCAGAGTTCCGTGAGTCGCCTTGGCGTGGGTAAGTATTTTTCTGATACGCTCGTCACACGAAGGCTCGTGAGTTCCTGTGAGTCAAGCAAGGGTGGGACGATGACCGTGATGGATTTATATGGCTAGATTCACGCAGTTGGGGCCCGCTTTGTTGATGACCACGTGCCACATGGATAAATTCTAAAAGATTCCAGAGAATGGGCCGTAAAGTTGTCCATTCGGGGCGTGATAGTGGTGACCGCCTACGCAACACGGACTCATGGTCAGGGACAGCCTCACCATGTAGAGAGAGATCGAGGATGCTCAGAGCACTCGGATGCTGTGTTAGTAGCAAGAGGAAGGAGAGTCAGTTTTCTTCCAGTTCGGGGAAGAAGCTCAGGGCTTCTAGTTCATTTAGGGTTTTCAAGAAGCCGCGCTATCCTGTAATGTGGATAGATCAGTGCCTGCGGCCAAAGCGGGCAAATGAAAGCACTTATCATAGCGTACCGACACATGAGGAGGGATTGCCCTAGAGACAAGTGATCCTGTGGTTTCGGGATAGCACAGCCCCAAATTTTTAGCGTGAGGATCAAAGAGAGGATACAAGTATATTCCTCCACACCCCAGACAGCGAGGGAGCTGCATCGCCAGAGCTGCACCCGCACCTCTCGCTACACAAGCAGTTAGAGAGGCTGCACTCATGAGCCTAGCAGAGGACGAGGCCCACAAAAGTGGACGCCGTGGGTTCAGTGGGCGTTCACGCCATCACACTAGTTCAGCCGTTCAACGCTGCTGTAAGTTATACAGGGTATCGCTTTTTGCTATCTCGCCTATGGGCAAGATTATTATTTGACTATGGTGCATCGCATTCATTCATCGCCACTACCAGGATAGAGTCGGGCCAGAGGTCGAGACCCCAGAGGAGCCTCAGATGTGAGTTCTCCCATGGGGATTAGGCGAGGATAGGGATGATATGTCGTGGTTGCGAGTTAGAGATCTCGGGATTCTAATTACAAAGGACTGAGGTCATGGACATGTTAGAGTCTCGACGTCATCCTCGTGGTGGATCACCGACACTACGTGGTCAGCCATCGATCGCAGCGTAGAGGGTACCCGCCACACGTAGATCTGCACTGTTGTATTTAGGACAAACATGCCAGATATTTTTTTCCTCAGATACAACAGTCCAGGTCAGGACAGTTGGCGGGTTAGCTAGCGAGCCTTACCCTAGAACACGAGGTGAGACCGGACTTAGATATACCTTAAGTAGTTTGCGAGTATGATGACGCTTTTCCGGATGAGCTACCGGGATTGCCTCTGCAGAGGGTTGTAGACTTCGGTATCGAGTTACACCCTGGTACTTCGCCCATCTCTATGACTCCGCATAGGATGGCAAACGCTGAGTTGTAGAACTCGTAGTCCGGGCCACAGGAGTTAATTGGACAAGGGGTTCATTAGACCGAGCACTTCACCACGGGCGCCTCTCGTTCTATTTATGAAAAAGAAGGACAAAAACCTTCCATCGTGCATTGATTAAGGTGTAGTTGAACAAAGGTTACGATCAAGAATCGTACCATTGCGAGGATTATGACTGCTTGATCGCTTGAGGAGGATAGTTCACTTCCAAGATAGACCTTCGTGACCGTGTTACCATCAACCGAGGGTTGTGGAGACACGATATCCCCAAGATAACGCCAGACGCTACATGGCACTTTAAGCTTGCGTTGATGCCATTGGGATCGACGAAGCTAACCGCATTCATAAACCTCATGCATGTAAGGTATTCCCCAACCCTATCCGACACCATTACTAGTTCGAAGTCTTTGTAAGACATTTAATCTACTCCCGCGCAGTAGGGTTGTTTAGCGTATCATTTGAGGATCGCGTTATAAGGTTTAGATCATCAACTATACAATCAAGTTCGGGCAGTGCAGTTTTGGCTTACTGAGGTGAGATTTTATGACACGCGGTGTCGCGATTAGGCGGCCGCGGACCCAGAAGCGTTAAGGTCAGCATGAGTCGGGAGAGGCCGGCGTCGCCAGATACGTAGTTTCTTAGGATTGGTCGGGTACTACGAGATTCAATGAGATTTCCCTCGACAGCGACACCTATGATGAGATTGAATTCATGAAAGAGGTCGGGGTTTGATTGGGATGACCGATGCAGGAGGCATTCTAGGAATTGGTGCCAATAAAGAGAAGCCATTACAGGCTCCTATCTTGATAGTCCCATCAGGGACAAGGGGTATATGGTGTATTATGATGCTTCCTCGAGGGTCGGATCGGGATGTTTTGATGTAATCCGAGAGGGTAGCAGCTACATTCCGGCCAATAGAAGAATCATGAGCGTATCATTCCCACACACGACATGAAGTAGGCGGCCTTAGTCTTCGCCTTGAAGATTTGGCTACCAAATTTATTTATATGGCGAGAGTTCAAGGTGTACCTTAATTACAAAAGTTCGTGCTTTATATTAATGCGAACTGACCTCACATGAGCAACGAGATGCATGGAGCTTCTAGAGGATTATGACTTCACTTTGCATTACCATTTTTTAAAAGGCAAATGGTGGCTAATGCGCCTTAGTCGGAAGTCACTGGGAGCATCGTCAGCATAGCTTCCTAGGGAGTGGCGGATGCTCGAGACTCCGGACAGGGCCACTGCGCATCGCGGAGCGCACTTAGGGTAATGCTAGGGAGTTTAGTGGCTACACCGCCTCGGAGCAGTGACGGAGTCCTGTGGGCAGGACGCAAAGATAGTGTCCATCGTGACCGGCACGCCAAGAAGGCATGACGAGGTTGGACCGCCCACGTTGCATGGTAGGCTCTGTGATAGAGGAAGGGTAGTGGTTCCCCAGTTGAACGATTTGAGAGAGGAGATTCTCAAGGCGTTTCACCAAGCCTCTTCACCTTGCCATGCATCCAAAGGGTACCTAAGATGTACCAGGATCTCTCGTCGTTAGTACCGTGACGCCCCCAACTCCTGCATGTGGTGTCGGGCGAGGGTCATAATTTTTTTTTTTTTTTTTTTTTTCTTCACATATAATACTTTTTAAGCTGTTCATTCATATAATGTTAAACAATTAACTTGTATTATATTCTCAGAGCAAATGATTACAAAATATATATACAAGCTCCATATATGGAAGTGTTCAACATTTACACATTTACATTAGTTTCAAAAAATTTCATATACAAAAATGTAATCTAAAGGTCTTCCGCAAGCACCTATTGATGTGTGGCCTTGACCCGGCTGGATGTGGATTGCCCGGCCCCCTCCGGTTTCCTTCTTCCTCGTACCTACAACGGACGAAACACCCGCGCTAAGCTTCTTTACGCTTAGCGAAATAACACCCTGACGACCTCCATTAAGGGTCACCCCGCTCTCTATACAAATGCATATAACACATATACGCTACAGATTCTTAATATTTCTCATATATATACTCTTCATAACAAGTTTCATTTCTTGTCATCTTCCATATAATTTTCTTATGTCATCTTGTACTTTACTTATTCTTGTAATCGTAGATACTTTCATCGTATAAAGAATGCTATGCTTCTCATATCATGTCATATTCTACCTTTCGCTTTGCATATACCGGTCATTTTCTTTTATGTTTCATGTCCGAATAAACTCTTAGAAGTGGATACAAAGAAAACTCGTAGCGTTCGACCGCTATCATCAGACGGCAGACAATGATCATCTTATAAAGGCGCGAAGCCGTGACCCTTTCGGGCCACCGATCCAAACGGGATTCATGTCATCGACCCAAACGGCCTCTATATCAACGCAACGTAACGTAACTTATACGCCGCAGACCATTTTCCTAATAGGCATGCCCATCTATCCTCTACCAAAGTTCTAAGCATAAATCAATGTGTGTATTTTATGCTCAAGATATATCTCATATTCCCGAATAATTATTGTCATTCGTAATCATATGTATTATATATATATATATATATAAGTATATATATATGTACCATCATTTATTCATAACTTGCATTTTTCATGTCTCACATGCATGGGGTCAACTATGCTACCCCCGTATGAGTTATTTATGAATAACTATAGTTACCTGGCGTAACCTACTGTTTTTCATGTTTTCCGACTAATATGAGTTCTAATCTTATCATGCTATCTATTGATGAATTCCTGACTCAATGAGTTTCCATAGAGTCTCAAGAACACTCAAATCGAGTTCAGACGGCAGCTATGACCTTCCGAAGTTGAGGTCAGCGCACAGCCGCCTTGACGAGCCGACTCGGGATCGGGATGAGTTGCACTGAAGTGACGAGCCTGTGTTTGACACCTTAGTTCGACATCTAATATCTTCTCAGGCATATGGATGGATTCTGACTCAATGGGCCGATAGAGTCCAAGAACACCCACCGAGTTCGGGGACGGAGGAGATATGACCTCCGGGTTGGAGGTCATGCAATGTCGCCTTGGACGAGTTGACCTGACCGACGAGCTGCAATCAAGTGACGAGCCTGCACCCGACACCTCGGCCCGACATCTAATATCTTCTCCAGGCATATGGATGGATTCCCGACCTCAACGAGCTCATGTGAATCCAATAACACCCAACCCCAGCTCTACTGAAAGTAGTGAGCGATACGTTCTTCCTTCCGCTGGAGGTCATGCATACCGCCTTGACGAGCCGACCGATCGACGAAGCCGCACCAAGTGACGAGCCGGGCCTCACTTAGCCGACCGACCGGGATTTGCGCTGTACCGCGACGAGCTGCGACCGGCGATGCAGCCTGGCCTTGACGAGCTGACCGACCGACGAGCCGTATCGGCGATTTGTGCTCGGCCTTGACGAATGACCGCATGAAGAGTGGAGCTCGCATGACGGTGCCAGCTCTTTCTCAAGACGAGCCAGCTCAGATGACGCAGTGGAGCTCTTCAAGACGAGTTGAGCTCTGCATGACGAGTGGAGCTCTTCAAGACGAAGTTGAGCTCGTGATGACAAGTGGAGCCTCAAGACGAGCTGAGGTCAAGATGACTATGGAGTTTTCAAGACGAGGTCCGCCACCCTATTGACGACTCCCATGGGCTGACCCTTCACCTATTTGACTGTTCAGAGTAAAAAGACCATAACTTGGTCTACAGGGGTCCGAATTGAGAAATTCAAAAGCCTAAAACCAAGTTCACGGACGTGGCTACAATTTACTAGAAGGACTCACTTCGGAATTCCCTGTATTTCTTACCTAAAACTCATTTGCTGTCATTAGGGCTATCGTACATGATCAAACATAAGGAATTTTCTTGGTTCAACTCGCAACTGTACCTTCCCAAAACACATATCTAGGGATCCTAGAGCTCTTCTCAGCTTAATCCTGACAAGAAATGATTGTGAGTTTCCAAACCCAAGACATGTATCCATATTCAAATTTAGTAGTTCCATACCTGTAATCTTCTTTCTTCTTCTTTTCTTTCTCTTCTTTGTTCGTGATTTGCTCTCCTTTTTCCACAAGACCAAAAATGAGATTTATTTTCGGGGTCTTATCCCTTTATTTCTCTTTCTAATCAAAGGAGGAAACCCTCCTTTCCTTTAACCCACTTGTCTCTTCCACAATTTTCATCCTTATTTCATTCTAATATATTTCTTTATTACTCTTTGTCCTTTCAACTCTACTATTTGCAAATCCATTTATGTTATTTTTACAATAGCCTCTAATCTTCTTTATTATTTGAAATTTAACTTATGCATATTCCTACTTTTGTTTTTATCTTTATTTTATTCCGAATAAATATACCTTTACGTTTATTATACCCAAAACATGTTATAAAACTGTTAGGGTATAATTTGGGGTGTTACAACTCTCCCCCCCTTAAAAGAATTTTGTCCTCGAAATTCATACCTGATTCGAAGAGTTGCGGATACTGTGCTCTCATAGTTGCTTCTGGCTCCCAAGTAGCTTCTTCTCTATCATGGTGTTGCCAGAGAACTTTCACTAATGGTACTTGTTTGTTCCGCAACTGTTTCACCTCTCGAGCCAGAATGGTCTTTGGCTTCTCATCATATGACAAATCTTCTTGTACTTGTATCTCTTGCACTTGTAGTATGTGCGACTCATCGTGAGCTTATCTCCGCTATCGACACATGAAACATATCTTGTAATTTGGCCAACTCCGGAGAGAGTGCCAATTGATAAGCCACAGGGCCAATACGTTCTAGAATCTCATATGGCCCTATGAACCTCGGACTCAACTTGCCTTTCGACCAAACCCAGAATTTTCCTCCATGGTGATACCTTAAGAAGACTCCTGTTCCAATGCTATATTCAATATCTTCCTTCTTAGGTTGGCATACGATTTTTGTCTATCACTAGCCGCCTTTAACCTCCGCTGAATAACTTGTACTTTCTCTTCTGTATCTTTTACTATGTCTGGACCTATCAGTTTATGCTCATTTAATTCTGTCCAACACACAGGAGTTCTACATTTCTCGCCATACAGCTCCAGAAACCCATAAAACAATGTTGATCGAAAAATCCATTGTTATAGGCAAATTCCATTAATGGAATATACCTATCCCAACTCGACAATTTATGACACAACCCCTCGAAGCATATCTTCAGCACTTGAATCAATCTCTCCGACCGTCCATCCTGCTTGCGGATGGAAATGTCGACTAAAATCCAAATTTTAGTGCCAAAGTCGACTGTAGTTCTTTTAACTCGATGTAAACGCGATTCCCCATTCACTAATAGACAACGGCACACCATGCAATCTCACAATCTCATCTACATATAACTCAGCTAGTCGATCCATAGGATAGTCAATCCTCGACAAGCAAATGGGCCGACCTTTGTGAGCCTATCTATAACACCCAGACAGTCATCTTTGTTAGGTGGTCCCCATTACATGTCCACAGTATGTTATCCACCCACGAGAATCGAAGTGATCTCAACAAAACTATGGCAAATTAAACAGCTTTGACTGCTTCACACGCCAAACACTTTGTGACATATGAAATCACACCCTCATTCTTTCCACCACAATAAAACTGCTTCAAGTCCTCGCATGATCTTTATTCTCCAGACATGGTAAATACCGATTATGAGCCTCAAATAGCAAATCTTTCTTTAGCCTTTATCATCCTGGCACACACAATCACTCAGCCAGCAAACTCCAGCTTCTTTCTAAAAACTCGGCCTGCCACCATCTCAACCATCAGAAAATTTTTCAGAATCCTTCATCATTTTCCTCGCGCATTCATGACCATTGTTAAACGGTTTGTTTTCTAATTGAGCTAACATAGCTCCATCACCCTAGTCTCCAATCACTATACTATAGCATGGTATTGCTACCACCGCTCTTTCGCTTAGCATCGCCACGCCTATATTAGCTCTCTCCGGGACTGCACTATGATAATATAATCCTTTAATAACTTAAACCACCTCCGCTGTCTCAAATTTGACCTTTCAAGCAATGAAGTACTTGAGACTCTTATGATCGGTGTAAATTCTGCCACTTTTCAGAGGCAAGTAGTGTCTTTTCATTTTTAAAGCAAACACTACCGCAGCTAACTCTCTAGGCCACAGGGATGATTGCTCATGTGGCTTCAACTCCGGTCTCCACTTACGTCGCTTACTTTCCCTGGCTTTGCATTAACACGCATCTCTAAAAACCAATGCATGAAGCATCACTATACTGCAGTATACTTTCTGAGTAGGCTCATGCCAACATCAAAAGCCTTTCAACCAAAGATTCCTCTAACTGTTCAAAACTATTCCGAGATTTGTCCATTCACTCAAACTTTATTCCTTTCCTCGAGTACCCCGGTGAGCCGAGTAGTTTCACACCGGTAAAAGCCTCCACAAATCCTCTTCTATAATAACCGCTGCTTCCAAGCAAAACTTCTCACCCCTACAGCATTTTCAGGTGATTTCCAATTCACAACCGCTAATCTTAGCAGATCAACTCATACCTCAAGACATAATATGGCCTAGGAAGACCCTGGCCAAAATCACATTTGGTCGAGCTAAGATATAATCTTTTCTCTTTAACGCGTCTCTAAGATTCATTCTCGTGTGTTGTTCATGTTCCCGTGCATCCCAGAATACACCAGATGTCATCAATAAAAAAACCGACAACAAATGATCCACATAGGGCTTCGGAAAACCCTGGTCTATCATGTAATCCATTAATCGCCAAAGGTGAGAATGGTCAACCAAATGGTATACCAAAACTCATAATGACCATATCTGGCGTTCTAAATGCGCCTCATATTCCTTCCTTTACCCTCAATCGATAATACCTCGAATTACTGTGTCTATTCCTCGGGTACGATAACGCTTCTTTCAATCACATCAAAAAAGATCACCCTGCGAATGGGTACTCTGTTTTTTCACTGTCACCTTATTAATCGCTTACACTCTAGATGCACATCCGTAGAGTGCCATCTTTCTTTTCACAATAAACAAAGCGCACTTGGCTGTAATAATAATCGGTCGATAAATCCTTATCTAAAAATTATCGTGAATTGACCCTTTAACTCTTCAGCCCGTTGGAGTTATCCCCTTCCAGACGGTGCCCCTTGACATAGGGACCTGCTCCCGGTACAATTCTCATGGCTAAGTCCACCCTCTCTCTCATGTGGAATACCTGGTAACTCTTCAGTGAATACATCTGGAAATTCCCTTACTATCGATCTTTTCTACATCAACTTGACCTCTCTGAGTCAAGTATCAAAGCCAAGAATGTCTCACATCCTTTCCCTCATAATTCTCCTAGCTTGCATAGTGGAGATGACATTGGACATTACACTTTATCCAATGCCTTGTACTATTACCTCAGTCTGGTCAGAGCATCTCAACACTACTATCTTTTGTCCACAATCAACGATAGCTCGGTGCTTAGACAACCAATCCATTCCAGAATCAAGTCAAACTCGGAATGGTAAGGTTATCAAATCAACGAGAAACTCTCTTGCTTGTATAACAATGGGGGCAATTTCAGATATGCTATTCACACTTAATCAAGCAGCCCTGAACGGACTAGTTAAGCATGCATGTCATATGCCATTTCTCCATCACCGTACTTCGTCAACACATGCTCCATGCACACACATAGCGAACGAGTAGATCCAGGATCAATCAATGCATGCATCTCAATATCATGGCAAAGAAAATATACTACCTATAACCTCGTGGAGAACATCCCGATCCTCACGAGCCCCGCCATAGCATATGCTCTTGTCAGGTCGAGGCATGTGGACGCATCCACTCCGTCTCCTCGAAACTATGCCTCCTCGCCCTCTATGCTGATATGGACCAATTACGACCCCTATCGCGATCGCGTAGCCGAAAGCAGCCATAGATCTTCCTTCTACCACTTCCTTGTTGACTCTCATTATCCCTTTTGATTCTCAACGCTATCAAATGATCAAGGGCTTCCACACCT
Source organism: Tetrastigma voinierianum (assembly GCA_016808115.1). Taxonomy (NCBI): domain Eukaryota; kingdom Viridiplantae; phylum Streptophyta; class Magnoliopsida; order Vitales; family Vitaceae; genus Tetrastigma; species Tetrastigma voinierianum. The sequence goes on along the minus strand of JAEQBH010000315.1, from coordinate 20,926 downwards.
AAACACCCTCCTCAAGCATTAACCTACAAACTCCCAAAATGCCTTTATGGCAACTATAATACTGTCTGTGAATTTCTCCCCTGTCTCAATCGGGGGCACCCCTACTGTACCACTGCTACATTGACCCGCTCTACCCCTCAGCGGAATCCATATTCGATCGAAATGGAGATTCTAGCTCTTTTCCCCGAGGAGAACAAGCCCTTCAGAAAACTTCTTCTTGGAAATCTTTCTTTGGTCGCCTCGTTTCTACTTCACTTCATTGCGCCTGGACCAACTCCATAAAATCCACCGTTTCTTGAGAGAAGTCATAGGTGCCAAATATCTTTGATGGAATCGCGCAATCCATCCTCAAATTGCCTATACTCGAAATGCTCTCGTGAGAACCACCCTGGTGCATACCTTACTAAGATGACTAAATTTCTTTCTCATATTCAGCTACTGATAAGTTCCTTTGCTTCAAATTCAGGAATTGTTTCCACTGAATCCCTGGGCAGATCCAAGAATATTACTTTGCCCTCGAACTCTGGACAAAGAATTCTTACATGTCGTGATTTGGAATCCTTGACTTTTAAGTACTAGTTTCCACCAATCGTACGCTCACTCGCAATGGTGAGATCGACATGATGCTCTTACCGGGAGGGCATCTAACCTCTTCTAATACCCTTCTAACTCATTCTTATACCAGAATTTCGTTTCTTCCTCGAATTCTTCCATGTTCTACTCATAGAATTCTCCGTCCATGTCTTCTTACCGTGTCTATTGAGGCTTTAGAAGCGGTCAATCGATCCAATACCCGAGCCATGTCTTGCGCATATTCTTCGCGAAGGCTTCGTGGGCCTAATAGGGTACATTACTTTCCGTCAAGGTTCGTAAGCCGATAACCCTCGTTCCATTGGGTTAACACTCTCAGCCGCTTCTTCGGGACGATCCATCTATACAAACACAAGGAGTCATCCACACATCGGGGCCCACACACACTACACACACTCTTCTATCATATATATTTTATTCCATAGCCACTCCTTAAATCCAGCTTTCACTGAAACGCCAAACCTCTAGGCCTGATAATAATTAACCCGTGACGCCCCCCAACCTCGGCATAGGTGTCAAGTGAGGGGTCATATTTTTTTTTTTCATAGATAATACTTTGCTAAGTTCATTCATATATCAGTTAACAATTAACTTGTATTATATCTCCATGAGGCAAATGACAAAATATATATACAAGCTCCATATATGGTAGCGTTCAACATTTACAATATTTACATTAGTTTACAAAATTTCATATACAAAAATGGGGACCTAAAGGTCTTCCAAGCAAGGACCTATTGATGCCTGGACTGACATGTGGATCATTCCGCCTCGCTTTCCTCACCTACACGGATCAACACCAAAGCTGCTTTACGCTAGTGGGAAATAAATACACCGATGACTCATTATGTCAATGCTCCCGGCCTCTATACAAATGCATATAACACATATAATACTTACAGATTCTTATCATTTCTCATATATACCTTCATAACAAGTTTCATTGTCATCTTCCCATATACTTTCTATGTCATTCAGATTTTACTTATTTGTAATCAGATATTATCGTGATAGCAATACAAGAAAAGCCTCATAAACATGTTATGGTATACTCTCACTTTCGCCAAATATACCCGTCATTTTCTGCGTTTCGTCTCCACAAACTCAGAAGTGGATACACAGAACTAGCGCCCGAAGGCACTGTCATTATCGCACGACAATGATCATCTTATAAAGGCGCCGAAAAGCCGCAGTGGCGACCCTTCGGGGCCACCGATCCAAACGGATCTATGTCATCAATCAAACCAGGCCTCGATATCGTAACGCAACGTAATGTAACTTATATGTCGCAGACTTATTTTTCCTAATAGCATGCCTTATCATCCTCTACCAGTTCTACAAATAATCAATGTATTTTATGCTCGCAGATATGTCTCATATTCCCTATCAATTATTGTCATTCAAGACTATATATATATATATATATATATATATATATATATATATAGTACTATCATTTATTCATAACTTTGCATTTTTCATGTCTCATTGTATGCATAATAATCATGCTTACCTCAGATGTTTATGAGTTATTTATGAATAACCATAGTTACCTACGTAACTCACTGTTTTTCATTTTTTCCGACTAATATGAGTTCTTAATCTATCATGTTTATCTGACGACGAATTCTTTAGACTCAATGTGAGCTTTCCACAGAGTCCAAGAACACTCGACCTGAGTTCGCACGGCAGTTATGGCCTTCCGTTGAGGTCATGCATGTCGGTCTAATGAGCCTGACTGACCGGGACGAGCGCACCATGGAAGTGATGGTGAGCTCAGCTTTGACACCTTGGTCTGACATCTACTTGAGCCTCCCAGGTATATGGATGGATTCTTAATTACCGGCTTCCATAGAGTCCAAGAACACCCAAACTGAGTTCGGGACGGGAGGAGATATGACCTTCCAAGTTGAGGTCATGCACGCCAGTCTTGACGAGCCGACCGATCGACGAGCTGCACCGGGCGACGAGCTCAGTCTCCATTTTCACCTCGGGTCTGACATTCAATATCTTCTCAGGCATATGGATGGATTCTGACTCAATCGGCTTTCCATAGAGTCCAAGAACACCTAAATCGAGTTCGACGAGGAGATATGACCTTCCGGTTGAGGTCATGCGTCAGCCGCCTTGACTTTGAGCCATCTGATCGATTTGAGCTGCACTAAAGTGACGAGCTCAGTCTCGACACTGGGTTCGACATCTAATATCTTCCCTCAGGGCATATGGATGGATTCTGACTAACGGCTTCCATAGAAACCAAGAACACCCAAATCGAGTTCGGGACGGAGGAGATATGACCTTCCGGTTGAGCCACTTACGCCGCTCTGACGAGCCGACCTCGGATCGACGAGCCGCACCGGCGACGAGCTCAGTCTCGACACCCGGTCCCGACATCTAATATCTTCTCAGGCATATGGATGGGATTCTTGACTGAATGGGCCTATAGAGTCCAAGAACACTCCAAATCGGAGTTCGCATCGAGAAGATACACTTCGGTTGGAGGTCATGCAATACACTTGACGAAACACCTGGATTCACAGCCTGATCAAGTGACTGAAGTCGCCTCAATACTCTGGCCCCCATTATCACTGAGCTCGCATGACAGTTGAGCTCTTCTCAAGACAGCTGAGCTCAGACAGACGAGTGGAGCTCTTCAAGACAGTTGAGCTCGCATGACGCAGTGGAGTTTCCTTCAAAGATCCAGTCTCCGCCGAATTTCATTGACTAATTTATGGCCAAACTTTCACCTATTTGACTGTTCAGGAGTAAAAGACCATAACTTGCCCACAGGGGTCCGAATTCGAGAAATTCAAAGCCTTAACATCAAGTTCACTGACGTGGTTACAATTTACTAGAAGGACTCACTTCGGAATTCCCTTTATTTCTCACCTAAAAACTCGTTCTAAGGTCAGGCTACTGCATATGATCAAACATATGAATTCTCTTGGTCTAACTCATAAACGTATCCTTCCTAAACACATATCTATGATCCTTCTTAGAGCTCTTTTCAGAACTTAATCCCCGACAAGAAATGAGATTGGGAGTTTCAAACCCAAAGGCATGTATCCATATTCAAATTTAGTAGTTCCATATCTCCAATCTTTCTCTTTCTTTCTTTTTTTTTTTTCTTCTCTCTCTTCTCTTTTGCCTGTATTTGCTCCTCTCTTTTCCTCCAAGACCAAAAACAGATATTTATTTCCTGGGTCTCTTGTCCCCTTGCTTCTTTTCTGAATCCAAAGGAGGAAACTTCCTCCCTCTCTTTCCTTTCAAGCCACTTGTCTCTTCCATAATTTTCTTTAGAACCTTATTTCCCATTCCAATGATCTTCTTTATTACTCTTGGTCCTTCAACTCTTTCTACTATTTTAGTAAATCAATTTATGTTATTTTTAATAGCTCTAATCTTCTTTATTGATTTTTTAAAATTTTGAACTTATGATATTCCTACTTTTGTTTTTGTATCTTTATTTTTGTCCGAATAAATATACCTTACGCTTATTACGCCCTGAAAAACATGTTATAAAACTAATAGGGTATACTGTGGTGTTACAAGTAAAATAAACGGAGCTTTACTTAAAGAGACACGTAGTGGGACTTGTTCACGACGTCTCACGTGTCGCCAGTTAAGGTCGAGCACCTACACAAGATGGCTACTTCAGCCATTGAGGTGGTCGAGTGGAAGTGTATACGTCACGATGAATTTTGTGACCCACTTTACCAATATTAATCGTAGCGACATGATGCGACATAAAGTGATAGTGACCAACTCACTAAGTCGGCACATTTCAGCAATGCGAACGACCTCTCACATCGAGATTCACAGTCGCATATTCGAGAGATAGTCCGACTACACAGAGTACCAAGATCCATAGTGTCGGATAGACCCGAGGGTTTGATAAAGACACTAAAGAGTTTCAAAGGCTGCGCACACGGCACATGAGTGCAACTTTCACCCACGCGCAGATGGTCACCAAAGAGATCACGGCGTGGAGCGGAGCATTACGTCATGAGTTACGCGTCCCTGGATCATATGCAGCTAGAGGAGCATTTTCCTTAGTGGAATTCGGGCCACAACAAAAATTCTATCGCGAGTATACGTATGGCACCATATGAGGTGCATTGTGGGGCCGGGAGGCCATGCAGATCATCGATATGTCGGACTGAGGTGGGAGAGCTCCATCACCGGGTCCCGATTCCCACGAGACACCTCAGAAGGTGAGCTTGATACGACAACGCCTTCCTCACGTGCTCGAGTCGGCAAGAAAGCAAGGCGCTCTGATGTGCGACGTCACCCTTAGAGTTCGAGTTAGCCATCACGCTCTTAAAAGGTGATGCCAAGAGAGGAGTGGTCGTTCTCGGTGAAGCGCTGGAAGCGGTCACAGAGGTTTATCGGGCCCCCAAGATACCCAGAGGGTAGGCACTATAGCATATCAAGTTGGCTTTTACTAATTAGCATGTCGTGTCTACGAGGTATTTCATATCTCCATGCTCTGAGTAGGCACTCAGATCCAAACTCATAATAGACGGTGAGAGATTTGAGGTCGACACACCACCTCTGGTGTGAGGATCACATACAGGAGCGTCGGAACAAAAGCCAGACAAAGAACTGAAAGGAAGAGGTCCAAAGTGGCAAGTCAGACCTGGTGGAGTGGAGGAGCTCAATCGGAGCTAAAAAGACAGAGCATGCACGCCTCAACCCTCTCAGTTTAGGGATGAAGGTACGTGGTTTAATCGTTAATACTTAAATGACTAGTTTAGTTATGCATGGCATGAGCACGCTGTACAGAAAAAGTATGATCACCCAGAGATTGCAATGCATGTCCAGATCAAAATTCCCTTTGGGAAGAGAGAAATGCAAAAGACCTTAAAAATCGTTCAACTTGGTACAAAAAGGCCCATGTCATTCCAAGATAGAAAAACTGAAACTCTTCAGATCCCGACATGCCAAAACTGATCCTCATCCGCAAACCCGTGCTCAGGCAGCAACTGAAGCCACCCCCATATCAGATAAGACTGGCTCCAACTCCAGATGGGCAGGTTTCTTCTTCTTCTTTCCAACTCATCGTTTCTTCACAGTCAAAAGTCGTGGTACTGGGTTCAGAGAGCAGACACACAAAGCCACCACCACGCTCCCAGACAATAATGCTGCAAGATTTCCAGATAGAGAGGCTGATGAAAAATGGACATCAGACTGTGCCAAGGCAGTCAAAACAGAGACATGTGACAGCTTCAGAATCATGAGAATGTCCTGCTTAGTCGAGAAAGATGCGCCAAAGATCAGCCCTCCCAGATCAAGCTCAAAACCGCAAGAGGGCAAAACAAAGGAAGACTCCTGGAGTCTGGTAGCCTTAGAGAGAGAATATAGAGAGCTTCCTGATCCTTCGGCCTCAGTCGATCAAAGTCAAGCCCTCACTTTACGCAAAAAGTCAAATAAAGTGTTTTTCCAGCACCCACGTAGCGCGTGGGCTGCTGCCGAATCATTTCGTGAGTCCAACAAACCCAGAGGTAGGATCTTTTTCCGCCCCGGCAAGGCCTCGGCCGTTAATCGCGGTCGCTAGGAGCAACTCCAGTGGCCTGATTTAGCGCCGGCCCGGTCCCAAAACCTTGAACTGAATTTAAGAGGAAAATCCCAATACGGGCAAGCCGTGAAATGCTACAACCTGTGGTTTCATTGTTCACGTGAATAGTGATGTGATTTTTGGTGTTATTTTTATGATGTTAAGTGATTCAAAATGAATTGCTAGTGTTTGTTAATTATCTCATGTGAGCTAATTTTGGTGTTATTGATAGTGAATTTGCATAACATGATTTATGTGATTTAATTATGTTAATATATATGCATGTGAATACAATAGCATGAATGTTTTCGATTAAGATCATGCATTCCATATGCACTCCGGCACCTCAATATTAGAGGAGTGGCTGACATGAAATTGAAAGAAAAACTAAAATGTTTAGAAAAGGAATTTCGACGGAAGATTTTCCTTAAGAATTGCCTTTAGAGAGTTGTCCAATAGTTCTCCCGGGAAGCGACCTCCCATGATTGTTTCGAGAAATATCCTAGCACCCGCCGAGGGTGGTCTAATGTATTTATCGAAATTTAGTAGTGAGTTTTCGAGAACAAAAATCTTTTTGTTTCTGGAAACCTGGATATTTTACCGTATTCTGGGCTTTTAGGCATATGAGGGAGCCTGCGGAGGACCCTGACATGGATTTGGTCACAGACATCTCGAGTAAGTTCATGTAATCGCTTGAATGCATTGTTTACCATGGCATGTGCACTTAGGTGGGAGTAACCTATGTAGGAAATTATCTCTACTCCGGGCTTTGCTCACCCCTGCCGTATGGATTACTACTGTACAGAGCTATTGGAAGGCGGTACTATTAGAGTTGACATTTGAGAAGAAAGCCGACTGCGGGCTTTGATGTTGTTGTATAACATGTATTAGAATGTTATAATTTTAATATCCTGAATTAAGAGTGATTTATTAACCTTGACCATTGTAAAGCATAGTTGATGTATTTTGTGAGTATTAATGCAGGGGCTCAAGTGGCCATTATTTTGCATTTTGCATGTGGGACTCCCTGTGGTGGTCATTGTGAACCCGTCGGGGACAGGTTCTCTGTGATCAGTGGAGCTCCCTGCACAAGGGAGAGACTGATTTTCGTGAGTGTGGTGCTCCTGGGTTACCCGGCGATCCACCAGTATTCCACGGTTGACGGAAGCTGTCAACTGACCTCTGCCTGGGGCGTCACATTTAGAGACCTGATATTGTATGTACCAAATGTAGCATGACATACTTTACCTTTGCGAACGTTAAAAATGTGACTCGCTAGTGAGATTGGGAGGAAAAACATTAATGCATATGTGCAACATATGTTCAAGTAAATGATGTCCGAACTAAAGTCAAGAATCCTTCATCCCGTCAACCTGGATGTCTCTTTCATCAGTTTCACTTCCAAATGTTCTAAATGAGGGATGAGTCGGCACTAGATATTATGGCTGCCAGTCAGGATGCCTTATGAAGGAGGACAAGAAATATATCAGGTAATTCACAAAAGTTAATTTGTTATAGTGTTTTCGCTTTCACAATGCACAATGTTCCTAATTATTGACCAAGTGTCAAGAAAATGAGAAGGTGCTGAAGGTTAACAGCATGCTACTGTAGAAACCCCAGTATTAGAGTAACGAAAGAAAGAAAATTCAAAGATATTCCAACTGCCATAAAATGGGCTTTTAGCATTTGAAAGATAGACTGTACCCATAAGAGTGCAATTCCTAGTAGATCTCGTGTTTTTGCGCAGGAATTTTTTCACATTTCTTTTTCTTATAGGGAAGATATGGAGTATATCACATCTATAGATGTTTCATCAAACGTATTTGTTTTCTTTACATATAAATCTCTTACATGTGTGCATTGAGTTCAAGCTATACTTTATGGTACTAATATCCTTATATATTTTCACCTTTTTCTTAGGTACTAATAAGAGATGAGAGGATACAAATTGAGTATAGTTGATATTTGTGAATCCAGAATAGTTTCTAAAGTCGAACAACAAACCATCAAAGCAAGGCCAGCCCGGATACATCACGAGAGACTGATAAATTCAAGAGCAAGCTAGAGTATATGCTGTCCCATACAACCCAGGTGAAAATTCTGGGTTCCAAAACACAGGTTAATGTGTGGCATCTTCATTATTCATGTTTATTATCAAATCATTTCCTCAATGATTCACCTGTGCCTGTTATCCTAGCTACCAAGTGTCGAGGGTTATATAAAAACTGAAACAACGGACGTTTACCACTTTTGCAAGATGCTTCTCAAATCTAAAGACTTTCAAGAATTAATTAACATGTATGTATCTTCCTATATTGGCTTAGATTAAGTATTCATATTAAATGTAATTCACCTTTTAAATTTATTATAGGCATTTCGAATTTATTCTTTCAAAGGAAAGAAAGCTAGCAAGAAAGACCTTAATTGGATATGTGTTATAAGATAAACATGACCATTTTCTTCAATCTCTCCAATAACCTACTATGCTTTTTAAATTCATGCTTATTTTATTTCTTTTCTATTAAATCTGAATTACTTAGCCGACAAATACGTATTTTTACCTTCGTTTTATTGCAAATATTTAGGTTCAAGTGAAGTTTTATCGTTATGAATATATATGTATACATTTTCTAATTATATACTTGAGCTCCATAGAGGTCCTAGACACCATGAGGGGTTCATTAAATTATCATGTGATGAAGTATATAGAAATTGAGGATCATTTCTTTTTATTTGAGCCTACCAAGTTTCAAGGTATGAACTCAACTATAATATTTTTTAAGTACTACATAGGAAGTTTTATATGAAAGAAATATGTTGTTATGTTAACATTTTTTTATTATTACTGGCTATGCTTCATTTTTGAATGAAAAATATCTATACCAAAGATGGAAATAAAATTCCTATTAAGATCAGAGCGTGGGTGGATTTGTCAACACTTTCGCTCGGCCAGTAAATAATTAATCGCATTGAGTCTTTCAGATTTCATATACCAAAATTTATATGAAGCAATGGGTTTGATTTGCTTTTTTTGTTTGTGTTGTGCTCATTTTGGCATTATTAAGTTTTTTGTGAAGTCACAAGATTTCTTCAATCAATACTAACAACACTCATTCATAATGTTACAGTTTTCGGTGATATAAAAAGCTCCAAATGACTTTCCGGTTGCAATATCACAACACATGTATATGCATTGAGTTATTAATATTTTTATTGTGTAGTTATTCTTGTATAAAAGTTTGTGTATTTACTGTTTCATTAGATGGATTTCATCTCAACCAATAATTAGTTAATATTTACTTATTTATTTGGTACAAGTTTCAGGGATATGAAATACTTAAGATGGTTTTTTGCTAAGAGATTTCTAGATCCTGTACATCTTGAATATATTTTATCGTACAAATTGTTGTTTTGGTAAGATGAAAGTTTATATAGTTATTGAGGAATAATTAGATGAATTTCATCTTGGAATTGGATAATTAGTTGGTATTATTTCTTTGTATTACTTGGTATAGGTTTCAACTAGTGAAAGGCTTCATATGGTTTTTTGCAAAGAGAGAATCAAGATGTATATACATCTCGTTTATTAATATTTTGGTTCTATAATCATATTTTGGTAAGATTAAAGTTTGTGTAGTTCTTAAAGTTTCATTACATGGGTTTCATCTTATACCAATAATTACTTAATATCATTTTTTTTTATTTCCTTATTTTATTTGGTATAGGTATTAGTTAATGAAAGACTCAAGATGGTATTTTTTACAGAGATTTCAAGATGTATATACAAATGTGTTACTAATATTTTTTGGTTGTACAGTTGTTATTTTGGTAATGATGATGCCTTTTTCAACCGGAACTGGGCTGGAGCGTGTTGGGTCATTGGGTTGGACCAAGACTGCTGAGGGATCGTTTGGGCTGGGGTAGGATTGCTGCAATGTCGATCAACAGCTCGATGCGCACTTTCCCGCACAACTAATGAAGCAGGCTCGCGAGGGCTGCCGCTGGTCAAGCCCGATGCCTAAGTCGATTCTCATTTTGTGAGAAGAGAGGATGCCTCGATTGTTTAGAATCACATGACTTTTAGTGTTGGAACGACTCAGATTTATAATGGACATTCATCCACCTTTGACGATGATTGTGGGTTCTTCCTCGGGAGGATAGATTTCATGTACACTAGATTTAGCAATGGATTAGTCAAAGGAGCTTATTCGAGTAATCCTCCTTATCGGGGTATCCGAATAACGCACCTTCCGTTGCTTTTCCTTCCCTTATAATGTGATTCCGATCGGATCTACCGTGACGCCTTTAGAAATATTCTATCTTCGTTATTTCCGAAGATATGGTTTGACCGGGCCACGCCTCCTATTTTTCCAACCACGTTTCGGGGCTCAATGAGCTCCGCTCGTTGGCCGCGATAAGGACACGGCGGTATGGTCCTCACCGCCCCTTTCGTGGCCGGCGAATGGTCGCCCGCCCATTTCTCGTATCCCTATCGCCGCCCCACTTCGCGGTACCATCAAGGTGAGGCGGGTCGTGATTAATCCCCGCGACGCTGTTATTTCCGCACCGCCGATATGGATTCACTCACTCACCGCCGCCATACGCAGCGCACGATGGCTCTCTACTCGCGCTTGTTTTTCATACTCCCTTCGTTTTCCCTTGTTTCTTGTCGACCTTTCCAGTTCTGACTTCCTTTGGCCTCATAATTCCCCACTTTTGTCTTTATATTTTTTGGCGTTCCCGTGCATTTCTCGCTCGATTTTTCTCTGGTCCCTGCTTAGTGTCATCCTTTCTGGGTTTTCCTCTCATTCTCGCCCGCTACGCCCCGCCCCGTCGTTTCTTTCGATTGATACGACGAGGCTCTAGTGGTTCACCGCCTCGATTTCGCTTATACTGCTTCGCTTTACGCTACGTGTCCAAATCGCTCTTCCCGCACAATATGACTCTTCTGCTGACACGGCCCCGGCAGTGTCATGCCTCATTGCTTGACACCGTTCGTCTCAACCTCGCCTCCCGAGGCGCTCCCTTCCCTTAGGTAAAGGTAAAGAAGATAAACCTGATCAAATATCCCAAGGGGCCTGACTCAGACCGTTGCTCGACATGCCGCCGGGCGCGGGCCCCAAGTAGGTCGGGTCCTTCATATGAATCTACTTTTGCCGAGCGCACCGACCTCTTCCTGGTGTCCGAATATGGTCCCCGGATGTTTTGACCTTTTACACCGCCCGCACCGGGTATGGTCCCCGCTGGGGTCGCTTAATAACTGGGCCTTCGCCTCCTTCGTGATCCCTTCATAAAAGAGGTTCTTCAACACTTCAACATCCGCCCTCCCATTGGCTCCCAATGGTCAGCTTTTTAGCTCATTTATTGGTCTTTTTAAGGATAGAGGGTTTATGTCCTAATGTACCTGCTCCTTCATCTTTTCAACCGATACACAGAGGGTTTTATTTATTTCACGACGCCCGGGTCTCCTCCGGTGATCTCGACCTCCTTCCTCACACCTACATGGAAAGCGACTATTTCTCGCTAGCGCTCCACCGGGAGTATGACTCTCGTGACAGGTGATATCACTCATGCCGCCAGGACGTGGAGCGCCCGATAACCTTTTGAGTGTTTCAGACATTTTCGTTTGATTTATCTAAAGACGATCGGTCGACCTAAGCTTTCCTTATGCTTCCCAGATGTTCGTCTTAACCTCAGCGACGAAGATGCTGCTGTGGCTCTAGCTGAGAATGCTCGCCTGCTCCCTATGCAAAAATGATAAAGTCAAACATTCCTAGTTCCTCTAATTGGCTGGGCTTCACACGTTTCTAACGCTTTCGAGGCCCCCGCCTTTCTACCCTCGGGAGTTTTTTCCTTCAGCCCACCGCCACTCCTACCAGGGGAAAGAGATTTTAGTTCATTTGGGCACGCCCAAGCCCCTGAGCGTGAAGAGAAAAATCAGACTCTTCCGAAAGCGACCCGATTCCCGCCACGTTCGTAAATTGTGGGTGTTTCTTCTTCTCCCCGTCGAACCGAGAGGGCATCGCGCCCCCTCGCCATGCCTAATACCGTAAGGCTCCCTCCTCTACTGGCCAGAGCCTAACTGCCGCCACCCCCCGGGTTTCACCTTACCGCTCTCCAAGCCCGTCGGCCGCGCCAAGGGTCTTTCTGCGTACCGTTCCCCACGCGACGGCCGCTTATAACCGTATGGAGTCCGCTTTCTCGACACCGCCAAGTCACTCTCGTGGGATCGCAGAGCCGAAAAAGAAATCGGCAAAAAGTTGGTGCAACTAGCTTCTTCGCTTCAAGGCGAGCCATGTGTGCCATCTCGTCTATTCTCCCCGAGTCCGATATCGGGAGTTCAAAGAGCGTCGGCTGATGAAGCTTCGCGTTGTCTTTCGGGATTGCTTCGGTGAAGTCCAGACTGTGTTTATTCCCCATGCTTCACGGCGTCGAACACTGCGTTCGTCCGAGATGCAGGTCGCCACCCATTCATGGCCCGGCCGACAAGGCCAAATCAATGAGAAACATGTGAAGATCGCCTGGATTATAAAGCGGCGTGGCTTCTCTGATTCAGCCGCCGAGTCACAGGACGAGCGCTAAGATATGACCTAAGACATGAGCGGCTTAAGTATGATCTAAGCACACTTACCCGCCGCAGCTCTAAGTAAAATATAGAGAACGACCCTCGGCGCTTTGACGAAGGCCGCGAGGTGAGTTTCGAGGTTAAAGTAGCTCCAAGTCGCACAGGTGAGTTGATCCAGACGAGGGCCGGATTCACCTGCACGAGCTTCAATGAGTCGTGATGAGCCTATCACTTCCCCGCCAGGGCGTGCAAATGATCTTCGTGGAGCCGCTGGGTTACTCTGATTTGAGCTACCAAAGAAAAACAACTCGAGATTGCTCGTCAGCGAGGCTTCGAGGCAAAGCGTCATGGAGACTCCGCCCGCCGTGGAGTCTTTCGCCGTCAATTTATCAAGACTACCGAACGATGAATGTAATGCCGCGCTACAGATTCTGATCCGCAAGTCGCATGGCCGCTTCAAAGGACGAGGTTATCAAACACCAAGTAGATCTGCGCTCGCGGGCTTCGATGGCTCGCTTCAATCCAAGGCCAGTCTGCAGCGCATCTCGTATCTAGATTTCAACTTCGACTCCCAAGTGACGAGGAGGCGGAGGGGTCTTCCGATACGACTTATTCCCAGGAGCCTGTTACTCCTACTGAGATCCTTTCTCATTCTTCATCGCCTACGTTTAAATTCTAGAATTCCATTTATGCTTTCCTTATGTCGACTCTCCCCTTCTTCAGCCCTGTGGCCCGATAATTGGGTAGCTTTCCTTCAATAAATACCCATTTTTTGAAAACTTGTGTTCTAAATGCTAAGATATCTTTATTCTTTTCCTAAACCTGTGTAAACTTATTTGAAGGTCTCAAAGAATTTAGACTCAGATCAATAAATTTTGCATACTATCCTCGTCAACCTGGCTGGTTCTCATATGGCCGGGAGGGGCGGGAGCTCGCTTGACGGCCTCGTGGCCTTCGCCGTCCGAGACCGAAGTGGTGTTGGCCCGGTTTCTTTGTGGCTGAGGTCGCACGCTCGAGGCGAGTGAAGCTCATCTGTGGGGGCTATTGATGGAGGCTCGTCAGAGCGTGGCCGAAAGGGTAAAGGCTCGGGAAGAGCTTTGTCGATGTGGGGTCAGTAGAAGGAGCCCGACCGCTTGAGCCCAGCTGAAGGGCCTGGCCCATCGAAGCCGAGGGGGCGAGCTCACAACATGAATTGTACGATAGAGCCCGCTCCTGCCCTGATGCGTCAAGGTCGCCAACGCGGAATAGTCGAGCTCACTGATTCTGAGTCGGTGGGACCCAGCCTCGTCAATATGAATTGCACGATGGAACCCGTCTGTCTGGAGAGCATCGCGGCTCGCCATCAGGATAGTAGAGTCGTCAGCAGGAGCGAGTGGACGAGCCTGTGAGTATGCTTTAAAGAAGGAGCCCTGGGCTCGTCTGGAGTGCAAATAAGTACTCGCCAACGTGAATAGCTTTGAGCTCGCCATTCTGAATCGAGGACGAGCCTAGAGTATGCTTAGAGGAAGGAGCCCATCCGCCCGAGAGCATCAAGGGCTCGCCATCGGTGAATAGTAGAGGCTCATCGTTATGAGTTGAGGGACGAGCCTTGTGAGTATGTTTTAAGAAGGGGAGCCCGCCCTGTCTCGGAGCGCAATGGGCGGCTCGCCAACGTGAATAGTTGGAGCTCGCTATTCGACCAGGGACGAGCCTTGTGAGTATGCTTTTGTAGAAGGAGCCCGCTCTGTCTCTGGAGGCCAAGGCCTGCCAATGTGAATTGTACGAAGGAGCCCGTCCGTCTGGAGTGTAGCGAAGGGCTCATCAAAGTGAATAGTAGTGGCTCTGTCCATTTAAGTGGGAAGGATGAGCCTCTGCCATTATGAATATTAAGAATAGAGCCCGTTTGCTGAGCAAGGGCTCATCAATGTGAATTAAAATGAAGGAGCCCGCCTCGTCTGAGGCAAACAGCCGGCGGCTCAAAGGAATAGTAGTGGCTCGCCCATTTCAAATGAGGATGAGCCTCGCCGCGATGAATTGTGGCACGATCTGGGTCTGCCTAGAGTGTAGCTAAGGGCTCACTAAAGTGAATAGTAAAGTGGGCTCGTCTATTTGAGGGGAAGGATGAGCCTGGCCATTATGAATATTAAGAATGAGCCCGTCTGGCCTAGAGTGCAAGGGCCTGGCCACGTGAATTGTACGAAGGAGCCCGTCCGTCCGATACAGAGCAAAGGCTCACAAAGTGGAAGCCAGTGAGGGGCCGCCCATCTGGAGCGGAGGGATGGTTTCGCCGCATGGAATTAGGCACGAGCCTGCCTGTCTTCGAGTGTAGCGAAGGGCTTGTCAAAGTGAATAGTAAGCATTGCCTATTTGAAAGTGGAAGGACGAGCTTCATCATTATGAATATTAAGAATGAGCCCGCTCGTCTGAGTGCGCCGGCGGGCTCGCCAATGTGAGTTTCAGAATAAGGAGCCCGTCCGTCTGAGTGTAGCGAAGGGCTCGCTGGAAAGTGAATAGTAGTAACAGCCCATTTGATGAGGGATGAGCCTCGCCAAGATGACAGTACGAGCCCGTCTCGGTCTCTGAGTGTAGCGAAGGGCCTGCCAAAGTGAATAGTAGTGGCTCGCCCATTTGAGCGAGGGATGAGTCACAAGAGGATGGCACGAGCCCGCCTGGCTCGGGAGTGTAGCGAAGTGGCCTGCCAAAGTGAATAGTAGTGGCTCGCCCATTTGATGTGAGGATGAGCCTCGCTATTATGAATATTAAGAATGAGCCCGCCTCGTCTGGCGCCAAGGGCTCAATGTGAGTTGCACGGAAGGAGCCCGGCCCATCTCGCGTAGCGGCGGGCCTGCCAAAGTGAATAGTAGTGGCTCGCCCATTTGAGGGAGTGGATGATTCGCCGTGTTATGAATAAGTACGAGCCCGTCATCCGAGGCCAAGGGCTTGTCAAAGTGAGCAATCGGGCTCTGGCGCGGGCCTTGGTATTCAAGGCAGGCGATGTAGCCGAAAGCTGGCGAGCAATGAGCCACCGACCCTGAAAGGCAAATGGGCCCAGGCGCAGTGTAGGAGTCACAAAGTGAGTAACCGGGCTCTCGCGCCGCGCTCAGGGCGTTTGCCGAATACGATGTAGCCCGAAGCCGGTTCGACTTCGAAAGTGTGGTGGCTCAGGCGCAGTAGAGGAGCTCGCCAAAGTGAGCAATCGCCCCGCGCCGTGGCCTGTGGCCCTGCCGAATGGCGATGTAGCCTGAGTCGGCCCTGACTTCAGGCACAGGCTCAGGCAGTAGAGGAGCTCTGGCCAAAGTGAGCAACTCGTCTCGGCAGCCTGTGGCGCTTCAAGCCGAATGGCGATGTAGCTCGAAATGGTCCGACTTCGAGGCCGTGGGCTCGTGCAGTAGAGGAGCCTGGTCAAAGTGAGTCACCCGCTGGGCGCTGCGGACTTTCGGGGTGGGCAGCGGCGACTTTTGGTGAACTGAACCGCCTCGCATGATTTTTTTGTATGTGAAGAGCTTTGGTGAACTGAAACGCCTCGCATGTCCTCGAAAAAGGGGCGAACCGTCATTAATGCTGATTTATGGAGAATCTGGAACGCTTCCGTGAATTTTCGGGCGCTTTGACCTCCTTATAAATGGTGGCTCATTGGTCTCTCGTATCTTATGTTTTTAGGTTCCTGGTTTCACAAGTAGTGGATGTCTCGCCCGATGGATGCTCGACGCCCGTCGCTTCCCGGAGTTCCTCCGACGCCTCGGACTGCCCTTCCGGGTCTCAGGAGTCAGGTTCTCACCCATTTGGCTGGAGTTCGTGTTATTCCCTAAATCTTTTGCCAGGAACGCTGTCGGGAGGGGGCTGCATCCTTTGCGCCGCACTCTCTCGCTTTTTCTTTTATCTTCTTCCTCCTCCTTTCTACCTCTTCCCTCTTTCTTTCTCCCTTTCTCTCGTCTTTTCCTCGCTCCATCTTTTCCCTTTCTTTTTCCCCTATCACACCTCTTTTCTTTTATTCTCAGCTCTTTCTCCCTTTCGTTTCTTTTTTTTTTTTCAAGAATTGCTCAGATCGGTGTTTTTCGAGATGTAATCAAGTGACACCACCGACAGAATCGAATATGATTCATCTGGAATAAAGAGAGACTTTTTATTTTTATGAATTGTTCTTATCAGGTATGTTTTTTGACTGCTTGAGATACTAAGTTACTCCACGGTGCTCGACTGGCCATATAAGAATTGATAAGGTTTTATTACAAACCGTGCCTACCGGAAAACGCCTTTAGGTGCTCCGCTCCATGTATGTTGTAAGATTTTTCCCTTCCTCTCGTTTGGAGCTCATAATTGCCTCTGGCCCGACGACGTTATTATGTAATCGACCTTCCCAGCCGGGGCCTAGTTTCCCATGCGTTGGATTCTTCCTTGCTGGCAGGAGCTTTTTTAAGACCAAATCCCTCGGCATGTAACTTCTCCGGTCGACCTCCTACTGTAGCACCGGGTCATTTTCCTTGATACTCTTCGCGGCGCCTGAACCGCCTTTTCACGCCATCCAGTTCCAAGTTCGACGCCAGGCTCCGCTATTTTGTTCCTCTGATGCTAACTCGACTCTAGGAGATTTTATTCCAACCTCCATAGGGGCTACTGCTTCTGTGCCAAAGGCTAGGGCAAATGGGGTCTCCCGAGTTGTTGACTTCTGTGTCGTCTTGTAGGCCCATAGTACCTCGGGGAGGTGCCCTGCCCAACTTCCTTTAAGATCTTCTAGCTTGGGTCTTTAAGGCAGCTTTAAGGGTTCTGATGGTGACTTCACCGTCCGCTTGATCATGTGTGTCGGGTGACTTGTAATAATTTTAATTCCGAGCCCTGCACAAAACTCTAATTTGGTGTTGTCGCATCGCTTTCCATTATCCGATACTGTGGCTCTCGGATCCCGAACCCGCATACGATGGCCCGCCACACAAAGCCGCGATCTTCTCGTTCTGCACTGTGGCTATGGCCTCGCTCGCCCACTTGGTGAAATAATCCACCGCGACGATTATAATTTACATCGAATCTCTTGCCAATGGGCAAGGCTCTAATATGTCCAACCCCCATCACTGGAAGCGGCCAAGGTGATCGATGTTGGTGGGCCTGACGGGAGGCGGATATTTTCGCGTGTTCCCGCGCATTCCCAGATCTTGACTAGGGCCTGGGCCGTGATCTTTAAGTATCAGAGGCCAACAGTATCCCCGCTCAAAACTTTTCCCGCTAACGCTCGGGCTCCAATATGATTTCGCATATGCCTTCGCGGCATCTCCTTAAGACATTACTCGCGTCTTCTCCCGCTATGCATTTCAGGAAAGGTGTGAAGAATCCTCGCTTGTAAAGGCTACCCTGATTGCGTAAACCTGAAGATCTTACTCTTATCTTAGCCGCTTTTCGGTCACCCGGGTAGTGGTTCCTCATTAATATAATCCCAAATAGGGTCCATCCAGCTTCAAGACGGATCCCATCGGGGCGACCACCATGTCAGTAAGGGTCGAGCAGAGGCTCGCTAGGTATTCGATGTGCGTTGACCGCCGAGGTCTTCTTGCAAGGTCAGTAGCTAGTTTTGCCAAGGCGCTTGGCCGGCATTTCGCTCCGGGACGACAATCCGAACCAATACAAACTTTTTTAGCAAATCACTCTGACCTTCGAGATATAACCATCGCCTCACTCTTTGGGCCTCGTATGTATCTTCGATCCGCCCGACCACCCGACTGGGAGTCACCGTGGACCTCTAGCCGGTCGACTTAATGAGGCGAGGTCAGGCCCGCTATGACGGCCCCCACTCGCTCGTTTGTCGAAGCATGGAACCCAAACCCGAGTGCGTATTCAATATCTATCCCTTCCTGAGGTGAGGATTGCCATTCGCCCCGTGCGCTTCGAGGCTCCATCTACGCAGAGAGTTTCCATATGGGAGGTCGCCCTGACCGTGTGGCTCAAGAAGCTCTATCTGAGCGAATTCCATGACGGCCTGGCCAGACCCGTCCTTATAGCAAAGCTTTCTGGCCACCGATGTCGAATCACTTTAAATTTACGGCCCACTTCATCAACCTTCCGGAGACTTCCGGTTTGTGCACACCGTCTACTGGGTACTCTGGTTGGGACTTCTACTGCGGTGAGCCTGAAATGGGCTGTGCTTCCCGGCCGCAAAGCCACCGTTGCTAGTATCAACTTTTCCATTCGGGCACCTCTCCTCCGTCCTCCTGCCTCAACTACAAGAAAAACTCGCGCCGGATCATTCTTTGTCTCTGACGAGTACTGCACCGGTTGAGAAGTCTGATACCTGCTTAAGTACAGTGAGGAGTTCCTTCAACCCGGACTTACTTGAATGGAGGAGAGCTAGGTATGTTTTTTAATGCTATGAATGCTTCTTCACATTTCTCGTCCCAATCAAATGCTTTCTTCGTGAATCGAAGAAAAAAGTCATTTATCACTCGCTCTAGATACGAAACGCCAGAGCCGCAATCCTTCCCGCCAACCGCTGACCTCCTTTATCTCGAAGGCGACTTCCAGCATGTCGAGTACGCTTTTATTTTGTCCTGGATTCGCCTCTAACTTCGTGGTTAACTGGCGAAACCCAGAATTTTCTCGGCCGACACGCCGGCGCACATTTCTCGCCTGCCCGCCTTCATGTTATAATTCCCAGATCTCGGAATGCCTCGTAGAGACGTGCGATAATGAGATCTGATTAGCTGATTTTACCGCGATGTCGCCTATGTATACCTCCATCACACTGACCGCCTTTGAACATCCGCCCACTAGCTTCGGGCAGTCGCCCCGCATTCTTGAGTCCAAACGGAACTATCTGATAACAAGAGGGTTCCTCAGGCCGTGACGAATGAAGCCTTCTCGTCCCCGGGTCCATAGCCGATATGATTGTAGCCTCTAAATGCATCCATAAAATCGAGTAGTTTGTGGCTCGCCGTGGCGCTCCACTGCATGGTGGCCGATTCTCGGGCGTATAGTCGCCCCCGCATGCTTCGTTTATGCGTCGCTGAAGTCGATGCAGAGTCGCCATTGCCATTGGCCTTTCTTTGACGAGTACAACGTTAGCTAGCCACTCGTGGTATTCCACTTTTATCGCTTCCCGCTGAGGAGCTGGTTTACCTCCTCATTAATGGCCTTTTCGCTTCCTGCGCGCAACTCCCGCGCTGCTTAACCGGCTCAAGGACTCGCCGGTGTTCGCCACGGGTGATTACATGGTATCGATTCCCTCCCATGTTCCGTCAAGGCCCATGCGAAACGTCTCATTCCGTCTCAAAACCGAGTGAGGAGGCCTTGGGATCCTTTTGCATTGGGAGCCACGTAGGCTAGATGTTCCGGGGTCATTATCCAAATGTTACTGTGCCCTAGTTCCTGAGGGCCTCTGGGCCCAGGAGCACCTCGGCCGTTATCATGCCGTCTGGCTGCCACGTAGGTCGACGCTCTTGTTTCATGGAGGCTTGTAACACTCTCTCGCCACCCGCCGATTTCCCGTGACCGCCCCGACCCATTCACCGTTTGAATTTGATTATCATGTGATATGTCGAGGATGGCTTTTATCAAGGTTGAGGGAGGGTCCTGCCTAAAGATATTACAGCCGACTGGGCATCCACTATATGAACCTCACGGCCGCTCGCAGGGGGTTCTCCAAGGTCGCACCAGCTTGAATCGAGCCCAATCCGTAGTACCTTCTTCCCGAAAATCCGCGATATGTAAAGCAATCGGATCTAGCTTTTCTCTTCCAATACTCCATCTGTTTAAGGTCGACGATGATGTCACCGAACTCCCGCCATCGATTTAAACCTGAACCGTGGTGTTTGGGCCACACTGGCGCGTGACTACCACGGTCGCTACGGGGTGCTGCACTTTCGTATCCGAGCCGCAGAACGGACGGTAGTGTCGATTCGCGGCAATTTAGATACTGCTTGTATTTCCATCATGTCTACTGATCTTATGCTTCGTAGGTGGGCTTTCCGAGCCGAACTAGATTCTCCTCCTCCAGCAAATCCTCCCGAGATCACATGGATTTCTCCTAGGTCAGTTGGGTCGAATAGTTGCTCACAAGATGAAGCACACAGCCTGGGCCTGATTATGGTTCTCAGGCCTGACTTCGTTTGATTCCGAAGCCGCTCCCGAGATATGAAACGCCAAGATACCCGCGCTACTGTATCAAATATTCTATTTCTCTTAGTTGTATACAGCTTGTCCGTGCGATGTCCATAACTCCTCGTGAAACTCGCAATACTGCGTTATCCTCG